>JAVLUX010000006.1:51375000-52032500 GCA_032164185.1 Moxostoma hubbsi
ATGCTTACAAGCAAAGTGTGACAACTGTTTCACTAATCTCATGCCCGAAGTCGAGCTCGTTAGCCGAAGCAGCGCGTGAGTTTGAGCTCCACCCCGTCAGGCCTTCAGAATTTCCATCGAATCCCTCAACAGTGCATATGAATAGGCATCCAAATTCAGATTGTCAGATTCATCAGCCAATCAGATTGATTTATTTGTTCTTGTTGGGTGTGATCTTTAGGACATGTCCCGGTTGAGGCCTTCTAGCTGGCCTTGAGTGATGCAATCACGCTTTAAGTGACGTCATTCGAAAGCAAATTAAAAATTTGAAAGCAATGGCGCTATCGCCGTTGAGAAAGAGATCCTTATGGATTTAAAAACACAAGACGTTCTGCATGACTTTATGATTGCTGACGTCACGCTGTGTTGAATTATGGGTAACTGTTTAGTGTAGACACCATATTAGGAGGATCAAGCTTCTTTTCTGCTAGTGCGTTTATGGTGGTGTTTTGATTTTCGTTTAGATTTTTGAATATATCAGCATGGTAGGTCATTCCTGCTGCATTAAAAACTGCAATAGCAAGTCACATGATCGTTCAGGAAATAAACTGAACAATGGGATTCGTTTTGTTCCTTTTTCTGACATGTAAACAACATGAAGGAAAGCATGTTGAGGAGGTAATGTGAAGACGTTGCATGGCGTGGATGGCAGAAGCAAGACGAAAATACATTAGTTATAGCAACATCTCTGCGTCAATGTGAGTCAACTCAATCAGGTGAGTCCCGTGATGTGTAACTTTGACCTTAAAATTGTATAGTACAATATATTTATTCCAAAACGTTTTTGTATAGTTTGGTTTAATAATTAAGACAAAACTGAGGAGTGACTCCTTACCTTTGTAAGTATGACTGTGCTGTCACAGTTTGCCGGCTTGTGGCTTAGCAGATCTTGCACCCAGCCACTGCAAAATTGATCATGAGTTCTAGGGATATATAGCATTTAAACTCATGCAGAGTGTACACACGTAGTCCAAAAACAATGTAGTTCACGATGTCCAGGTATGTCAGTGGAGGTAGTGCTTTGGGGTCTGAAATCCATTCTTGGGCCGCCAACTCAAATGGATCTTAACGGTCGTTAACGGTGTTTAATTTCTCCAAATACCGTTGCTTGGCATTGGCATTCAGTTTGTCCCGAGTGGGCCCACTTTATTTTTCTTTTCCCTTCTCCATATAATTCCAGAATTAACAGTAGCAGAGCACAATCCTCCCAAGATGGTGGCTCCATCCCATCATGCAACGTGCCGTGACGTAGCTTCGCATTCTCTATAGCAACATCAGGAGTTTTCTAAGTGTAAATTAGGCTGCTTGGGCATTCAGTGCTGGATCAAGTTTTGAAAAGTTTTGATTTTACACCTTCCAACTAGGAAAAGTGCAATGGATGCATCTTGAAGTCAGAATTACAACTTGTAGGCTCGTGCAGAAATTCTCTGGTGGAATTTCTAGAAGAATTCTAGAAGATGTAGGGGCATGATGTCACATAAACATGTAGACACTCAGAGAGATATACAAAGTAAGTGATAAACATTCACTTTATCAAGTAATATCGATAAATGAGTTTGTTTTCACATTACATGATATTAAAGCTTGTTTAACAAACGCCTGCAGAAACTGGTTTATAAAACACATAATCTCTTTTGATAATCGAACACCTGAAACACAAATGTTAGCGCTGCAGCATTGTTTATCAGTTGGGTTGCTAGGAGACATCTCTAATGAGAGTCCAACCCCTGCTAAGCTAATGGGAGCATTGCAGTTACGAATATCGGGGAATGGAATGCATTTAAGTTTGGCGATATCAAGTAGGAATATCCCACATCCAACTTAAATGGAACACAGCATAAACGTTTACCAGACGAAGCTAAATTTATTGCAAGCAACATTTAAATCGCAAATATTATTAGATCGATTTTTCCAGGTATTATAAACCTCCTTGGTAGATTCATATGAAAAATTACGTTTTTTGACATTCATTTCACAAAACAGTCATGCTGCAGATTAAATTAGGCTTGCTTGAGCATTAAGGTTCATTTCAAGTTCTGGCTTTCATGTGTGGACGTGTTTTTGAAATGTCAGTTGGTATTAGAGTTGGTATTGACTGCCACGTAATGTATGACTGGCCACGTAATGGCATACGGCGTCTTGTTCATTGTTAAACTGTATTTTCTTAATGGCATGAATCGCACTGAAGGCCTAGACAAAATGTACGGCCCGCGGCTGCTACTAGCAGGAAAAAAGTAGAGACTAATCAAACAAATGGCCACGTGGTATAGTGCAATAGCTCACCTGAATGGACTAACAAAGAGATGGTGTTTACAAGTACATGGTATTATAAGAGAGTGCAAACAAGGTGTTGTTGTATAAGGTTCATAATATCTAGCCTGAGTTATTTATCTAGTGTTTGATTAAACATCCAGAACAACAGAGAGTTTGGCTATTTGCCTGTGGTGCACAATGAGAAGAATGCATATTCTAACTAACAGCACTTGCTGGCACATACATGAAGGTAATCTCTGTTTTAAAGCCAAGAGAGCAGTGCTGTTGGTTTGATGTGAGACCGCAACTCCTTTTATGGATCTTAAATTAGGCATAATCTGTATAAATATTGCTCAGTAATGGTTTTGGGTGAAGCTGGTCATAGCATGTATAGACATATTCTTGTTTTTGACTAAACTCAAGTTAACACTCAAGGTTGTGTGTCCTAGCTCGCTTGTTTGGTGGAAAAGCCATATATTTTCAGATATTATAATTCCAGAATTCATTGCATTGAGCAGGTTATGATGAGATGGTATTTCTTAACATTTCTTAATCAGTATCTTTGTCTTGTTTTCCAGTAAAATTATCTAATCATCTTTAAAACAAAATTCTATTACTTGAGAAAATTTTTTGTGAGGTTTATGCTTAAATCAAGAAAGACTCAAATATATATATATCTCAGATTTCAATTATATTTTTCCATTTTCTGAAGAAAATGTGAGGGGTGCTTGCCAGGTCAAAAACTATGGAAGCCAGTTTCAGATAGGGATTATGGGAACAATAAAACTTTTTTTTTTTTTTTAAGTAATTCTGACTAAATATTAAAATTATGCCTTTATTTTTAAAGATATAAAGTTGTAATTGTGTGATATAAGCTTGCAACTGAAAAATATATAGTCGCAATTGCAAGATACAATTTGAAATTGTAAAATATAAGGTTGCAATTGTGGAAAATAGTCTCACAATTATAAAAAATAAAGTCGCAATTGCAAGATGCAACTTGAAATCACGAAATATTACGTTGCAATTGTAGAATATAACTAGCAAGTGAGATAAACTTGCAATTGCGAGAAATAAAGTCACGATTATAAGAAATAAAGTTACAATTGCAAAATATAAAATTGAAATTGCGAAATATATAGTTACAATTGCGATTATAAACTTTCAACTTACAAAAACTTGTGATTGCAAAAAATAAAACTCACTATTATGAGAACTAAATTTGGAAGTGCAAGAACAAAACTCGCAATTATAAGAAATAAAGTCGCAATTGCAAGATACAACTCAAAAACATGAGATACAGTAAAAACCGTGAGATATAAAGTTGCAATAGCTGAATATAAACAAGCAATTGAGATAAACTCACAATTACGATATATAAAGTTGCAGTTGCGAATATACATTTTCAACTGAGATAAACTTGCAATTGTGAGAAATGAACTCACAATTAAGAAAAAATAAAGCCACAATTGCAAGATACAACTCGAAATTGTGAGATACAGTAAAAAGTTGCAACTGGTGAATATAAACTAGCAATTCAGATAAACTCTCAAGTGCGAGAAATAAAGTTGCAATTCCGATAAATAATGTTGCAATTGTGAGAAATTAACTCACAACTAAGAAAAATAAAGCCACAACTGCAAGATAACACTCAAAATTGCGAGATATAAAGTTGCAATTGCAAATATAAACTTCCAACTAAGATAAACTCACAATTATAAGAAATAAAATCGCATCTGAAAGGTACAACTTGAAATCGCGAGATTTAAAGTTGCTACTGCTGAATATAAACTAGCAATTGAGATAAACTTGCAATTGCAAGAAATAAAGTCACGATTATAAAAATAAAGTCGAAGTTGTGAGATATAAAGTTGAAATTGCGAATATAATCTCACAACTAAAATAAATAAAGTTGCAATTGTGAGTTATAAACTTGCAATTATAAGAAATAGTCGCAATTGCAAGATACAACTCGAAATCGTGAGATATAAAGTTGCTGAATACAAACTAGTAATTGAGATGAACTCGCAATTGCGAAAAAAATAAAAGTCGCGATTCCAAGATATAAATTTGAAGTTGCGAGATTTAAATTGCTACTGCAAATTTAAACTTGCAACTGAGATAAACTTGCAATTGCGAGAAATAAACTTGCAATTATAAGAAATAAAGTCGCATTTGCCAAATTAAACTCAAAATTGTGAGATATAAAGTTGCAATTAATGGACATTCATTTGCAACTGAGATAACATTGCAATAGTGGGATATAAACTGGCAATTGAAATATAAACTTGTGGGAAAGGAAATGCTGCAGGTAGGAACCACACACCCCTAAAAATGGTCCATGTTTTGTTTTCGATCCGGACAGTGTAGTTTACTCTTGAGTGAGATAAGAGGGCAGGTATCACACAGAGGCACAATTGCATGCAAAGCAAACATTACTTCAGCTGTCAACAAATGCCACATAACACGTTCCAGCATGTCTTGCCAACAGCTACAGGAACAGAAAATCACATGCTGCTTATTAAAGTTATAAGGGAGGAGTTCTCTGGCATTAGACAGCAGTTTAGTGTTACAGTATAAGGCATCATGTTTATCTTTTTTTTCAAGTGTTTTTTTTTTTTTCATATTTTGTGTGCACATTGTGTTCATACAATTTGTGGAATGGATTGCAATATGGTAAAATGTGTTAAATGGAACTTAGAGCACTACACTTTAATTAGTAGCTGAAAACATTGGCAAATTAGTCAAATCATTGGTAGAAAGCTATTTAAATGGCATGTTATTTGAATACTGTGGAAGCTTTCTTTGGAATTCTGCGGGGACAGATTCCAAGCAGGCCTTTCTATTGTTTTTCTGATTTAAACTTCATCACTGTACATATATTATCAAACCAAATGGTTCATTGATTATTTTAACAACCCCTTCAGATACTTCTAAAAGCTATTACATGAGAAAATTGATTTTTTTTTTTATTTATTGTTTTTTTTATTATTATTATCATTCAGAACTGATATTCCAGTTAAGTTGATACTGAATTAATTCGAAATACTTCCCATATTACCGCATGTACATCTTGCATTGAAATGATTGCATTGAAATGGTGGATAACTTAACATTTCCTTATTTCAATGGGATGATTGACATGTGATATTTGATTGACATCTCTCATGCATTTAAAAAAAAAAAAACACTTTTCCAAAGATACATTATTTGCATACAGTATAGGACCATTTCCTGGTATGAGCATGAGCATGAGGCCTTCCATCTTTCCATGTAAGTAAGTGATCCACCAACATGTCATATTTTTAAAACAATCTATCAAAAGTTAATGTGGTACAAAAGGTACATCATTTGTCATTTCAGTGCACACAGTAGACTCTAGACTGTCATTTAAAGGGTTATCTTCTGCCGAACCGAGTCACGTGACACAAACAGCATGCCATCGATTTCCTTGAAGTGCTCCGACGAATGCAGCGCCAACAAAAGTGCCTCTGGTAAGAAATCTCTTTACGTTTTTTCATTGAAACCTGTTTTTGTATTGTTAAGAGTTTAGAGTCCCTGATATACATGATGTCCACATATGAAGAGTTTGGGACATTATTCCCTCTAAAGTAGAAAAAACATTTTAATTATGTTGAATAACTTTCAACATTAACAGATCTGTGGGTCATTTTGCTTCATTTTAATATGCATTTTGTTATATTTTATTTTGTTATGACTGTGCAATACGATTCTATGAGTTTAACATTAGTTCATGCATTCCTATATATTTACTGTGCATTTACACATTGCAAATAAATGGATGCATCCAAAAGCTGAACAATGGTGCTTTCAGAGGCTTTATATGAGGATAGGTGAAAATAAGGTTAATTTTGTATTGTTCTGAGACTAGTGCAGACAGACAGCACACTGGAGATTAAGTCATTCACTAATTAGTGAGCAAGGGAGCATCCTATAGCTTTCTATATGCAGCTAAGTGCATTCAATTCTAAAATCTGACCAAAAGTTCAGTTTCAGGCTGCAGATTATGTTTTGACATGGACATGGGACAATGATAATCAGTTCATAGATTCAGAATTTTATATTGCAATATTTGCATTATAATGATATATTGTTGGCAGTGATTGGATGATGCTGGAAATTACTTTGTATAAGAATTATTTATTCAGATTCACATGTCTGTAACGTCTCAAAAACATGAATAACCAACACTCCTGGATCTATAGCTTGGTGTTATTTACACATTCAGAAAATGTAAATGTTATTTACATTTTCATTTCCAGCAAATTTACATGCTGGATGTGGACATTCATTTAGGAAAACTGTTTGCGCTAGATTTTTTGCATTTTTCTACTAGTTTCAAATAAATTGGGTAACAGAAAATGCACACAGCAGTCACACGGGGGTCTCAGGAGGATACCATATTTTTCACACTCTCACTATTATTTTTATTATTATTTTTTGTCTTCTACCAATGTCTTTCAATATGTGTAATGTACATGCATCAACAGTCATTTTTTTGTGTAAAAGTCATAAACATTCCTACCAAAAGTGACATTTCCAGCACATCTCAAATTCTAGTAGAATACTGTGGATGGAAATTCCATTTTTAATGTATTAAAGGTAATAAGTAATAAAGGGCCAACTTTTTTGTCTTTTTCATTTTTCAATAAATAATTTACATTTTTCAAAATTAAAATATATAGAAGTCAAGTGCACTCCAATACAATAACGGTTAATACTAGCCATGATCTGTGTGTCAGTAGATGAAAATGATTAATAATACTTAGATTATAATTTAACAGAGCCTACATCCATATCCTGAACCACATATTCCATGTGTACAAAAGGATCGTCACGTTCAACTAGAACGCACTTAAAGCACAAAATAATGTAAGTCGATATTTCTTTTCTTCTAATTCATTGTATACAGTCCATTTACACTACCAACTTCTAATGAATGTGCTGTCTTTGTTTATATCGCTGGTCCTTGACAGGGAATGTACTATAAAATAGGACGCAGATAGTGCCGGACCTCAGAACTAAATTGCAATTGACCCAGCCCATTAGCGCCTTGCACGCCTGATTTCGCCAAACCCACTTGCGCTTAGACTTAGCACATGCTTGCACGAAAATACCAATATTTCATGACCATGCCCATTGACTTTGCGCTTATGGATTATAACATAACGCTGCAATTAGTTCTCTGAAAACAGGGCCCTAAATTTGTATTTTTAGAATGTCTGAATAAAATATGAGTGGCGCTTGTCTGTCAAAACTCATCGCCAACGCTAGACTGTTGTTGGTGACTGTTGCTATGTGGTTGCTAGGTTGTTGTGGGTAGTGTCAGTGATATTCTGGTCCCTAGATATGTCTCAGGTCCCTCCTTCAATGTAAATGTGTGGGATTTTTGTATCGCCTGCCAGGTGATTTGCACTCTTGTGTAATCAATGCAATAGTAATAGTGATGCTTGCTTGCCTTAGCAAGCACCTAATTATTTATTAATTGATTTCTTGATTGTCTCATTTAGAGTCTCTTTAATCACAATGGAAAGAAGGCAACATGCAAAGGTCTCTGCAAGTTTACTTGTCGACACGTAGGAGTTCAACTCCCCTGAATTCAAAGGTTCTCATTCAAAAATCAACTCCTACTGTGCCCTTTAGCACTTGCTACGACTTAAAAAAAGCCTTGTTTTGACCCAACTTATGGTACACTGGATAATCAGGCGAGTGCCATCACATGATTCACATGATATGTTTTGATCAAACAGGCACAGAACGGTATGTGTCTTGCGATATTAAAACATCTATTGTATGAAATTTTATCCCCAAGGTAGGTGAGCACGCTGACTGTCGATTTATCTGGAGGGCAGATCATTTGATATGTCCCTTGGAGTGGAACACAGACAACATAAGGTTGTCACCTTTTGAAAGCTCATCTCTTTTCATACCACGGCTGAACAAAGCTTTACGATCTATTTGTACATAGGAGTAATATCCTGTCGATTGTCTGACTGTGTTTCATCAAATTAATAATGAATGTGTCATGTTTATCTAAAGATTTGTGGCTTTTTGTGGAGTTCGTGGAAAACCTGGATGTTTTGTCTCCCAAACAGAAGAAGCTTTTGTTCGCCCACATGCAATGTCTATCAAACACCCATCGGGGACAGGATGTGGTAATCTGTGCTGACCTAGGTGGACACATGGTGGACGAACAAAGGGGACAGCTTGTCCAGGTGATACAAATGAGTGATGACCTGGTCAACCATGAACTAAGATTGAGCAGATGATCTAGTTTAAACGGAATGACAGATGCTTTCCGGAAAAAAAGACATTTGTGAGGTATAAAGAAATAAAAGGATGTAGAAAGCAAGCTGCTTTAAAGGAAAAGTTCACTTAAAAATGAAATTGGTTGAAACTTTTTTTTTGTCTGCGGAACACAAAAGTTGAAATTTCAGAACAATGTTTACGCATTGAACTTCTCCTTTAAAGGAATGTTCCGGGTTCAATATAAGTTAAGTTTTATAGCCTCCTGTCAATCCAAACACAGGAAATAATTTTGACCCGTCTCTAAGTTTGTAAAAACATACAGAAATTGTGTTTTCTGTGCCCTTAAATGTACAGAGGCTTTTATTGCGTTAGATGTTATATCAAATGTTCATTGATATAATAAAAGTTGAGCAGCTATTAAATCTCTCTTGTTTCTTATTAATTTGATAAACGCATCTGACTAAAACAGCTATTTGTTTTCTACAAAGGTAGTACTAGAATTTCACAGGATAATGAATTTGATCAAATGCAAAAGCCGAACTTTAATGTGCATGAGAAATTGATATATGATATGAAACCAAATAGGCACTTTCAATCTCATAAAAAAAATGCACGAAACAAAATCCAACAATAGCTTAAACATTCATTTATAATAAGAAGCCCAAATGGTTTGATTTTCTCATCTTGTATCATAAGGCACATAAATTGAGTTATTTGCTTGATTAGAGCTTGATTACAGTAGTACCGAATACCCTAGTAACTGCCTAGCAACATCTTGGCGAGCACTCACAAAAGCACCACTCACATTTTCTTCAGAATATATAATTTATTTGATACAAAATTCAAACATAAATGCATAGCTTAACACTCACTTTTCTATTCTTTTGTGGTAAAGACAAATAATAAAACTGGTAAAACAGGTAAACATAGAATTTGGGGAAAAAACAGAAAAACACACATTAACAGAATTAAAATGAAACAAGGTACGTCCCAAACCGCACTCTTTTGCAACATTCTACGCCACTTTGTAGTGTAAGTAGACCGAGTTGTGCACTGAAAATGCGGCAAAAAGAAGTGTACCTTATGTACCCAGATGATGCACTTTTTCAACCGTCAAAACAGAGTGTGGAATGTTGGACACTTCATGCAATCAGCGCATGCGGCTTTCTGTACGTAGCGGAAGGGGCGGAGTTTCCTGGCTGCGCTGCTAGGTGGCAAAAAAGTTGTAAATACTGAAGAATGTAGCAGCTAGCAAAACTACCTTACGAATGTGAGATGAATGCTTTACCATCTCCACAAGCTGTGCGAATATGTATGTTGTGTAAGATACAAGTGTTGAACTGAGGTTGGCTAACATGCTAAAGCTAGCGGCAACACATCACAGGCACTTGTAACCAAGGCTGGACAGGGAAGAGAAATCAGTTCGTGATTGGGGGTTTGTTGGCGGTTGTCACGATTCCCTGTTGTCAGCCTTGTGCTTTTCCCTCACCTTCACCATAAACTACGTTTCCCACATTTCCCGGCCCTAATCACTCCCTCATCATCCCCACCTGTCTGTCATTCCCTCGTTTAGTTCTATGTGTATATAAGCCCTGTTGTTTTGTCAGTCCTTTGTCGATCGTTGAATGTTGTTCCTGCCTGTCACCGTGTTCCAGCCTCTTCCCCTCGTGGTTATTTTATAGTGTTTTCCCATCGTGGATATTTCTTGGTTGCAGTGTTTTCCTTTGTTTTATGTCCAATAAAGAAGCTGCACTTAGATCCTCACTCTCCGGCTGCTCATTCGTTACAGCGGTGTTTGCTGTCCTTTTCTGCATATCGCAAAGCCGTTTTGTGGAACGTTTTGCATAAAGTGGTGGCTCAATTTAGCTTATCGTGGGCCATTTCACACCGGTTCAGTTCTCCTGACGGCCAGTCCGCCACTGATCGGCCCCAAAGTGCGTTGGCCCACCGAGAAAATGCCCGGTATGCTAGATTACCAGTACAGCCCTGCTTGTAATGCCAATATCCGTCAGCTGTTAAACAGCTAATGCTTCGACGCAGTAACAAAAAAAACGCTAAGCTTTCCATTTGAAATGATACTACACTTTTAAACATTAATCCACAACTTGGCTGAGTGTATAGCATACTGTGGAAGTCCATAGTGTATATCCTCAAATGCATGCAGTAGCGGTTCTAGCTTGTTTGGTGCCCTGGGCGAAACCCGCTTCAACACACCCTTACAGTTGCTGCATTTTGGGCGGGGTGGGCGGTTGGGGGGTGGGTGGGGTGTGTGGTATGTCACCCATGCCTTAATCTGCCACTGAATCAGGTTTCCAAATCCCTTCATATTAATATCGGATGTGTTAGTAATGCACACAGCAAAGAAAATGCAATTTACTCAACTTTTCACACATCTATTATGACTCTACTATCTATAAAAGGGGTAAACTATGAAAATTCAGAGCAAACAAACAATGAGGGAGAAGAAGAAGAGGTAGAGTGGGTAAAGAAAGAGAAAATCGGAGGAAGAAGTGATGAGAAAAGGGCAACGGTTTCTCAACTCTTTCAGGTGTGTGCATGGAAAGACTCCAGGAAAGACCAAATGGAGATGGTGTAATGATGGTGACCAGAAAGAGGACATCAGGGTGGAATATTAGAGTAAAGATGGCTCAAATGATCTGCAAGTCACACTAATTGATCGTGTTACGAATTATGGTCTCTCTAAGACACACAGTGTGTTTGGCCTAATGTGAGCAGATCTACAATGACATCAATCTCAACAAAAAAATAAGAGGGAGGAATGGCATTGGAAGAGGAAGAGCAGGGACTACTAGACATAGCTGAACATGTTATGAATTTAATAGAGAACACATCTATTGTTTTGATATTAGTATTTAGATTTAATAAACGCAGTATCATAAAAGAATACATTGCTTCATTATGCAGTGAAATTTAATTGTTCTTCAAATTTGAGTGTCTGTTTCTACGGCTGTGTGAATTGTTTTGAGAGCACTGGTTATAGTCTGGAGAAATTTATCAAATTGAATGAGAAAAACTACAGTAACTGCTGTGCCATTCACTTCTGCTATTCATACTTAAGTAAAAGTGATGAAGTAACTGATATTAAATGTACTTAAGCATTTTTCTCATGAGCTACTTTACCTTGAGCCAATTTCATCACAGTATCTGTATTGTATCAGTATATTTGGCCTAATGCATGTCTTAAAGCTCTATAACAGTGCAGCTCTCTGAGGCTTAACTCTAAGTAAATAGCTGAACCCAAAAAATAGAAGCCTGTGTAATTTACTTTTCCCACCAAATTATAGGGGGAGGAAGTGTTTCCAGCCTCCAGACATAATGAAGAATAGATCAGAACATATTTCATAGCTGACACGGTCTACTCAAAAGGTGCATTGCTGAATTATCCCACAGTGCCCTCTCCTGGCAAGTAGACAAGGGGAACCCAGTGCACACTGCTTTGATCATAGTAGACCACAGATGGTTTTAACATAGTTAACATACAAGTATGTTATTGGAGAATATATTAAGGTTTATAAAGATTGAAATATCTTAAAATATTTAGAAATATTAAGGAATTAAAAGAATAAAGCTCTGACATCTGTTTCTGGATATTTGAATTCACTAATATCATTAACCTAAATACAATTGTTCCCATTTGGACACTTTTGAGTGTTAGACTAAATTAATTTGGACACTTTGTGGATTTCAAACATTAATGTGTTTATATATGTATATATGTATACATTTCCTCAACCAATGGAAGGCCAGGGAAGTGTTTGGGTACTGTTAAATTTAAATTATCATTATTTTTTTTTTCCTTTTGATGAAAATGACCTATACATTTGTTAATATATCTTCATATTCATTCATTTAAGTCAATTTTACTCTGACTGAATTTTAATAGATATCTCAAACTCTAACAAACCAAACGTTTAATAAAATACAGGAAAAAATCTGGAAAATATCATATATATTATTATGGATGTTTTCTATGTATTAAACATATTAAAGATTTATCAACATAATAAACATGAGAACACTGTCCTGAAAACCTGAGCTCCTTAATAGGATATAATGATTAAACTGAAGTATTAGTTACTTTTTAAGTTTCTGTGTTGTGAATTCTTCTTGCTATAGAGCCTATTCTGTGTTTTTTACAGGTTACGTTATTGAGTTAAGAAAAGTGTGTTTTTTACAAAAACTGCCTATTCCCAATGCATGTAACGCAAGTTCACCTGTTCATTTGCGATGTAAATTATGTAGATGATTAGTCTCATACAGAATGCATCTGAGTGAGATAATGAACACCTTTTCAGTTTGCCTTTCTTTCTGCTCATAATTACATTTAGTCATTTAGTTGACACTTTTTTCCAAAGTGACTTACAAAGAACTTAGCATGCAATTCATCATACAAATGTCAACAATATCTGCAGTATCATACTGCCAAGTTCTCAGTAGCTGGTGTAGTATAGGAGTTACCACAGAAGAAAGAAAAAGACAAGGAAAGTTTTTATTTTATTATTTTATTAAAAGTGCAGTTAGTGTGGCTTGGTTAATTGCTCGTGGAATAGATATGTTTTCAGCTGGTTCTTGAATGTTGAGATGGTTTCAGCAGATCGTGTGGAGCTTGGAATCTCATTCCACCACAGAGGAACCGAGAAAATTAATGATTGTGAAATGGATTTTGTGCCTCTTTATGATGGGACCACAAGGCACTGCTCATTCATTGACCACAGAGAGTGAGTGGGGAGCTTATACAGATCAGGTATAGGGAAATCCTGAATATACTATGGCTAGAATTATATAAACCAAAGCATCAATGTTGCTATAGAGGGCTTACACACATTTGCTTCACTATGATCAAGGACTGAGTCCATCAAAAGATTAAAATCTCCTCCCAATATTATATCATGAGGCGTGCTGGCGGCTTGCATCATCCCTAAAGATGTATTAAAAAAAACCATGATCGTCAACGTTAGTAGCGTAAATATTAGCTAAAATAAGACTTTGCCCCTGAGCTTCTGCTAAAACAATAATGGCTCTTTCTTATTTATCATTAATCTGTTTGAGATATTTGAATTGTAGATGCTTACTTATCAGGGTAATGACTCCCCTGATCTTACTTGAGCCAGCACTAAAGAAAACATGCCCACCCCATATCTTAACAAATGTTCCAGCTTCCTGTGAGGAAAGATGTATTTCTTGAAGAAACACTATATCATATTTCTTTCGTTTAAGAGAAGAAATAACCTTCCTTCTTTTTATGGGGTGCCCCAACTCATTCATATTCCACATGGGGAGAGACAATCCACTCAACATTTGATATTTTGACATATTAGAAAAATATATTGTATAACAAAAATAGAATTATACTGACCACATTCCAACATTAGAGCAACAATCAAATTCCAAATGTTCCTCTGAACCAAACAAACAGAAAAAAGAAAAACGTGTGCATTAAGCCCGCGCACAACAGCGCCAACTGGTGTCCATCCCTCTAAACTCAAACAGTCCATGTACGCCTATGAGAGCCCCCATGACAACTTTGCCTTCAGATTGCTCAAGTCTGATGCTTCTGTAGAAATTTTGTGAGACAGAATTACAAGCAGAAAATATTCTATAAAACAATCTCCAGCCAATAAGCAGAAAAAACACAAAAAATTTATTGAATGCCCCCGAAGGTGTGTTCCACCACAAAACAAACTCCAGCCGCTAGTGGAACTGGCACACAAGCACACAAAAGGGGCGTTCAGTTCCATGGGCAGTCAAACAATTGTTCAGTGAACCAGTCAATTCAGTCAACACACAAGTTTAACACATGCCCTAATCACTCCAATGTCCTGCAAGAAATATTCCACAATACAAATTCTAGCCGATAGGCATAAGCACCAAGACTATGTTGATTCATCCACAACTGTCCCGAGGGAGTGTTATTTCACAAAGAAAAAAAAAACTCCAGCCACTAGGTGGAAACAGCACAGAAAGAAACAAAACAGGGCCCATTTTACTCGGACAGTCAAGTGTATGTTTAATGAGCCAGGCCCACATAACAGCAACATGAAAATCACCAAATGGTTTACTCACTCGATTGCCTTTATGAAGGACATCGCTTGCTGTGGGCATGTGAATATTTTGCGGCCATCATTAGCATCTATTCTCAAATTGGCAGTCCCCATTTAAAAAAAAAAAAAACCTTAGTCAATGAACATTTTTCATCAGTATTTTGTTGACAAGAATAACCCTATGTTTAGGAAACCTATTTGAAAACAGTCATTATTTTTGCTCATCTGTTTAGTGGTGCAGAAATTACACACTTCACCTAATATATATATTATATATATATATATATATATATATATATATATATATATATATATATATATATATATATAAAAGAAGTGATTCCCTATAATTATATATATAATTTATCCTCAAACCCCTGATTATTTCTCCACCTAATATTATTTCACATGATATAATTTCCAAGCTGACTTAGATCTTACTCAGCACATTCATTACCAACTCCTCATGACTTCATATTTTATGCACACTGTCAAGGACATGCATGCACAGCAAATGAGTAAGACTTGTTCTTCCAGAAGGAGAAAAATATATGCCAGTGTAAATAGATAGATAGATAGATAGATAGATAGATAGATAGATAGATAGATAGATAGATAGATAGATAGATAGATATTTGGGAGGGTTACTTTTGAAATGTATTCCACTACTGATTACAAAATTCACGCTTTAAAATGTAATTTGTAATGTATTCAGTTAGATTACTCAAGGTCAGTAATGTATTATAAATACTTTGGATTACTTCTTCAGCACTGGTAGATTTGTTTTTCAATAGTTTTGACTATAAAACTCTGTCAGTGCAGAAAGACAAAATACACATGTTAAAAATATATCGTCTGAAAAAACGAAATATCTTATGCAGTGTTGTTTCTAACACAAGATAAATCAAATTGATCTTGTTTTAAGGATTTTTAGATATTTTTACAGGAAAACAATACAAAAATGATTATCAAGAATATGCCTAATATTGCCCTAATATCAAAGGTCTTACTAGAAAAAAAGAAATTATGATCTAATGTGAATTTTCTTTATATAAAAAAATAAATATTGTGCCTGGTGACATGTTCATGTAAAATTGCTAGAAATAGCATTTTAGGTTAGCATAAAGCTGACAATTTACACAAGGTTTATTTCTATTTCTTCTGCTCCAAACTTACTTCAAACTTACTTCTCTGTCTGCTCATATGAATGTAACACATCATAAGAAAGTTTCACCACTGTTCAAATGCACTTTGGATCGCATCATTTATAGGTATAAATGTTTTCCATCTGAAAGGACTAAATATTAAATGAAACAAATGTAATCTCTTCAGTAATCAAAATACTTTTTGAATGTAACTGTATTCTAATTACCAATTATTTAAATTGTAACTGTAGTGGAATACAGTTACTTATATTTTGTATTTTAAATACATAATCCTTTTACATGTATTCCGTTACTCCCCAACCCTGTATATATAAACTGTCAGCCAAAAGTTTGGAATAATGTGCAGATTTTGCACTTATGGAAATAAATTGCACCTATGGAAATAAATAAATTTCCCTAAAGTGACATTCAACTGATCACAATGTATAATCAGGACATTAATAACATGAAACATTACTATTAAAATTAAAAAATAATAGTAAAATAAAATAAAAAATACTACTTCAAAGAGTCTCATAAAAAATACTCCATGTGCAGCAATGACAGATTTGCAGATCCTTGACATTTCACCCCACACTTCCTGTAGCACTTGCATAGATGTGACTGTCTTGTCGGGCACTTCTCACACACCTTACAGTCTATCTGATCCCATAAAAACTCAATGGGTTTAAGATCCATAACACTCTTTTCCAATTATCTGTTGTCCAATGTCTGCTTGTTTGCCCACTCTAACCTTTTCTCTTTGATTTTCTGTTTCAAAAGAGGCTTTTTCTTTGCAATTCTTCCCATAAGTCCTGCACCCCCGAGTCTTCTCTTTACTGTTGTACATGAAACTGGTGTTGAGCGGGTAGAATTCAATGAAGCTGTCAGCGGAGGACATGCGTCTATTTCTTAAAATAGGAACTCTGATATACTTAACCTCTTGTTTAGTTGTACATCTGGCAGTTTTAGTTTGTATTATTATTATTAATAAAATCAGTTTTTTGTGTTTGTTTGTTTGTTTGTTTGTTTGTTTGTTTGTTATATGAAGGTCACATTAAAACTGTCTTTAAAACTTTTCACCAGGCCTTCATCATTTATTTTTCAAATGTATTTTACAGTATGTACAGTTTTAGTCTTGTCCCCGAACCCAGACTTTCAAATTCAAACAATGAAGATTCATTCTAAAAAAAAAAACTGCACAGCATTACATGTTTAAAATATAATAATCTAAACAAGGAGTGAAGGAAACATAAACAATTAAAATATTTATTTGTGTGAAACTGTCCCAACAGTTTTGGTGTTATTTCTACCACATCAAACAAGTTTGCCCCTAAGAAAGTTTATTTTTTATTTATATGTTTTTAGTAAGTGCACTTGTTAACCAAACAATAGTGTATGTGAAAAGAATGCTAGATGAAATATGAGACAACCAATGTTTTGAAAAAAAAAAAAAAAAAATATATATATATATATATATATATATATATATATATATATATATATATATATATATATATATATTTAATTGTGTATATTTAGCAAGACAAAGGAGTCTGCAATTTTATTTCAAAATGTAAAAAATGCCATTTCCATCATTCTAATTTCCAACACGCAATTCTATTAAAGGAATTGTTCACCCAAAAATGAAAATTCTCTCATCATTTACTTACCCTCATGCCATCCCAGATATGTAGTACTTTTTGGGTAGTAAAGCACTAAATTTACTCTGTTACATTTACTTGAGTACCTTTTTGAAAAACAATTTACTTTTAGAGTAGGTCTAAAATTGGGTACATTTTACTCTCACTCATGTAAATTTCTAATTCATTTTTTTTTTACTTTTATTTCTTTACAATGGGTGGCGTTACTGTCGTTATATTACTGGATTTAATTTAATTAAAGTGTAATTTTTTGAGAGATTATTGAATGGGACTTTTATGAGAGCAGAAGATCACACAGCTGCGTGCACTGAGCTGCTGTCTGAGTGTCACTCAATCACTGCTGCAGCATCAAACTCTTCAAAGTGAAACACTTTTTTCACTCCACACAGTAAAAAAAAGAATAGTTTCGTCATGCAAATGCCTTCATTTAACACCAAGACAAGCTGATACTTCACGATTAAAATCACAGCACACTGAGGTAAATTTTGGCTCTAATCCTAACGCTGGTTTTGATTCTGTGTAATGAGATGGTAATTTTCAGGTTGATTCTGTAACTGGGCTTTTATGACACCAGTTTTTAAGTGTACATTTTTAAATCAGTGCAGCAATATATCAGTGCGCTTTGTCCTGAGTCCCGCATGTCATGTATTTATGAATTTACCCCGCGTCCATGCGGGGGAACTGGAAACTATCTCAGCTACTTCAGGCAGATTAACTATAAATCCATGTAAACCTCCAAGTTAAATGTAAATAAATGCCTTTTGCTCTGCCATTCACGTAATTGAATTTCTGCGCACGCACAGCGAAGGGCGTGTGGCGCGCATGAGGATGTCATACGCGTCATATGGAAAAGAGAGACTGGCTGTGTCCAAACTTGTTCACTCATTCACTATTTCCTATATAGTGAACAGTGAACAAAATGAGTGATTTGGACGCTTACGTATACACCAAGCGTCAGAGCTCTGGGGCTGTCAGAAACGTTGCATGTAAATTATAATATACTTGGGCCTTACTTGTTATTTGTAATAAATAACATATTAATACAATAAATCTTCATTCTGTTTGTCATTTTTAATATATACTGTGTGTTTATATAAAGAGTAAACACATTTTATCAAATAAAGAATACATTTTAAAATGTATCTGTATGTTTTGCCTCTCTATATGTTATTAGGTTAATCAAGTAAGGATATGTCAAAAAGTACTTTACTACATTCAGCATGAAATAAAACAGGAGTGAAGGAAGTAGTGAACTCCCAGCTTGTACGTCTTCCCCATGGTGAATTGTGGGCAATTAACCATTGTCAAGTGTACATCAAATGCGGGTAATAATGAGTAAACAAAAGTAGGGAATGAGTGGCTCACTCAGAATTCAGACACTCCTACAAAATGGCAGACACTCAAAATAGTGAACTATATAGTGAATAGGGGGAGGTTTCAGACACAGCAGGTGTTCCACAATCAAGATTGGTGCCCTACGCACTAGGCTGAGTACTCTGCGTTTAGAGAGTGGCGGTACTGCTGTATAGAACTAATTATCTAAATTCTTTCGACACTGAAAGATTTAACTACACAGAAATAAGAATCCACACATGACATTAAAAGCTATGAAATAGCTAATGTATGCAGAAATAAAACATGATCTTGCGTTGGTTTATATTTCAGCATTATATATATTGTCCTTGTTGGACATTTTCAAGTTTTCACTGTAATAATTATTAGAAATGTTTACAAACCACTCTTATTGACAAATTTATCCAGATCTGACAAGAGCCCTTAAAGGGATAGTTCACCCAAAAATTACAATTATCATTATTTACTCACCCTCATGCCACCCCAGATGCGTATGTCTTTATTTCATCTGCTGAACTAAAATGAAAAGATTTTTAGAAGAATTTCTCAGCTTTGAGAAAAAAAAACTACCCTACCCTCATTTTGTTCCAAACCAGTGTGACGATTAGTATTATGTGGAACTACATGTTAGACAGAATGTTAGGGACTGACAGTCTCTGTCACCATTCACTTTCAAAATATTGGGGAAAAAAAATTAACTGAAAGTAAATAGTGACAAAAATTCTGTCAAATATCTTCTTATTGTGTTGCATGGAAGAAAGAAAGTCATACGGGTATGGAACAACATGATGGTGATGATGACAGCATTTCCATTAATAATAATAATTATTATTATTCTGTAATACATGTTAAATGTGTTTTATGTAATGGAATACAGGGAAGTAAACATCTATTATGTCATTTGTGAAAGTAACGAGTTACTCACTACTTGTGTACTCTTTTAATTGGATACTTTCTTACTCTTACGCAAGTAATTATTTGAGTTAGTACATTTACTTCTACCTGAGTAATTATTTTTTAAATTAATTGTACTTTTACTTGAGTGCAGTTTTTGGCTACTCTACCCACCTCTGCTGAACACAAACAAAGATTTTTAGAAGAATATTTCAGCTGTGTGGATCCAAAGAATGCAGGTCAACATGGTACAAAACTTTGAATCACAAAAAAACACATTAAGCAGCATATGAATAATCAATATGACTGCAGTGGTTCAATCCATATCTTCAAAAGCAATATGATAGGTGTGGGTGAGAAACAGATAGAAATTCATAAAAAATTCATTTTTACTATAAATTACCCTACCAGAAAAATGCACAAAAATGCCCATTGGAGGGCTGGTCAAAGTGGAGATTTATAGTAAAAAAAAAAAAAAACTTAAATATTGATCTGTTTCTCAGCCACACCTATCATATAACTTCTAAATATATGGATTTAACCACTGGAGTAACATGAATAACTTTTAAAATAAAATACACTTCAAAATAACTTTTTTAATGCTTTTTGGACCTTTAAAGTTCTGGTCACCATTCACTTGCGTTGAATGGACATACAGAGCTTTATTTTTTCTCTTCCCAATGTTATATAAACGACATAAAAAAAAAATATGCTTTCATGTGAAATGTCAATGGTTTTCCCACTTTTTTTAGGTTCTTGTTTGAAATCCTGGTTTGTTGTCTACCTCTTACGCAGAGAGCTGTACTCTCTATTTGTATCACTTTTAACTGACCGGACATGACTTGATCTAGTTTATGGAGTCTGTTGCACACCAATTCTAGGTGAATCTCCTGGGAAATCACAGTCTGGAACAAACCCCACCAGTTTAGAACAATGCACATCATCGGTTCCTATTCAGGACACCCGAAACACAGAATGAGAAGTGAAATGCTGATGTTTCCCAGTGGTGGTGGCCGAGGATAGGTGTCTGTGGTACTGACAAGCACGGTTAGAGGGAAAGTGACATGTGTTACAGAGATTATCTGTGTTTGAGTGAGGGGGGTATAAAGGACAGGTAGTGTGCACTGGCTTTATTTGCTCTGAAATAAAATGTGAATGTCTGAAATCTTCTCACTCGGTGTCAGTAAGTGGGATCGACCGATGAAAAGTGAATATATATTATGAATTTGATGTGACTTTGGATCTCGGTGTCAGGTGTTTATAAACCCTGTTGACATTTTGCATGCTGTGCATGTGGTCTTGTTTTATTTAGATAGATAGATAGATAGATAGATAGATAGATAGATAGATAGATAGATAGATAGATAGATAGATAGTTCTTGGCATAACAAAATAGTTATTAACTGTGCATAATGTGATGTGGTGCAATGATATACAGTAGCATTGAAGATCATAAGACAATTTTGATGAACTCATCTTCAACTGCATCCTGCAACTTTCAACCCCAAAACTACAGTAATTGAATTTAATAGGGTTTACACAAAACACATTGAAACTAAGTGATACTACCAGAATTTACTACATTTTCTATTCAAATTATTAGCATAGGAATTCCAAATTTAAAGTGACAGGGTTGAAAAAATTAAATGCTTTAGGATTCATACCAATAACGATTTACCCAAAGCTGTAACCACATTTTTATTATTTGGAGCAATAGAATCGATTGTTGTGGTTAAGACGTGAAAATATGATTTCTCAATAAGTTCAGCAGTTTCAAGAGTATGACTCATCAAACATTTAGAGATGGGATTCACAAAACCTTTCACACGTGCATCTGTCTGTTTGCTGTATTTAGTGTTTGCCTGAGACTTTTTAGATTTATTTATTTTTATTATAGCACCAGCATGTTTTCAGACCCACAAGAGGAACAAAACATTGGATTGCTGCTACATACATAATTAAAGATGTATGCTGTGCACTTCCTTAGACTCACTTTGGAAAAAGTTTCGTAACAGAAACACTGTTGCTCAGAGGCAAAAAAACAAAACAAAAAAACTGAAATTGATGTTTCCTGTTATAGAAAAACAAACAAAGTTCAGACTTGTTAACTCCACATCCACACTTGTATGTTTTTATTTGAAAACGCATCAGTTTCGCTACATTTTGGCCTTCCGTCCAAACAGAGTCGCTATTTTTGTCCAACAAAAACTGAGCATTTCGTAAACATTCTCCCAAGTGGATACATTTGAAAATGCGTCTTTGGGGGCCAGGGTAGCTCAGCGAGTAAAGACGCTGACTACCACCCCTGGAGCTCGCGATTTCGAGCGAACCCAGAATGTGCTGAGTGACTCCAGCCAGGTCTCCTAAGCAACCATATTGGCCCGGTTGCTAGGGAGGGCAGAGTCACATTGGGTAACCTCATCGTGGTCGCTATAATGTAGTTCGCTCTCGGTGGGCCGAGTTGTGCGTAGATGCCATGGTGGATGGCGTGAAGCCTCTGCATGCTCTTTGTCTCCGGATTAATGTGGAAGTTGCCTAAATCAACAACTAATTTCAAATCACTAATTGGGATATACACTATTCAAAGTGTCATTGAAAAGTAAATATCTGTATTGATAATTAGATAGATATATAGTTTCATTTGTTACTGTGTGCTGGGTTTAATCCTCATAGGTTACAATAATTTACATAGTATTTGTAATCAAAGAAAGTACTATTTCCAGTAAATGATTGAAAGACCCCTTGTCCAGCATTGTTTACTTGTAGGCTATCATTGTTGATTTGAAGTGTTGCCATAGATTTATGTGTACATTTTGTAATGTTAATTTGCAAGAGTATTCACCACCATACCAGTTAAATTTTACCAAAAATTGCCAAATTTTAAAGAACAGATCTATCGAGGTCAAAGTAATTTAATTTGTAAGTACTCTAGTTACTTTGTTGATATGGAGTGTCCAGGCTGCGTTCCATTCAGCTCAGAAAGTTAGAATTTCCAACTTCCTACAAGGAAACAACAATGTAATGCCAATTGAAGTCAGACTTCCAAGTTGGGAAATCAGATTTCTCTGAGATGCAATTGCATGATGTTGTGAAGGCGACAAAGTTAATGATAAATTTGACATTTTATTAAATAATATCCATCAAAACCTGTTCAGCAAACATTTGCATAGACAGGTGTTCAAAGTATTATCCTGTCTCTGTATACCTGTACAACAAATTCTAGTATCGCAGCATCATTTATCAGTTTGTTTGTTAAGCGACGTCTCCGTTGACAATCAAACAACTGCTAAGCGAACCGGAGCACAGAAGTTTTGTTTGCTGATACATCTTCCAAGCATTGGATAATAGAATGCCTTTATTGTCAGAGATCGGAGGTATCGAGTCAGAATTTCCCACATCCGACTTTGAATGGAGTGCTGAATTACAAGGATTCCTTATCTTGTTGCTCCTCCTAGTGGACAGATTTGCTAATGCATCTTTCTTCTTTGATCGTTTTAATTCGCTGTCAACAACAGAAAATGATGAAATTTGGATCACGTCTTCAAAGTGTCTTGTTGTCAGTGTGTGCCAAGTTTAGTAAAAGTTGGACATTGCTTTCTCAAGTTACAGTCCAATTTGTCATTATAGACCACAGCCAGAGAATGTATAGGCGCATACGTGCTAAACGATGAACGTTATTAGCAACTGAAATTTGATTGGCAGCTGACAGCCATTTTGTATGTGTTGTCTAAGTCATATTTTAAGGATATAGTAGCACATGGCCCAAAGAGAATGCATGCCAAATTTTCTCAAACAATCAATCAGTTTCACAAGTTAATTTGTTTTTAGTTGCAGCGCTCCATATTGGCAGTATTGGACTAAATTTGGCATGCATCCTCAAAATGTCTTAATGTAGAAGTCTCCCAAATTTCAACAAGTCCGGACTTGATGCTGAGTAGATATAGGTAATTAAGTGAATTTGGGCCCCCGGCCAATATATTCTAAATTATTTGATGAATATAAAAACACTGTCAATGCTTTGACCCCTAATGAGATCTCTTTAATAAACCAATGAGCTACACAAGTCTCTGCGTTTAAGTGACTTTACCACAGGTAAGGTATTTTCTTAGACACAACGTGAAGCAGAGTCTGTGCAGCAACACACAACATTAATTCTATTTTATTTGACTGTCAAGTGTAACTATAAGTCATATGCCAGTTTTACTGAAGGTAAATTGTGAGCACAGTTAGTGAAATAGCTTTAGCCAGCAATGTAGGCAGTTTGCACTGTGCGCACTGTAAATAGACACTGCTATAGTTGTTTTCTATGTAATAATTCAGTGTGAAACTGTTTCTGGTCAATTAGACACTTGCTTGTCATTCTGAATGTTCAGTGTTATTTATTAATTTTGTATTATTTCTTTTTTATTTAAGTGCACTAAATGTGTTGGTGGGGCTGTAAAATGACAAGTGGCCAAAAACAGCTGTCTCTCTCTCTCTCTCTCTCTCTCTCTCTTTCAAAGCTCTGCTAATTTCACCCCCCCTCTCTCTCTATTCATAGTAGACTCGACTCAAGGCCCACTGTAGCAGGTGCACACATCCATTTGCAATTACCTTTATCTCTCGCTCTGTGACTCTGGGAGCCTTTCCCTGGATCGCCTTACCAGTGCACAGAATGCTAATGATTCGGCCCTCTGGGCACGAGCCAGAGCATCCCCTTTCACTCAAAATCCCCCCAATATGTGACCAAGCTACTGTAACACGAGCATCAGCCATAGCATTTATCCCCAAGACTAAACAATCTCAGGTGGGTCTTCCAAAGAAACAATTAAAGCATTTTATATCAAGTTCAGTTAGATTTTTTTTGCTGGAAATAGAGGTTAGAGACAATGTTGACTTTAGGCAGACTTAATTGAATCTGTGCAAATAGAATGTAAATATTTCACATTTAGACGGTTACTGCTATAAGACTTGGAGGTGACACCAATTGCATTTTTTTAGCATAGTTCAAATACTTAAACAGTTTTAAATTAGATTAAATTAGTTATGTTTTTTTTACCTAGTTAACTTGTTCTTGCCCTTAAATAAATGTCATGTAGTGCAACTGTATTATTTATATTATTATATTACCTTTACACGCATAATATTTTATTGATTATTGGTAAATGAAGTTGTTTTGGAAATAAGTATTTGCACTCGTTTTAACATTATATCCTCAAGTAATATTTTCATACTGATCTTTTCAAAGCAGTCTCTCAGGTTTTTCGGAAATCAAAATATGCCTAGAATTGTTCAAGTTATATTGCATTGCATTAAATTATTCCAATATATACTGTACTTTATACTGTACATATACTGCACAGTCTCCACTTTCACTTTCGCATTTTTTTGTTTTTGGTGATTCATATTCTTCATGCATACTCCCCCTACTGGACAGGGATAATCAATTCTGACAAAAAGTTTCTTTTTTTTTTTTTCACCCACACCTATCATATCACATATGAAGATATGGATTTAATTATTTGAGTCATATGTATTACTTTTATGCTGCCGTCATATACTTTTTGGGGTGCCATTGCATTGTGAGGACCTACAGAGCTGAAATATTCTTATAAAAAACATCTTAATTTGTGTTCTGCAGAAGAATGACAGTCATACACATCTGGGACGGCATGAGGGTGAGTAAATGATAAGAGAATATTCATTTGTAGGTGAACTATTCCTTTAACTATTGTGTTTACCATTGTTTATGATTACAACCTTACTGTAAAATGTTACCACTTTTATTCTTGATTTGGGACAAAACATATTCCACACATTTACCTGCCAATCATTTATAAATTAGCAGCATTTTCTCTTAGAAATTTGTCAGTAATTGATCATTAGAATGTTTTTAACAGAGATACACAATTTAGTTCTCTTTATTTATTCAAATTTTATTAAATTATCACGTACTGCCCCAAAACCACTAAGAACTGCTTTTAAAATGTATATTAAATATGAAGTTAAAATAAAAATAAATATACAATACTGTATATCTGTATATCTATTTCTTTTTTATAAATATATTTTATAAATATAAAGTAAATATTTCTTAAAAAGAAAAACTTATATTATGTCCTGAAAGAAGCAATAGTTTATTTCTTAAAGGGTTACTTCACCTCTGGGAAGATGAATGTGTATTTAAAATTGGTCATTTATATAGTATAAATGTGAAATTATTTTTGAATTTGAAGCATTCTAGACTGAGAAAAGGCAGAAAATTTATTTTTTACACATGTGGCTGAAAGACAACAACTCCCAGAATGCACTTGCTTTGCTGCCCTTACGAGGCCACTCCCAAACCACGCCTACCAGTTACAGGCGGCAGTATCTGAAAATATGATACAACTATTCTTGCTTTGATACATCATGACTCTATAAATCGTGAGTTAGTTGATAAATTGACTGACTATGCGGGAAGAACATTCTGATAATTCCGGGTGTCCAAACTCTGTACATGACGTCTTCGTAACAAAAAGAAAAACAAACAAAATACTCACTTTACACTAAGCCGTCCGTTTGTCCCTGCGGGCTTTGGCTGGCGTTTCCAATTTATCTTCGGGATCCTAAAATAAGTTTCAAGGACTCCCCTGTCCATGTGTGGTACAAAACTTGGGTTCTCAGTTATACATGCTCATGTTATCGGTGCAGTTTCATCAGCGGATTCAGCGATCTCGTCCAGAAGAAAATGGCATCGCTGAAATTCGCGACAGCAATAGGACTCTCTATCTGTTTCCATAGACGCACAGCGAGAGCACTGACACCACCAGTCCGCCCCAACTCGAGTCTGGCCGGGCTCTTCCTCCTGCCTGCCAAGCAGGTTTTGCTCCCCTGCTACAGCAGCTGCTCCGGCTGCCTCTGTTCATCGCTGTATTGCGGCTCGTACAGGTAGCCGCGAGCATCAGATTCTCGCAACAGATCTTCGAAATCCCCTTCTGCCGTTTCAACTTCAAAACTACCTTTCGCCATCGTGATTAGCCTACTTGTATGCAAACTTTCTACACAGAGCAAGAGCCTGTTTTCTTAGCTTCTACAGAAAGATGGCTGACACTATCTTCACATTCTGTGACTGAGATCCCGCCCCATATGGGCGTGGTGAAAACATGCGGAATACTGGCTGTAGTTTTAAGCCTCTGAACCAAAAATCCTCCGATGATGCAAAATGACGATTTTTGCATCATCAGAGGATTTTTTCCAGACTAAAAATACATAAATCTCTCGTCTCAGGGGGATATGGGGGGGGGGGAGCTCGGTAATTCGAAAATACTACTGGTTTTCTACTGATATAAAGCTTAATGCTAAATCCTGAAGTAACCCTTTAAATAAATAAATCCATTACATATATACGTATGTATGTATTAAAGTCTTTAAGTTTAAAGTCTTACAAATCCTGAAGGCCCTTTTCCAGATTTCATCTGCTATGAACAAAGTTCATCAAAGTCATAGGTTACAGGTGCTAATATATATATATATTAGTGTATATATATTTTTGTATAGGCTAACCATCTCATGACCTGTCAAAACTGCCCAATTGAGCAATAACTATGTGCAAAACACAGCTTTATCTATTTATATTTATCCAACATACCAAACCTCTTCTGCCATACATTCCCTTGCATCTAACATACAGATTTGTATTTGAAAATTGCACATACATAAACTCAGCAGGACACTGTATTTTAAAGATAATTTTGTACAAATCCAAATAACTTTACAGATCTTTATTGTAAAGGGTTTAAACAATGTTTTCCATGCTTGTTCAATGAACCATAAACAATTAATGAACATGCACCTGTGGATCGGTTGCTAAGACACTAACAGCTTACAGACAGTAGGCAAACAAGATCACAGTTATAAAAACTTAGGACACTAAAGAGACCTTTCTACTGACTCTGAAAAACACCAAAGGAAAGAAGTTCATGATTCCTGCTCATCTCCGTGAACATGTATTAGGCATGCTGCATGGAGGCATGGGGACGGCAGATGTGGCCAGGGCAATAAATTGGACTGAGAGCTTGTAGGACTGTTGTAAGGCAGGTCCTTACCAGACGTCACCGGCAACAATGTTGCCTATGGGCACAAACCCACCTTGGCTGGACCAGACAGGACTGGACTATAAAGTGCTCTTCACTGACAAGTTGTGATTCTCTCTTACCAGGGGTGATGGTCAGACTCGCATTTATCATCGAAGGAATGAGCGTTACACCGAGGCCTGTACTCTGGAGCGGGATCGATGTGGAGGTGGAGGGTCCATCATGGTCTGGGGCGGTGTGTCACAGCATCATCGGAATGAGCTTGTTGTCATTGCAAGCAATCCCAACGCTGTGTATTAAAACTCCCTCATGTGGTACCCTTCCTTCAGGCTCATCCTGACATGACCCTCCAGCATGACAATGCCACCAGCCATACTGATCGTTCTGTGTGTGATTTCCTGCAAGACAGGAAAGTCAGTGTTCTGCCATGGCCAGCGAAGAGCCCGGATCTCAGTCCCATTGAGCATGTCTGGGACCTGTTGGATTGGATGGTGAGGGCTAGGGTCATTTCTCCAAGAAATGTCTACGGAGGGAAACACCTTGTTGATGAGAGGGGTCAACGGAGAATGGCCAGACTGGTTCGAGCTCACAGAAAGGCTTCAGTAACTCAGATAACCACTCTGTAGAATTGTAGTGTGCAGAATATCTAGTAGGGCACTTTATCAGGACCATCGTGTTCCTAGTATACTGTGTATATACAGTATATACATTCAAAATACATGGTTAAAGACACTTTTTGCCCAAATAATGGTGCCGTTACGCCATCTACTGTGCAGCTGGGGTTAAGTGGCCTAAGCTAAACTATGACCCCTTGGTTTTGTCACAGTCTTCAAGAATCAGTGATTAGTTTTGTCAATAGACACTTCATATAACTTTAATCTGCCCTTGTTGGAGACAAAGTTCTCAGAAGATAATGAAATCATCTCATTAGTATAATGAACAGAATTAGTAATGAGGGTTATTTGCTTGCGCTCTTGAAATGCAGAGATTTGTCATCTAATTATCAAATAACGCAAGAAAACTATTATGTAAAATATGTTTAATAACTCACTTAATGACCTGTTCTCAACACCCAAGCATTGTCAAATTAAAAACAAAAAAGTAGAAACAGATGTCTTGTCCCTTATTATAAAGGACAAACATCGCCCTCGTCAAACTTGTTGGGAAAATAAATTGCCACATAGAAGAAATATCATTAGTACACAGTCACACTCTATGACTTTGTTAAACTTTGCATTAATTTATGACTTAGAATAAACATTGATCTCGCATGAATAATGGAGTAAGAGACTAATTAACTAAAATCACTTAATGGAAGCTTGTCAAACTTGTGGTGTTGTACTGACTTTCTCTGTTACCTTGAGTATCATGGGAATTCTTTGACACTATGAGGTGCTTTTAGTAAGAAAAATGTAGAAAAGTAATTAGAAAAGGACACCCAAGGGAAGGCTGGGTGAAAAACATTCAGCTATAGCAGTTCACGTTTAGTGGAGTGCCCTAGGAAGTGCTTGTGGCATGAAGGACACATAAATGTCCCAGATGATGAATGGCCACATTGTTTTATTGTGTTTCTCTTCTATCAAAATAACAGGTGATACACAGAGATATTAGATAGTTCTGTTTTTTTTTTTTTTTTGTGTTTAAACAGAAAAGATACACCGCAAACCCTAATGTTGTCATTACTGGAAAAATCAAGTTATCTTAAGTAAACATTACTTAAGATGCCAAGTGTTGGGCTCATAACTCAAATATCTATGTTCCTTGATCTCATTCTTAAAAATCCATAGATTTAAAATTTTAAGTGTTGATAACTCAAATTATTAAGTACAAAATGCATGCTTTCCTTGGTTAAGGGAACATGTGGGGGCATTTAAATAGTTGTTATTAAGACTTCATAGAGGTTTTAGGTCTTTTGTAGTATTAGAAGTTTATGAGATGTTGCAAATAGTCATTGCGTGTGATGTCACCATTATTGGACCCTTATAATCTTCTTTGTTTAGCTGTGTTCTTGTAAGACCTTAATCTGAGTCCATTCAATTACAATTATTAAGAAGAAACAACAACATGAAAATAGCAAATCTGAGTAAGTCTGCTTGCATCTAGTTACATTAAACAGTTCATCTCATTCTATATGATCACCAAGTTTTACTCAATTCTATTGAGATAATGTGTTTACTCAATCAATCAAGTAAAGTCAACTTATTAGGGTTTTCAGTGTAGATATGAGTATGTTAGTCCTTAAAATGTACAGAATGCAGAGTCATTGTTTTCTTTATTAGTGAATGGGTGAATATCGTAGAGCCTGATAAGACCATGTCTGGGTCACAATCATGTATTTCACCCAAATAATAATAATAATAATAATAATAATAAGAAGAAGAAGAAGAAGAAGAAGAAGAAGAAGAAAATAAATCAAAAAGAGAGGAAAAAATTATGTTTTGCTTCAAGCTTATTTAACATCACAATTTTTAGGACGATTAAAATAACTTTGCATTGTGACATGGTTATGAAAATTAAAGCCCATTTTTCCACCAACTGTCAATAATATAATATGAATATATCTGTATAGGCATTATATTTACTTAAAATACACACACACACACACATAGTGTATATATCATGGTAGTAATTGTTTTATGCTTAATGATACGCCCATTTTAATATGTGTTCATGCATTTTTTCATTCAGTTAAAAATGAGAATAAATCACGTGAGAAAATGAGACATGAGAAAAACTCAAAAATATAACATCCAGACACATTATAATACTGATCATTTGCAAGGGGCCAACTATAAGTAAGCCATTCATAGGTTCATTTTCTCGAAAACTGTAAATACTGTATCTCTGTGGCACTATAAACATTCCTGTGTTTGTTTTTTGAGTGACCGCTTAGAACCTCCCCATCAGCGTTACTCAACTAATGGCGTGAATTGGGGGTGGGACTATCTGATGGTGTGAAAAATTTCAGACAAGGGATGTATTCAGAAAGCTGTTTTGAAAGCATTATTTATTTTTGCAATTCTGTTCGGTGGCGATAATGTCGCATAAATTACATCAGCTTTAAACTTAAAATAAATATAACATTTATATATGTATCTAAAATGTCAGTTTTTATATAAATGAAATATTTTTTAAAGACGCATTTTGTCCTAAATGAAGCAATAGGCTAAAAATAATAATAATAATAATTATATATATATATATATTGTTGTTATTGTTGTTTTTATTATTATTATTTAAATGAATGTATTGTTTTTTTCAGGACATAGTAGAAATGTTTCTTTTTATAATTCAACTCTGTCAGATAATAATCACATGAGAAAATGAGACGTGGACGAACCCCCCCCCCCCCCCCCCCCCCCAAAAAAAAAACATCCAGCCATTGCAAGAGAAATGTGATTAATTGTCACAATAATTGTCAACAATATATTTTTTTATGTAAATATGTATTTGTATATGTAAAAATAATACAACATTTCTTCAGGCTTTATTTATTTATTTATTTCTAGGGACAGTTATGACCCAAACACGTTTTGTGATATTCACCCAAATGTATTTTCCTCTAGCATTCATCCATAATAATTAAAACATAAAGCTCATTCATATCTAACTAAATAGATTGTAAGGTTAAGTGCTTGCTCTTATTCAAGAAATTTTGCTTGTAGTGTCTTTGTAATTGACATTTCCTGCAGTTAACGTTCTGCACACACTAGGGGGCACTGGTGTTGTTTGGAAAACGAGAATCTTGCACATCAAAACTGCATGACTTCTCTGACTGTTATAGACAGTGTTTGTCTCTTTTGGGGTCTGAGGGACCCTAAGGCCTTTATAATATCTCAAAAAACATACTTAAAGGCTTAGTTCATCTAAAAATGAAAATGTTATTATCATTTACTCACAATGTTCTTCCTTTTTTCTGTGGAACACAAGAGGTGACTTAATAATAAGGTTTAAATTTAGCACCAATCTCTGAAATGGTAACAGCACTTTTTACACTAGACCTAACCATCATTGGTGTTCTACTTGTTGGAATTCTAATGATCTTGGTCTGGCTCAAACTTAAAGTAAAAGCACCATGTCTTCGGTATAAACATGTTGTGTTTTTGCATCAAGGCCAAACAGCTTTATGAAATGATAACAATGAAACTGTGAAGGTTTGGCAGGAGAACATAATATATATATAGAGTGGTGTGGTGTGGTGTTCTGCGATTGCGGAGCACACGGACAGAGCTCACTCTGTGTCCTGCAGGAGCCAAACATTGCAGAAGACAAACTCTTGACAAACAGAAAACCATTGGGTTAGAGTAAAGCACAGCCACTCCACTGATGCTTGTGCTATCGCACCATATTTAAAAGTATATGAACATCCTTTAAATGAGACAACAATTAGAGAGCCTAAAAGCAAGCATCTCTCTTCGACTGGATTGGAGTGGATACAAAATGCCTTGTATAAAGATGCAACGTGAGATACTATCACTATCAAAAATGCCAACTCTTGCCATGTTGTCAAGGATGAAGAAATTGGGTGCCCGACCCCTTTTCTTACAGTGATGTATCTATGCACAATGTTGAGGTTGTAATGAGCAGGTCAATACACAATAAGCACTCATGGCAACATCCCACTTGTCTTAAAAGATGTTTCCCCATCACTGACAAATAGATTGTGTATACATCATGGTTCCGATACACAACTTTTGGTTTGTTTTGATGGTAGGACTATTATTATGTGAAATTAATATGGACTAGGCGAAACCGGGGCAGGTATGGGTAGGTTTACATTTGAATGTCAGTTTTAATTTCTATATAGGCACATACATTAAACTCTTAGCAACAAAAAACAATTGAAAATTTCCTCTGTTGCTGCTCTGGAGCCCCAAGAGCTCAGCAACAATTCGAGCACTGATGCCAAACTGGATGGGTAAAGTTGTCCCAATGTATGTAACCTGCCATTAAATATCCTATTTTCAGCATATATAATAGTTATTTTTTTTGACAAATATATCAATCTTTATGACAAACAAATGTTTTTGAATGGTAAAAATGTATATATATACACTGGTGGCCAACATTTTTGAAAAATCTACAGATTTTGTTGTTTCGGAAGGAAATTGGTACTTTAATTCACAAAATTGGCATTCAACTGATCACAATGTATAGTCAGGACATTACTAATGTAAAAAACAGCACCATCACTATTTGAAAAAGGCCATTTTTGATCAAATTTAGACAGCGGCCATCACTCCAACACCTTATCCTTGAGTAGTCATGCTCATTTGACACTAGAATATCACTTGCCGTTATATCAAACACTGAAAGCCACTTGGTTCATTAAATGAAGCTTAACATTGTTTTTTTGTTTCTTTTGAGTTGCCACAGTATGCAATAGACTGGCATGTCTTAAGGTCAATATTAGGTCAAAAATGGGAAAAAATAATCAATCAATCATTGTTTTGAGGAATGAAGGCTATACAATGCTTGATATTGCCAAAAAACTGAAGATTTCATACAAAGGTGTACACTACAGTCTTCAAAGACAAAAGACAACTGGCTCTAACAAGGACAGAAAGAGATGTGGAAGGTCAGATGTACAACTAAACAAGAGGATAAGTACATCAGAATCTCTTGTTTGAGAAACACACACCTCACATGTCCTCCGCTGATAGCTTCATTGAATTCTACCCGCTCAACACCAGTTTCATGTACAACAGTAAAGAGAAGACTCAGGGGTGCCTTATGGGAAGAATTGCAAAGAAAAAGCCACTTTTGAAACAGAAAATCAAAAAGAAAAGGTTAGAGTGGCCAAGAAACACAGACATTGGACAACAGATAATTGGAAAAGAATGTGGGGTGAAATGTCACCTGAGTATCTGGACAAACTGACCACTAGAATGCCAAATATCTGCAAAGCTGTCATTGCTGCACATGGAGGATTTTTTTTGATGAGAACTCTTTGAAGTAGTTTAAGTTCTGAACTTTTTTTTTTTTTTTTTTTTTCAAATTTTAATAGTAATGTTTCATGTTATTAATGACCTGACAGTACATTATGATCAGTTGAATGCCACTTTGGTGAATAAAAGTACCAATTTCTTTCCAAAAGAGCAAAATCTGTACATTATTCCAATCGTTTGGCTGCCAGTTTTTATATATATATATATATATATATATATATATATATATATATATATATATATATATATATATATATATATATATATACCAAATAATTATTGTTATACCAAATAACATAAATACCAAACCATTGTTTCATTTTTACCATTCAAAAAATGTTGTTTGTAATAAGAGTATATATATATATAGCTTTGTAGTATTCAAACAAGCATGTAGGCATACAGTAATAAAAACATCTATTAAACTACAAGTGAAATTATTATTCTTTGCATGTGAAGCATAAGTGCAGTTAAGTGGATTGTGCATGTACATTCTGCTAACTGTTCAAGCTGGTTTTGGCCTTCATCCATTCAGCAACATATTCCATTTCCATTCATCCATGTGATGTCTTCCTCTAATGGTTTGAAAATGGAGTTCATGTGTGCTAAGGCTAATTTTTGACAACGTTTCGTGGACAATGTTTTTTTATTTTATTTGTTTTAATTTTAATTATTTTAAATCTTTTTTTATCCAGAACACTGTTTATAAATAAGTCAAATTTGTCCATAAATCTGTTTTATTTTAGGTATTTAATTCTTTGAATGGGTAATCGGATGTTACACACATATTCATGCTCTGACCAACATTTTCACTGGCCACTGGCAGAAACACTCAGTATTGAGAACTCAAATGTGTGCTAATGCGTTCCATGTTCCAATTTAGGTACATAACATTTTTTGCGCTTCCATTGGTGGAGAGGCACTCAAGTAAACCGAAGGTTAATTTGGGCCAGTGTGACTTGTTTGGTGTGAACGGCTGTTATCAATGCTCTGTACGTGAGGCTGCATGCATGTTTTTCTAGATATAAGGTGGTCACAAACTGATTTATATGCTGGAGGGCATATCTGCCGGAAATCCTGGAATCACTAAACAATTTTACAGTAAAAGAATGATCTTTCAAATCATCAAATGTCAGAATTGACCATGTTTATATGTGAAAAAACTATATATATATATATATATATATATATATATATATATATATATATATATATATATATATAGATACACATTTATTTTTTTCTTAAGTTTTACTCAAAACTGAACCTTGACCAACTCATAGGGGTTAACATTTCTCATTAAGACATTTAAACATGCATCTCACACAGTACTGAACACTGGCCTCATTGAGAGAGAGAGAGTGAGAATTATAATGCATGGACTGAAGTCATGTTGCTCTTGAAACCTGGCATCATCAGTTTCCGAGGGACTCATAAGAGCAACATGAATCTAATTCCTTTTTTTATATATTCAGTTTTAAGCTGAAGCATTAAGAGAAGTATTACAGTTGCTGGCTAAGGATTCTCCACTTTACTTAACTGCCCTCATAAAATTAACAACAATTATAGAAGCACATACTGAGAGAGTGTGCTTCTAATGTTACCTGTGGGCCCTAGGTCATTTGTGTCTGATATTATACAATAAAAAAATTATTGAGAGTGATACTTTAGTCCCATCATCTCTTTTAATGGCAGTTGTAGTACAAATACAGACTGTAATAAGTCAGGAGTAATGAGCTATAGGTTTCCCATGAAGAATATCCTAATTGAATACTGCAACATGATTGCAATAAATAAATAATACAAATTGCAAAGTATTGTTAACTTGAGCATTTCCTGATGTATGGAGCTTCTGTTATTTCCGGCATCTAATACACATACTTTTAGGTGGAAGGTTAATTTTTTTTTATGCAGAATGAATTACTGAAAGTTTCATTAGAATCAGCTTTATTGCCAAGTAAACTTTCACATACAAGGAATTTGTCTTGGTGCAGGAGCTTCCAGTGCACAACAATACAGCAACAAGACGAGATAAAAAGACTATGCTGTGAATTGCACATAATTATTGCTCAATGGGGCAGTTTTAACTGTTCATGTGATGGATAGCCTGAGAGAAAAAAAAATTCCTGATGATTCTGGTGCTCAGAGCTCTGTAGTGTCGGGCAGAAGGCAACAGTTCAAAAAGGTAGTGGGCTGGGTGAATGGGGTCCAGGGTGATTTTTCCAGCCTTTTTCCTCACTCTGGAAGTGTGTACTTCTTGAAGGGAGGGCAGGGGGCAACCAATAATCCTCTCAGCTGTCCAAACTATCCTTTGTAGTCTTCTGATATCCGATTTCTTAGCTGAACCTAACCAGACAGTTTCTGAAGTGCAGAGGACAGACTCAGTGACTGCTGAGTAGAACTGTATCAGCAGCGCCTGTGGCAGGTTGAACTTCCTCAAATGATGAAGGAAGTACAACCTCTGATGGGCCCCTTTAAAGTAGATCTCCTGCTTGAACAACAATAATTATTTCAGTAATTTCTGCATGTGTATGGTCAATACAGGTACATTTGGACACTTTTTGTAATTGAGATGAATGTTTCTAAATGTACCTATCTACATCTGTTTAAAACACAAAACACAACACTGTTGAATTTTCCTCTTTAAATAACATTGATGGAGGGACAATAAAATCCCATTATCATTAATTTTGTGCTTTTTAGAGACCCTTTTAACTGACTCATCACTCTACAAGTACTTTAGCACTAAAATATACAGTAAACCTTTTTTTCAGACTGTGAATATTTGTTGTTCATCAAAATGTTAGCAATGATGCATCAATTCAGGACAAATAGTTTTGAATATTTTTTAGGATACATTTATATTATATTTTCAAGAGGATTGAAAATAGTTCCCACATAGGAAAGAATATTCATAGAAATCCATTTTCACTAACTACTGTATTTATGATGTTTTTGAATATACACATTCATTTATACTAACTAATTAACTAACTAACTAACTAACTAACCAAAAGATGTGGTAAAAAATTAACAAGCATTCATACTAAACTACTACTAACTAGCTATCTAACCAACTATCTAACTTGATAAATATTTAAAAGGTTGTTGAATATGAATTCATACTAACTAACTAACTAACTAACCAAAATATGTGGTAAAAAATTAACAAGCATTCATAATAAACTACTACTAACTAGCTATCTAACCAACTATCTAACTTGATAAATATTTAAAAGGTTGTTGAATATGAATTCATACTAACCAACTAAGCAAAAGATGTGGTAAAAAATGAACAAGCATTCATACTAAACTACTACTAACTAGCTATCTAACCAACTATCTAACTTGCTAAATATTTAAAAGGTTGTTGAATGTGAATTTGTACTAACTAACTAACTAACTAACCAAAAGATGTGTTAAAAAATTAACAATCATTCATACTAAACTACTACTAACTAGCTATCTAACCAACTATCTAACTTGATAAATATTTAAATAGTGGTTGAATATGAATTTATACTTACTAACTAACTAATCGCCGACCCCTTCGGCATATTGTGGTGCCGTTTTGTAGCCTGTTCCGCATAATGCGGCAGCCCATTTCAGCTTATCGCAGCCCATTCAGCTCCGTTTCACAGCCGGCCCTTCGGGAAAAGTCCTGGTTCTCCCAACGGCCAGTCCGCACCTGACAGGCATTCATACTAACTAACTGACTGACTAACTAACAGTACATACATATACATTATATATATACACACTGTATTTGTTTTCTGAATGATAATGTTGTGTATTTTAAAAATATAGTCAACTTGGTATTGCCTGATTAGATTCATATGTGTATGCATGCTTGCATGAAACTATGTGTGAACGTGGGGTCTGGATTGAAGGGTGTTATAATACAGTTCACAGCATGGGGGCATTAAAAGATTATAGAATGGGCACATGGGATTGTTATGAGACTGCATGGGGTGGGCTTTGCTTTAAAGGTACAACAACAGCACATTACACATACAACCCAAATTCCGAAAAAGTTGGGACAGTATGAAAATTGCTAATAATAACATAAAGGAGTGACTTGAAAATTCTGTTCACCATTTGCTATATTGAAAGCTCTACAACGAAACATGATGTTTTACCCTGTGAATGTCATTGTTTTATTAAGTACGGTAATTTCAAATCAAATGATTGTAACACACTCATAAAAAGTTGGAACAGTTGAGTGTTTACCACTGTGAAACATCATCATTTCTTCTAATAACACTTATTAAGCATTTAGGCACTGAACACACATATTTGTTAAGTTTAAAAAGTGGAATTTTCCCCCATTCATCCATGAGGTCTTCAGCTGCACAACTGTATGGGGTCTTCGTTGCCATATGGTGTGCTTCATAACGCACCACATATTCTCAATTGGAGATGGTCAGGACTGCAGGCAGGACAATCTAGCACCCGCACTCTCTGCTTATTTAACCAGTACGTAATTTGAAGTTGTCCTTCTCCTGCTGAAAATTCCGGGATGTCCCTGGAAAAGACGGTGCTGGATGGCAGTATATGCTTCTCCAAAATTTTTAAATATCTGTCTGCATAAATGGTGCCCTCACAGATGTGCGAGTTACCCATGCCATGGGCACTGACACACCCCTGGTCCATTCAGACACTGGCTTGTGGACCTGACTCTAATAACAGCTTGGATTGCTTTTTTCCTCTTTAGGCCCAGAGAACACAACGGCTGTGTTTTTCAAAAACTATTTGAAATGTGGGCTCATCAAACCAAAAAACACGGTTCCACTGTTCTACTTTCCATCTGAGATGAGACCGAGCCCAGAGAAGTCGGCAGTGCTTCTGGACAGTGTTGATGTACAGCTTCTCCTTTACATAGTAAAGTCTTAACTTGCATCTGTGGACGCAGCGGCGAGTGGTGTTGACTAACAAAGGTTTATTAAAAGTAATCCCAAGCCCATATTCATAATATACATTACAGATGTATGATGTTTTTTAAGTCAGTGACATCTGAGGGATCAGAGATCATGCGCATTCAGAAGTGGTTTTTATCTTGCCCTTTATGCACCGAGATTTGGCCAGATTCCTTGAATCTTCTAACTATATTGTGCACTGTAGAGGGTGAAATGGCCAAAATACTTCCAATTTGTCTTTGGGAAAATTGTTTCAAAATGCTGGATTATTTGCTGAAGCATCTGTTGTCAAATTGACAAGTCTCGAATGATCTTTGCTGTTGAAGGACTAGGCTGTTTTTGGAGGCTCTTTATATAGTATGACTATGACACGATTGCCTCACCTGTTTAGCATCTCTTGTTTCACATCGCCTTATTAGTTTAACTCGTCAAATCGCCCTATCTCAACTTTTTGGGAGCGTGTTGCAATCATCTTATTTGAAATTAATATACATAAAAAAATTTAAAAACATAAGAAAAAACATGATATAATGTTTAGTTGTAGTGCTTTAAATAGTGAAAAGGGTGAATATAATTTACAAATCATTACTTTTTGTTTTTATTAGGATTTTTCACACTGTCCTAACTTTTTTGGAATAGGGGTTGTAAAAAAAAAATGCACAGGAAAGCATGCTCAGCAAAGCATTCCATGCTTTTGAAACATAAAATACAGAGGAATTTATGTAATGTATAACAGAGTGCATGTGCACACTAACAGTGGCAAAGAAAAACAATGAAATGCTAGGGAAAATGGAAGACATTTGAAGGGTAATCTGTGATTGCTGTCAAAAAGCACCTTTTCAGCCCATTAAGTAAGCAAATCCTTGTTATAGTAGTTTTGCAAACTCCTTTCCTTAGGACACAAACTTCTAAAATTTGCAGTAGAGACCTTGCTTTAGGCGACATGATTTATCTAGCAACAGAGAGGTCAAGCATTTCTGTATTATGAAACACACAGAAGTGTATCAGATGAGGGAGCTGTGGCCTAAGAATGCTCCCACAGAGAGCCTCTGCTTTTGTTCCCTGCCCTCAGGGTTGAAACTGATTCAGAGGAGGGAGGAAAATAGGGATGAAGACTGAAATTAGATCACGTGTAGCTGGACGTGTACTTGACAGTCAGGCAGCCAATAGTGTCTTCAGATCATCAAACTCTCTCTCTCCATCTCAAGCCGGGTGCACTTGCAGTTTCTGTCATTTACAACCGTTGCTTGTCAGATTGTATGATATGACCCTGTAGAGATCTTGTGTATGCGACGGCAATATCTGCAACATCAGAATTATTTTATGTCAGACTGTACAATTTACACATTATCTTTATCAGTGTCATGTTTTCCAGTAAAAGGTTCAATGATGTGACATTCTTTTTATTTGTATTTTTTTTGGTCCAGATCAAAGTTATTCAAAATATGAATAAAACAAATGTGATTCACAGAAGGCAATAACTTGAATAAATCTCTTATATGATGAAAATGTTTTCAATTATTGAGTAGAAAGATTTTTTGATATGTTTTTGGGGGTTTCAAGTAAAATAATGTCATGAAGAGTAACCGTCAAGCAACTGTTCATTAAAAGCTTAAATACAAAATAATCTTATTTATATAAATCAGATATTTTTTTAATTTTTATAAAAAGTCACATTTTGTTCAGGTGAGATGTATTAACCCTAAGAAAACTTGATATTCTTTTGATAAATTGATATTGATAAAACTTTTTTTTTCTTTCTTTTTTGTATATGGCCGATGCTGAAATCCAGAGAGCAGGGTGGCTGATATATCACACCATTTAATATGGTAAATAACATGTGCATAATTAAAAAAATATATATATTTAGCACTATAGGGTGAATTCACGTAATTGGGGCAACTTTCTGACACTCAACTTAGTCAAAAAGTGGCTCAGTTGACCTGAATTCACCCTATATACTAATAATTTAACTCAAAACTTTAATTTTACGAACAATAATAATAATAACAAAAACTTATACAATTAAAATAATACAAATGTATTAAAAGTGTTAGATAGCCGTTTCTGCAAAAAATAAATTAACATATTAAAACGAAGAAAATAACAATAGTGGACACGGTACACTGAATCAAACTATTGAGTGAACAGTGAATATGGCATTGTCTTATAGTACATGTAAAGCACTTTTTAGTGTGGATCCTAGTGCAATCTCATGGAGACTAGGATCCTAGCTAGTGTGCAAGCAGCAATCTCATGAAAGCTTTCAGTTTACACAGCCCGGATCACCTACTTGGAGTGTCACGAATTGACTGTCATGCAACATAAGAGAGTCAGAGGAACAGATATTTGATCCAAACTGATAGAATATGTGCTTCAGAGGAAGATATACTGAGCACTCCACAGGATTGCTTTCACAGGTTCGTGAATTATATTTGTTTAAAGAAGGTGTCCGCATATTTGCAGATGGAATGTGATAGAAGTTCTACTGACATTTGTCATTATATAATTAGGCATGACAGTTAAACATTTCAGAGAACTGTTGAGAAGAGAGTGAGTGAGTGAGTGAGTGAGTGAGAGAGAGAGATTTTTACTTTTACATTTTTTTTTTAAACAGAAATAGACATTTATAAAATGAAAACCCTTCATTAACACATTTAAACAAAATTTCAAAGTGACTAACAAAGGTTTAAGTCTATAGTAATCTATAAAAGCATGAAAAGCAGTTTCTCTACCACAACAAAAAGGACAGTCTTGACTCATTTCAGGATTTAAAACAGAAAGAAAAGCATTAATCGCAATAATTACATGTAAAATCCTCCACTGGAGGTCAGCCTTTTTTTTAAGCTAATGGTGGCTTATAAAATGCTCTCCACTCTTGTTTAACTTCTTTATCTACACCAAAAAGAGTGTGCCATGGTATATCAACTCTGTATTGAACCCCCTTCTTATTGAACACTCTCAAACATGCCATAAACAATTGTCTCCCAGACACAATATTAAAATCCATTCATATTACTTTTTTGGTTTCTAAAAAGAAACCTGAAAAACTTTCCAGGTCCAGAAACAACAACAACAACAACAACAACCTCGGAAAATAATCTTTATCATCTCAATCATCAATCTCTTCTGTTGTAAGGTCAGAAAGCAGTCTCTTGAGTATTTGAGATACAGTTTGCACAGATTTTATTTCTAAATGGTCTGCTGCTACTTCAGCTTTATCAAGTCCAGGCCCAGCTATATTGACCAATGAACGCAACGTTATTTGTCCAGCTTTACGGAAAGCTTCGGTCAATGCTCCACTTGTATTCATTCCATCCAATTATGCACCATATATCAGCGGTTCTTCCAATAACAAGCATAATGAGACTGTAGCTTCTTTTATTTTCACAAAAAATAGACTCCATACTTTAAAAAGGTTCTGATATGAAATGGGTACATCAGTTGTGCTCATTCTTCTGGGATCCAATAAAAATAAAGATTTGTCTAAATTCAACGTTTGAACTGTCTTTAAAAAACAACTGGTCATCAATTTCCAGCTGGAGTCATCCAGGCCATGACGATGTAGATGCATGAGGCCTTGACCACCTTTTTCTTTTGGTAAATATAAAACACTATGTGGCACCCAATGCATTTTACCCCCCCAAAAAATCTAATAATAAAGATTGAGCTTTTGCCAAAACATTTAAAGGTGGATTGATGCAAGCTATTCGATGCCACAGAGAAGTCACCACCAGATTGTTAATAATGAGTGTATGTCCTCTGTAGGACAGTGTTGAAACAATCCACCACTATCTGTCCAGACATTCTTTCAATTTTTCAATTACTCCTTCCAAATTTTTCTGCACCATATCTTCATCTCGTAGATATACTCCTAAATAACCATTTATTTTCCAATTTAGACTCTGTGGGAGACTATGTATATCACTTTTCCACCTCCCCATCAAAAAGACCTCAATTTTGTTCCAGTTAATTTTTGCAGAGGAAATGTAACCATATTTTTGCACATCCCTCTTCTCTTTAATGAAAACAACTACATCTTCAGCGCAGGCTGATATTTTAAAATTATATTCACATTTTGGAACTGAAAAACCTTTTAATACTGTTCTTACCTTTTAAAGGGCAACGTTGCCTAACCCCATGATAAACTTTAAGGAGCACATAAGCCATCCTTAACTTTCAACTCTCAATGTCACTGTATAAGTTTGGCACGGGGTGTTGTCATGCATCGGACCATTACAGCGGACAAACAAATAACCATGCCCCCATGACACAATAAGGTTTTATTTTTTGCAATAAAATTAGAAAAGGAAAAATAATGCAATTAAAACCTTCCTCTAATATTGATGTTCAACACGCTCAAAAGCCTTTTCCTGGTCACTTGAAATCAAGCCAACGCTTATACCAAACATTTTAGAAATGTCGAACAAGATTCTAATCAATGATATATTATCAAAAATCATCCTTCCTGGAACAAAGTATGATTGATCAAATTGGATGACCTCTCCTAAATCCTATCCCAGTCTATTAGCCAAAACCTTAGAGAGCAGTTTATAGTCACTGCTCAACAAGGATACAGGTCGCCAGCACTTTATAGCCATTAAGTGTCCCTTTTTTGGAAGCAGAGTCAGGACCTCTCTCCGACAGCTCAGTGGTAGAATCTCTCTAGCCAGACTCTCACTGAGAACTGCCAACAGATCCTCTCCTAAAATCTTCCAATAGGTCTTTAGAACACAACTGGAATTCCATCCATCCCTGAAACTTTGCCACATGCCTTATCCAGAGGGAAATCTTATCTGTAGTTCCTGTAAGCCAATCGACAAATTAAGTCTTGCATTAGACTTCTCTGGAACTTGTGGTAACTCTTAAAAAAGCTGTTCAAGTGCCTGATCTCCCGTGCTTACTCCTATAAAGTTTGTCATAACAGTCTGCTGCTCTCCTATGTTTTTCTACAGGATCAGTTAATAAGATCCTCTCTGTAGAATGCCGACTGTGAATAAATCTTCTTTGCCATTTTTTTTCAGACAGAAAAAAAATGTGTGAGGGTGCATCCATCTGATCCAAATTTTGAAAATTTGATCTAATTAATGCCCCTTGGGCTTTCAAATTCAGAAACTCAGTTAGAGCAGAATTGTTTGCTTTAAAAGAATCAACATGATCTTGATTTCCAGTAAATTGTGCCAAATCCTGCATTTTTACAATTTCAGGTCTAACACTTTCATTGACTTTGCAATATCTTTAGTGAATGCCAATATGCACTATTCAGCTTAATAGATTTCATAGTTATTTTACAAATCACTAAACTATGATCTGGAAAAAACATATTGGGGAAATAGTACAATAATTAACCATAATAAAATCTATCTATCTACAATCATTTTTCATGGGTATGTGCCCATGTGTACTATTTTACATTATTATGGTAATTTCTCTAGACATCACATAACTCATGTGTCACAGTCATTTGGAGAAGCCTTTTACGAGAGGGCATATGTGGCTCAATGTGATTCCTATCAATACTTTCCTACACAATTAAAATCTCAAATTAAAATATCTTTCAATGTTGTAGAAATTGCATCTAAAAACAGCATTTTTGCACAAATATATAAAATATATACAAATAAATTAACCTCAAAGACTGCTGTAACTTTTACAATTCTTCCTTTTAAAATTTCCTCTGTTTTTACAGAACAAGGTGAAAACATTTTGGGCAAATGAAATACCTCCCCCCCCCCCCCCCCCCAAATGCATCAGTTCTTTAGCCAAAACCTCATCTTTAATAAATGGTGGAACATTAGACAACATTACTTTTTTAGCAGAAGCAGAAAGAGAAAGCACCGGAGTAAACAAATCGTGAATGACTATTCCTCTCTCCACTACCTCATTTGCTTTTTCCACTGTATTTAAGAACAATACTATTGCATTGTTCATTCTTGATGCAGCTAGAACACAATTATGCCCAACCACTTTTCCCACAGCTAAACTGCATTCGTCTATACTTGCTGTGGACACCAATTTAACACCATGACGCCACGTAAGGGAAATCAAAGCACTCGCACTTTGAGACACCATTGCTACCCAGTGAAAACTCTGGTCGCTGACGGAAAAAAAAAAAATTCTAATAATTTTACACCACTCAATCAAAATAGAAACAATAACTAAAAGTTAGAAAATGAAAGAAAAAGTAAAGGGAAAATAGAGAATTATTCACACACATGCTCCACTCACTCGCTCACAGCATACACTCCAACAGACAGACAAAGAGAGACAGACAGAGAGACAGAGAATGAAACACACAAGCAAGGTTTGTCTGTTGCAGCATTGTTATGCAGGACAGTTTATATAAGATTTTGTTGTACGCCGGTCATTTATTGACATTTATTGCAGTAAACGATGTCACATAACAATAAAACCTACTGTGATTGGTTGCTTACAATATATATATATTTTTTTTTAACTTCATACCCCTTTTTGAATGAATGATTAAATTGCATCTCTTGTATATGTAACGCTGCACTGGCAATTGACGATGACGTAAAGAGAACCAAAGTGCAGTAATATAAATGGAGTACAAACCACAACATAAACGTGGCTTGACATAAATGGCATAAAACTGACTCTGTTGCACAAAACACATCCAATACTTGACAAGGGACAATGGAAAACGTGAGGGCTTAAATACTAGACATGGGAGAACAAACCAATGAACAAATGTTTTAAACTTGATTTTTTTATTACCTCAGACAACTTTGTTTGTCAATGACCCAAACACATCTAAACATCCTTACAAGAAAGATATACTTGACAAGGAAATTTCATATGATATCTGTACTTTTCATTTAGAAGTTTAGTGAAACAAAAATTTGCTAGTGAGGTAAGAAATCTAATCTTAGTTGATGCTCATAGACCCCACCCAAGGGTTTGACTTTACTTGGCATAAATGAGGTCACATTTACTATATAGTGTGCTGTACAAAATTGTTCATAATGTTGACAAATTACATCTGTATCATGTCAACATTATTAACCCTTTTTTGACAAAACAAAATGTTAACTAATTTAAGCTAAGTGACATCAGTTCTGTGTGGGGGGGCATGCACATCAAAATATATTCTCTGAAAATCAAATATTAATCGAACATATGTAAGCATGTGACACTAAGCGATCAAAGACGGAAATGTATATATGTATATATAGTCAACCCCGCTCAAACACTTTTGGGACAGTTTCTATATACAGTAAAATTCCGGACCGATTACTCTTCCCAGTCCACCCCTGTATATATATATATATATATATATATATATATATATATATAATCATAACTTTGTTTCCCCCCCTCACTGCCTCATTCCCATGATTTTGCACTCTTGCTCATGTTAAGAAATGAGGATGGCGAGGAACTCTGCTATCCAGGTGGGTCCAGCAGCCCATCTGTGTGGTTTCCACTCTGCAGGATGTGCTCTGGAAATGAGGTCATTGTTAAAAATGCAATATTACAGTGATACATACTGTATGGAATCTCCTGTCCTCCCGTGAGGATGTCCTGAGCTTTGATGTTCATTTCAAACTTGTCATTCATTTTATGAAAAAATTTAAAGAATGAAACAAAACAAAAAACTTACAAAAAACATTTGTTCTGGTTTGAATACAAGTTATGTTATACGCCTCTATTTATAGCCCGGCCACAGGTGCATCCAATGATTTCACCAACCGATGCTATAAATTTCCGGTCAATGTTCATTGACGTGTTACACACATATTCACAGCTGGTCACAATGCAAGATCGTTCCCATAGCGCTTTTAGCAAGCGCAGCATCTCGTTCCGCCTTTTTCAGGGAACAAGGTTTACACATGTAACCCGAGACATTCAATAGCTTCTGTGGCATACTGTCAATTATCACAAAAAAAATTCAATAAAACATACAGTGGATTTCACTGATAAAAAATACATAAATAAACAGTTTTTGTTTGTTTTTACAAATTGAGGGACAATTCAAAAGTGTTTTCTATCCCAATATCATTAAACATTATTTTGTGCTTTCAAGAGTTTCTTTTAACTAGCTAAATCCTGAACACTCTGAAAGTACTTTAATATATATATATAAGCAATATCACACGAGCAAGAGTGCTATATGGCCCTACATCAGCACTGCTGTGATTCGAGTACCGTAGGTAATTACAGCTGTCCTGATTTAGGGCCATATAGCATGATTGCGAGTGTGATATTGCTTATATACAACAGTTCAATGAACAAGTAAATTTTTTTCTTTAAAGCACTACTAAAGTATATAGAAGTTTTTATTAATAAAATAAATAAATATGAATAAAACTTTCTTTATGGAGTGATGAAAGACTCTTTTGGCACCAGACAAAGGCCACGTCCACACTTATCCATTTTTTTTTTTTTTTTTTTTTTTTTTTGTAAACACATTTATTTTGCTACATTTACGCTTCTCATTCACAATGGAATGAGAATAAAAATGTTCATATCTAAATGGATTAGTGTGGACATGGCATGAAATATTGTTTAATATTGTGTGGTATTAAGTCATAAATAAATGAGTGATGTCATGCCGCTCTGACGTAACACCCTTGCAGGCTCACTATTGGCTGATTCAAAGTTTGAGGGCGGTCAATTTGTGTAGACAGCATTGTAGTTCTTATTTCACAACACTTAAGTGTCAACTCAGTCAGCACTTAAGAATCAGGCGTAGACTTTACGAAAGTTGCTTTAAGTGTCTTTATAAAAAAGCTCCTAATCGTACACAAGTCCTACTTTTGCTGAGAATCTTTTAACACTTAAGTCAAAGCTTAAGACTATTCTTAAGAGCATTTCTTTTTGTATGCATACTGCTCATGAAATGTGTATTAAGGAAGTAAAAAGGGCCAATTTTGATTTCACAAAATTTTGGTGTTTGACTTAAAAAGTTTGCCTGAGAGTTTGAGAATTAAGTGAATTATCAGTACAGTACAATACCAAGCAACTGTGCCTTTATATCAAGCAGTTGATTGCTTTTCACTTTTGACATGTTCACTTTTCCGTTAATTCAAATCACAGCTTTAATGTTCTCTGCAAGAAGAATAAATACATTTACATTCGCCTGTGTTCGTACAGAGTGGTGGAAGAGCTAAAGAAAATAAATCCTGCCTTTTTAGAACATTAGCCTTATCTCAAATGAGCATAAATATCAATTAAGTGTTGTAAGATAAATTGACAAATTAAAACTGCCATATGCTAAATATAACTACATAAGGCTTTCTATGCAGGCTTACACTTGTTCAAAGCTTTAATTATTGTCATTTACTGGAAAGTTACTGCTCATTTGTGAGACACATTCAATATGTTATTATTTAGCCATTCCACAAGCCAAATATAGAACAATATGTTTCTTTTTTGAATCCATAATCATTAGGTTTATAGAGTGAATAACCGAGGGCAAAGAGACAGCTTGCAATACATATATTCTTTGCATTTATTTAAGGGATTTTAAAGGAGTAGTTCACCAAAAAATGCTAATTTGGTCATTATTTACTCATCCTCATGCCATTCCTAACTCAAATGCTTTTTTTTTTTTCACATGTCAGTTAAGCTCCAAAAAAAAATATTTAAGTAGTCAATATGATGTGTACACTGTTTTTCAAGTCTTCAAAGTCATATGAAAGCTTTGTTGAGGAAATTGAAATTTAAAGGGTTAAACTTTCGACACGCCGAGTCATGTGGCAAAACAACATGCTGCCCATCTCAGTTTAAGTGGTCTTTGGGAGAAACATCAACCAAACTATATCTGGTAAGATGCTGTTTAATTTTTTACATTAAAACCTGTTTTAGTCAAACGAGCTGAACCTTTAGTTTCGGCCAATATGCCATTTTAAAAATATCCTCCATTTATCGCGAAACGGCATGCTGTTGAACTCAATGACCACGTATGTGGAGCATACGCTAATTTTTCTTAAAATATCCTATATTCACTGTGCATTATCACATTGAGAAATAATGGATGGATCCAAAACTGGAAAAGGTTGCTTTCACAGGAAGTATACGGAGTTAGGATAAAAATAAGGTGCATTTCAAACTGTTCTGAGACCAGTGCAGACAGACAGCACACTGGAAGTCGTTATGAACAATTTGATTAAAAAAAAAAGTACATTTAAAAAAAATATTCCTATAGATTGGTTTTATTTAAAATTTCACAACTTAGTCCCAGTGTCCACATATGTGGACATTGTTTTTTTGTCTAATATTCTTAGGGGTACTAATTACAAATCACAAAGGGGAATGGAAAATGCTTGGGTCTCACGAGGCTAAAGACACACATCTCACCAATATCACCATTGTAAAACATCTCCCATTAACAATGTTGCATTTATTTATAGCAAGATAAACAAAGCGCAGGTGCTGAATAAGGTCAGTTAGTGTGGGCCCACTGTCATGGAGACCGAATGCATTTCTGTTTCTCGCCACCACCCATTTCTTTGCTTGTCCTCTTGTGTTTTAGTAACTGGAAGTGTAGAAAGATTGTGATCTCATCCTGTTCAGTCTCACATAAACAGACCTTTCACAAAAGCACATAAAGTCTTGTCCAAAGTGCAGCTTATTCTATAACTTCTGAACCTGAACCAAGACGGCTAGTATCTTCATAGCAAAGGCTCAAAACACAGACATTTTTAAAGTTCCTGAGGTCAGCCATTCAAGTTTCATTTCAGTCTGAGCTATGTAAGAAATCGCCCCCTCAAAAGAGCTATAGCCATAATCTCACTGGACGCGTCTCGTTCCTAAACTAACTTAAGAAAAGTCAGCATGAAAAAGATGATATCCTATTTAAGGGGCGCAAAGAAAAAGTATTTGAACTTCGACTTTTCAAAGGAACAAGCTCTTGGTTTCAGTTGGTTCTCGCAATAATTTGTTCAATATACTGTATATACCTTATAACTTCATTGCGTGCAACTGGGTTAAGTCATAAATCTAAATGAGATGGGATATGATTTCTAATATTTCAAAGATGTTTAAAGAAAAAATGGCAAAGCTTTAGGCTAAACACTGTCTAAGTAAAAGAGTAAAAACCAAAACGTGGAAAAATTAGCCCTGCTCCCCCCCTCAAAATCCTAAGAAAAGGAAGGAACCTTGGCTCAAAGGTAATTTTCTGTATCTGCAACTGATCTAGAGAATTTTCCATCGAACTGGCATTTTTGCATCCATATGGTAAGTGAAAATGGTTATTTTACACTTAATCAGCTATTTGTTGGCATGTGTAATGAATTAAAGCTAACACACCATCACGGGTTCATATCCCTTGTGATACCACATCCACCTGAACATCACATTTGTCATATGCAGGCACTTAATATAGATGTAATACATTCTGGATATAAGTACCCAGTGGGGTTGACATAATTGAAAGCCTCTGTCAAATCCAAAATTTCATAAAAAAAAGCATCCTCTCCGGGACCTGGTAATATTAATTATCTCCCATTGCTATATGTCCTAGTTTTATAATTACTGGTCCATTCAAGTGCATTACATGAGTAGGCCTCCCCATGGACAACGTAGAAAGAAGATGAGGACAAAAAAGAGACAGAAATTGAATTGTTAAATTGATTGTGGGCTTGTTGGATTTTTAACAGTGTTGGGGAGTTTCTAAGTAATTGTAGCAATACTACTAACATAAAGGGATAGTTCACCCATAAATTGCCATTTACTCTCCCACATTGTTCCAAGCCTTTTTTTTTTTTTTTAGCTTTACAGAAACACTCAATGATTAATTTTAATCCCTGCCCAAACCTTAGATAGATGGATGGATGGATGGATGGACATAATTTCTGTGTTTAAACAGAAGTGTAAAATTAATTTAGTTCATGTGAAGAGTCCATGTTGGCTTGACCCAATGGCTTTCCATTTATGTAAGTGATGTCCCATGCCTTTAAATATACTGAACCTGTTATTTTTGCAGGGCTTCCCAATTGGTCTTACAGTGAAACAGGCAATCAAGGTCCCGGCACATATAGTATGGTGCAAACTCATATTGACCTTTTTTTAATTAGCATTTAATGATATAATTAACCCATTAATCGACACAATCTTTGTTTCAAAGCTCAATTATACTCTAGTGTTAATTTCCATTTCAAGGTGTATATGTTGGCTAATACGAATAAAGAGATCTGTAGATTGATTTAAATCAAATGGAAAAGCACTTAATAGTCTTAATGTATCTATAGAGGGATCCAAAGGTCTGAGGTCAAATTAAAATGCTTCTATTAGATTTGTATTACCTTAATATAGTAATAAGCATTTAAAGGAATATTCTGGGTTCAGTGCAAGTTAGGTTCAATCGACAGCATTTGTGGCAAATGTCGATTAAGCTTTACTTGTTCTGAACCCGGAATATTCCATTAACATTGAAAATATCACACTTTTTGCTTTTGCATTTGCTTTCATTTGATTGGTGACCTAGAAACAATGCAGAATGTTGAATATTTGATCTCCACTCGACATCATACCTTTCTTTGCTTTACCTTTTTTTCAAACCCTAAAACTTTCAGTTGATTAGAATCCCCAAATTTAAATATGATCTCACAATTTTGGAACCCACTGTATGCAAGTTTAAAAAAAACATACAGCTTTCAGAATAGCATCAGCAAAGCGTTCACTGAACTTTAAATGATTCTTGATCATCTTTCCGAAACCACCCGTGAAAGCCTCATAAATATCAGCTTGGAATTTAAAAGAAACTTTGTTTGCTGAGAAAGAGCCTCTCCTGCTGCGAGCGCAGTCGGCCCGTGATATCAAGCAAACTCTGTTTGCCTCATCACACATTACGCTAAGCCTATTTGCACACATTTCCATCAGTTACATGACACAATGATGATATAATTTGTGTTACGGATGCATCGCATTTCACCAACAAAGCAGTTGTCGAGTTAAGAGAGCGTGAGGAGTTTTGATGGATGAACCCCACTTACCTTATAAACCCCCTCTTAATTCCAGAGAATAAAAGAGGGATTTACAAATCACTGTTTAGACAAAGAATGTTTGGGTGCGGTATCCAAGCGAAAGACAAATTAGCCGGTTAGTTCCACACATTTTGCTTCATGTATTCTGGAACTCTGTCAAGACCCCCGCTGTTTCTTTCCATTACAATTTCAAAACTTGTTTGCACATTTCTTACTTTCTTTGCACGCTTTAAGCCGTGCATGCAACTCAAAATGTGAGGGTTTTCTGATCAAATGTAATGTTGACCCATTTGCAGGCCCCAACACTCAAAATTAAGGGGTATAAATGAGTTTACTTTGTCAGTGTGGAGGCTTTCAATTCGCAAACATTTCTATTTGCTGTAATTGGCAAATAGTGGCAATAGTTGAAGGTTATGACCCAGAAATGGGTTGCAGGTCTGTACCGATAAGGCAACAATGTCTCATGACAACAGCGAGATGACATATTGTACAACTTTTATTACCATATAACAGTGCATAGCTAGGATAACAAAATAAATAGGCGTATCAACTTTCAAGCAAGGCAGGAGAAAACGCTTCCTAAATCTTCATTGTTGAAATCAAAGGCTGTACACCCAATCAAACTCTAAGGTATAGTGATATAAACTAGCCAAATTAGGTGTATGCCAACATGGACATATTTCGTGACTTGCCTTCATCCTGGAAAACCATGAGCAAAATTACACGAGGTAAAAGAAAATGCGGTGAATTATGAAAGAAATAAAAACAACAGAATTTAAAAAAAAAAAACATTTGGAAACCAAACATTCAAACTATAAAACAAGCCTATGTCTTGCCTTTGCAATTCATGGTTATACTAGATGAAAATCATAATTCTGATCTGTTTGAAAAGATACAGCAACGTGAGTCAGAACAGTCTGAAGGTCTGTGCCAAGTTTGGTGGATGTAGCTTGAACACTTTAGTAGGAGTTACAGTTTATAATTTTGGTCTTGATATAGGGATATTGGGAAAACCCAAAACTGTGTAAGGTAGGATAACAATATGGTGGCTTTGTTAAGCCAACATTATCAATAGATTTCAATGTTTTATTTTAAGGACATTTTTGTTTACTTCTGTACGATAAACTATTCTAGCACTGTGTTGGGTCGCCACTTGATGTCCAATTTAAAATCAGGGTCCTGTAGCAAAACCAGTTGAGAACTACTGCTCTATCTCTCTATATCCCGCATCAAAAGATACAGATGTCAGCCTGTTGCTACGGTCACATCTGGATGCTTGTTGCACTTAAATCTGCCAGATCACACCGACTGTGTCGTTTGTCAGCTGAGCTCTTCTAGTTCACTAGAGCTGAGTTACGGGATCAGCAATTATTCACAAAGACCCAGTTTGGCAAATGTGTGTCCTCCATCGGGGGTTCCACTTACAGCAGGCATTGTGATGTTTTAAAGGACAGAGTGGATAAGCGTCTGGAAAAGACAATAAGACCCAAATAAATCTCAATTGTCCCATGGATGGATCTGTCCATGTTGGGAAACCGGTCGTATAATGCAGTACTTGCCTGATGAATACTGTTACTTATGAAGACATGAATAAATCTTTAAACACTGCATTCATTTAAAAGCCTTATGCCTGTGTCAGGATGATAACTTTAGCTTTAGTTTAAAAATGAATACATGCATGGTTGCAAGAGTTCATGTGCTTAAGAAGTCTAAGCTAAACTTGTGATGGTATGGGAATTTAACAGAATTATTATTATATGGGCAGAATACTCACAAGCAAAAATATCTAAACACATTTGGCTTCATGCCCGGAGAACCTCCAAACAGTTCACTCTTGAATTTTAGCTAATGAAGTTTCAGCGACTGAATCGCACAGCCTGATATTTTACGCTCACTGTATTTTTTGTGTTATTTTCAGGTAAAAATAAATAAATGAAACAATCGTTTAAACAAGAAAAATAAAAAATACCTAAGAAGCAAGTTTTGTTCTCAGAAAAATACAAATACATTTGGTGAGATGTATGCTTAAAATGAGATAGAGATAGAGAGAGAGAGCGAGAGAGAAAGAGAATTTTAATTTTAACAAACTTTTATTACAAATACAATTCACAGTAATTACAATTAAATTACAATATACAAATATATTAATCACAAACCCAACTCACAAGCGTGTGAATATCAAATCACCTTCAAATACAGAACACAAAGCCTCATTACACCAAATACCTTCAAAAGTGACAAGATCATCCATATGTTTATAGTAACTAAAAATAAATCAATATTCTTGCTACTTATATAAATAGCCAATTTAGCTTGGCCTAAAACAAAATTCAGCAACTGGCAAACAAATCTTCTTTTCAAGACATATTTAAAACCCCAAATTATTAAAACCTTAGAAATTGTTTTGTCAAAACTATTAAGTATTTAGTACAAAAATATTTCCTAAAAACAAAAATAAAGGCACTAATCTGGCACAATTCACAAATGCATGAAAGATGGTTTCTCTGTCAATGTACAAAAATGACATTCAGCACCAACATCAGGATTTAAAATTGAGATAAAAGCATTGACAGCGCCATGAAGGATTTGCCACTGTAGATCACCTTTTTTTAGTCAACGGTGGTTTATATAGTGCTCTCCACTCATCCTCATCCAATTTAAAAAAAATCCCTCCATGGAGTATCAATTTTCTTATTTAAAATCTTTTGGTTAAAATTTATTACACAATACTTGTACAAAACTTTCCCAGTACTTGAAAAAAGGTCCATGTGCAATGATTCAACTGTTCCAGAAAACTCTTCTAGATTCAGTGAAAGAAGCAAACAAGGAAAAGAGTCTTCAATATTTGGTGTACAGAGTTTGTCACAGTATTCCATCAGCAAAGTTATTTCTGATGTTTTAAGAGCTGTCTGCCATTTCATCAGTAGCTGCACAACTAGACTGGTTGATCTGATTCCCAAACATTGAACTGTTACCTCCTTATATTCTTAGAATCCTGATATTTCCAGTAGTTGGCCCAAGGTAGTGATTTTACTATCAATGATTGTATTGTAGAGTCCTGGGAAAAGTCCACTGGCAGACACATCCAGACATGCTCCACGAACTAAAGGCTCTTCCAACAGCCAATGAAGAGACAGTGAACTCTCAAATTTTCAAAAACAAAAAGACTCCAAACTTTAAAAATGTATTTATAAAACACTGGTAGACCAGAAGTGTTCAATTTCTTAGGGTCCATTAGGAAAAGAGTTTTGTCCAGTCACAGACTCTCAAGATTATGTAAAATCACATACGCAACAGCACACCATTTAATATCAACTGAACCAACTAGTAGTCTTTGAACGAATTGCAACCGAAAGGTTGATATTCTACTTTGAAGATGTATTATGCCATGTCCGCCCTCCTCTTTAGGCATGAAGAGCACATTCTGTGGGACCCTATGCAATTTATCCCAGAAAAAATCCACTAAAATAGCCTGGATTTTAGCTAACAGATGTGAGGGAGGATCAACACATTCAAACCTGTGCCATAAAGAGGAAGCAATTACGTTGTTTATAATTAAAATACGCCCTCTGTATGACATCTTTGGAGTTTAACATTTCCATCTATCCAGGCGACCTTTAACTTTTTCAATGACCCCTTCCCAATTTTTTGATACTGTCAAATCATCACCTAGATACACTCCTAAGTATTTAAAACCTGATTTTCCCCAAACTAAACCTTTGGGAAGTTCTGGTTTCCCACCTGTCCATTTACCTAATAGTAAAGTTTCACTTTTACTCCAGTTTACACTTGCAGAAGATAAACCTTTACAAGTTTAAAGTAATTTTAACAAAACTTGTATGTTACTTTGCTTGCTAATCATGACTATGACATCATCTGCATAAACTGACAAAATAAGATTATTTTTAGAGTTTGGCAAGCGTATACCTTGAAGTTTGACCCTTATTAATGTAAAAGTGGTTCAATTGCTAAAGAGTAGAGCATACCAGACAAAGAGCACCGCTGACTAACACCTCTGTGAGCACATGAACCACGGTTCACCTTTAAAATACTCTCAATGGCACTATAAAGAACTTTAATATGATTTATAATTTTTTTTACAAAAACCAAGGGCTTCTAAAACTCTCCACAAATAACAATGCTTAACATGGTCAAAAGCTTTCTCCTGATCTAATGAGATTAAGCCACAATCTAAATTTAGCATCTTGGAGACTTCTAAAACATCACAATGAAATATTGAAAAATTGTGAGCCAATGAAATATTGTCAAATATTGACCTACCAGGAACAGAGTAGGTCTGGTCAGGATGGATGACACAATCCATCACTCCTGCTAGCCTGTTAGCCAGGATTTTAGAGAGCAGTTTACAGTCACTACAAAGTAGTGAAATGGGCCGCCAACACTTGATGTCTGTAAGGTCACCTTTCTTGGGCAGGAGGGTTAACACTGCTTTGCGGCAGCTCAAGGGAAGCTGGCCTTTACTCAATTCTAACCAGAAAGATTTATAAAAGTCAACTGGCAGACCGTCGATGCCCAGCAACTTTCCAGACTCCATTCCTTAGAGGGCCTTATACAGTTCCCCCATGCTCAAAGCACCAGAGATCTTAGCATTGGCTTCCTCCGATACCTGGGGTAAGTCTTTGAAAAATTCACTATCAACGCTGTATCCTGCCCCAAGTTCATTTTTATACAAGCTCTCAGAGAAAATTACTGCTCTCTTATGAATGTCCGCAGGGTCTGTTAATAATCCTCCAGATTCAGAATGCAGAGCATGGATGGCTCTGCTCTGACCATTCTTTTTCTCCAAGTTGAAAAAGAACCTGGATGAAGCATCCATCTGATCCACACTCTGGAATCGTGACCTGACCAGAGCCCCCTGTGCTTTAATACCCAGTAAGTCAGTCAACTGTGTCTTTTTGTTTAAAAGGGAATCTAAATAACCCTGGGCACCAGTTGACTCAGCCAATTCTTGAAGTTTTAAAATGTCAGTCTCCAAGGTGTTCATACTCCGAGTCTTCTCTTTAGTGATTTGAGTATATTGCAAACAGAATTGCATTATTTGGGCATTCACAAAATCCCACCACAGTTGTAAGGATTTAAAAGATCCCTTTTAAATTGTTCTGGGATGAATTCAGAACCTCAAAGTATTTTTAAATACCTGTCACTTGACAAAGAATTATTTAACTGCCAGTATGCACTTCTTGGTTTAACAGAGTTTAAAAACACAGAACACTGCACCATACTGTGATCAGAAAAGCTCTGTGGGGTAATTAAACATCTTTTTACAATATTACATACATAGAACCGGTCCAGTCTTGCCAGGGAAATCACGCTGTCATGGACATGAGTCCAGGTATATTGTTTTTGTGTCTGATGAAACTGTCTCCAAATACCACATAAATCATATGTCTTGACAAGCTGGATTAAACGATTACGAGAGGGCAAGTAGGGTTCAGCATGATTTTTGTCCAAGTTTGACACTGTACAGTTAAATTTGCCACCCAAGAATAAATATTCCTCTACACATAATTTTTCTAAAACAGATAACAATGTATTTAAAAACATCAAAATTCTTTCTATTGTTGACGTTGGGACATACACACAAATAAAAACACAAATAAAATTTCCAAAAGTAGCTCTTACTTTTAAAAGTCTACCTTTAACCACTTCTTCCACCTGATAGGAGTGCGGACTGAATTGGTATTGTCAGAAATATGTTTAATTGGTATTTTCTCACTAGCTTTTTTAATCGGTATACCTCCTTGTTTGCAACAAACTGTTCTGAGTTGGGAAAATAGTCATTTACACGCACCCCTCTCTAGTTTTTAGTAGCTCTTAGGAAGAGTTTAACGTTGTCCACTTCATAAGTGCAATTAGAGAAGTCACTTAGAGAGAGACTGACGCTAGAATCAGAAGACTCACTGCCACTCTCCATTCCGTCTTCACAATTAGAGAACTCCTCATCTGCCTTCTTAGCTGAAAAAACACCAGATTTTTTTCCATTTTGATGGAACTTTGAAATTAGTGCTCTCTCTATTTCAGTGCCATCACAAAATTAATTGGGCTGCAAGACATTAACTGCGCTATCACTCTTTGCATGTCCGTCTTAGTAACGGGTTTGCGAGAAAGAATATTCAAAACCTCAGCATCACCCGATCTATTTTCCTCAACCACGTTTTTGGGGTCAGTTACCTGAATCGTAGCACTTTCGCCCACGGGCAGAAACTCAAGGGCTCTGTCCTCCGCTGCACCTGTCTCTGCCGCAGGCTTAGCCGCGTTTGACAGTCCAGCCTCAACCGGCTCGCTAATATCATCAACAATGTCATTAGCCGCCGAGTTGTTTTCCTTAATTTTACCAGGACAAGCACAAATTAAATGACCCACCTCCCCACAATTGAAACATTTCATCTTATCCATTGTAGCATAAATAACATAGTCAAAAGTATCAACTTTGAAATGCAGTGACAGATCTAGATCCTCATCATCTTTAAGGATCATGTAGACGAACCTCCTAAAAGAAACCACATGTTTTAACAGAGGAGATGTACAACCAATTGGAATTATTTTGATAGGTGAAACCAATTTACCATATCGGGACAAAACTCTCACTAAAGTTTCATCACTTATGAAAGGTGGAACGTTAGACAGCAACACTTTCTTGGATGGCACGGAAAGTGGAAGGACAGGAGATTATCAATGACTATTCCAGACTCAACTAGCTCATTTGCTTTTTCAACAGAGCTAAGAAAAATGACAGTGGCACTGTTCATTCTGGAGGCTGACATGATATTTTCATGCCCAATAACTTCTCCTAGCTAGACAGCAATCCTCAACGCTCACCGCGTATGGCACTTTCACTCCATGGAGCCGCGTGAGTTTACTCAAACTCTGCACAAGAGGGGCCGTCATGCTGTCCGCAAAAGAAAAACGGTAGCACACAGCCCGACCAAACAAATAAATCAACACTTGATAACAATAAATGAGAGAGAGAGAGAGAGAGAGAGAGAGAGAGAGAGAGAGAATTGGGTAGAAAAAAAAATTGTTTCAGTCACCATTCACTTTCATTGTTTTGAAAAACATGTGATGAAAGTGAATGATGACCGAAGCTAACACAGCACCTCCTTTTACATCTACTGTGCTGCCCAGAAAATATAAAGACTTACAGATTTAGAACAACATGAGGGTGAGTGAATTATGCCATAATTGTAATTTTTTAGTGAACTTTTACAATGCAATGAAAAATCGTAAGTTTAAAACTACAGTACTATGCAAAATTCTTAAGCACAATAGATATTTCACCCCAAAAAAAAGATGGTAATTTTATCGTTTCTGCTTTAGTGTGTCGATAGGAAATATCAGCTTTAGATTTACATACATTCTTTTTGCAAATATGATAGAACAGAAGTAGAACAAGGAGTCCTGGAACAGATGGTATGGCCCCCACCATGCCATTATTTTTGAAAACATTAAAAACTGCCTAAAACTTTTGCACAGTACAGTTCATCTTTGTAAAAATAAATAATTAAATACAAAATCTCTAATTTTAAAATATTGATGTGGATCTTTGCATGAATGCTGAGCAGTATACTTTGTTGCCAATGCTGCATAACATATTTTGACTCTTTCAAACTGACAGAATGTATGAAGTGCTGATGAACAGATGATGTTTTAGCATTGCTGACAGGGTTTTTCTTTTCTTTTTTTGCACAAGTTGCATTTTTTATTTTTTTCTACTTGTAAGGGAGAACAACACAATATATGTTCTTTGAGCAACCTTGACGTCCTCAAAATTATCATTTTGTTATGGATCATAATTTTTTCATGGTTAATTCTTCTTTTACATATTTCACTGTTGAAATGATGTTAAGGGATGTTGGGACTCAATAACCATGGTTGCAAACTAACATGGCATGGTTGATGTATTGAGGCATACAAAATGTATGCAGTTTTCTCCAATTCATGCCTAAGCCTCAATGCTTTACGTTCCCCTACACTTTCTGTCAATAGGCCTATAATGTAATATAAAATTACATCCGAGCTGCCTTATGCCCAGTAATTCTTTTTTTTTTTTTTTATAAGAGATTTAATATCTCAATACTTGATATAAAACCATGCATTTTCCATTTGCCATGCCATACACAGTAGTACACAATACAGAAATTATGTAACTAAAACCATAAACAAATCTATAGATGGAAGAAACAGTGAGTTGAATTAAGGAAACTATTACGCCACATTTGCATCCATTATTTTACCATTAAAATCTGCCCATAAATCGTATATACTAACCAACCACAATCCAGTTGAACCAGATGCTATCTGTGCTTGTATAGCACTGCATGATGCATAATTGAATTAAGTCATTGGCACTCTTTTCTGCACAAACATGTATAAAGTAAGCCAGAGAGAAAAATTCTGCTGCATCATCCACAACCTAGATAACAACTGATCTTCAAAATGAGGAACATTTGCATGCAAATTGCTGATTCTTTGTCCATGTTTGCACTGTTACCAGATTTCCCGTGGCATATTTAAATAATTATTATTTCGTTTTTTGTAAAAACTAAAATTCTGTGATTCCTTACACACATATCGCACCAGTTTCGAGGTGAAATGTCTACTGTGTGGTGCTTAAAGAGAGTTAAATGTTCTCCCAAACAAAAGAGGTTTTAGAGGTAATGCTCTATTGAGTTTTAAATTAATAAAACCAACCTTACAACCCTAAACCTTAAACCTAACTGATAGTGTCATAAAATGCAAATGTGAGATGAAAAACGCAATTTCTAAAGCAACCACATAAATCCTTTGCATCGCAAGTGCACCGCTTTATTAATTGAGCGACTCTCAACTAATTTAACTTCACTAGAACAAGCTTATAAATGTAGTTGGTTAATTAATGCAAACATTAACATGTATTGCCTTACAATTCATGCAGTATATAACATGAGTTTGGATGCCATAATATAGCATTATTTGAGGAACAGAGTGAACATTTTTATAAACTGATGATTTGCTGTTTTACATGGGATTTGTGTACAAGGAAATATAGTTATAGTGCTTCTAGTGTTCATTTCACCAGGAAACTGATGCAGTACATACAACAAGCCACATAAAAATCATTTAGAAAAAATGATTGTATAGTCATGTGTTTCTATAAGGCTAGGTTGCATAAAAGTTGAATGCTAAATCAACACAGACAGCATGTGCAAATAAACAACACTATCAGCGGAGTGCTATATTACTAGTAATTTGCTTTACTAGATTCCCATTCAACAAATCAATCTATATTCATCTAATTTAACTGGAGAAATCTGCTATCCTTGGCACAAACTACTTAACATTGAGCTTATGTTCATATGCTTATCATATGACAGAGATATTTTCATATTGACAAAGTATTTTCAGGAGAGTGTAGTGCGCACGCATAATTAAGCACTCCTCAGATAAATTATCCATTTAATTGGATGTCTCAAGAGTTGACTTGACATTTTCTCCATCAACATGTCATTATCTCAATGAATATACATACACATATTATTATTATTCAGCCTTTTCACAGCAACATCAAAAGAAATGGTAAAGCATTGTAGATTGTTTTTTTATCAGTCCGAACCAGTTGGTCATTGGTACGGCCCTTTTTGTAACATTTACTGAAGTCTATTGTAGATTATTCTCTCATTTCTATGGTATAAAATTAGGCCAGTTATGTTGCATTAAATAGAAATGGACTTTGCTATTGTACATTATAAAAATGTACAGGCTTGAAAAAATAAAATAAACAAAAAGGCTAAAAAATAATCTAATTATAGTCAACAAAAATGAGTTGTGTTTGTATGTTACACACAAGTATTGATGATAACGATAAATCAGTGGCAGCCCATGAGGGAATTTTCTATAGAGGCTGAAATGTAAATCCATATTGATCATGCATGCACATTAGCTGGACCAGCCTGGATATTGGTGTTTGTTTGTTTGTTGTTTTATTTTATTCTGCATGATCTGAGCTAAAGAAGCACAATTTATGAAACTGTTGTTGTCAGTTTTTAATGTTAATTTTAAATATGTGGTAACACTTATTAGTGAACATTAGTTAATGCATTAGGTATCATGAACTAACAATGAACAATATATTTTTTACAGCATTTATTAATCTTAGTTAATACTAGTTAATCAAATTAAAATTGTTTATTGTAAGTTCAAGTTAGTTCATAGTGCATTAAAGGGACTGTTCACCCAAAAATTTACATTCTCTCACCATTAACTCACCCTCGTGCCATCCCAGATGTGTGTGACTTTCCTGCTTCTGATGAAGATTTTTAGAAGAATATCTCAGCTCTGTAGGTCCATAAAATGCAAGGGAATGGTGATCAGAATTTATTGCGCCAAAAATCACATAAAGGAAACATAAAAGTAATTCATACAACTCCCATCACCCATCAGACATTCTCGCAACAAAACAAATGTGTTTACTATTCTCTGTACTACTGATAGCATGTTGCACAAGCAGCTATGTTGACACAGGTTCGGGTCCCATGTAAACCAGAAAGTAATAGCATTTACATAAACAATTGAGTGTTAAGGAGATTGCATTTTCGCTTTACATTTACATTTTTACTCCACTGACTGTTAGGTTTAGCATTGGGGTTTGGGCATAGAATAAATATAAAATAAAAATATACTAATTAATTAATTAATATAAAAATATGAATCCCTGTTGACTGTATTGCATCATTAACAACGAAAAATAATCCCTTTTGGTGCCACTCTGTTGACATTTCATCAGGAAACTGGAGCTCAGAAGTGCTCATATGTTCAATAACACTTCCAGCTTTGGCCAATGGGGGCAGTGATTTGAATTTTAAGCACAGACCGATTTCAAAAGTATGACAGCGTTTTGATGCCACATAAAAAATTTATAAATTTATCAAGAATTTTGAGAATAATGTCAAAATTATGTAATTAAAATCATAATATTTTGAGAATAAAGTCAAAACTACGCGATTAAAGTCATAATATTTTGAGAATAAAGTAAAAACTACATGATTAAAGTCATAATATTTTGAGAATAAAGTAAAAATTAGGAGATTAAAGTCATAATATTTTGAAAAAAAATTAGGAGATTAAAGTCATAATATTTTGAGAATAAAGTAAAAATTAGGAGATTAAAGTCATAATATTTTGGAAAAAAAAATAGGAGATTATAGTCATAATATTTTGAGAATAAAGTAAAAATTACAAGATTAATGTCATAATATTTTGAGAATAAAGTCAAAATTTAGAGAATAAAGTCATAGCATTACGAGATTAGTAATATTTCGAGAATAAAGTCGAAATGGGAATTAAATCAGAATATTTTGAGAATGAAGAGTCAGCAGCTTAATCAATGCAAAAAATGGATGTGGATGATTTATTTAAATCTTAATTTAGTTTAGGATTTAGCAACAAATAAATATTTTTAATCTTTTGGCACATCAGCACGAACTGCAGCGGTTATGAATTTAATTGATTCTGGAGAAAGAACCAGACAGACGTTGGTGCGAACTTGAACATTAGCAGCATTTAAATTGTACTATAACGTAAAAACTAAAACCCATTAAGTTCAACTACATGCATTGTTCTAGCATCTTTCACAGTTTATCAGATACAAAGGCACATTTAATAAATTATATGAATATTTTTTGATCATGGGAAAGCCATTGCACAAAGTTTCAGAGGATAAAAAAGTGTTAAAAAAATCACATTGAAATCAATAGGCAGTCTCCGCAGTCTGTGCATGCAACGTGATAGATGTATATTAGGTCTAAAGATAGATCTAAATTTACATTACACATAATACAGTATAACATTGGACTCCTTTGATTAGCATAATTGTAATGGCAACAGAAATATATGTTCTTATTGAACATATTTGCTAACAAGAGATGTGAGTAATGTTACTCTTCAGTTTAAAACATAAATAGGCCAAATTAAATAATTAAAATATGGTTAACAAAGGAGATTAGGTTGAGCCTGCAATTCACTCTCTCTCTCTTCCTCCTCCTCCTCTTCTTCCTCCCTCCAATGGGTGATTTAAATAGTATTAGTCTGTTTACAGCAGTCACAAATTGCATGCTGCAAAAAGGCAGTCAGGCTACAAGTGCAAAGAAGAGCTGGGCAATATGAAATAAATATATTCATATATATTCAATATGAAATAAATATATTCATATATATAAAACAATATCGCCAGATCTGATTACATCAATTCTAAGTGCTATGGAGGGTGCCGGAGACCGCATTTGACACACACTGCCGAGAAATTACATCTTCACTGTGATCCAGACACCTAAATCAAAAAGTGTGCTCGACTATACATGGCATCTGGATATAACACGCTTCTCCATTATTTGATCAATTTTTTATGAATTACTGCTGAAATGATGGGTTGAAAATTTTCACAAACACCAATTTTAAATAGAATCAATTTGACTACTTTCTTCTTTTATTTGCTATAATTGCGCGATCTAAAATGCGCCACAGCACCAGGCAATTTTTTGTGAATGAAGCTACAATGAGTATAATTAACATAGAAAGGAGGCGTCTTTGCACAAAATGGTATGACAATGTCTGGGTTTCCCGATAACGTTGCAACTAAATTGTTTATGATAATCTTGTTGAAAGTTGCTTGTTATTTTAAGATGGAATAACGTCTGTCTCCCAAACCAGCAAGTAGATCCCTCGTTATAAAGTAGAGGGTAAAGAGATTCATTACAGGAGCTGTCCGGTCCAAAGGTGCTGAAAATTTATTTTAACTTTATATCCTAATCAATATTACTTTAATTTCACCCAGCACTTGTAGCCTGATTGCCATTATGCAGCATGCAATTTGTGACTACCATGAAAACAGACTAGGACTATTTGAATCATCCATTGGAGGGAGGAAGAATAGGAGGAGGAAGAGGGAGAATGAATCACTCATTGCACACTCCTCACTCATTTGTTAACCATTTTTTAATTATTTATTTTGGCCTATTTAAGTTTTAAACTCTTCTTTAATGTCTTCTAAGCAAATCTGTTCAATAAGAAAATTTGTGTTGCCATTACAATTATGCTGTAATGTATTATGTGTAATGTAAATTTAGATCTTTAGACCTAATTTACACCTATTACATGGCATGCACAGACATTTCAATGCAATGTTTTCAGCACTTGTTTATCCTCTAAAACTGTGTGCAATAGGTTTCCAATAATCAAAATATATTAATATAATTTATAAAATTCCTCCTTGTATACCATAAACTGTGAAAGATGCGAGAACAAAGCATTTAGTTGCACTTAATGGGTTTTAAGTTTTTACGTGCTACTTAAATAACAATGCTTTTGGGAAATGTGCTGTAGTAAGTACAATTTAAGTGCTACTATTGTTCAATTTATAGCTTCAGGAAACCCAGCCCAAGCATCGCCCACATCGAGTGGGACTGCGCAAATGTCTGTCTGGTTCTTTCTCCAGAATAAATTCAATTCAAAACCACCGGATCTCAATAATGCTGATGTGCCAAAAGATGAAAAAGGTTTTATTTGTTGCTAAATCCTAAATTATGATTTAACTAAATCATCTAAACCCATTTCTTGCACTAATGTAGCTGCTGGCTCTTTGTTTAACTCATCGTTGTGATAATGATGTTGTCAAATATTCCGACTTTAATCATGTAATGCTACAACTTTATTCTCGAAACTTTCAGAATTATCGTTATTGCCAAGTAAACTTACGCATAAAAGGAATGTATGGCAGAAGAGGAAGGAAGTTTTGGATGAATATAAATAGACTAAGCTATGGCACATAATTATTGCTCAGTGGGGCAGTTTTAACTGTTCATGAGATGGATAGCCTGTGGCACAAAAACTGTTCCTGTGCCTGACAGTTCTGGTAGTGGGCTGGGTGATTGGGGTCCAGTGTGATTTTTTCCGGCCCTTCTCCTCACTCTGGAAGTGTATAGTTCTTGAAGGGAGGGCAGGGGGCAACCAATAATCCTCTCAGCAGTCCAAACTAACCTTTGTAGTCTTCTGATATACGATTTCTTAGCTGAACCAAACCAGACAGTTATTGAAGTGCAGAGGACAGACTCAATGACTGCTAGACAGTTGAGTAGAACTGTATCAGCAGCGCCTGTGGCAGGTTGAACTTCCTCAACTGGCAAAGGAAGTACAACCTCTGATGTGCCTTTTTCACAATGGATTCATTGTGGGTGTCCCACTTTAGGTCATGTGAGATGGTAGTGCCCAGGAACATGAATTACTGTGAGTTGGGTCAATGTTGGGGTTTTCCTTCTAAAGTCCACTATCATCTCCACTGTTTTGAGCGTGTTCAGCTTCAGGTGGTTTTGACTGCACCAGCGAGCCAGCCGTTCAACCTCCCTTCTGTATACAGACTCTTCATCATCTTGGATGACTATGATGGTAGTACTGTCGTCTGCAAACTTCAGGAGCTTGACAGAGGGGTACTTGGTGGTGCAGTCATTTGTGTACAGGAAGAACAGTAGTGGGTTGAGCACATATCCCTGGGGGACACCAGTGCTGATTGTACAGAAATTTTGACTATTCTCGAATTCTTCGATTTTTATTTATTTATGTTTTTTTACGTGGCACTAAAACGCAGTCATGCAAAAGCAGAACTTTTCACCTAATGTTGCCGAATTCACAGTGTGATCAGTCTGGAAGTCAGTTGGAAGTATTTGTTCATGTCAGCTGATATTGGTTCACCAGAGCTGAACAAAACGAATCAATCATTGTCCATGCTGTCTCAGTATTGCTCCTTACTCTAATTAAATAATCATTGTTAATTGGTTATTGGATTGTGATCGGAAGCCTCACTAATCACTTAATTGTGTTTAGAAGGTGTCTTGAGATGTTTGACTCACAGAAAAAAAATGTTACTTAGACAGTCTTTAAATTTTGTGTGACAAAGAAAAATTGATAAGTGAGGCTGACAGTACTGTTAAAAAAAGAGAAAAGAAAACTGTTCGATATCAGCTAAAATACCACCAGATGTTGTTGACCAAAATTTACCACAAAAAATACAGTTACCATTTTTCAGACATTACGTGATGTCATTTTGCTGCCTGTATATTTTAAGATTCACTACCACTTATATTAGCAATAACTAATACACATGTTGAGACATGTGTCTCACAGTGTTACTCACACAAACACAAAACACCATCAGGGTAAAACATCTGACACTAAAATAATGCAATAAACATTAACTAAACTACATAATATATAACATATAACAACCCAATGTACATAATTTCAAAAATAAGAAGAAACATAACAATTTCCATAAAATATAATGAAATGTGATTGGTCGTGCAAGTACTTCTTGGAATGTCCGGTTATTGTTTTCACCTTAATTTTAACAATTCTTTACCAAAAAGTATATGTATTGTCTTAATATTGTATTGTACACCCCCCAAGATAGTAATTATTTACAATGGGATGGCTGTGGCTCAGGTGGTAGAGTGGACTGGCCACTAATCGCAGGTTTGGCGGTTCGATTCCTGGCCCACATGACTCCACATGCCGAAGTGTCCTTGGGCAAGACACTGAACCCTAAGTTGCTCTCAATGGCAGGCTAGTGCCTTGCATGGCAGCTTTGGTGTGTGAGTGTGTGTGTGAATGGGGGAATGGGTGAATGAGACGCAGGGTAAAGTGCTTTGAAAACCGCTAAGGTTAAAAAAGTGCTATATAAGTGCAGACCATTTACCATAAGCTAATCTGATGACCCAGAAATTTTAAACATTAAATCTATATCAGTTGAGTGACATATTAAAAGTCATAGTGTGAATATATAACCTAATATTTCTAACTAGCAGGATTTTAAAAAATACAGTCATGTCATAATTATTCAACCCCTCTTGCATGTAGCTGTTTCTTAAATATGTAAGGCACACATATTTGAATGATAAAGTCATTGTTGTTAAAAAAACTTTAGTGTCATGAGCAAATATTTTAAATTAAAATGCAATTAAAAATAAGCTGTCACAAAAGCTAATAAAGAAGATTATTTCATTACACAAGAAAAGACCATGGCTAAAAATTACATTTCCAAGGCACTTCAATTTCCATTAGACAAAGTTGGCAGCAACATTAATACATTTCTAGAATATGGTAGAACAGCAACCTTCTTGGTTGTGGAAGAAAGCACAACAAAGAATTTGGAAAAACCTGTGGAGTCCTGGAAGAAGGTTTAATGGACGTATGAGACTAAACTGAAAATGAGTTTTAGACCCATGGGTCAGCAGTACGTCTGGAGCAAGAAAGGCAAGGTGATGACAAGAACGACACCATCCCCACAGTCAAGCATGGAGGTGGGTCAGTCCTATTATTGGGGTGTTTTGCGGCTGCAGGAAACGGCTATCCTGACTATGTGACTGACACCATGGAAACTTTCAGGTATGAGGCCATTTTGGCAAATATGTGATGGCTTCAGTGTGTAAATTGAAGCTCGGTGATCACTGGACTTTCCAGCAAGACAACAGTAACACCAAGGATACACCCAAGTTGACCAAAATCTGGTTCAGGCATGGGTCGTGGAATGTCCTTGAATGGCCCTTTCAGTCCATCATTAAAATCCCAATGAAAATCTTTTTTGGGATTTCAAGGAAGCAGTGGCAGCACAGAATCCAAAGAATGTCAATGAGCTGGAAGCTTTTGCTCATGAGCAATTTGTAAAAATTCTAATAGAGAGGTGTCCAAAGCCTGAGAACACTTACCTGAAACATTTATTTGATGTTATTAAGGGTAAAGGGTGCTCCCCAAATGATCGACTTTAGGGGTTTGAATATTTATTACATGACTTTGGTGGAGAGAATTCATTTTTTTATTAATATTTTGGGAAAATTGAACTCTTTGTTCACAAAATCACTCAAATGTGTATTAAAAACTTACTTTGACTGTTTACTAAGGTTTTAGTTGATGTGTTTTAATTCACATCACCAGAACATATTGCTGGTCAGGGGGGGGTTAAATAATTTTGAGTGCAACTGTATATTGTACACCACTGTACATGGCCAAAAATATGTGGAAACCCATAGATAGAGAATAAAAATTCCTCTATCAATGATGAACTTTTGAGTAATTTTCGATATATAGACAATGCTCTACATAGACGATCGGATCAGGTGTGTTTCGTTATAAAAGCAAGCAGATCTGCAAATGTATACACACAATTATCTGATCACAGTTATTAAATTGGACAGTTAGGAGGTTTTGGCAGGCTAGTGGCTACATAGCCCTTCTGTCATACAGTATAAACCTGTAATAAAGCTAGCCGATTGCTAGCACCTAGCTAGCTGGCTAATATGATATTGTTGTGTACTAAACAAAACAGCACTGATAATGCAATACAGCTATCGACTGAACACAATAGCATCTCTGACATCAACACCATAGATAAATGTTTTTTCATAATCCATAGCTCTGTTGGGTCAGCTAATTTGTTGACACAGGCAAGAAACTCTTTGTTCTTCTTGTTATGTTTATTGGTGGTTTACAATCCAGCTTTTGGTGCATTACCGCCACCTACTGAGCTGGAGTGTGGAGTTTCAGAAGAAACTCAGTGGAGTCAAACATCTGCTGACAAATTGGTGAAATTTCATCAAAAAGAGGTCACACACCTTATGTAGGATTAAACCCTGAACTGAGTATGCTTATTGACCTTTAAAGTAAATGGTAGCTTACTCAATGGACTTTACTTGTAAACAAACAAAGTTACATTTACATCTATTCTTGAGATTAATCAAACATTTGAAATGTGTTTCCTTGCCCACTAATGGTATGAAATGTATATTTTGATAAACATTGATATCGAACAATATGAAAATAAATATTCTGATATTTGCCCATATTGCTGAGCCCTACCAAACACCACACCTATAGATGCTTGATGAACATTTAATTTCAAAACCATAGGTATTAATCCCTCCTGTTGCTGCTATAACAGCTTCTACTCTTCTGGGAAGGTATCCATGACACTTTCAGCTCACACATCACCCCGCACGCTCTTCAGAACTCGTACCCCAGTCCTTTGCAACAGTTGAGCTACCGTGCAATTTGATAGCGTTTCAACAAGCTTGTACTGTAAATGTGGCTGGCTATGTAATGCATACATTAAATTGTAGCACCCTATAAGTCATGTGCTATAGTAAAAGTCTTTAGATATCATAAGATAGCATCATTTTCCACAGTGTTTCCCCAATGGGCTGTTTATAACCTGCAATCCCCTGCTGTATAGAGCTATTAAAATACAGTCAAGAGTTTGGTATCATCATAAGTCCTAGATGCTTTTCATATACTTTCATAGACTTAATATAACTTTAAAGGGAGAAGAAAGAAAAAGTGAGACAGGGTAAAGGTCTAAGCTTCATCACGATTTTCATTCACGTCAACTTATAGGCAGACAATGAGGCTGGATTACACAAATCTGTGAGCAAGCGAAATATGGAAGGCTCTCATTCCTGCCCTGCATAATGTTTCTATTAATATAAAAAAAGCTCTTTTATGTTATTATCTGGCCAAGAGCCAGACCTATATTGTTATATATATATATATATGTATATATATATATATATATATATATATATATATATATATATATATATATAATTTATTTATTTTTATACCGAAACCCATTTTGTATTCCCCTGGCTGAACCTGCCTATAGGGAGTGTTACAGTACGTTGTCCATTCTTTTCTCAGCTGTGGTAATTTTAAACATGTATGATGTTGTCTGTTGTTCATAATTTATCTATACTTGTTACAAAAAAGAAGTGCAGCCCTTTCTTTAAAAAAAAGGGCTGCACTTCTTTTTTGTGTAAAATATAGATGAATACAGGTGTATTGGTTATTCATGTTTTTTTTTTTTTTTTTTTTTATGTGTTACAGACATTACATCAGAAATTAGCATAAATAATTCTGATTGTAAGTAATGGACAGCATCGTCCAATCACTTCCAACCATGTTAAAATTTATTTTTCATTAAAAGTTCTGATTATGTGTTCTGATTAACATTGTCCCATGTCTGTCAAACATGTTGAGTGGTCCAAATATCATCTGCAGCCTGAAACTGAACTTTTGACGGGACGTTAGTTGTGAATGCACTTGGCTGCATAGGAAGATATAGGATGCACCCTTGCCCCCTAATTAGGGAATGACTTAACCTACAGTGCGCTGTCTGTCTGCACTGTTCTCAGAACAGTTAGAAATGCACCTTATTTTGTTCCTAACTCAGTATAAGGCTCTGAAGGCAACATTTTCCAGCTTTTGGATGTATACATTGATTCTCAATGTGATAATGCACAGCGGATATAGGGAATTTTAAGGAAACTGAGCATATAGTTCACATACATGGTCACTTAACAGTATGTCGTTTCCCAAGAAATTAATGAAATTAAAAAAATGGCAAATAGAATGAAATAAGAAACTCTACCCTTTTGTCTCAAACTGGTTTTAATATAAAAGACCAAATGAGGTTTCTTACCAGAGATGTAAGTTTGTTGGCGTTTCTCCCAAAGACAAACTCAGCTGAGATTGGTGCCATGTTGTTTTGTCACATGACTCGGTGTGCCACCAAGTGAGGTTAAATATAAGTACAACGCAACAACAGGTATATACATTATAAGTGCAGTGGATCAAATGGGTAAGTACAAAGTAGTTAAAGTCACTTAATATAAATTGGGTCCAAAAGGTCTTTCTCAAACAAAGTTTCTCAATTATTTACTGATAAATGGGTTTCAATTTATTTTACATTATGTGGGGTTAGGTTTAGGGTTAGTACCTAGTAATTACTATAGTTGTTGTAATTATATAGTACGTAAACAGTACTGTTAAATAAAGTTCTACCGATAAATGAGAGCCCCACTATGGGATTATGTGAGTATTGGTCAACTTGGTTGTCACCTGTTTCCTTGGTCGATATATATATATTAATATATATAATCTGAACCCTACCCCTAAAGCTAACCCTAACCATGTTGTATCAATATCAAAATGTAACAGGCAGATAAATGAAATCACAATGAAGTATTGCAAAAACGAGCAAAAAGCAGGACAAAAATAATCCAAGAGAGGATGTGCTGCATTTATAGTGCTCTGTGACAGCATACAATAACTTTGTGTAAGGTATAAAGTGGAATTTAAGTTGTTTTCTAAGTCACTTAGAAATCCACACTTGTTAGTGAGGCACATTAGCAAATGACGTTTGGCTTGCTGATTGATCGCAAATAGGGGGTGCAATAAGAGCACATTATTATAGCATTTGAAAAGAAGAGTGAATTGGAAATGAGGTGATAAAAGTGTGAAGATTTACAGCTTTTAAATGTTGGCCCTGAGAGTGCTCCAACAAATCACTGAATAATCTTTGATAGCAAATTGCACACAGTTTGAATCTCTCTCATGCAGCCTTGTTTTAACAGTTCTGGGTTTCATTTGTTTTAAAGTGAAACTAGTGAGGTCCATGTTACATTTATCCCTTCATGCTCAGTTTATTAGAATATACAGTATGTAATGTTGGATTACACATGCATAACTGTTGACTTTGCTATACACTACCAATCAAAAGTTTAGACACTAATGGCACTTTTCCACAGTTACGGTATGACTTCGCCTCAACTCTACTTGCTTTACATTTCTGAGCTTGCATTTCCACTGCAGTTTAGTGCCGCCTCAATGTGGGTGGGATTATAGGCTGATCGTCATAGTTGCGCCGCCTCTACTACCGTGACATCATCTTAAACACGACACAAACTGACCAAAACAATAACACGACCGCTAGCTGCTACTAGCTCATTGTGCTGCATAAATCAGTTTTTGCATGGTGATTAAGTTAAATTGGACTGGTTGTTTTAGAAGCAAGCTTCCAGTAGCTGGTCAACTAAATAAAGTGAAGCTTTCAAGCAGAGTATAGAGTTAACATAACAAAACATACCATCCTCCATCGTGACTGAATCCAGGGCTCTCTCCCTCCCATTTCTCGCCGGTTTAGATTGCATCCATTTGGTCGAACCAATTCCACTTTCCCTTGATGGTTCTGTTGTCACTTTTAAGTTTTTTTTAACTTTTCCCTACACTGTTGGTAGGTCCGCTAGAAGCCGTGTGCGGCCAACAGCTGGGACACTTCCTTAGAGACTTTTTGTTTTCGCTCGTCACTAAAAAGTGGACCGTCTGCACCTCTTTATTGACCACGTCATGGTTTTGCACACAGCCATTTCTTTTTTCACAATTTGAAAGTCACGTGAACAAATCATACTGCTATCTCTGTTGCTCTCTTTAAAACTAGTGGGTTGATGTTGCATGTCCGAAATCCAGTGACGCTGATAGTGACAATTCTCACTGACCAATCAGTGATCTTCAGGATTTTAACATCATATTTAGTATCGGCTCAGCTTGCTTGGAACCTCGACTGAGATGGTACTAAAGAAAACCCCCAAAAAACGAGCAGAGTCGAGTTGTACTGTCCAGTGGAAAAGCCCCATTAGTATATATACTACAAAATATAATAGTATTCAACTGCGATACTAATCATGATTACAGTCTTAGTTTGTAAAGAACTCATTGACGATATTAAAGATAAATAGGTCATTGAAAGATGAGGCTGACTGAGGTGATAAAAAAAATTAGAAATCTTTTTTTTAATTCTAGTTTAAAACACATGTGTCTAGTCTTTCAAAATGTAATCTTTGTGTCCAATTTGTTGTTTTTATAATGAAAATACAGTATATGTTAATAGCACTTCCCCAAAAAAAGAATTTAATGACTTCAAAAATGTCACTGAGAATCATTGAGGGTTTACACATCTTTTTTATGTTTTCAAACATATTTTTGAACAACGTATTTATTATTATTATTATTATTTATTATAATTTATATTTTTACAAATATAAAATATTGAGTCAAATATATCAAGACATTTTCTCAGGGTTACTCCATTTCACCTGAACAAAATGGGCCTTTTAATAAAAACGTCATATACAGTACCTATACAGGACGCTACATTAATGCTTGTTCATTTGTCCAGGATAAGTGGATTTTTAAAGGGGCAAGTGAAAGTTTACTTGTTTGTCCATACATTTACATTTACATTTATTCATTTGGCAGACGCTTTTATCCAAAGCGACTTACAAAAGAGGAAAAACATAGCGAATCATCTTAAGGAGACAGTGGTACGAAAAGTGCCATACTACAAAGTTTCACTATCATCAGAATAGTATTCAAAACAGATTTAAGTGCAACAAGAATTGTAAAATTTGTTACATTTTTTTTTAGTGTCTGGTTAAATGCTCTTGGAAAAGATGTGCTTTTAGCCGTTTTTTGAAGATTGAGCTTCACGGATTGAGTTGGGGAGGTCATTCCACCAATGTGGTATGATAAAACTGAAAGTGCCTCTTAGTTTTGGTACGACAATGCGACGTTCCTTAGCCGACCGCAGGCTTCTGGTGGGAACGTAGCTCTGTATAAATGTTTTTAGGTATGCTGGAGCAGACCCAGTAACTGTTTTGTATGCCAGCATCAGGGCCTTGAATTTATTTAAATGGGTCAACTATCCCTTTAAGAGTTCAAGTCATTGCTCACCAGACTAAAGTTGTCATAACTTACTCACCTAATGTATCGCAAACACATATGACATTTATTCTTTCATCCTTGGACCACAAAAGGAAATGTTAGGCAGAATGTTAGTCTCAGTCGCCATTTTCTTTTACTGAATGAAAAAAAAAAGATTTCTGATTTATCCTTTTAATGACCTGTTTATGCATTTGATTTGCCAAGAAAAACAATGTCAATTTAAGTTTGTACGGGATGGCATCACGTATTGCTGGAAAACAAGTGACGGAATAAGATTATTGATGAGGATATTGCTTCTGAAAAATTATATTTACACCACAGTTGAAAAAATTTCCTTTTTTTCTCTCGAGACAAGTAACTTTTTTACCCAGACAAGAAAAGGACCAATTTACTTGTCTCAAGGATAAGCACATGACAATCCTTAATGTCAAGCCCTGGTGTATATATATATATATATATTGATTTGCACTGCTTTGAAACATTGCGTCACTGCATTCCACACTGACACGTCCCCACTGGCCCAGCTGTTACCCTCAAAGACTTGAAAAGTTGTCACTTTGCCTCAAGGACAAATGATGAAATAAGACACCCAATCCATAGTAAGGTGCCCTTCAATCAATTCCTGTGATTTAAATAGACTCACACCACAGCCGAACATTCTCCTGTATGAAGGTGCCCTGGTACTTTTCTTTTTATGAATGCCACAAGATTTTTTATTTTTTTGCACGATGCTTTACTAGGGCATCAGAGTAGGACAGTGTGGATTCAGTTTGAGGGGTGCTTAGAGCAAATGCCCCTTTATAACTGAAAAGTTGCAATGAGAAAGTGGATTAATAACCTGGTGTACATGTGTGCAATGTTTAATTTAGCAACAGGGTTTTGTTTCTGCACAGTGAAGGAGTGACCCATTTTATTAGCACTTTGTACAAGCAAGCGAATATTGTCCATTCTTGTAACCAAGGACAATATTCTATCTGTGTCATATATTAAATAAAACATTGAACAACAATTACTGTTCACCCAACAATTAAAAATGCTTTTGTCACTTACTCACCTTCACTTAGTCACTTTTTTCTTGTTCTGTGGAACACAAAAGGAGATGTTAGGCAGAACAGGTCAGTAACGGCCTATTATTTCTATCGGGAAGACACGCAGGCTTGAGTGAGGTTTAAGATGCCATTTATTTGCTGAATGTAAAACAGAAAAGTAATGTCTCTCTTTGGCGTAGGCCCCGTCTGGCGGTCCGAGGGAGTTGTACTCGGAACCATCATATCCTGCCGGAGATAGGAGGCAGGGGCGAGGAGCCTGCGAGATGGGGCTCAACTGGTGGTGGTGGGGTGGTGGAGGTTGCCGTGTTAGCACACTGAAACAGCAATGTGATAGATTGTGAGCAGACTTATAAAGCAATGGCTTACATGTGATTGGCTAGGAATTACCCAGCTAATGGTGTGATGATGTACAGCTGCTAGTCTTCCCGCTGGAACTACGCTGCGCTCACATTTCCAGAAATAGATTACTCTTTTCTTATTTATTCCAATTTTCTTGATAGGGAGTTCACTAAATGAAATGTGGCCACTGGTAGTGTTGTTTATTTGCGCCTGCTATCTACATTGTTTTAATGCACATTTCACTAAACAAGTTGTGCAAATCAGGTAACACTGCAAACATGCAATTTACATGCTGCAGATACCAATATTGCAAGTTGGTTCTGAGTGCCTCCATGATCTGGCATATTTTAATTGTATTGCTTTACTCCACCAATGCATTCCTGGTGTGTATGGATTTACACTGACCAAATTCCTAATATGCTGTCACATGCTGCCAAAACTGTGCCGACCCACTGAGTCTTGGACTCTACAAACCCCTAAATTTGTCCTCTGGTATCTGGCACCATGACATTAGCATGTTGGTCCAGCACATCCCACAGATGTTCAATCATATTGAGGTATGGGCAATTTGGAGGCCAGAGCAGCACCTTGAACTCTTCATAATGTTCCTCAAACCATTCCCAAACAATGTGTGCAGTGTGGCAGGGCACATTATCCTGCTGAAAGATGCCACTGCCATCAGGGAATACCATTGCCATGAAGGGGTGTAACTAGTCTGCAACGATGTTTAGTTAGGCGGCACGAGTAAAATTGACATCCACACGAATGGCTGGACCCAGGGTTTCCCAGCAGAACATTGCCCAGAGCATCGCACTCCCTCCACCGACTTGTCGTCTTCCCACAGTGCATCCTGGTGCCATCACTTCCCAAGGTAAATGGCACAACCGTCCACGAGATTTACAAGAAAAACAGGACTCATCAGACCAGGCACCTTCTTCTGCTGCTCCAAGGTCCACTTATGATGCTTGCATGCCCATTGTAGGCAATATGCTTGATCTTAACACTCTTCCCCATCATTTGAATATCATGTAATGTTTTACTGCTGCCATGATGACTAGTAAATGTACACAAATTTCTCTTTAAAACTAATTTACGCTCACTGCCTACTTTCAAGATTGGTCGTACTGTGAATTCGGCGACACTAGTTTGAAAGTTCTCCTGCTGAAATTGGTCTGTAATTAGTGAAATCTGAATCACTGCCCCTAGTGGTCAAAGCTGGAAGTGTTGTTGAATATATGGGCTCATTTAAGCTCAGCGTTCAACCAAAAGCGTGTTATAATGAAGTAAACTAAGAAAATGCAAAAATCAACAGTATGTGGTTACTTTATTGTTCCCAGTAGACCAGAACCTGTGTTTCTTGGTATCGCTAGAGGGAAATGTGTTCTTTCTTGCATTTCACAGTAACATGGTTGCGCTTACTCTGTGTAATATTCACGCCGCAACCACACTTAGTAAAGTGCTCTGGACCTTTATCCTTAATATCCAGGAGCTATAATCTTTGAAATGGGGTTTCAAATTACAAACGATGACCCGAATGAAATGCATTCCTCTGCCGGAAAGTGATTTCCATTCTCTTTAGCAATTTTCCATTTTTAAGCCCTCTTGCTCCTTGATGTTAGATATCATTTACCATGGTATTGATACTTGGGATTCTTTCTATCCCCCAAATTGCTCTGACTTGTTAAAGAAAAATAGGGTAATTGCACTCTGAAATGAGAATCCTTGCTGTCCAAATTGTCTTTTCACTCTGCCATATAATATAGCAAATTAGGGCCTTTAGAAAAGTTTTGCATTTAATTATGAGTCTCAAACCAAAGTCTCACACTTTATCAGCTTTTCATTACAAATGAAATGCTGTCATGCTGCACTTTATAGTCAAAGAGTATGAATCTGTTTCCTATTGACCTCTAGAAACATGTACTGTATGTCTGCACTCGAGAAAAATATCTAGTTTTATTAACACTGATGTGATGTCTTAAAGTGATTCATTGAATTATAGAGTAATGCACTTGTAAATCTAAGCATGTGTCTCACTGATCGACTCAAAAAATTGTGGAGGATATACCATATTAAGAACCAAGGGGATGTAAATGTTTGAACACAATAGTTTGTGTACAGTAAATGTAGTTATTATTATATCTTATGGAATATATGTAAGTATGTTTTACTGTATGTCAAGTAGCTTCATCACACAGAATTAAATAAAAACCTTAATGCTATTTTCATGATCCCACTTATTTTTTTTTTTTTAAATGTTTAACATCTTGAAAATTTAGCAAGGAGATGCAAACTTGTGTACTCAACCGTAGAAGGAGTTAAACTATGAATTTATGTTAAATCTGTCACTTTAATGTCACTGACTTTAATCGTGCAGGCTGCACCTAAACAACGTCTTATAGGTAGAAATGACCATTAGCACACTGTCATTACCTTAGATTACATGGAGATATATATATATATATATATATATATACATATAAATAAATACAAAATTATACCTTGCTGACAAATGTGTCTTGTCTCCTGGTTTAGAAAGATAATTTCTCCAGTTCTTTGAACCTCCTCTAACAAGTCTTGTTCTGTCTTCCAAACAATTCTTCAATAACTTTATGTAGAAAAATGACACTGGGAGAGTCTTTCTTCACTACCTTGAAATTGTCAATTAGACAAATGGGTTCTGCCTGAAATAATTATTTTGCAGTTGACTACTGTTCAGGAGGAAACACTTAGTCAAACAGAGGAACGCTGAATATCCTGAATACATGGTTTGTGTTTGATTGTAAGCCAGTGTGTTGAAACATTCAGTAATACAATTTTAATGTCTTATCTAGGGTCAAATTTAAGAGATCTAAAGTCTGGCTGAGCTGCAACTAAAGCTGAGCTTTATTTATTTACTATACATTCCAAATATAACTGCAAATCTGTCTGTCTGTCTGTCTGTCTGTCAGTCTATAGATATGTCTGTCTGTCTATCTATCCATCTATACATCTGTCTGTCTGTCTATCTATCTATAGATATGTCTGTCTGTCTGTCTATAGATCTGTCTGTCTGTCTGTCTATTTATCTATTTATAGATATGTCTGTCTGTCTGTCAGTCTATCTATCAATCTATACATGTCTGTCTGTCTATCTATCTATCTGTCTATCTATAGATCTGTCTGTCTATCTATCTATAGATATGTCTGTCTGTCTGTCTATCTATCTATCGATATGTCTGTCTGTCTGTCTAACTACAATAAAAATGCCTATGCCTATGTCCCATCTATGGAATGTAAAATATTTAATAAACCATTAAAAAAAAGATTTTTATTTAATAACAGAAGAAGTAAAAAACAGCTAAAAAAAAGTTTATCTATGATTTACTTGAGAGTAAAAAAGATTTACGGAAGTTGATATTTTTAGAGGATGTAATACGTTTTTTAATCAGTAAACAAAAAAACGTTTTTCAATCAATAAAATAAAATACTTTTATATAAAAGATTATTTTTTAAATACAGGTCTATTGTGCAATAGTGTTTGTTTTTTTGTTTGTTTGACTTTTGTTTTTCAGATTCAGAGTGTCAGCTATTTTTATATATGTGCTTTTTACCCATATTAATAACATTCAATATATGTTTTAATTGCTTTAAACAAATGCTGCACGTTTTCTAGTGTGGATCTCGAAGGGTTAAAGGAGATTTGTCATTTGTGTTGTTTGTTTCTGAACTGCATTTCTCTGAACTAAATAAATGTCGTTTCCACCTCATCCTAAATGATGTACAGTGTTGTTTTAAATTGCATTCTGTGCTGGAAATAATTTTTTTGAAAAACAATATCCAAGTCGTTTGTCTTGCTACGGCTAATGTTATAGCTAACGCTTATATAAAAACCTGTTCACAAGTGAAATGTACATAGATTTTTCTTTGTTTTCTTCACACATCTCACGTCTCATATTTCATGTCAAGCATGCTCTGCACTGACACTTTTGTTGACCTTGTAAACAATTAAACAATATTTATTGTTACTATTTGAGAAGAAGAAGAAAAAATGGCTTTTTCACTTGTTTCCCACTGGTTTATGTGCTTTGATAACGTTTTGGTGTAGAAATTGTGATTTGGTTGTAGTATGTGTCCAGACATCCATCTGGTTTTGGGTAAGTGAACTTTAGTTGACTCATTGTCACTTGGGCAAAACACTCAGGCACTGAAGTTTTCCACCATTAGCTTTGTGTGGCAAAACGGGTTGCTATGGAAACTGAGCTGACATGAATCTGGTAATAACAGTGGATAAGGGAAAGAGTGAGTGAGACAGAAGTTATCACTTTTTACTTTGCTAGAGGTCAGCAGCCTGTAAGATTTGCAACGAATAATAATGTTTATAGAGTGGTACTGTGTGACATATGCACAGGAATGGTAAATCTTGATTATGGTGGAAATGGGCTCAAGAAAACAAAACAAAACAAAAAAAAAAACAGCCAAAATATGTCACTCCAATACACTCGAAATCTCCTCAAGAAATGTGTTGCTTTCTTTAGTCTCTAGTCACAAATGCCTAGTTCAGCCCTGATGTTAAAGGCAGTTATCCAGTTTGCAAAATCCGCATACTGTATAAGGTAGCCTAAACCATTTCTTAACTTATTGTTTAATGCCTCATTCCTTGCAAAGTTGTCCACTACTTCACTGAAATTAAGCTGTTTTATATGGCAAGCCGATTTAGCTTTTAATGCATCCAGTATTATTTGTTGTAATTGTATTTGTAATAGTAATATTTCAATTATAGCTCTACAATTGAATCACAGAGGTCTGCAATGGCATTTCACTAGTAAAAATTCCAATTAAAGAGATCTACAATTTATTTTGTACTATTAATAATTATAATTACAGAGCTTTGTAATGACGTTGTTACTAGTCTGTTTGCTACTTCCCTGTCCTGATTTTATTTTTATCTATCAACATGATTGGCTAGGGAGAGTCTCGTGACTCCCATCAAATCACACTTAAAAAACTTGAATGGCAGCTGCAGATCCGGCACAACTGTTATGAATGCGGAGGATGCCTCAAACACATTTCAACATATGAACATCACTGTCGCACCTGAAAGTGCTTTTCGCAGTGAAAAAGGCCAATTACCTGACTGTGTCATGTGAGTTTAACTTGCTCAAGCCAGATATCAGCATTAATCCTGCCTCTAATTTGAAGAAACATATAGAGGTAAATTTCTGCTTACTAGATTCTGTGTGTCAATAACTTAGCCTGTAAATTAGCTTTCTATCACTATTATTGGGTTTGATGTGAGAGATTAAGGCAATGTTATCAATAGGACTGGGCAATAAAACAATCTTGATGTTTATCTGAAAAAAAAAATAGAGATATGTCTGTGATATCGATGATAAACTTTTGAGTAGTTTTCTATTTTTTAACCTATATTCTACATCTAGAACAGGGGTGTTCATTACATCGATCACGATAGCAAGAGCACCACTGGTTGGTTGATCTAGATGAAATATTTCCTGACATCTGTCGCTGCGTGTTGTTTGATTGACAAGCGGCTAATGTTTGAGCGCTAATGCGATCAATGAAATGAACAATCAAATACACTTTATAGTTCCGCCAATGCCCGTCTTGGTGAGGATTTAATGTAAATGCAGTCGGTTTGGTCGAAAGTGAACGTATATTGTTGGACATATCAAATGTTGGTCTTGAAGTGTACATGTAACCGAATTGAGCACTGTTTAGTAGGCTGTCATATAAAGGCTATTAATCAAACAACAATAACAAGGAAATGAGAAAACCATTCGCTACTTTTGGCTAAATAACGTGAATAGCTTTAAAAGTATAAATGTAATATAATAAATTTAATAATAATATTTGTAATAATATTGTTAGTTTTTAATAATATAGACCCCTGATGTAGAAAGAGTGTTAATTTGTATAATAAATGACCATGAAAATATAGATGATAAAATAATTTATCATGTTATTTTTCTCATGCCTGATAGAAAAGTGTCATTCTTTGCAGAGCAGTACTTCAGGCAGAATATTCAACCAGTCACAAACTTCAGATAATTATGCATCATGCATTAAAATGAGAACACATCTATTTCTGGGCTGAAAAGATACAAGAACTAAATCAATGTTGAACATTGTATCTCAAAAGGAGGACAATGTGGCCCCCCATGGGCTACTCAAAAATTAAAAATGTCTTATCATTTACTCACTCTCATGCCATCCCAGATGTCTATGACTTTCTTTCTTCAGAACACAAATGAAGATTTTCAGATGAATATTTCAGACTTGTAGGTCCATACAATACAAGTGAATGGATGCTAAAATTTTGAAGCTCCAAAAAGCACATAAAGGCAGCATAAAAGTAGCCTAATCCATGTGACTCCAGTGGTTAAATTCATGTCTTCGGAAGAGATATGATAGGTGTGGGTGAGAAACAGATAAATGTTTAAGTCTATTTTTGCTAGAAATTCTTCTCCCTGCCCAGTAGATGGCGATATGCATTAAGAATGCGAATCACCAAAAACACAAGAAGAAGAAAGTTAAAGTTAAAATGTAGATTGACTGAGCAGGGAGGAGAATTTCTAGCAAAAAATTGACTTAAATATTGATCTATTTCTCACATAACCTATCAAATCTCTTCTGAAGACATGGATTTAACCACTGGAGTCACATGGATTAGGCTACTTTTAGGCTGACTAATTTATTTTTTGGAGCTTCAAAATGTTGGCACCCATTCACTTGCATTGTATGGACCAAAAGAGCTGAGATATGCTTCTAAAAATCTTAATTTGTGTTCTGTAGAAGAAAGTCATACACATCTGGGATACCATAAGGGTGACTAAATGAGAGAATTTTCATTTTTGTGTGAACTATTTCTTTAAAGCTCTGTATGTGGCCCCTGTACCAAACAACTGCTCTACCCCCTCTATTGTGCCAAGTGACCCTGCTTGATTATTATTTTTTTTATTAATTTTTTTGCATTCCTTGCATTGTTTTGAACATGTTTTATGTGCAAAAATAACTCTCTCAGTTAGCATTAAGGGAAATTTAGACCCTGTACATAAACTGATTTTAATGTAATTGTTTCATACATTATGATATTGAAATATCTTGTCATTTCTGTAATCATGTTACCCTTTTACTTATTTATTCCATCAGATTCATGTAGTGTTTACAGTATCATAGATAAGTGATGTATTTTAAAAGTTGTCAGTCACAAACACCTATAAAATACCTATATTTGTTATTCTTTCTGGCAAACAGCCATTAAAGGGAATGTAAATTATGGTATGTGTGCTACATTTTCAAATGGCAGCATAGAGTTTTTATTATAAAGGGGCATAGCTATTGCAACTCAGTACTCATCACTCACTAGTTATGAGTACTTTTAAATGAGCTACTCTTTTACTCTTACTTGAGTAGTTTTTAGGACAGGTACTTTTACTCTACTCAAACATATTTCTTTGTGCAATTAAATTCTTACTAGTAGAAACTGTATTACAGTGCCCTTTCATTCAATTTTCACTAGTAAGAATTTCAATAACAGAGCTCGACAATTGCATTCTTACTAGTAAAATTGTGTACTCATTAGATGCAAAAGAGAAGCGATTACACGCATTTCCCTTTCCAAATCCTGCCTGAGGCGTTTTAATATTTAACAAATATATTCATTCACCTCTGTATACTCTTAAAAAAAAAAGTTCAAAAGTCATTTAACACATGTCAGAAACTTATACGCTCCACTGTGGTCTGCAGTATCAACAGTATAGTTTTTAGAAACCTGCCAGTAAGACACTGGTGGATTTTGTCCCGAAGATGATAAAAATGTATTATGAATATTATTTTTTTTTTTCCATTTTGTTTTGAATGTGTAGATTGTGTGAAACTTTGCAAAGAGTACAGAGGTGTATGTGCAAAACTGTAGACATACAAGTAGTTTTAATATTTTTTGTATGTTTGCTTATTAAGGAGGATAGCAAATGTGTTTAAAAAAATAAATACAACATTGCTGAGTATATTTATATTTGTATAATTTACCTTGGCATTGTTTTTCCTTCATTCACAAGTTGTGCCTAATGTCTGAAATACCTGACAAACAATTTTTTCATAACAGAATTTTTTAGGATTTTAATCTTTTTAATAAATGTATAATACTATATGATATTTAAGCAATATCACACTTGCATTCATGCTATATGGCTATACATCAGCACTGCTGTGATTCAGCCACAGGTAATTACAGCAGTGCTGATGTAGGGCCATATAGCATGAATGTGACTGTGATATTGCTTATAGACAACAGTTCAATTAACAAGTCAATTAAAAAAAAAAATTAGGATAAAACGAGTACAGTTATAAAAACGCATTTTTATGCATTTTTGTGCATAGAAACTTTCTTACACTTCGAACAAGTTATTGGATAAACAATATAGATGGATGGATGTGTGTGCGTGTGTGTGTGTGTGTGTGAGAGAGAGATGGAGTGTGCGTGATCCCCTGTTGCCACACCCAATCAGAGATGCTGTCAGCTTTCTGAAGGTCAGCTTTCTCAGTGAAAAATAGACATCCAAGCGGGGGTATTCCTCCCAATTTCGGGGTAGCGGTGCGCAAGAGTCATTCATTATAGAAACATTGTTGTCCTATGCCATTTTAAACAGTATGTATCCAATGTGGAAACTAAGATAAAAGGTAAGCACCTTGAGTTATGTAATAAATCAGTTGTGTCTCTCAGCTGTCATGAGCCTTAATCATGAAGTTGTCCGTTTAAAGCTGTTTAAAGCTATTTCCTAGCTTTGGTAATGTATCAGCAATACGAGCAATCATGGAGCGCTGTTCTATGTAAACAATGACTAACAGATTCACTTTATGTCACCAACTGGCTCATTTTAAACACAAAAAGTGTAGTTACTCACCACCATCTCTCTGCACCAGTCGGTCCTGTTGTGGGATTTCTGTATTGGTTGCCAGTCATCCCCATAGTGACCGGATTGTGGTTAACATCCTGTTGGTTGCATCGCTTGCCTTGATGCTTCACTGGAGTTTTCCTCATTGGTTATCTCTCTTACCACCCCACTTCTGCTACCAGGTCATCGGAACTGCAATCCAAGGCGGAACCCATGCAGATCAAGAGAACACTGCTGTCACCAGAAGAGAAACAGAGGCGCATCACCAAGGTATCCTGCCTCTACTGTGCTGGCGCCGGTCACATATCCACAAACTGCCCACTAAAAGCCAACGCTCATTGGTAGGAAGGGAGATACTGATGAGTGCAACTCCACTCAGCAAAACACCCACACTACGTACTCTTCTCCTGTCCCAACTGCAGTACAGACTGACCAGTCATTCTGTCTCTGCCTTGGTGGACTCCGGATCAGAGGGGAATTTCCTGGATGTTGCCACGACTTCCAGATGGCGGATTCCGGTGGTCAAGCTGGACGATCCCATAATGGCATACTCCATCAGCGGCATGCCCCTAGCCATCATCACCCATTCCACTAAACCGTTCACCCTTGTCTCCAGCAACCATTTGGAACAGCCGTCTCTACTCCTGGTACAGTCTTAGTCAGCAGGGCATCCATGGTTGATAATCTTCATATAGACTGGTCAACCAATTCTGTTCTTGCCTGGAGTCCAAATTGTCTGTCCCTTAATCTTAGTTTTGCGGGTCCTTTTCGTGGTCTGGACTGACCATAAAAATTTGGAATGCATTCACGAAGCAAAGCGTCTAAATTCCAGACAGGCTCATTGGGCACTATTATTTATGTGCATTGACTTTGTTTTGTCTTATCATCCAGGGCTTTAAAAACATCAAGCCCGATGCCCTGTCTTGGTGTTTTGAAATCGAGACCTCCACCGCCCCTCCGGACACCATCCTACCTGCATCTCTGGTGGTGGTCATGGTGTCCTGGGACATGGAGACTAAAGTCCACTCCACACTGCACAACGCCACCTCGTGTCCAACGGGTCTGTTATTTGCTCTGCGTTCAGTCCGGACACATGTCCTCTGGTGGGGCCACTCATCTAACATCGCCTGCCATCCAGGGGCTGCTCATAACCATGTGCTTATTAGATAGCGATTCAGGTGCCCTTCAATAGTGCGAGAAGAGGATAGATGCATAGATGCTTGGTCCTGGCTCGGGACATTCTGGACCGTGCCCTCATCAATCAGTTCCATCTTCGTCATAGTAATACTTTTGGGTACACCAAGAGGCATCCTTGGGGGGGGGGGGGGGGGGGGGTTACTGTCATGGTCTCAGTGAGTCTGGTGGTTTGTTCCTTTTGTGTTTATGTTCTCCATGTTTTTCAGGTGCCACTGGCTCACAGATTCAGTATTTCTATGGGAACCCTGATGTTTTCCATAGGAACGATGATCATGCCAACTTTCAGCCGACAAATGGCACCTGATCATGATTTGTTCTCTCTGTCTATATTTACACTGCTCTGTTTCATGTTCATTGTTAGATTGTTGTTGTGTGTTTAGTTACTCACCACTCTCTCTCTGCCCTAGTCTGTTCTGTTGCATGTTTTCTAAATTGTTTGCCAGTCTTTGCCTTAGTGCACGGAGTGTGGTTACCATCCTGTTGGTTGCATCACTCACCTTGATGCTTCACCAGAGCATTCCTCATCAGTTATCTCTCTACACTGGATCTGCTCTTCACACTCTGCACTTGTATTTCTGGTCTCATCTTTTGACATATCTTTAATGTGATTTATTTTACTAGTAACAATTAAATTAAAGACCCATTCACTTGCATGGACATACAGAGCTGAAATATGCTTATAAAAATCTTCATTTTGGTTCTGCTGAAGAAGGAACGACATAATCATCTGGGATGGCTTAAAGTGAGTAAATCATGAGAGAATTATACATTTGATTGGAATATCAATGCAAGTTAAGCTCAATCAACAGCATTTGTGTCATAAGGTTGATAGCAACAAAATAATATTATGACACGTCCCTAATATAAAAAAGGAGCCCCTTACAGGACAAATCGGCAATTTAGATATTTAGATATTTTTCTGAAATAGGTTTGCATGCCCTCGCAATAGTTTGCATTTCCTTGCAATGCGTTCAAGTTTTTCAGTATTATTACTAGTGTTTTACAATGAATATCAAGGTTAAAATATGGTTACTATAGTATAACCATGGTAAATTTATTGCACGGGGATGCAAAACTTATTGTGCATTCCTACCCGTAAGGTACTTTGTAAAAACCATAGTAATAATACAGACAAATTATGAGTATTGATGCTGGCTACCACCCTTGGAGTCGTGAGTTCAAATCCAGGTACAAACCCTGTAATCTGGTAAATGGAAGCTCTAGCATAAGTTCTGCCAGGAAGACTCAATTGTTACGTCACTCATTACCTTCTCTTCTATCCAATCGCGTTCTAACACTTGCAGTATAAAAGATGGGTACTTACACTTGTCTGAGTTCGCAGATGCTGACGCTTTCATTCACCTCCACCCTCCCCACCACCAAGACGATTTCTTCCCTTCCATCCTCCCCACCACCACCAGGATGGTCCCTTCCCATATCTCATTGGGTGTCGGCTGCGCCCCTGCCTCCACCGCCAGGCAGGAAATGCAGAGTCCGGACCCCCGGACTGCGAGCTTCGGACGGGGCCTACGCCAAAGAACTTATCATTATATTGTTTGTTGAGCTGTCAATAAATGGTTAATTGCACTAGCTTTATTCTCCCGAGTCTTTCTGGTAGAAATGCTGTTATGCTGGTAAATCCCTAATTTATCAGAAAAAAAAATTACGCTAATGTGTAATGTTTACATTTTGTGGCTATACCTTTGAAACAATGAGTATTTCTGCATTCATGGAAGGGCCCCATTCACTTCCATTGTAAGTGCCTTACTGCAACCGCAATTTTTGCATTTAGTTTTTTTAATACAAGGGGGACAAATCTTCTTTTCTTTTTTTTTTGGGGGGGGGGGGGGGTAATCAAAATTATACCACAAGTGCTGTCGATTGAGCTTCACTTGTGCCTTTTACAGGAATTGTCCAGGTTCGATAAAAGTTAATGTTTAAGGAAAAATGTCTCAAACAAGTCATTAACCATCTGTAAAGGGATTAATGGAAAGGAGGAGGTGAGAACCGGCTTGACAATATAAATAATAGTTTACAAATTAAACAAAAAGACAAATACACAAAGGTGTCAGACAGCTCCCCATATATCTCTCTCTATGTCCCATTGCAGTCTCCAGTGAGCTTTTATCCCTCTCTGAGGCTTGCTTAGCCTGATTAGGGGCAAGGTGTGTAGCATCACGCAGGTTCTCAGATACACCGTAGCTTGTTTTTCTGCCACTCCTCCAACCGACGACAGCCGTGCCTCCCTGGACAGATTGGAGGCAGTCTTCTGGCAGACGGAATCCCCCGCCGCGTTCTCAGGAAACTGATGGGGTCTCCCCCACTCTCTCCGACAGAGCCCTTATTACAGGGACAATCCCCCCGGAGCAACATGGAGTTAAGTGCCTTGCTCAAGGACACAATGGTGGTGACTTTGGGGATCAAACCAGCGACCTTCTGATTACCAGATTACCAATTATGTGCTTTAGACCACTACACCACCACCACTCCATAGTGGACCTACACGGTTTCGGCACCAGTGAAAAGGGATTAATGGAAAGGAGGAGGTGACAACCGGCTTGGCAGTATAAATAATAGTTTAATATAAAACAGAAACAAAAAGACAAACACACAAAGGTGTCGGACACTTTCCCGTAAATCTCTCTCTCTCTGTCCCATTGCAGTCTCCAGTCGGCCTTTATCCCTCTATGAGGCTTGATTAGCCTGATTAGGGGCCGGATGTGTAGCATCATGACCCGGCCCCGCACTCCGCCCTGTCACAACAATATTAGACAGAGAAGGATAAATACCTTATAAATAAATCTATGTAAGAATATACTAAAGTATACAGAAAATAAAGACGGAGAAACGGAGAACCTAAGTCATTCTGAATCTATCATTTTATGAGTACATTTCCCACTGTGCAAACAATCCCTAATTGCAGCTCAATGATTAATTCAAGATTTGACAGATAACGGGGTAAAGTTAACTGTACATCAAACACAGATTTATGATAGCCTCACTGTGCAAAGATTTGAAATGAACTATTACTGCATCATGTTTGCCTTCATTCTTCACATTTGCATAGAAAAGGGTTTATGAATATCAAAGTTAGCTTTCACTTCCAAAAGTTCATAAAGTTCACTATGGAAAAAAAACAAGCACATGTATTGCAGGTATAAATCACAAAGTTATTTCACATTGAAAGTATTCTGTATAAAAATGAAAATGTGCAGCTTTAAGAAGTTGTTTTTATCTGATGGAACCCATAAAGGAATAATGCACCAAAAATAACATTCTGTCATTATTTGTCATCCTCCAAACCTGTATGACTTATTTCTTCCATAAAAGTCTGAATTTTAATTTTGGGTGAGTTATTCCATTTTTAAAGTCTGTTCTGCACACAAGTGATATCCTTTCTGAGATTGGAACGTCATAAGGCTGAGGAAATGCTGACAGAATTTAGATTTTTGTGTGAACTATTCCTTTAAAATTTCTAATATTGCTGCAAAAAAACGTGAGCTTCTCTCCGAGGGAGCCTGTAAATTCTTGGCAACTTGATGAAACACTTCAAGTTTCATCATCTTGCTGCTAGCATATCCTGCTATTGTTCCAGCACCGCCGAAGGTAGCAGGTAATCTCGCCACTCTTACCACAAGTGTGTTCTCAAGGTTTTCATACCAGCAAGGCATTGTTGGCCTCTGGATGACACAAACATCCATTGATTTTTCATGTTTTGAATAGCATAAATTTTTTTAACAGCAGTTTACAATTCCCACTTCATTACATTCAAACACTGAAAACATAAGTTGCAGCATTTTAAGAGCTTTAACCTTTTCTTGGCTTGTGCAGAACTCCACATTCTTTAGACGAGCAGTTCTCACAATGAACTTGTCATTTTTAAATGGCATTGAAGGCGTTTATTTTAATCAGGCTCCTTGGGGCTGCTGTGACCCATTTCTGAAATCCCACATGGTTTTAATTGACAATTGTAATCCATAAGGGATATTTCAGAGGAAATTATAATGTTTGCTGAGACTGATAACTTTGTACAGTATCTCTATTATTTTTTCAGTTAAATGAAAAGAAATGTGGGTGTGCCAATATATGTATATATATATATATATATATATATATATATATATATATATATATATATATATATATATATATATATATATTGCCACAAGCTGAGGCTTCCCCCTGCTACATCCACGCTTATTACAGAATTTAGGTTTATAACACGTTATTTTTCATTTAATCGATTGCGTAAAATAAACATGATATATATATATACAGTATATATATATATACAGTATATACATACATATACACACACACTACTGGTAAAAAGTTTTGAAACACTTGCTCATTCTTTATTATAATTTTGGTTTCTTCACATTTTTGAATAATAATAAAGTCATCAAAACTATGGAATAACATAAATGGAACTATGGGAATTATATTGTGACCAAACAAATCCCAAATAAATCAAAACTATTTAATATTTTACCATCTTCAAAGTAGTCACCCTTTGAATAGAATTTGCACTCAATTTGATCCCAGGCTGTTTTAGCTGTATAGAAAAATATTAGAAATATAGACAATTTACATACATTTGTTTTGGTTGTTTTGGATGATATTTAGGTAACATAACAATTTTATAATCTTCAAAAAAGTCCCCTCTGCTTTAGGACTCTAACCTAACATAACCATACCTGTAGTATTGCGAGAACCACTGCTAGTTCACACGACATGGGGGAGGGGAAAACCTAATTCTCGTGAGGACATTGATAGTTCACACAACATAAGGGAGGAGCAAACATATAAAAGCTTGCACAGCAGCCTTCTAAACCATTTCTCGTTATGCTCTCTCTCTCTCCCTCTCTCTCTCTCTCTCAGTTGAAAATGTCCTCTAAGCAAAGGTTTTCTGTCAATGAGTTTTTGTCACAGTTCTTTGACAGTGAAACTGTCATAGATGAAAATGTGTCTGAGACAGAGGATAATGCTGAGGAGAACCCTGATTATGAGGCATCCTCCTATGATGAGAATGAGACTTAGTGTTGACCCTCCTGTTGTCTCTCAACCAACAGCAGACACATTACTTTCCTAAAATGGAAATGTATTATGGTCCCACACCCCACTTGAACAGGGTAGTAGTACTGCTAACGTCATCAAAATAGTTCTAGGCCCCACCAGATACACTGTCAGCCATGTCCAAGACATAAAATCAGCACATGAGCTCTTCGTAACACCATCAATTGAAAGGGATATACTTGAGATGACAACTTTTTAGAGGGAGGCGTGTGTATGGGGACATCCAAGACTTGGATGTGACCCACTTGCAAGCCTACATTGGGTTGATCATTTTGGCAGGAGTGTACAAGTCAATAGGAGAAGCAACAGCAAGACTTTAGAATTCTGATACAGGCAGGGCAACAATTTCAGCCACCATGTCTCTAAAGACATTAAATTTTTTCTGCCCGTGTCATACGCTTTGATGACAGAGAAACAAGGTTGGGCCGACGAAAGCGTGACAAACTCGAACAATATGGGATGTATGGGACAAGTGGGTCCTGTGATTACACTTTCTTTAAAATCCAGGCACCCACGTCACTGTGGATGAATGTCTGGTTATATTTCGTGGGCACTGTCCCTTCAGACAATACCAAGCATACGAAGAAAACTGGCCAAATACGGTATGAAAATATGGGCAGCATGTGATGCACAGTCCAGTTATGCCTGGAATATGCAGATATAAACTGGTAAACCCCCTGGGGAAGCACCTGAAAAAATCCAAAGGTAGATACACACCCCAGTGGTTCAAACTAAAGGAGGAAACGTGGGAGGTGCAAGGTCTAGCACAAGAAAAATTACTCCAAGACCAGCAACAACAGTGTGAAATGCAAGAAATACATCTGCAAGGAGCACGCCCACACTCTCTGCACAGTAGTGCAGACAAAAGGCTGGACTGTACCTTCTTGTGAGCGGTAGGAAAATCAGTAAATACATGTTTAATTAAATCCTAAAATAAATACTGAAATTAAAATTGAATAATAAAATACATTAAAATAATTTCATTATTGATCATGATCTATTATACATGATTACATACATTGTATAATGCATTTAGTGGTTATTTAAATATTTAAATATGTATTTAATAAATTTAATTTCATTTTGAGCAATTTGGCCCTCCGTACATGAAACCCATACATGAATTGCGAAATTAAGAGAATAGAATGCATTTTGCATGTCTTGACATCTAACTTAGATGTAAAAGTAAAAAAAACTTTTACCTTTCTCTACATTACATTATGTGACATTTATGTTTTATAGCCCTTGAGTAGAAATATAAAAATATATGCACAGGGCCAGTTCATTTGTAAATCCATAATATTTTATTTTAGCAGTAAAACTGCTAACAATTGTATTAAGTGATCTTAAGTGATTATAATTAAATTGATCAAAATAAACTAAACTCAAATTAATAAATAAAAGTTATTGGTTTGCTGTCGGAAAGTCCTGTTCAGTCTTGTTGCAGAGGAATTCAATTTCAGGGTTCACTGACCTTTTCAAGAATTGCTCACCCGATAGGCGGGCGGTGTAATGTATGCCCACTCGTAAAACCTGTCAGTTGAATCAATTTCCCATCTTCAATTACTGACCAGAGAGAGAGAGAGGAAAACAAAACTTAGTTGATATCAGTTTCACAGTCAAATGTAATCCATGTTAGCATTCAAGCATTGTTCGCTGTCTAAATCTCTAAAATAAGTGTAGTTTCATTTTCACTTTGCCACAACATAGGGATAACAACAAAACGACACTATTGAAATGTCAAAAGAGTGTTACTAAACACTGAAACACTTGTAGCTGTGGAAATACTACATTTATCCACATTAGATTTACAATGAATCGCACTGCCTGCCGGCATAGGCAGTATTCAGTGACAACTAAAAGTTTAGGGAAACTTAAGCCAGCAGTTTTCACACAGATATATACATAAATCAGTTGACATCAAAGAGGGAAGGTATCCCCTTTGCTAGCAGGGTGTACAGGAGTGGAACCTAGTTTTGTCAAAAGTTTCCATTCCGTAATTGTCACAAATTATTGTCTTTGTGATGAATGGTGAAGTCTATCATAAGAGGCATAGCTACATATTACTGTAGTTGTCAGATTGCATCTTGCATATTTCTCGCATTCACATTTCTGTGTTTCTACAAATCTTTTCTGTCAAGGTAGTCTAGAGGCTCACTAAAGCCTTTTGAGTGATGAGTAATGTGCGACAAATCAATGACATTTGTCACAGAGGAAATTCAATATTTGCACTTTGAAACACGGAGAACGATTCAGGAATTACTATATTCTTAATTGATTTAAAGGAATTGTTCCAAAAGTGAAGGCTTTAAAGTGAGTCACTAACAAACGCCATTGTATTGGAAAGACAGACCGAGATAGTCGTTAAAAAAAATCTCCTTTTGTGTTCTGCATAAAAAGTCGGGTGTAGAACGTCGTTAAGGTTGAGTAAATTATGATAGATTTATTTATTTATTTTTTCAGGAAACTACGTCTTTTAGAATAAAAAATGTAATAAAAAAAAATAAGCTGACATACTGTCCTCCATTTCATTCAAAATAGTACATGTTTTTTTTTTTTTTTTAGGCACCAAATGGAATTGTAAAAATAATGGCACTTGCCCAGCCGCCTCATCACTGTTCGTATATATATATATATATATATATCACAGGTATAAATATATACTTCTCACAGGTGAAGCGAATAATGTTGATCATCTCCTAACAAGGCCACGTGTCAAGGTTTGGGTAAATTAGAAGGTAAGCAAACAATCAGTTCTCGTGGTCAATGTGAGGAATGCAGGAGAAATGGGCAGAAGAAAAGACCTGAGCAACTTTGAAAAGAGCAAAATTGTTATGGGCAAACGACTGGGTCAGAGCGTCTCTGAAACGGCAAGGTTTGTGGGGTGCTCATGCACTGCAGTAGTGAGTACCTACCGACAGTGGTCCGAGGAGTGACAAACCACAAACTGGCGACATGGTGTTGGGCACCCAAGGTTCATCGATGCCCAAGGGCAACAAAGGCCATCCCGTCTGGTGCAAACCGACAGAAGGTCGACTGTGGTACAGGTCACTGAAAATTGTAATAATGATTATGGGAAGAATGTGTCACAACAAACAGTGCATGCATCATGCTGCGTATGAGGCTGCGTAGCCACAGATCGGTCAGAGTGACCATGATGACCCCTGTCTACTGTTGAAAGCACCTACAATGGGCAAACAAGCGTCGGAACTGGACTTTGGAACAGTGGAAGAAGTTTGCCTGGTCCGATGAGTCCTGTTTTCATTTACATCATGTGGACGGCCGTGTACCTGGGGAAGTGATGACACCAGGATGCATTGTAGGAAGACGACAAGCAGGTGGAGGGAGTGTGATGCTCTGGGAAATATTCTGCTTGGAAACCCTCAGTCCGGCCATTCATGTGGAGGTCAATTTGACACGTGCCAACTACCTAAACATCATTGCAGGCCAGGTACACCCCGTCATGCTAATGCTATTCCCTGATGGCAGTGGCCTCATTCAGCAGGATAATGCGCCCTGCCACACTGCACACATTGTTTGGGAATGGTTTGAGGAACATGATGAAGAGTTCAAGGTGCTGCTCTGGCCTCCAAATTCCCCAGATCTCAACCCGTTTGAGCATCTGTTGGATGTGCTGGACCAACAAGTCTGATCAATGGCAGCTCTACCTCACAATTTACAGGACTTGAAGGATCTGCTGCTAATGCCTTGGTGCCAGATACTACAGGACACCTTCAGAGTCCATGCGTTGATGGCTCGGTGCTGTTTTGGTGGCACGTGGAGGACCAACAGCATATTAGGCAGGTGGACATAGCGTTTTGGCTCATCTGATGGGTTTTTCAGGATGTATATACTTCATGATGTAGACTACTAGGTTGAGTAGCAAAACGGTCCTTCTTAAGAGAGTCCTCATGGCTATTTACATTGTGTAAAATCCTGTCAACATATTTCTGTGTCACTCCTCATAGAACACAATAAATGATTTACAATTGTTTGTGAGTACATATTCAGAATGATTACATTATGTATTCTGTTGTCAGTTTTGTCTAAATTAACATTTATGAGCTTTGCGTTAGTGTGTAGAAGAAAATACATACAACTAAGGAACCACGGGACATGACGTTATTCAAAAGAGGTTTAAAGGGATAGTTCACACAAAAAGGAAAATTCTGTCATTATTCAATCACCTTCATGTCATTACAAACCTGAATTACTTTCTTTCTTCCTTTGAATACAGAAGGAGATGCTAGGTGGAATGTTATATCAATAAATAAATTCCATTGCATTTTTGTACTTCTCTCCATACAATGATAGTGAATGATGACTGAGGCCAAAATTCACATGGCCCTATAGGTTTGTAACAACATGAGGGTGAGCAACTGATGGTATAATTTTCATTTTTTGGGTGAACTATCCCTCATGCAGTAAAGTGCTAATAAGTATTGTACTGAAGCCGTCCCTAATGGTTTGCTGAAAGAGTGCTGCTTTTCATCAAAGAAGAGATATGTACTGGTTATGCTTTTAGGCATATCAGGTTGCCATCTTTTCTCTTCTCCACTCCTGTATTCTTGACTGCACATATTCATTATGTCTCTCTTGAGAAAACACTATGCCTCCATTTCAAGGTACATTCTACTGTCAATAACTACACAGGATGATATGTGCTCCTTAACTGATTCAATTTCCTCATGCCTTTAGATGAGTGGTCCTTGCACAAGCAGTCGTGGTGGAAGATGTATGCCCCTGTCGACAGCAAATCTAATCAAGTGCTGTCTTGGGTATATCCTCACTGTGCTTGTTGGCTACTTGCTAAAATAGCATATACAGCATGGTTAAAGGGATGATTGGCTCAGATCAGTTCAGTTCAGATGAATTCTGCAACACTATGTCAAACGTTTTGCTGTTAAAAATCAGTCAATACCTACCGAAATTCGATCCACTGACCCCAGTGGCCGACACTGGAAGGGTTGTTGAATATGTAGCGTATTTAGGGGCTTCAATGAAAGTTCGCTAACTGGTTAGTTTGGCAGTGTTGTGTTATGCTATTAGCTTAGCTGTGTACTGTGTTTACAATATGGCGTCAGCAGGTTGCTCATGCGCTGTAGATTGCCCCGGAAGAGTCTCTTTAGGACTTACCGTGAACTGTCGTCGCCATAGCAACCAACACAAGCAATTGGTGATCTGGGTCAACACTAATGAAAACAGTTTCATCAATGCCTATGTACGTCAGTGCTTTCCACAGTGCACAAACAAATAGTAATCAGTTAAAGTGCCCAGATTTTCACACCAATATATGTAGCGAATTTGGTATGATAAATGTTCACTGCAATTGTCGTGTACATTACCATTATTTATAAGGAAAACAGTATGTGTGAGCTAGGAGATAAATTAAACGGTCCTATTTCTACATTACTATGTAAGGAAATTTATAATGGAATCAGTCACGTTTGACAACTGTTCTAATTTATATTAAATAACTAGATTATTTGTCTGAATAAATTCTCCACCATTAAAATCGTAATACAACGTCCCGTATCAGCTCACAATTTCTACTGTAGGGAATTAGCTTTAAGAAGAGAATTATGATTGAACAGTGATGAGATTATCAAAATATACCACAGTCAAAAATATCTCTAAAAGGGAAATATTAATAATTAATCATAACTCATTATAATTAATTATGAATCTTTGGATCGGTTAATAGAATCAACTTAATGTAGCTGAATTAATATTACAATCAATTATCTGTTCGTCCAGTTAACACACAGTATTGATCATCTATCAATTCTCGGGGATATTTTTCGTGGCCACTCAAAAATAACTCTTTCTTAGCATGGAGCTGAGATTGAATCATTAAATTTACGTCAATTTACAAGCAGACCAGGATCAACTCGCATATATGTACACATAAGTTTATTTAACTAAAATATGAACAAATAACTAATCTAAACAAAAAAATACACACAAATCACTCATACATGGAAAGGGAAAAATTAAAATAAAATGAAACTGGAACAGAATAGGGGAAATGCAGTTATGAAAAGAGTCAATTTTACCATCTGAAAGAACCATCGAGCTCTTAATTTAAAAGCACCTTTGTTACAAAGGGGTTTTCATCATACTAAAACTAGGTTCAGTTAGTTAATGGTACGATACTTGCAATTGTCTTGGCTGTTGAGAGAGCCCAGATGCAGTCGCAGGAGAATGTCTTGATGGTTACTTGAGTCGATGGTTTTCAAGTTGCTATCAACTTCTTCCGTGTTAAATGAAGAAATTAGGATGAACTCTGATGTTCATTGATTCTATGCTCCAGGTAGTTGCACATGGCTTGAGGTGTTGAGGCCTTCCAGCCTGCAACCTCATGGTCAGCACGACCAGCAGCAGAGGGCAAGAGGCGGGATGTATCTTTTAACTTCTGCTTGAGGTCCCTCCTCTCGAGTCTGAAAGCTTGACCAATGAGAAAGGTGCAATTTCCAAGTGGGAAATGTTCCTTTGTTTGGAAGCTGACTCATTTGCATGATTGAGGTTAGTTTTTAATGTGTGCCCCTTTATGCTCTGATTAATATAGCAAGCATGCAATGCATGCTATCAGAATTATATATATATATATATATATATATATACCACTTTGCAGTGTGTCACACGGGATTAATTTGATAGGAAACATGGCAGAACTAATTGTACATTATCTGGTATTTCTTTCATAATGCATGCATAAAACAGTATACAGTAATAAAAAACACTATACGAGACAGTAATGATCCTATGCAATGTCCTGGGGATATATATGTTCATTTATAGTATGTTTATAAATGACTGAAGATAAGTCTGTGTTCTGGGCTTTATGTCCATTTTCTATGGGGGAAAGGAGTGAATCAATCTTTCTACATTCTTTGCTCTAGCCTCCCCCACCTGGAATGTCACTGGGGGTCCACTATTTGCTGGTCCAGTGTCAGCAAAGACAGTGTAAAGGCTTGATAATGATCAGTGGGGGAGCAGACACAACAGAGTCTGCTTGGGCCTTTTTGGACCTTTGCTTGTTACAGTCTTGAGACATCTGTTGGCTTATTCTTTAAATAATGAATAATTGTGTGTCTGATTGGTCCAGATGCTACAAATATATGGGCATGCGTGAGCTCCAGTTTCCAGAAATGTCCACAGAGAACTGATTTGCATTTTTAAATGTAGTTTAATACAGTTAACAGGAATTTAATTATATTAACTTCAGCTCCAAACCCTAAACCTAACCTCCTCAGTGGTGACAAAATGTAATTTTAGAGGGAAAATGCAACTTTTGAATTGCATTCACCATTGTTAATGTGAACATGATTACTTTCTAGCTTTAATGGGAGGCTAAGTAGCACCAAAGGGAAAGGTAACACATTTGAAGTGATGCAAAAATGTCTGATTACTAGGGATGGTGTTTGTCAATAAATCAGCAAAATGGCGTAGATTTCAGGGTGCCGGAACATTCGGTAGCAACATGCAGATTTCCCACGTGTTCCCATTCATATAGCAGATATCAAAGATGTAATGTCAGAGAAAAGGCATTAAGGTTCAGATTTTTGTTTTTGTTCATCCAAAAATGAAAATTCTGTCATCATTTCATCACCCTGATATCATTTCCACCAAGGGTCACCTGCAGGAATAGATATCATAGCTCCAAAGGATCTTGCCATAACATGGATGGATACAAGTTCAAAGACTACTTCTACTCAAAATATTCCATGGTTACTGTAATTCAACATCAATATTCCCAACACCCAGAGCCTTGTGGGTACAGCTTCACTTTCACTTGCTCTGATCTCCCTTGGCGTAATTTATGTTCGCAAATAAAAAAAGTTGAGGCACATTTCAAAACATCCTGCTTGGCAGAAAAATCTAGCCTCACACTAAATACATAAATCAATCAACTTAGCACAGAGGCACAAATGACTTGAACAGATCAGACAGAGTTGGCATTCGTCCTGGACTCTGATGTCCTGTGGCTAGAACAGGTGCATTGTTATTGACAAAGCAAGCTCTGAAGTCATGGCCAAATCAAAGCCTGCCACCATGTCACTGTTTACAATGCAGTTATGAGAATTAGAGAATTGGGGAATGAGCAAAGTAGATAAATTAGTTCATTACAAATGGGACAGAAGCCAGTGATACACAAAATATTTCACAATTTGTGAGTAATCAAAGCTGGACTAGCAAATGACACTGTGGTGAAATTAAATGTATAATTCGTATAATAAGGGTCTTTTCACAGACTGATCTCACAGTAAAATCGGAACAAGTAGGTTGACTTTTCTTAAGCTGAAAGCGGTCTGTGCTTACCAAAATGTGAAACTGCCATAGCGGAAAATGTTGTTGGGAGTATGGGCTCCAATTTCCAGGTGAAGTAGAACAATGTATAATTTATAAACTGTACCCCACATCCCAAAACTAAACCTAACCGAAACTGGAGAAAAACATTTAATGTTAGAGGGAAAAATGCAACCTCCGTATTGTCATTGATTATGTGAATACAATTGCTTCCTGGTTTCAACACGGACAGAACCCTTGCTACCATCTGCTTGGTAGTGACCCAAAAGTAAGTTGGACAACTGTTCTGATTGGGTCAGAGACAGCTGGAAAAGTAAACAATGCTAAATGCAAAAAAAAAAACAAATAACTTGTATTCATATAGGATAGCAACATAAATAGTCTTCATTTAAAAGCTAGGAGAAAACGGTTAGCGTTGCTGATGCTAAAGTATAAGCGTCCAATTAAACTCTGCATTTTGGTGCAAGGTAAAATAAAATAAGACTCTTTGAATGCTTTGAATACTAGTTCACTCGCTATGAGTATAAACATGGTTTGTGTCATCAACAATGTGATTTGTGCATTGATTTACTGGCTTTGGATAGCATGAAACCATCAAAATTTGAGAGACTACTAATATGTTTTTGGTTGATAATACATTAATTCTGCTACATGTATGCCTCTCATACACACTAGAACAGTGATTTCCTTCGACTGAGAGTGTTGAAATGTTTTCAAGTAAGGCATACTTACTTGACCAAAACCGATTTGTGTGTATGTGGCCTTATAAACTGATAACTATAACAGACTAGTGTGGATGTGGTCTTAGAAACCAAACACTAAATAAATAAAGACAATGTAAAAATAAGTCGTTTTTTCATATTTAGTCTATGTCATGTTAATGTTGCAAATTGTTGACCCTAGGCAGCTATAACCAATTATAATGTTTTGTTTAAGATTTTTTTTTTAAGACAAACAATTGTGGTATTATGTTGAAATGCCACTTGCTGTCCAATGTAAATCTGGGTCCTAAAGCAAAGCCAGTTGAGAACCTTTGGTCTTATACAACTACATTAACATATGCAATGTATGTATACAATTTAAAAGAGAACATTAGAACCAAGAAAATAACTTGTATAGCCTTGTGAAACCTATTGACAAAAGACACACATTCAATAAAAAGACTTGTCCTTGCCTTTTAATGTCATGCCCTGGAAGTTTACACCATGTTTGTTCCATTTAACTTAACACCTCTTTGAACACAGCTGTTGTGATTGATCATGACATTGTTACCAAGAGCAGAAAATAGCAAGATTCATCTCTTTGTAACTGACATGCTTTCTCCATGGTTCATGCATGGATCAATGGCAAAGATCGGCATGTGGATCAATAGTAGTTCAAGCTCTAGTTGTGCCAGCAGAACATATGAAGAGCTCATGCAATGGCACTTTATGCCCTAATAGTCAATACATCATGTAGACACATAGTTATTTGTTCGTAGTTTGTATGTTCTTCTAAAGGTGTATTTGTTTGTTTGTTTGTTTGTTTGTTTGTTTCTTTATGTATTTATAAATGGTTTACACTTAAAAGTACTTTTGTCAAATATTTGTGGCATAGACGATATAATTTATTTTTTAAAAGGGGGTCCTCCTTCATGGTGGTCACCAGGTTGGGATCACATGACCAGCTGAATACTAAACATTTTATTGTGGTCAGCTCCCTATTGTCTGACAATTTTGGTTGTGTAATAAATCAAACCACTAAATAACTAAATCAATAAGATCAATGAGAGCCAATTCTTCAGTGCACCTTTAAGAATTGGTGAGTAGAAATTTAAGTGCTGTATTAAATCAGCTATAGGCATATGTTTTTTTTGGGAGGGGGAGTTGGTCTTTTCCAGGTTGAGTCAAATGTGGAGTTCCTTCATTTAAAAGAGGCTTAGTGGACTGTCTCTGCACTAAATGTGCTAGATAAAATGGTTGGTTTGGATGAGAAAGGCTCTGCTAATTAACAAATCTTAACAAAAAGCAAGATTTGGGTAGTGCACATGCTATGATACTGTATGTTTTATGGTGGCACATCCCAGCAGAAGCACTAAAACCAGCCTAAACTTGTTGGCTGATATCAGTAGGTCCCAACACTTGGTTGGTTTAGATGGGTTTTGTGCACTTTTTAGTTTTCCATGATGGGCCTACTTTCTAAACATATTCAACAGTCTGTAGTGTGTGTGTGTGTTGTTGTTGTTGTGTGTGGTTTTTTTTTTAAAATTGTGTAGAAGATCTCTGATTGGACAGTGAAACCATTTCTTAAATGGCTAGTTCAGACCAAACTATCAAACCAAGGGTGAAAATAACCTTACAAACAAACACACACACACACACACACACACACACACACACACACTAATATGTTTTCAGTTCATTGTTTTTCAAATTATGTTGTACAAGTTGCACACATAGCAAAATGTGTTTTTAAATGAAAATGTTTTTGTGTGCATGTGCCATTAGTCTAACTTTATTAATATTTCCAGATACTTCAAACCCCATACAGAAGTCTGATATATGTCAATGCATGTGAAACGCATATATACTGCACTGCCTGGCCAAAAAAAAAGTTCCATACTCTTATATTTTATTGGACCACCTTACAGCAGTTTAGACAACCTTATGCAAAGTCACAACATTTATTTCCATCCAGAGTTGTATTAATTTTTAGGTGAGATCTTATATTGATGATGGGAGAGTCAAACCACTTCGTAGTCTTCTCCAGCACATCCCAAAGACTTTCAATGAGGTTAAGGTCAGGACTCTGAGGTGACCAATACATGTGCTAAAATGATTCCTCAAGCTCCCTGAACCACTCTTTCACAATTTGAGCCAGATGAATCTTGGCATTATCGTCCTGGAATATACCCGAGCTGTCAGGGAAGAAAAAGGCATGGACTCCACAAGACACCTGAAGGTGCCCTGTGGTATCTGGCACCTAGACTTTACAGCAGATCCTCCAAGTCCTGAAAGTTGCGAGGTGGAGCCGCTGGGATCAGACTTCTTGGTCCATCACATCCCACAGAAGTTCAATCGGATTGAGATCTGGGAAATTTTTTGGCCAGTGCAAAACTTTGACCTCTTCATCATGTTCCACAAACCATTCCAGAACAATGTGTGCAGTATGACAGGACACATTATCCTGCTGAAAGAGGCCAGAGCCGTCAGGGAATACCATTGCCATGAAGGAGTGTACCTGGCCTGCAATGATGTTTAGGTAGATGGCACATGTCAAATTGACGCCCACTTGAGTGGCCTGACTCAGGGTGTCACAGCAGAATATTGCCCAGAGCATCACACTCCCTCTTGTCGTCTTCCCACAGTGCATCCTGGTGCCATCACTTCCCCAGGTAAACAGTGCACACGTATACGGCCGTCTTCGTGATGTAAAAGAAAACTGGACTCATCGGACCAGGCGACCTTCTTCCACTGCTCCAATGTCCAGTTTCGATGCTTGCATGCCCATTGTAGGTTATTTCGATCATGGACAGGGTATCATGGTAACTCTGACTGGTCTACAGCTACACAGGCCCATAAGCAGCAGGGTGTGATGCACTGTTTGTTGTGACACATTCCTCCTGTAACCATCATTAACATTTTCTGTGACTTGTGAGACTGTAGACCTTCTGTCAGTTCGGACCAGATGGAATTGCCTTCATTGCCCTCATGCATCGATATGACTTCGATGCCCATTTCTCCTGCATTCGACACGTTGACTACGAGAACTGATTATTCGCTTACCATCTAATCTACCTAGACCTTGACATGTGGCATTGTTAGAAGATGAACAACGTTATTCGCTTCACTTGTGAGTAGTCATAATGTTTTGGCTTATCTTACTTTCATGTATATGTACTTTGTTTTCACAGATATAAAAAGTCACATACCTGTACAATTACATATATATATATATATATATATATATATATATATATATATATATATATATATATATATGTTTTATACTGGACTTTCACATATTCAACAAATTTCTATGAATACCTAATGTACTTGAATAGACATATTAGCCTAGATAGAACCATGTTCTCCACTTCACGTTTGCTCATGTTCTGCAGAATATATTGTATGTAACAAAAAAATAATGCAAATTTAAAATATGTGCATATATGCATACAGTATATGAATTATACGTTTTATTTGGGATCATTTATGCCATATATCAGATCTCTGCATGGGATCTTACAGTTTAACCTGGGATGATAACGCCTTGAATTTCAGTATTTAATTACTTCTTTCAAGTTTCAAAGCTAAAAAGCATAACATGTGATCTTTTTTGCCTTTTACTTAATATGGGACATCCTTTCTGGTTTGATAGCACTTGCACGTACACTCTAAGATGCTGCCTTCCTCCCTAGACCTCATTTTGGATTCAAAGCACGTACACACCTACAGAGTCCACAACTACCACAATAGGGACAATTGAGAAGGCTGATGTTGCAGCTCCACACTCTTAATGGAAACTGCAAGCTTTGTCATATCTAAAGATAACAACTGATCTGATGTCAGCTGAAGATAATGGTCACACATTAATCTTAGTGACAGGAGGTGTAGACAATATGTTCAAGACTGGGCGCTCAAATCATGTAGTATAAGACTTGGGCTGGTTACAGAATGTTTATTCTGCCTCGCAAGCGCTTCATTGATGGTTGTGATGCACCTTTGTCTGGACTTTAAAGTAGAAATAATTGGCATTGTAATGATTGAGGATTTGGAGATAAAGGAGAGAGGGATGATCTTATTATAGGCAAGATATGTCAGGCTTATCTCGGACTAGATTCATGTTTGATCCTATACTAATAGATGTTATCAGTGGTTTAGGTTGTTAGTATGTATGGTGAGGTAATGGAGAAGGAATTATTTAACAGAATTTTATCTGATCACAAAAAGCAGAAGTTATATGGCAATCATGGTTTAAATCCATGTGAACTATATTAATTCCTTATTGTCTACAAGCTTTTCTGCTAATTACATTAGGGGATGGGATTAGTGGTAACATGCCCAAGGTTTTTATTTATGCAATTAAAAAGGTGTCTGACAAATGGAAAGTCTAAAGGCTAGTGTATATATTTGTTTGTATTCCTTCCTTCCTTCCTTCCACCATTGCTTTACTTCCATCCTTTGGTCTTTCCTTTTTTCCATCCTCCCATATTTCCTTCATTACTTTCTTCCTTCTGTCCTTCCTTTATTCCTTCTTTCAGTCCTTCCTTTCTTCCTTTTTATACTTCCTTCCTTCATTCCCCCTTTCCATCCTCCTTCTTGTATTCCTACTTTTCATCACTTCTTTTCTTCCTTTTGTCCTTCATTTTTATCTTTCCTTCCCTTCTTCGTTCATTCCTTACTTCCTTCCTTTACTCCTTATTCATCCTTCCTTCTTCTTTCCATCCTTCCATTATTTCTTCTTTCCTTCCTTTTATCCTTTCTATATATCCTTCTTTCCCTTCTTCCTTGTATCCTTGCTTTATTATTTCTTTCCTTCCTGCCTTCCTTCCACCATTGCTTTACTTCCATCCTTTTGTCTTTCCTTTTTCCCATCCTCCCATATTTCCTTCATTACTTTCTTTCTTCCTTCCATCCTCCCTTCATTCCTCCTTTCCATCCTTCCTTTTTCCTTCCTCCTTCCTTCCACCTTTCTTTTTTTCCTACTTTCCATCCCTTCTTTTCTTCCTTTTGTCCTTCATTTTTATCTTTACTTACCTTCTTCATTCATTCCTTACTTCCTTCCTTTACTCCTTTTTCATCCTTCCTTCTTCTTTCCATCCTTCCATTATTTCTTCTTTCCATCCTTCCTTCCTTCCTTCCTTCCTTTTATCCTTTCTATATATCCTTCTTTCCCTTCTTCCTTGTATACTTACTTTATTATTTCTTTCATTCCTGCATTCCTTCCACCATTGCTTTACATTCATCCTTTTGTCTTTCCTTTTTCCCATCCTCCCATATTTCCTTCATTACTTTCTTTCTTCCTTCTGTCCTTCCTTTATTCCCTCTTTCAGTCCTTCCTTTCTTCCTTTTGCCCTTCCTTTTTTATACTTCATTCATTCCTCCTTCCATTCCATCCTCCCTTCATTCCTCCTTTCCATCCTTCCTTTTTCCTTCCTCCTTCCTTCCACCTTTCTTTTATTACTACTTTCCATCCCTTCTTTTCTTCCTTTTGTCCTTCATTTTTATCTTTACTTACCTTCTTCATTCATTCCTTACATCCTTCCTTTACTCCTTTTTCATCATTCCTCCTTCTTTCCATCCTTCCTTTCATCCTTTTAATATATCCTTATTTCCCTTCTTCCTTGTATCCTTGCTTTATTCTTTCTTTCCTTCCTTCCACCATTTCTTTTCTTCCATCCTTTGGTCTTTCTTTTTTCCATCCTCCTATATTTCCTTCATTACTTTCTTTCTTCTGTCCTTCATTTATTCCTTCTTTCAGTCCTTCCTTTCTTCCTTTTGCCTTCCTTTTTATACTTCATTCCATCCTCCCTTCATTTCTCCTTTCCATCCTTCCTTTTTCCTTCCTCCTTTCCACCTTTCTTTTATTCCTACTTTCCAGCCCTTCTTTTCTTCCTTGTGTCCTTGCTTTATTCTTTCTTTCTTTCCTACCTTCCTTCCTTCCTGCCTGCCTTACTTCCACCATTGCTTTACTTCCATCCTTTGGTCTTTCCTTTTTTCCATCCTCCAATATTTGTGAATGTCTGTATTTATGCATTATAATTGCTTTTTGTATATATCGGCCATTGCTCCCCAGATAGGCCATCAGCCATTGAAAAACCCATATAATGACCACTAATCCAAAAGTAATATACCAGGATGTTATTAGTGTAGTTGTGTCAAAGATATCTCTTGCTCGCACAGGTCAAACATCTCAGTGAAAAAAAGAGAGACGCAATGCTAAATTTATTGCATCAGTGACAAAGCACAAGTAGCAGGTGCACATCAGTGCTGCCAACTATGTTCAATATTTGTATCCCCATTCTTGGCTGCATACTCCTGTTATGAGTCTGGACCTGGGCCAGTGATGAAGGCCCAGGGCAGCAATGTTTGGAAGGGAGGCGGACATTCTGTCACATTTGCTAACTGTCCTGTAATTTCCCTTTGATCCCATAATCTTGATTGGAAGAGTCACATAAAAGGCACACGTCATAACGGATTGCACGACTGCACATAATTTTTTTGTGTGACTAACGGAAGCTATCATGAAATATTATTATTATTATTTTTTGCAATTGTCTTTTGATTTCATGCCTTCCCACTTTCCATCTTTTGCTCCTTTCCTTCCTTCCTTCCAGTCATTAAACAATTAATTTGCAATTAAGTTATTTACCATAAGTAAATATGGTAAATTTGGATTTCATTTCATCCTTCCTTCCTTCCTTCCTTCCTTACTTACTTACAGTCATTGTTTTTGCAATTAAGTTATTATTTTCAGAATTATGTTACATGTAACGAATGAGCAGCCGGAGAGTGAGGATCTAAATGCAGCTTCTTTATTAAACATAAAACAAAGGAAAACACTGCAACCAAGAAATATCCACGATGGGAAAACACTATAAAATAACCACGAGGGGAAGAGGCTGGAACACGGTGACAGGCAGGAACAACATTCAACGATCGACAAAGGACTGACAAAACAACAGGGCTTATATACACATAGAACTAAACGAGGGAATGACAGACAGGTGGGGATGATGAGGGAGTGATTAGGGCCGGGAAATGTGGGAAACGTAGTTTATGGTGAAGGTGAGGGAAAAACACAAGGCTGACAACAGGGAATCGTGACATAACCCCCCCTCAAAGGAGCGGCTTCCAGACGCTCCTCAAAGAAAAAAAATAAGAACAAACAAAACAAAAAAAAACAATTGTCCAAGGGGTGAGGGAGGGGCTCGGGGCGAGCAGACAAGGGGCAAACAGGCAGTCCAAGAGGGCACAAGGGGCAAACAGGCAGTTCAAGGGGAGCACAAGACAATGACTGGGTCAGGAGGTCGGGGAGGCGGCCAGAGGACGGGGACCCGGTCAGGAGGCCTGGGAGGCGGCCGCAGGACAGGAAATGGTTCAGAAGGCCAGGGAGGAGGCCGCAAGACAGGGTCAGAAGGCCAGGGAGGAGGCCACGAGGCAGGGTCAGAAGGCCAGGGAGGAGGCCACGAGGCAGGGTCAGAAGGCCAGGGAGGAGGCCACGAGGCAGGGTCAGAAGGCCAGGGAGGAGGCCACAGGACAAGGTCAGAAGGCCTGGGAGGAGGCCACAAAGCAGGGTCAGAAGGCCTGGGAGGAGGCCACAAGGCAGGGTCAGAAGGCCTAGGAGGAGGCCACGAGGCAGGGTCAGAAGGCTTAGGAGGAGGCCACAAGGCAGGGTCAGAAGGCCTAGGAGGAGGCCACAAGGCAGGGTCAGAAGGCCTAGGAGGAGGCCACAAGGCAGGGTCAGAAGGCCTAGGAGGAGGCCACAAGGCAGGGTCAGAAGGCCTGAGAGGAGGCCACAAGGCAGGGTCAGAAGGCCTGAGAGGAGGCCACAAGGCAGGGTCAGAAGGCCAGGGAGGAGGCCACAGGACAAGGTCAGAAGGCCAGAGAGGAGGCCACAAGGCAGGGTCAGAAGGCCAGGGAGGAGGCCACAAGGCCGGGTCAGAAGGCCTGAGAGGAGGCCACAAGGCAGGGTCAGAAGGCCAGGGAGGAGGCCACAGGACAAGGTCAGAAGGCCTAGGAGGAGGCCACAAGTCAGGGTCAGAAGGCCTGAGAGGAGTTGAGGAGGCCCCCAGGGACAGTGCCATAGTAGGCAGTGACCAAGGAGGCTTGGAAAGTCCTGGGGTTTTAGTAGGCGAAGGCAGAGCCGTGGGAGGTGGAGCAGACAGAGCCGTGGAAGGCGGAGCAGACAGAGCCGTGGAAGGCGGAGCAGCTGCAGGCAGAGCCGAGGCAGTCCTCTGAGGCGAAGACCTGGGGGACTCTGGCAGCAGAGGCGCGGAGGGCTCGGGAGTTAGGGGTGCGGAAGGCTCGGGTGGCTGAGGCGTGGGAGGCCTTGACCTTGGTCTCAAAGGCTCGAGAAGCAGTGTGCTGGGTGACTCGAGAGGCAGTGCGCTGGGAACCTCTGGAGGCAGAGAGCTGGGAGGCTCGAGAGGCGGAGCTGTGAGTGGCTCTGGAGGCGGAGCTGTGAGTGGCTCTGGAGGCGGAGCTGTGAGTGGCTCTGGAGGCGGAGCTCTGGAAAGCTCTGGAGGCGGAGCTCTGGAAAGCTCTGGAGGCGGAGCTCTGGAAAGCTCTGGAGGCGGAGCTCTGGAAAGCTCTGGAGGCGGAGCTCTGGAAAGCTCTGGAGGCGGAGCTCTGGAAAGCTCTGGAGGCTCAAGAAGGGCTGGCTCTTGGACGGTCGAGGCTACAGGCGCTGGCTCTGGCTCTTGGACGGTCGAGGCTACAGGCGCTGGCTCTGGCTCTTGGACGGTCGAGGCTACAGGCGCTGGCTCTGGCTCTGGCTCTGGCTCTTGGACGGTCGAGGCTACAGGCGCTGGCTCTTGGACGGTCGAGGCTACAGGCGCTGGCTCTGGCTCATGGACGGTCGAGGCTACAGGCGCTGGCTCTGGCTCTTGGACGGTCGAGGCTACAGGCGCTGGCTCTGGCTCTTGGACGGTCGAGGCTACAGGCGCTGGCTCTGGCTCTTGGACGGTCGAGGCTACAGGCGCTGGCTCTGGCTCTGAGGACTTGGCCATGGAGGACGGAGACTGGTGAGCAGAAGCCCCTCCTCTTCTCCTCCTTTTCCTGGCAGAGGAGGCTGGCAAAGCTGGCTCTGGAGCGGACGAGGCTGGCAACGCCGGCTCTGGGACGGACGAGGCTTCCAGCTCGTTGGCCGTGGCAGGCGTGGGCGTTGGCTCGTTAGCCGTGGCAGGCGTGGGCGTTGGCTCGTTGGCCGTGGCAGGCGTGGAATACCCAGAAGCCCAACCCGGAATCGAGAGAGGAGGCTCCTCCGCAGCGTACGTCTCCAGGATGAGCTCCACATATTCCTGCCAGGTGTAATTACCTATCTCAGGCAACTCCCACCATCGGTGTATGGGTAGACCGGTTCTGTAAGCTGACTTCAGGGTCTTGTCATCCCAGCCGGTGAAACCAGCTACGCGGGAGAAGTAGTGGGTGAACTCCCGAATGGTTAGATCTGCCTGGGTCAGCTCCATAACAAATGCTGCTAGATCCATTGTGGGTCGATCGTTCTGTAACGAATGAGCAGCCGGAGAGTGAGGATCTAAATGCAGCTTCTTTATTAAACATAAAACAAAGGAAAACACTGCAACCAAGAAATATCCACGATGGGAAAACACTATAAAATAACCACGAGGGGAAGAGGCTGGAACACGGTGACAGGCAGGAACAACATTCAACGATCGACAAAGGACTGACAAAACAACAGGGCTTATATACACATAGAACTAAACGAGGGAATGACAGACAGGTGGGGATGATGAGGGAGTGATTAGGGCCGGGAAATGTGGGAAACGTAGTTTATGGTGAAGGTGAGGGAAAAACACAAGGCTGACAACAGGGAATCGTGACATTACACACTTCCCCTGTAAGTCAATATGGTCAATTTTGATTTCCTTCCTTTCCTTTTTTCTTCCTTATTCATTCCAGCCTTCCTTTCTTCTTTCTTTCCTTCCTTCCATTCATTATTTTTGCATAATTGTTTTACCTTTTCTGTAAAAGTGTTACCTTTAAGTCAGTTTGGTCAGTTTTTATTTAATTAATTCCTTCCTTCCTTTTGTCTTTTTTCCTGCCTGGACTTCCTTACATCCTCCATCATTTTAAATGCAGCTCAGAAAACATAATGCATTTGGAATCCAACTGAAAAACAAGCCATTGCGTTAGCAAAAGAAGACATCAGATAGATGCCATTTACATTAAAGGCCTTGCAAATGTTTTCATGCTAATACTTGCTCTTATATTTTACTTCAGAATTCACTGAAGTTGGCAGCAGAAAGAAAGGTTACATGCATGGTTGCAAACATGCAACAACCTCTTGCTTAGGAACCCTCAAGCTAAACCATTTGATATGTTGATATAGGCCTTAATGTGAAAATATATTTAAACTTGTGTATTTTCAGAATCAATTATGAATAAACATCATGCTAGAGATCAAAGCACCCATATCTATCTCTTAAAAATATCAATGTCAATTCATTCAAACCAAGGCTCAGGCATCTAAAGCTAATATAATTCTGCTCAAAAACAAGATTTTCTCTGGAGACATGATCTTTCCTTGTCTGGTTTTTCGATATTTTAATGAGATGTTCTCGGAAAGCTAAACATGACACAACATACGTCATCGCCATATCTCCACGCCTGAGGCCTTCATGACACAGATACCAAAGAAGTTTGTTTACCCTCCTTCTAGCATGAAACCTTGTCACATGAAATCTTCAGTCTTTCATTTTATATCAGACGGCAAAGCTTTCCTCTAGCACAAGATTGGCTTAGTCACTCTCTTCTTTATTTCATTATTTTTGGTTGTGCTATCCTTTCTTCTCTAACTCAGCTCTAATAAGACATGTTTCACTTTTGAAGGTCTAATTTCATTGATAAAGTCACACTCTTGGAAGACATTGACATCATCTGTGCAAAGATAGCTGACATTTCTCTGAATCTGCCTCGATTTTGTCGCTCTCACAAGCTCTTTCTTTAAAACCCAAGCTTAATCAGTGAAGGCAATGTGCTGTTGCAGAGAGAGTTCTTCATTTCCATTTTTCAAAATGAAATTGATTCGTCAGGGAGAAATGAAAAGCTAAATTTCCATGACAAATGCAACGTATTGGAAAATCAGATATGTAAAATTGATGATGGAAAAAATATGAACAATATTAACTGAAATACAGGAAGCAGAGACACAAAGAATGGACCTGAGAATAGTGAGTTGGACAAATGTTCTTTCTTTCTCATAAATGAAGCCTAGAACCATTGCATTTTGTGTGCACGATTATTAAGCAACTAAATTACAAAAATTATTTCTCCCAACTCAATTGTTTATTCTCAATTTTTAGAGTAGGTGCAACAAATAAGTAACACAAAATGACAATAAAATAACCTATTTAGCCACCCTTCTTTTCAATAACTGCCATGAGCCTGCCATCCATGAGGTCTGTAAGTTTCTTGATCTCTTCATGATCAACTTTCACTAAAGCAGCAACCACAGACTCCCAAACGCTGTTCAAAGAGGTGTATTGTCTTCCCTCACTGTAAATCTCAAATTTGAGAAGGGCCCACAAGTTCTCAGCAGGATTTAAGTCAGGTGAGGAAGGGGGCAAAGTCATTATTTGGGCATCTTTGAGGCCCTTTCTGGCTAGCCAAGCAGTGGAGTACTTGGATGCATGTGATGAAGCTTTGTCCTGCATAAAGATCTTGGGCTTCTTGAATGCTGGCAGTAGGTTTCCGAGTTGAGTTTCAGTCCATCTTCAACTCAAAAAGGTCCAGCTACCTCATCCTTAATGACAGCAGCCCATAACAGTACCCCATCTTCCACCTTGCTGGCACCTGACTCGAAGTGGTGCCCTGTGTCCATTAGTGATCCCGCCACGGGCACATCCATCTGGTCCATCAAGAGTCACTCTCATTTCATCTGAAAATTCTGTCTTCATGCATTTCTTTGCCCAATCTTGACGCTTCAGCTTGTGAATATATTCAGTGGGGGTCATGTTTCAGACTTCTTGACCTTGGCCATATCTCTGAGCATTTGGCACCTTGTACCTCTGAACAATCCAGGTTGGATGCAGTTCTGGAATATGGTAACATTGGAGGATAATGGGTTCCTGGTAGCTTCAAATGTAATTCTTCTCAAGTTTTTGCAACCCAGTTGAATATTTGCAACAAAACGTTTGATTGTCCAGTGGTCACGCCTCAATAGTTTAGCTATTTCATGAGTGATGCATCTGTCTGAAAGGTATTTTACAATATTTGACTTTTCAGTGTCAGTTAAATCTCTTTTTTGGCCCATTTTACCTGAGGTAATGAAGCTGCCTAATAATTATTCACACCTTGATATAAGGTGTTAGTCACTTTCGACACACCCTCCCTCATTACATAAATACATACCACCTGAAAATGACTGAATCCAATAAGCATTCAAGGTTATATGTTTTGGAGTTGGAAAATGTGCATGTAAATTGGTAATTGTACGATCAGAATACTCACTTGCCTAATAATTGGGCACGCAGTGTGTATAATAATCTGTCAATACCTTTTACTAATTCAGTTTTGCATATATGAGTTGTTGTTTTTTTTTAAATTGTGGGGTGGACTTTGTTGTGTTGTCCTGATAATAAGCATATATAATATTAGTATTTCTTTCCTGAATTATGACCCAGACATGTTCTTGACAGTTTCTGTTAAAGCTTCTTTTATAAAATGTTAAATAAAGGATTCTCAAACATCAATTTTTCTCTGTAATTAAAACTCTGATTACACAGATGTATTATACGTTGTTTAGATTGACAGCTTGGGCCCTGTGGTCAGAGTCCAATGAGAATAAGAGGACTGTTGAAATGGCTCTGTACACACGTGGAGAAAACCTCCCAACGGAACAACAGCCTATTACATGACTGCTTTTGTGAAGTGCCTTAAAAGACAGATATACATCTGAGATTTAAACCAGATGATTCTGGAGAAGTGTGCGTGTGTGTGTGTGTGTGTGTGTGTGTGTGTGAGAGGGCTGTCCCAGATTATATGGCTACATCTCTATCTATAGACTGATGATGTGCACCTATCAACATCTGAAGACCCATTGCTCTCAATTCTTCTGCTTTAGTGACATAGCTGAAACGTTTTATGATCCTGAGTTAAGGTTTCATTTCCTAGTTTTGGAAGTAGAAACTTTTGTCATAAAGACCTTCATACTGAATCTTTAATAATGTTTTTTGAGACAACCTAAAAAAAATTCTTCATGATGTAACATTTAAATTAACTGGTTTTATTCAAAAACAAATTGTTGTTTAATCTTTCTAAATGAAAGGTTTGCACGGTGGCTCAGTGGTTAGCACTGTTGCCTCACAGCAAGAAGGTCCTGGGTTTGTGTCCTGACTCAACTAAGGCCTTTCTGTGTGACAAACACTAGGAAAGAGAGAGACTTTAAAAAGCAGTGTGGTCCAAAAGTCTGAGATTTTCTGTGTTAAAAATGGGCAATAAACATAAAGGTTCCTCGTTTTTAGGTCACTCATTAAATATCAGCGAATTTTCGGCTCTGGCCATGTTAACTCAAAAAGATCATGTTTGCTTGCTTCCATTGAAGAACAAGAGAACATTATCAAATCATGCTAGATGACATTAATAATCATGTTTTTACACAAACTGATACATGTCAGTCCATGCCAGCTTAAGTGCATACTGTCATTAAAGTAAATGGGAGACAAACCAAATGGCAAATTGTTAGGTTGATAATATAATTTGTAGGGCTGTCAATGGATTATATTTTTAATCAAATTAATTAGATTGTATGCCGCTTAATTAATCAAATTAATCGCAATTTGATGAGAAAGCCTCTCAAATAACAATAATTAAAAATATAATGATGAAATTATATATATATATATATATATATATATATATATATATATATATATATATATATAATAACAAATAATATTCAGATCATAAAAATTAATTACAGTATTGTGGCAGAGTAGTAAAACGTTGATAAGACAATACAAATAGTGGGTTTAGAATCCATTATGTTGTTTATTTCCATATTTTTGAACGTGAGCCAATCATTGGCCTACAGTTCACAGCAATCCATTTTGCAATTGAATTTGTCAATCAGTCCGAGGTTTATTATAAGGGCTTTTCTAACAACGCAATATGTACACCTGTATCAGATGAATGCTTTTGGACCGCCTCACTTTGGTTGCATAGCGTCATACCGTTTTTAGGTCGATGTGTCAATTTAAACGTTTAAACTTATAAAAACACATTGGAGATCTCTGTGTTTGTATCTGTGCACAATCAAGCTGTTACGGTCTGCTGTGGGTGACTGTGGTTCGTTTTCTGTATAAGCTGTGCATTGACTATACAGCTGAAGTTTTGCTTACTGGCCCCTGGATAAAACACATGTTACTTCAAGCTTGAATTGCTCTGATGGTAGTAATATTCCTTTTTATGGTCTGGGGGTGATGCATTGTGTTAATTTTTTAACACATATTATTTGCTTTAAATAAACTGAATTAACATGTTAAATTGGCAGCCCTAATCAATCGTAATGTAATGTATTGTAATGTACAATTTCATATTATATACAGTATAAATAAATAAAAAAAAAAAATAGAATAATTAAAAGCATTGATAATAATGCTCTCATATGTTTGGACACCAGTGTGTGTGTGTGTGTGTGAGAGAGAGCGCGTGATTATTTGTAAAAATCAGCAATATGTAATATTCTTTATCATTAAGGTCACCTTAAGAGGCAAGGTTAGTTCTAGATTTTTTTTTATTTATTAATTCATTTATTTATTTATTTTTGACACATATAGCATATAAAAGCCAAAGAAGATGATATTTTATATTGTGCACATTAATGCAAGAACAGACTGTTCGTCTTCCTTCTATTTAGCCCATTAGTACAAACACAGATTTCACTTGATTCCCACCAATATTTAGCCAGAAGATCCCCACAAATATTTGGCCATCACTTTAGGGGATTAATCCCATTTATTCTTGTTTACCTAGAGTGTGTAACTTGACGTGACAATGTTTCTTTGCACAATTGTCATTACACATACTCCCATTGGAATCAAGCTGATTCTACCTAAACATTCACCATTCTGGGTAGCTGCCAAATAGACATCAGAGTGAAAGTAGGGGACTTGACTATTTTATTAGCACACTGCTCTGTTGAATTAAAGCAAATTAAAGGGAATGTTGCTTCGGATAAACGCATCTGCTAAATGATTAAATGTAAATGTAAATAGTTCATCCATAAATGAAAAGTCTGTTCTCATTTATTCATCCTCTAGATGCTCTGAAACCATGTGATTTTCTTTCCTCAGTGGAAAACAATGGGACATGTAATAATGTAAGAATGATAGACAGAATGTCTATGTCTCACCATTCATTTTGATGAAGGAACTTACATTTTTAAGTTAACTATAACTTCAATTTAGTGTGTGAAACAATTCAATATTTCTTAAAACTTCACATCTTTATACTGAAGATGAGAGCTGTGTTGCTTTGGTTACTCTTGTTTTGGACTGGTTCTTTATTGCTAGCAACTGAAAATCCATTAGTGGACGTTTGATAGCTAAAAAGAAAGAAAACTAGCTATTTCCTCTGACAGAGTAATGTTTTGATGTTGCTTTTATACAGGTGAAGTGTGTATCTTTAGATTTATTTCCTCAAAAAGTGTAGCTTTTTAACTGTGGCTTTGTGGTGCTTTCAACACATCAACCTGGTCAGATAGTGACTCTACCTACATTTTTTGCTAAATTATTTTCATGTGGCTAATTGCTTGTATTGCAGCAGTTTCTGGTGAAATAAACACTAGAGGTGCTACAACAAAAAATTGCTATTCACTTTTACACAAATCATGAGTAAAACAGCAGATTATCAGTTCTTAAACATGTTCTTTTCACTCTGTTCTTCAAACAATGCTATACACATATGAGCCAAAATATTATGTTCACTCACAGGTGAATAACGTTGATCATCTCCTAACAAAGCCACATGTCAAGGTCTGGGGAGATTAAATGGTAAGCGAACAATCAGTTCTCGCAGTCAGCGTGTTGAATACTGGAGACATGGGCAGGAGTAAAGACCTGAACAACACTGACAAGGGCCAAATTGTTATGGACAGACGACTGGGTCAGAGCATTTCTGAAACGGCAAGACCGGTGGGGTGCTCCCGTTCAGCAGTGGTGAGTACCTACTGACAGTGGTCCAAGGAGGGACAAACCACAAACTGGTAACAGGGTGTTGGGAGCGTATCGATGTGCGAGGGCAACGAAGGAATCTGTCACATCACCCAGTGCATTGCACCATGCTGCGTATGGGGCTGCATAGCCGCAGACTGGTCAGAGTGCCCATGATGACACCTGTCCACAATCGAAAGTGCCTACAATGGGCACGGAAGCATCGGGACTGGGCCTTAGAGCAGTTGAAGAAGGTTGCCTGGTCCGATGAGTCCAGCGCTGTTTACCTGGGGAAGTGATTGCATCAGGATGCACTGTGGAAAAACGACAAGCCAGTGGACGGAGTGTGATGCTCTGGGCAATGTTCTGCTGGGAAACCCTGGGTCCGGCCATTCATTTGTATGTAATTTTGACATGTGCCACCTACCTAAACATCATTGCAGACCAGGTACCCCCCTTCATGACAATGGTATTCCCCGATGGAAGTGGCCCCTTTCAGCAGAATAATGCTCCCAGCCACACTGCACATGTTGATCATGGAATGGTTTGAGGTACATGATGAAGAGTTCAAGATGTTGCCCTGACCTCCAAATTCCCCAGCTCTCAATCTGACTTAGCATCTGTGGGATGTGCTGGACCAACATGTACGATCCACGGCGACTCCACCTCGCAACTTACAGGACTTGAAGGATCTGCTGCTAACGTCTTGGTGCCAGATACCACAGGACACCTTCAAGAGTCTTGTAGAATCCATGCCTCAGCGGGTTGGCACTGTTTTGGTGGCACGTGGAGGACCAACAGCATATTAGGCAGGTGGTCATAATGTTTTGCATTACATAACATGCTACATTTACAAGCTTATTCAAGCGGGATCAGGTTGCACGGTAGCTAAACTGATCGAGAGTTGCACTTGTGTTGGGTACGTGGTTGCTTCAGCAATTAAGCTTTTCATCTCACATTTGCTTATGACACTATCGGTAGGTTTAGATTGAAGGTTTGGAAACTTTGATAGTATGTTAAATATTGAATACATATTTCTATATTTCTTTTTCAACAAGAAAGCATTATATGTGCTTTTATCTTTATGAAAATATTTAGGATATGTTGATCCTCAAATTGCCAGAATCATCAAGGATTTCACAAAACAATACAAATAAAATCAATTAATTTTAAAGATGGAATATTAATACACAAGTACTCCTTTCAAATCATTATTCTGTACATGGCTACTAAAACTCATGTACTACTTTCCCAAGTTTCTTTCCTTCCTTTAGAAAAAGAAACCCTCGAGGTGGTTAAAACTTTTATCATCTTGGTTTAGGATTCTGCTGGATTGATTGTATGTTCTGTGCCCTATGGCTGGCCCAGGGAGAACCGCGAAGAAACTAGCATAGATTCCATCTTAGCCCTGTAGCTCCTGGGGCTGTAATGTTTTTGGCTCGGATAGTCTCCGGATCCCACCTGCTGGTATTGCGATCTGACAATAGTCTGCTGAAAACAACCTCCCTCTATTGTCTTCTGCCCTGGATCTCCCCTGGGCTTCTTCTGCAGTGACATTCAGGTCCTTGACACTATTGAGAATGTGCAGAATGGCATTGAATGCATCCAGTCTTTCACTGTTTACTTCATAAAGGCAGATGACAGGGATTCATTTCAAAGGGGAAGCTTCAAGAGGGTCACTCTGTATCTTGTATGGCAGCTTTCTGTAACAGACAAAACAGGGCATGAAGTCAATGTGCCCCATCGCATGGGAGGACGGCTGTTGTTTGAATTGGCTATCAAGGAAAGGAATTGTGGATTACAAATGATGCATAAAGAGGATCATTTCTCCACAGCAAACACAATTTTTCTTACTCAGTATATTGTCTTGTTTTCCAGTAAAGAAAATATCTAAACATTCTTAAAACAAAATGCATTTACTTGAGATGACTGATGAAGACAAAATGACAAGCTTTAAAGTCTTGTTTTCAGTAATGAGTAATCGAAGAAAATGTAATGTGGTTTATGCTTAAAACAAGAAAAAATCTGTCTATCTATCTATCTGTCTATCTGTCTGTCTGTCTGTCTGTCATCTGTATGTCTTTCTATCTACAGAATTGATCTTTCTATCTGTCTATCGTTCTGTCTGCAGACAATAAATATTATTATTTTATTATTTGCTTAAATAAGTATATGTTCCTTCAAAAATGTTCATATATTTAGTTTTGACGCATTATTTTACTTAAAATACACCCATCCATCCAGTTATTTTGTTTCTCAAGTAAATGTATCTTGCTTTAAATAGTTTAAGATATTTTTACTGGAAAACAAGACAAACATACTGAGCAATACATTGTATTTATTTTATTCTATTTAGTTTTATCTTCTGCTGCAAAGAAATTCTGTTAAATTCAGTCAGGATTTGTTTTCTAATTAAATGTGTCTTGTTTTATATATGTGTAGATATAGGGGTCTGGGTAGCTCATTGAGTATTGATGCTGAGTATCACCACTGGAGTCGCTAGTTCAAATCCAGGGCGTGCTGAGTGACTCCAGCCAGGTCTCCTAAGCAACCAAATTGGCCCAGTTGCTAGGGAGGGTAGAGCCACATGGGGTAACCTACTCGTGGTCACTATAATGTGGTTCTTGCTCTCAATGGGGCACGTGGTAATCGCGGAGAGTAGCATGAGCCTTCACATGCTGGGAGTCTCCACGGTAACACGCTCAATAAGCCACGTGAAAAAATGCGCAGATTGACGGCCTCAGAAATGGAGGCAACTGAGACTTTTCCTCCGCCACCCAGATTGAGTAACCACACCATCGAGAGGACCTACTAAGTAGTGGGAATTGGGCATACCAAATTGGGAAAAAAAATAAAAAATAAACTCCAGGGGTGGTAGTCAGCGTCTTTACTCGCTGAGTAAAAATTAGACACCACTATGGCTTAGGAGCAAGTTTTAACCACCTGAGATATTTTCCATTCCCCTTTTTGATTTGTTACTAGTAGCACCTAATAAAAAAGCATCTCCTTTTTCACCCAATTTGGAATGCCCAATTCCCAATACGCTTTTAAGTCCTTGTGGTGGCATAGTGACTCGCTTCAATCCAGGTGGCGGAGAACAAATCCCAGCTGCCTCCACGTCTGAGACCGTCAACCCGCGCATCTTATCATGTGGCTTGTTGAGCACGTTGCCACGGAGACATCTTCACGCCATCCAATGCGGCATCCACGCTCACCACGTGCCCCAACGAGAACGAACCACATTATAGCGACCACGAGGAGGTTACCACATGTGACTCTACCCTCCCTAGCAACTGGGCCAATTTGGTTGCTTAGGCAACCTGGCTGGAGTCACTCAGCACACCCTGTATTTGAACTCACGACTCCAGGGGTGGTAGCCAGCGCCTTTACCACTGAGCTCCCCATGCCTCCTTACTCATAGTTTTCTATATTCTTAGTCTTCTAAAGCCATAAGATAGTGAGCGAACAGACTGAGTTTTAAATTGTTTTAAACAGCATGAACGTTTGAAGAAAGTCATATAGGTTTGGAAAGACATGCAGGTGAGTAAATGACAGTATTTTTATTTTTGGATTACCTGTTCCTTTAAAACCCCTGCAGTTATGTGAAGACATCATTTTTTAATCCCAGTTTCCCCACACTGGAAAATCTTGTAAACTGAGCAAATGAGAGGTGTGTAAAACTGCTAAATAAAATCCACCTAAAGTGAATTAGCACATTATACTAAATGCCGTAATAAACTGTAAAATCCCCAGCTGCACATGGAGTGATGTGCTTTCATGAGAATCCAGGTAATTTTACCTTAATTTTTTTTAATCAGTAATAGTAGACAAAGCGTTCTCAGCCCTCTGGTGCATTCCAGACATCTATATGGTAGATTTTCATTTTATTTTCAGTTCCAAATTTACATCAGTCAGCAGACTTCAAGGGAGGATTTCATACACTTCACTATTTTTTATGGCCTGCAGCTTGCCTGTCTTACTTCCTTGTCAGCTATGCCTTTTAATTGCATTATAGCTGCCTCTGGGGTTGCCAAAAGCCAAATGGTCCCATTTAGAAAATTTAAAAGTTACCCAACTTTTGCAAGGATCTATCAATTTGCACCTTGTATAACTTTTGCAAGGAACTATCAATTTGTTCCTCACATTTACTTCACAAACAAGTAAAAGGTCACGTTGATACTGTTAGCTAAGATATTTATGTACACAGTACCCAGATTTGGTTGGATCAACAAGATCACACAGGAAATCAACATGCTGCTTCTGAAAATTCATGTACCCATCAGACATTTTTGCATCAATTCAAGCAATAACACATTTCCCTCTAGTGCTACTGATAGTGTGTTGCCGACAAATCTCAAAGACATGATTGCTGGTCACATGGAAACCAAGAAGTAATAGTGATCACATAAATGCTTTTTCACTCAAAAATGACATTATATTACTCGACTGACAGTTAATTTTAGGGTTGGGGCTTGAGTTAGTGGGTAGGCCCAACTTAAAAATATTTTTTTTGCTAATGCTCCCATTATGTTATGAAAATGTTCTTTGTTAATGTTCTCTGAACGTTCAAACTTAAAAAAAAAATGTATTATGTTTTAAGAAAATTTTTTCTTGGTTATGCAAACGTTAGGGAAAACGTTAAGGCAACGTTCCATTTTATCATTTTGTAAATGTCACGAGAATATTACTTTTTAATGTTCTCTGAACGTTCAAAACATCCCATTTTTTTATGTTTTAAGAACATTTTTTATTGGTTATGCAAACGTTAGAGAAAACGTTAAGGCAACGTTCCATTTTATCAATTTGTAAATGTCACGAGAATATTACTTTTTAATATTCTCTGAACGTTCAAAACATCCCATTTTTTTGTTTTAAGAACATTTTTTATTGGTTATGCAAACGTTAGAGAAAACGTTAAGGCAACGTTCCATTTTATCATTTTGCAGACGTTATGAGAATATTACTTTTTATTGTTCTCTGAACGTTCAAATCATCCAATTTTTTAATGTTTTAAGAAAATGTTTTCTTGGTTATGCAAATGTTAGTGAAAACGTTAAGGCAACGTTCCATTTTATCATTTTGCAAACGTCTTGATAATATTACTTTTTAATGTTATCTGAACATTCAAAACATCCCATTTTTTATGTTTTAAGAACGTTTTTTTCTTGGTTATGCAAACGTTAGAAAAAGCGTTAAGGCAACGTTCCATTTTATCATTTTGCAAACGTCATGAGAATATTACTTTTTAATGTTATCTGAACATTCAAAATATCCCTTTTTTATGTTTTAAGAAAATGTTCTTGGTTATGCAAACGTTCGAGGAAACGTTAAGGCAACGTTACATTTAATCATTTTGCAAACGTCATGAGAATATTACTTTTTAATGTTAATTGATCATTCAAAACATCCCATTTTTAATGTTTTAAGAACATTTTCTTGGTTATTCAAATGTTAGAGGAAACGTTAAGGATACGTTCCATTTTATAATTTTGCAAACGTTATGAGAACGTTGAGAATTTGTCTCCCAAATTTGACTTAGTGAGCTATAGTGCCAAAAAAAAGTGTTGTTTTCAAACTTTTACACTAGACAGATTTGAAAACTACTAAAGATGCAATTTTAAACACGACAAACATTTTTTAATTATTTAAAGGTCAATAAAGCACTTAAAACTAATGAAACACAGTAGACTATTAAAATAAACCTATCTTGGAATAATCACTTTTCCATTTCCAGGGGTGTAAAGTAATTGAGTAAAAATACTTACAGTAAGTATTATACTTAAGTATTATTTTGGGGAGATTTGTACCTCCCTACCTTAAACATTAAACCTAAACCTAACCGATTGTATCATAAAAAGCAAATGTGAGATGAAATACACGTAATTTTGTGGTGTTTCTATGACACTTGCATATGCTTTGCAGGGCTCGTACCCCTGTCCATTACATCACAAGTGCAACACTCTATCAGTTGAGCTACCACACAGTTTGATCACATTTAAACAAGTTTGGAAATGTATTTGGTTATTTAATAATAAAATGAGTTATGCGATGTAGTAAAAGTGTAAAGCTGTCACTAGATAGCAATGTGTGAGGAACAGAGAAAGAACAAAAAGTGTTTATGAACTGATATTCTGCTGTTACTCTTGATTTGTGTGAAAGGGTATAAAAGTCATTGTTGTTTTATGACCTCTAGTGTTTATTCCACCAGGACATTGTCGTGTTACGTAAAACAGACCATATAAAAATCATTATGCAAAATATTTAGTTATTGTAACTAGGGCTGTCAATTTAACGAGTTAATTCAGTGTGATTAATTTGACTAAAAATAACGCGTTAAAAAAATTAACGCCATTAATCGCAGTGCCCCTAATTGTAAATGGAAGATTCCTGAGAAATGCAAGCTTGTAGTACCACCTGTTTACTCCAGAGGGCAGTAAGTGAAACTCAGCTTTCTCAGCAAATATTTGTATATGCGATTAATCGCGATTAATTAATAGGGACACCATGTAATTAATTCGCTTAAAAATTTTAATCGATTGACAGCCATAATTGTAACATGATTCTGTGAGCAGGTTGTGAATGCCACTGGTGAGAAATATGACGAATATTTTGATGAAGACAGTAAAAAGGCGACTTTACAAACCAATCAAATTTAGCTGGGAACAAAGTTACTTTTTTAATTTTTTGATACTTAAGTACAATTTAATATGAATACTTTTTTACTTTCACTCAGGTATGTTTTTGGCTAGATACTTGGACTTTTAATTGAGTACAATTTTCACATAGTATCCATACTTTCACTTAAGTATAATATCGGATTACTTTTTACTCCTCTGTCCATTTCACCTTTTAAAAATACATTTTCCATGTTGATTAGACTGAAACATTCAGATGATTAAGATCTTGATTTAATAAATTGCATTGCATTTTTTACAACACAAAATAAAACACGCTTTTGGGGCCACTCTGTGGACATTTCTACACTCCTAGCTTCAAATTTCGGTAAGCACAGACCGATTTCAGCTGAAGAACTTTCTACCTATTGTCTCCGAATTTAAAGTGCGTTCGGTTTGGTTGGACAATTAAAAGGAATACTTAATCCAGAATGGAAAATTGTGTCATTGTTTACTCACCACAATCACAGAAGGTGCATTTTTGAGAATTTTTGAGTTGTTATTCACTAAAAATCTTCTTCTCTTATGAAGCTATTTAAATCTTCCTCTCCATTTTGCATATTTAAAAAGGTATGTCGCATTTGATAATGACACCCGTTTAGTGGAGTCAATAACATAAAAAATGGTGCGACTTGTCCACACACTATTTATTTTTTATTTGAACGTAAACACAAAAGAGATTTCAGAGCTTTGGCAGATGGTTAGATTATTATTGAATAAACACCTACATTTCGGTCTGTTCCTCACACAAAGTTATTGCATGGCATCAGAAGTCTTGGAATATTGTGTAAGAGTCATATGGACTACTCTTATGGGGTCCTTCTTGGAGCAATGATCGATTGTTGTATGAAAAGGAGCTGCATGAAAAATTTTAAATAAAAAATGACAGCCTTAGGGGCCGTTCACACCACACATCCATCTACTGTATGCTATTTTTCAGTTGTTTTCCTGTGTAAACATGCTGTTACTTCACGTCATCTTGTTTTTTTCATCGTCTCACACTGGAGCATTTTGTGGATGTCATGTCAAGTTAAATTAAATATAAAAAAGCATCTCATAGAGCAAGTACACATTTATTGTGAATGGTTTGGAATGACAAGCGGATCATATCGAAATATAACCTTTATTAAATATAATTCTACATGCATTGCATCTACTAAAGCAAAAAAAAAAAAAAACATGTTGTTTTTATATATTTATGTATGCATATGTAAGTATATTTGGTTGTCAAACCACAAATAAAAATCTTCTGAAGAGGTAAAGTTGCACAAAACTGTACCTTCATGATTTATATACTAACATGAAACCAAAGTGGACATACAGTGAATCTACTTTCTAGATCATAAATGTGGCACATCAATCTTTCCAGCTGTGAATTTAATACGCTGTGAAGTGTACACACCTGTCACCAATACGATAGACATACACAGCGCAGACCCATTTTAAATGCTTTCTGATGGAATTGGTTAACTTGTCAAACGTGTGTCCGAAAGCCCACATTTTGTGTAATAATATGTCCTACTCCAAACTATTTGCTTTTTATAAAGGAAGCAACTTGTCACTTTCCCAAAAGAGTCATATCTGAGTGTCTTAAGTTTCCTACTATAAATTTTTTTTTATTTATTTTATTTTATTTTTTTTTTATTCTAATTAACCCTTATTTTGTATTTTCAATTTTTTTTTCCTGATAACTATAGTTTATTTAATCTAGTGAGAAAAAACTCATGAATTTGTTCACATAGGGCAGACATAATCTTCCAAAAATGTTATTGGTTTTATTTATTTGGTTACACCTGTGATGATGCCGGTCTAAAGTGACCGACCAGTGGAAATTAATGGATTAAACTACAAAATAAAGAAATATTAAGTATTCAAGAGCATCCTAATCCTTTAAATGAAATGTGGATGTGCGTTTGCACAAAGTTCTCTGACGTGTGCACGTGTACACACACACACACACACACACACACACAAACATAGTCACTCACACACACACATACACACACACTCACAGTCACTCACACACACATACACACACTCACACTCAAACACAGTCACTCACACACACACATACACACACAAACATAGTCACTCACACACACACATACACATACACACACTCACAGTCACTCACACACACATACACACACTCACACTCAAACACAGTCACTCACACACACATACACACACACACATACACACACTCACACTCAAACACAGTCACTCACACACACATACACACACTCACACTCAAACACAGTCACTCACACACACACATACACACACAAACATAGTCACTCACACACACATACACATACACACACTCACAGTCACTCACACACACATACACACACTCACACTCAAACACAGTCACTCACACACACATACACACACACACATACACACACTCACACTCAAACACAGTCACTCACACACACATACACACACTCACACTCAAACACAGTCACTCACACACACACACATACACACACAAACATAGTCACTCACACACACATACACACACACTCACAGTCACTCACACACACATACACACACTCACACTCAAACACAGTCACTCACACACACATACACACACTCACACTCAAACACAGTCACTCACACACACACACACACACAAACACACACTCACACACTCACAGTCACTCACACACATACACACACTCAAACACAATCACTCACACTCACACACACTCACTCACTTACTCACATACACACACACACACGCGCATATACACACACACAAACATAGTCACACACATACACACACACTCACAGTCAATCACAGTCACTCACACACTCACGGTCACTCACAAACACATAACACACTCACACACTCAAACACAATCACTCACACTCACACACACTCACTCACTCACTCACATACACACACCCTCACTCACTCTCACACACACACACACACACTCACTCACTCACACACACGTACACCCTCACTCAAACACACACACACACACACACAAATACGCACACACTCACACACACACTCACTCACACACACACACACACACACACTCGCTCACAAACACACTCACTCACACACACACACAAACAATCACTCACTCACATACACACACACACACCCTCACTCACAAACACACACACACACTCACACACACGCACACCCTCACTCACTCACACACCCTCACTCATTCACTCACACACACCCTCACTCACACACCCTCACTCACTCACATACACACACACCCTCACTCACTCTCACACACTCACACACACGTACACCCTCACTCAAACACACACACACACTCACTCACTCACACACACACACACACACACATACGCACACACTCATACACACACTCACTCACGCACACACACACTCGCTCACAAACACACTCACTCACTCACTCACACACACACACAAACAATCACTCACTCACATACACACACACCCTCATTCACTCACAAACACACACCCTCACTCACACACACCCTCACTCACACACACACACACCCTCACTCACTCACATACACACACACCCTCACTCACTCTCACACACACACACTCACACACGTACACCCTCACTCAAACACACTCACACACACACTTACTCACACACTCACACACACACACACACACAAATACGCACACACTCATACACACACTCACTCACACACACACACACACACACACACACACACACTCACACTCTCGCTCACAAACACACACACTCACACACACACACAAACAATCACTCACTCACACACACACACCCCCTCACTCACTCACGCACACACACATACACACACACACACCCTCACTCACACACACACACACCCTCACTCACTCACTCACTCACACACACACCCTCACTCAAACACACAAACACAAATACGCACACACTCACACTCACACACACTCGCTCACAAACACACTCACTCACACACACACACACTCGCTCACAAACACACTCACTCACACACACACACACACACACATTGTGTTTGGGCTCGTTTGAATTGGGATAGTCTGCTGTAATATACACCACCATTCTAAAGTTTGGGGTCACTTGCCTGAAGTATTTCTCATGATCTTAAAAATCTTTCGATCTGAAGACGTATGATTAAATGTTTGAAATTAGTTTTGTAGATAAAAATAGAATTGTGCCAAAATAATCATTTATTTAATTACAAAACTCAAATTTTATTTAAGAAAAAAAAACAACGTTTTTGAAATTGATGACTTGGATCAAATAATAAAGGAAAGCAGCCAATAAGTGCTCAACATACATCAAGAAGTTGGTTGAGAAAATTCTAGGCAAAGGGTGACTACTTTGAAGATGCTAAAATATAACACAGTTTTGATTTATTTTGGATTTTGTTTATGCATGTTTAGCAACATAATTCCTGTAGTCCCATTTATGTTATTACATAGTTTAAATATTAGTGGGCCGGCCATTACACAAGAGGAACATATGGGAACATAACACAAGAGTTAAAATACTGTTGGTATATGTAGTCTTGGCATTTTAGAAGGAAATGCAACACTTTGTCAGCTTGTTGATAAAGCAAAATGGAAGCTACTTGTATATTGCCTCAAAACATAAAAAGCACACTTCCTCTGTGGCAGATTCCAGCACACATCAGTGCTGTTTTTTTTAAAGTACAGTTCTCTGCGATGGAAAGTACAAAAATGTGCACTTCCATTGCAGAAATGCATTCCGTATTCAGAAATATTGTAATCATAATACATAATAATATTAACAAACATGAAGCTGCTCCTCTGCTGGATTCAAAAGTGCAGAATGTTTATTTATTTGTGTTGTGTTGGATGCTCTATGGCTCTGATAAGGAGAGTTTGGTGGCTTTTGATATTTTCCACACATGTTAAACAGCTGCTTGTTACATTCTCTGTTATGAATCTCTTAACAAAATGGGGAAAAAAAACCTATTTAACATAGTGGAGACCAACCATAATAGCCCTGTGATAATCGAATCATTACTTCACACCATTTGTTTACCATTACATTTAAACCCAGAGAACAAAATAGCAGGTCAGTGCTGCCCATAACACTGCAACAAAATTCATTGATTTCTTAACTCGCAAGAGGAACTATTTGTCTTCCCGTTTAAATAGGCTGCGTAATTAAAAGCGCTCCGCTAAACAAATAAGAATATCATCATTCACAAATACATTTTTCAGAGCAGGTAATGACTGTATTTTCCGTTTTTCCACTTGCACGTTAGTAAGAGCACTTAGATTAATCAAAGTACATCTGATGACATTTTCATTTGTCGCTCACTGGAATGAAGTCGTGGAAGAATGGAGATTGATTTATTATATTTATTAATTTAGCCGTCCGAACAAATGTGTTTAGGTCCATGAAGATTAACCAAAGATATAGTGAATGCTTCATAGAAAAAGGCATGACTTTAATAAGCTAATTCAAGAGTATGTGTCATGGAAAATCACTGTACAGACGCTGCTGGGGGAGTTTTCCATGCCTTAGTCTGATGTGTAGATCATTGATTTTCTTTTTTTTTTTCTTTTTTTTTTTTTGTATTTTCTCCATTCTGGCTGGTCACGTTCATGTAAAATATTTTTCAAGCAGTGGAGATGTCATTCTCACCAGGAGAAATCTTTTATGAAACCTTTTTAAAGAAACGTTTAATGGATCCGTTATGTATATTTTTGGTATGTTATTTTTTTTGTAGAAAGAACAGTCATTATCATTTAAAAGCACCTGTCAAAACGCTTAAAGGAATAATTCATCCCAAAATGAAAATGTAGCTCCAAACCTGTTTGACAGTCTTTCTTCAGTGGAAAACTAAAGGAATTTTTTTTTTATATTGTGGAAATTAACTTTTCCATTAAGGGGCTATATTTGACACGAATTTGATTTCCAAGGGCATGTAAATACAAGAGCATATGGTATATAAACAATATAAAAAATTACATATAACACCAGTGATGGATTACCAACTGGGCCAAAGGGGCCAGTGCCCAGGGGCCCTTGACTACCAGGGGACACTTAACTGCCCGGGGGTGCCCTGGGCTTTAAGGCAGCACAATCTAGTGTTGTGATACCCCGCTTGAAAACTCTATTGGGCATGAACAACGACCCCCCACCCCCCCCCCCCCCACCCCCGACCAGGCCAATGGGGCCAATGCCCAGGGGCCTTGACTACCAGGGGGCCCTTGTTCAACAACGACACCACTCCATCCCTGTTCAACAACTTTAGGGTGGATGGGGGCCCTTGGAGATAATTGGCCCCAGGGCCTTTGCGAGTCATAATCCGTCCTTGTACAACACATACATCAAACAAAAATGTAAATCATTCTTTTACGTCAAATAAATAATTTACTAACATTAATTATCAATCTGAATAATAAGAATGATATATTATGTAATAACATGTATAGGCCTAGAATAAAATATTAAGAAATGTTTCAGATGTTCCAAATAAAATACAGTGGAATTTGTCATGAGCCCTAACATTTTTTGTAAAACTGTAAATGTGTATGTCTTCAGAAGACTTGGAATATGTCGCATGAAATACTTTTATGATAGCTCAATCGACAGCATTTGTGGCATTATGGGAATTGTGGTTGATGACCACAAAAAATTATTTCTACACATTCCTACTTTTATTTAAAAAAAAGAAAAGATCGAAGTTATAATAAGATACAATGGAATTGAATGGTACTAATGTTCGGAAAGTCTAAAATGTGCGACGATATGAAGCTTATTATTTTATAAAATGACTACATTCATTCTTTTTTTTAAAACATGTTTTATTTGAGCTGTATGGTTAGGTTGTTAGGGTTAGCTTAGGTTTTAGTAAATTAGGGTTCACAGCCTTACGTCGTCATGGCAACTTTATTTTAATGCCCATTGCAATGAAAATGCAACCTATTGGAAGTTTAGTTTGTTCAATTAGACAATCTCTCAATTCGACTTTGGGAAATGTTAAATGTTACTTGAATTGGTGCTATTTTAGTGTATTTATATCTTTATAATGTGGAAGATTTCAATAAAGCATTATAATGCCACATATTGTTTTGTTTACTTTCCAAATATAAAAATAAATACATTTTGACATGAAATGAAGTATATATAAAGTCAAATTTCAACACATTGAAAATCTGCGATTAATCAAGATTAACTGCAAACTATTATGCGATTAATCGTGATTAAAAATTGTAATCGACTGACAGCACTCGTTTTGATATGGTATCTGACTTCACCACAGTCCTAAAGAAAGATCCACCAATCAGAGAAATCACTGTTACCGTGGAAACACACCCCATACCGGTCTAACTGCAATCTAAAACTCCTTATTTTGCAATCAACTGAAATAGATATTGTTTTTGTACTTATATTCAGTTATGTCATCATTCACAATGCTTCATGGGATTGTAGTTCATTCCCACATTTTTGTATACTTTTTGGATTCAAATCATAGGTTGTAATTTTGTAATTATCTTGGAGCTGGTTGGTTTGTGTAGAATGCTTTACTGATTATTTTTTTTGTGTGTGTATATTATTCTTCTTCTTCTTCTTATTATTATTATTATTATTATTTCAATCCCTATGGAGATCATGAAAGAGAACCAAGACTGCAGAAAATGTGTGCAGTCACAGTTGAGCTCTATTAAGAGACTATGCAAATGTAAACATATGTCTGAGTTATCCTGTGAGGTAATTGCAATACCTTGAGGTGAATTCCCCCTTTGGGCGATTTATTGCCAGCTTGATTAATTACCTTTTTTAAAGTAAGGCCTTATGGCTCTTTTTTCCTCCGCCAAGGACTTAAAATTTGCAGAATAAGCAGAAAACATCTTTCTGTGGGGTTTGTAAGTTTATGAAGGTCTGAAAAGACAGCACAATATGGAAAAATGAATTTGAGGCTCCTACAACTGCAATCAGCAAGTGCTCAGTGGAGATGTCAGAGAGTTGACACCACATTGTGGGTTTTTGTCCCTAATGGCGTTGCCGACAAAAAAGATCCAGTCAGCAACACGGAAAACAATTATCTTCACATTGGTATATTTGATTGAGTTCAGGACATTTTCGAAATTCGAATGTATTTGAAGAAGTCAGGTTACTGGCCTTGCATAAAGCAGTGATTATTCCATGCTGTACCGTTACCTAATTGGCTTTTCTGACAATGTGTACTGGTTTCTGTCGCAGTATGTGGTTAATTGATTTCATTTATAAGCTCATGATATGCAGTTGCTCTTGTCTAATTTGGAGCGATCATTGTTACGTTCAAGAAATAATAAAAAGAGACATAACTAATGTTGAAGATTAGAGACATAAATTAAGGTGCTTTACCTCTGCACTACTACATAATGAGATAAACAGCCATGGCAATTTTTATTTCACAGTTTCATCACAAAAAGCTCTCGGATTCAAATGGTTTTGCTTGTGAGAAGTGAATTTGACCTGATTTTTCATTGCATTTTCAGCGGACCCAAATCAAAGTAGATAACATTTACATGGAACATGATAGTTTACATCTAGAACTTTATTTACAATATATATTATTACAATATTATTTCTTGGAATTTCCTAGAAAGGGTGAGGCACGTTTTATTATCTAATTGAATGGCATTCAGGTGTTTTATATGTGGCTTAGGTGTAGCTTTGTGGGCCATTACAAATACTGAGGTTATTAGTTTAGAATTTTTAACTCAATTTTTAACTTTTCCAATTTGCTTTTCCAATTAATCTTTGTTTTTGTTGGTTTTTGCTCCATGATCTCAAGTTTTATTTATTTATTTATTTAGTTAGTTTAATTAGTTTTCCCCCCAGTATGTTTATAGCTTTTATTTTAGCGTTAGTTGTCAAATTGTTTAGGCCACTGAAGCAGGGGCGGAGCCAGGAGTTTTTCAAAATGGTGGCCAGACAGGGGCAAGTGATCAGTCTTCAAGCAGCTTTTTTATATCGCCAGGCTGAGTGGATACAATGAAACCCAGGACGGAATGGTTTGGCGACTTTGGTGTGCACACATATTAAGTTTGTACATTTGTACAGAGATGATTTCAACTCTAAAGAACTAAATTGTGCCAAAAAATTACCAAAACAATGACTAAAACAGCAATTTCGAGTGGGGTGGCCAATGGGGTGGCCAGGCTTTGGTCCATGGTGGCCATGGCCACCACAGTTAACGGCTAAAACAAATCATTTATGGCTATTTTATTTCATTTAGGTAATTTTTTGGAGCCATGAAAATGTAGTTAGTACATTTTTTATTTTTATTTTACTTTTTATTCAACTTTTTATATATATACACTACCGTTCAAAAGTTTGGGGTCACTTGTCTGAAATGTTTCTCATGATCTTAAAAATCTTTTGATCTGAAGGTGTATGCTTAAAAGTTTGAAATTAACTTTGTAGACAAAATATTATTCTGCCAAAACATATACATTTATTTAATTACAAATCTAAAATTTCCTAAAAAAAAAAAAAGTTTTTGAAATGGATGACTTGGATCAAAATATGAAGAAAAGAAGCCAATAAGTGCCCAACATAGATGGGAACTCCTTCAATACTGTTTAAAAAGCATCCCGGGGTGATTCCTCAAGAAGTTGGTTGAGAAAATGTCACGAGTACATGTCTGCAAAATCTAGGCAAAGGGTGACTACTTTGAAGATGCTAAAATATTACATAGTTTTGGATTTATTTTGGATTTTTTGGTCACAAAATAATTCCCATATTTCCATTTCTATTATTCCATAGTTTTGCTGACTACTATTATTCTAAAATGTGAAATAAATAAATAAATAAAGAATGAGTAAGTGACCCCAAACTTTTGAACGGTAGTGTATATATTTTTATAATATTATTATACATCTCTCAAGATATTTTGATGCATAGCCAAAATAAAGAATATGGCGTGCAGCTGCCCCACACAAAATAAGCAGCCAAATGCTAATTTTATTAATCGAAATGAATAATCGCAATTACAAAATCAAAGTACATTATCAAAAATTTGGATTTTCGTCATAATCGTGCAACCCTACTTTTCAGAATTGCTTATTAAATAACTGTCTGCTTTCCTCATTCTGAACAAAAACAACTGCTCATTTGTATGGACGCCTTTGATATTTACTCTGTCTCCACTTATGACTGGTGTGATATATTTCATGTTTTCAAATTCATAAAATTGTTTTGTGTGGGTAACAGACATACAGACCGAAATTGCACATGTTGTCAGCCACCGACTGAGGCTGAGTTGGAATGGCATACTGCCAGACTACTCACACTACATCTGCCATAGACACACATGTCAGGATTAGTAAGAGTAGTATGGTTAGTATGCTATTTCAAACTCATCCTGTGTCTTGTGAGGGTGCTTGACGCTCTGAAAACCGAATCCTACATCCATCCACACGAATGTTTAACATCTCATAGGAGACATGGGACTTATGCATGATTGAATTCTACACCCAAGGCTATATGCTACTGGCTTTACAGTGCCAAAAGACCTTTTATTTTTTCAGAATCAGACCAGCTTCACTGTCTTCAGACTGTTGCTGTGCTCTGGCAGCACTGTCCCTCCATGGAGATGAGAAGAGGCAAGTTTCAGCATCCAGAGAGCATCCTGGGAGAGCTCATGGCCACAGTCTGCTGTGTGATCTTCTGCCTGGGAGCTCTGCAAAGGGCCAACTTTATCAGATACTTCTAGAAATGCATGACCTGTCCAGTTCGAAACATTGGCTGCAAATGAAACAAAAATGAGGACTGCTGAATGCTAGATATGGGCAACCAAGGGCTCCAGGGAGAGGAGAGTCGTCCACGCTTGAAGCTGGTCTTTATCAATTTGAATTCAGACAGTGGAAGTGCTAAAAGTTGTTGTCAGCGTTAGGGTTAAACTAAGGGTGTGAAATCTAAACAGCCTTCCAATTGTAATTTTAGGAATACATTTGGGGAAAGCCACTTTACCCAGATGCAAATATAGGCTACTGAGAAATTGAGACCGTGGTCAAAATCCCTTTAAAGCAAGTCTGGTCACTCGCTGTGCATATTCGTAACGCCTCAAGGCAGCTGTATTAATCCAAGTACATCTCTTAGCTACTTGAATGGGAGAAGACAGAAATATCCAAAACTGTTGGTAAAAATTACATTCAAAATACATATTTCACATCAGCATTCAAGGAATGGTTCACTTAAAAATTTTAATTCTCTTCAAAATTACTCACCCCTATGTTGTTCCAAACTTGTATGACGTTCTTTCATTAAAAATTTATATCTCAGTCTGTCTAGTCGATGCAATGGCTGTGGATAGAGACTCACTTTAAGCTCAAAATTGTGGCCTTGGCTGATTTGTAGAAGCACATTAAAAGCTAGCATCATTTATTTTTACCATCTTTAGAGGTGGAAACTGTCTTTATGTATTCGCAGTATTGATTTTTGTCCTCCAGCGCTTGTCATATAAAGTTCCCTTGAAACTCGATTTGCATTACATCATGTCCGCTCACTTCTTTGTACTGGGGGAAAAAAATGAAGAAAAGTGTGCAAGGAAATAAATAGATAAATAAAATCATCACACATCACAGTCAAGTTTACCACCTGGTTCTCAGAGTGACGTTTTGTTTTGTTTTGATTTTCCCACTAAAGAAGCACAATCTTCAAAATGTCATAAGGTTTGACAACATCTAAAGAAAATATTAAAAGGAGGCAAACTGAAAATTGGAAAGTAACACATGACAATGTTCAATAAGACCATTCCATAGGTGAAACATGAAGGTGAGCAAGTCTTCCATCAACAGGCTGCCTTTGTGCCAGAATAATTTACAACCTTAGCTTTTGAATAGAAACAAGATGAAATCAGCTTTTGTTCTTTTGAAAAGATTTGACTAAACTAAAAGATCTTGAGTCATCTCAGGTGTAATTCAGCATCGAAAGTAGACAAGACTTCCATCTGATATAAAGGTGCATACATTAATATCACAGCACTGCTACATTGATAGTGTCAACTATTTAAGATTTTGTGCATTATAAAGGTGTGGGAGCAATTTATAGTGACTTTATATAATAATCCATAAACAATTAACATATAAAATTGCTTAACCATTCAAACATAAATATACCCGAAAATATGTAAATGCATTTCTACCTTTTTGAATTGTACACTGATTGATAATTTTTTTTTTAACTAAATATAACAGAGAAAAAGCAATCTATACACTAAATAAGTTAGTTTAAGCGTAAACTTGTAATTATTATGTAAATTCTGCATCTATACTCAATTCTAGCATGTACAAATGAATGGTCTAGCTTATTAGTAAATATTAATTATAATTGTTTGGTATCTTTACAATGCGTATCAATCCTAAAGAAGAAAACCTTTATTCAAATGTATTTGCAAATTTGAGTTAATTTCACTGGTAAACAACATAAGTAAACCTTGCCAGCAAGCACCAGCTTTAAATATTAATTAGCATGAATGCTTTCACTGTTTGCAAGTTTATTTACACAATTTGTATTGTTACGTTTAGTAACTTCTAGTTTTGTGAAGTCTAAAGTTCAATTCTACTCAAAATTACCTGCTCATGATGATTGTTGATTGTCTGTGTGCACAGCTCTGTATCTGGTATCTATTGTCAGTAATTAGGGATGCATCGATACCACTTTTTCTCTTCCGATCCGATATCGGAAATCTCAGTATCGGCCAATCCCGATCCGATATCAGTGTTAATTTTTTGCATAATCAGAAAGGAATATCTTTACATTATTGTGTGGAACTAATTGGGTGTGCTCTGTAATATGTAAAGAAACACAACAGAGCAATACACAGCGGCATTGAACGTGTTGTTCAACCCCCCCCCACCCCCCCGGTCGCTCCTTCTTCCCATGGGATTGAGGATGACCCGGCTGGCGATGAAGGCGATATGGGGATAACGACGGGCTCAGTTTCGCCGGGTAAATCCCCACAAGCCCCCCGACACGCTCGCTCGCTTCCGTCCGAGCTCGGGATGAGTGCGGCTTGCCTCACAGCCAGCCGGCATTCTCCCTTGAGACCCTGGACTTGGATGATGACATCGCCGCTGCATCGGAGAGCATCCAGGCATCTGACACGGAAGACTCGACTGGGCTGCCACCTTCAGGCTTGACGACTGGTACCTCGGCTCCGGGCGCCGCTCACAGCACATACCGTGTGACAATCACCCCTTCTTGCCATCAGACTTTCAAGGCCCACCTTCGAGCTGCTTGATTCAGTTGAACTCAAGGCCCTCTCCCTGAAGACGGCCCTCCTGATCGCGTTAGCCTCCGTCAAGAGGGTTGGGGACCTGCAAGCATTCTCTGTCAGCGACACCTGCTTGGAGATCAGTCTGGCACATTCTCATGTTATCCTGAGGCCGCAAAAGGGCTACGTGCCCAAGATTCCTACGACCCCCTTCAGGGACCTGGTCGTGAACCTGCAAGCACTGCCCGGGGAGGAGGCAGACCCAGCCCTTTCGTTGCTGTGTCCGGTACGTGCTTTGCGTATCTATTTGGACTGCATGCAGAGCATTAGATGTTCTAAGCAGCTCTTTGTCTGCTTCGGCAGATGGTGGAAAGGGAACACCTTCTCCAAACAGAGGTTAGCTCACTGGGTCGTTGATGCTATTTGTTTAGCTTATCACACCCAGGCCATGCCCGCCCCCTTGCGGGTTCAAGCACACTCTACGAGAAGTGTGGCATCCTCATGGGCACTGGCCCATGGCACCTCCTTAGGAGACATCTGTAGAGCAGTGGGCTGGGCAACACCCAATACCTTTGCCAGATTTTACAATCTCAGGGTTGAGTCGGTCTCGTCCCGTGTTTTGTCAGGTCCGAGCCGGTAGAACTCGGTAACGGAGCACAGGTGGTGGCGTAGTGGGCTAAAGCACATAACTATTAATCAGAAGTTCGCTGGTTCAATCCCCACGGCCACCACCATTGTGTCCTTGAGCAAGACACTTAACTCCAGGTTGCTCTGGGGGATTGTCTGCCAAATGCATAAATGTAAATGTAAATTTGCTTACATTATTCAATTTGATGTCATGAAGTTAAGAAGATTTTACATAATTTTATACAATTAAAATTGACGTGTGAACTGTGTGAAAATTTTTGGTACGTCAGTCATCGTAGTCATGTTGTTCAGTGTATAGTGTCTTGAAGTTTATAAGCTTGGAGTTTATATCTCAGAATTGCAAGTTTGAATCTCATCATATTTAGCAAGATATAAACTCAATTATGAAACATGAAGTCTCAATTGTGAGATAAAAAGTCACAATCACATTTATTGGCTTGTTGTTTTATTCCGAGGAGGGATGCAACTTAATCGAATTGTCTGTTAAGCATTTTGCATTCATGTAAATTAATGTTTTAATTGTGTAGTTAATTCTTTTATCTACCAAAATTAATTAGGACATTGCATGTCTTGAAGATGTAATTTTGAAAATGTATCAGTAAATATACAAGTACAACTTTTATTGTTTAAATTATTATTATTATTATTATTATTATTATTTCTCATGAAATGAACAATATTACACTTCTTTTCTCAGGCAGAAAAAAAGAGATTCTTGTAATTTTCAAGGTTTGGATGTACTTTCTAAATGATTTGCTTCTTTATATCTACAGTAAATGTGCATTACAAGATTAAGTCTAAAGTGAAAACCTTGAGCTATGTGTTAAACTTTACAGATAAAAATTCAATTCAATTTATGAAAGGGACCCATATAAATAAACACAGCAGAAAACTTTTGAGTAAGCATCATTTAGTCTATCTCGGTCACTAAAAAGTTTGCACAAAAAGAACCAGCACTGCATTAATTTAATGACATAATTTTGCATCATTTTGTATAAGTAGAACACACTCCATTAGTCTGCATTGTGATTAAACAAATATATATTTGCAGATTGAACTGGTGTATTCATTTGTTTCAGGCAAAGTAGAATTTGTATGCATGAATTAATACAGATTGGAAAATTATCACACTCCTGGGTTAGGTTTTTTCAGGAAGCTATCTTTAACTAAGAGGTTGCATTGTAAATACATAAAACAGAACCAAGAACAGTAAGGCAATAAAACCGAATACAAATGAGAGGACATCATAAAATGAGAAATATAATATGTAATCTGATTTGACATTTATCAATATTACAACAACTTGACTATGGGTAGATTTTAAGAGGCCCTATTATGCTTTTTTGGATTTTACCTTTCCTTTAGTGTGTAATACAGCTGTTTGTGCACGTAAAAGGTCGCAAAGTTACAAAGCACAAAGTCCACACCAAAGGGAGTTACACTCCCATAGAAAACACTGCTCAAGAACTACAAGAAATGGTTGGATTGTAGTCCAGCAATTTCTTCTGTTAAGTATATTCGTCACTATGTAGCACATTTGTGTAATGACCGCCTAAGGGCTACTTTGGCCCACCCTCAAACAAATGTAGTTACAGCCGAGGCCAGAATGAGTTGGGTTAGTGTTTTCTCCATGTCTAGGAGATGCTGTTTTCTTCATTGCGACAGCAAAACCTCTTTGTTTGGACTTCCAAAGGCAGACGACTTGAAGAATCAGTTGTTAAAATACATTTTTATCACAATTCCTCAGCAGTACAACCACAACTACATTGTCAATCTCAAGAGTTTGTGTCAGTGGTAAAGAGAGGAGGTTTACTTATAATTACAAGCTGTAATGTTACGGCCGCTATCCACGGTAGTCCACTGCTAACTTGCTCACTAACTCTCTAATACCCTCGGCAATGTCCAACTGGGAGTAAATCTCTGTTCTCCGTTCATAGCTTGGGCGAAAAAAAGTTCGGCTGCACCAATTCCAGCAAAAGATGACTAACTTAGATGCACTACATGTCTTTTACTTGAAGCTTTGTTAGGGTCACAAATCAACAGTGTACTTGGTCCCTAGTTACACTACCATTGTTACCATGATGTAGAGAAATTGCACAGTTATAACATCACATCTGAAATGTAAGAGAGCTGCAAAATAAAAACGTACCACTGTGAAACGTCCTGCTTGTGAAGGTGGTTCGGGTCTATCATCTTATCAGACTCGGCCTTGAATAGGTATGACAAGACCTACGCCATTGTTACCTGTCATATATTTGCATACAGATTGATCTCTTCAACGTTTATTATACAATCTCATTTAACAGCAACTACATACAGCACATTATCTATTAGTCTAATGTCATATACGACCACTAGAAGCATTATGGGTATTGTAGCCAAACACACATACCCACACATCTCTCCTCCCAAGAAGGTATACACTTCTCAATATCTCAAATAACACATCAGTCAGGGTTACAGAAGTCTTACTTAAACATCAATCAACATGTATCACATTACTATTGAGAAACTATTACTATTGTGATATTACTTAACACAACCTGCATACATTTAGATCTGCACTAAAAAAATTTATCACAGACCAAATTATCCTCATTTTCACTCTTATGAAAATGAGGAGAGAGCATGTATACAGAATACAGATTTACAGCTAGTCTCTGTAACGAGCAGTCATTTTTATACCCTGCCACTAGAAGTTTTTCTAACCGGGTTGGACAGGCAAGGAATGTTCATGTGGTCTCTGTGTCTGTAGTGTTTGCAATTAATGATAAGCAACAGTTTGTGTATAGTCAGTTCCAGCAGACAGCACAGACTGTAAATGACACCTATTCCATCCAAGGATAGCTCCATTTTGTGACTGAACAAGATAAGACCTTGGTTCATTTGTGGGTCTCACGACTGATCCTGAGGTTCTCCAGGTTTTCTCCCCATCCAACTGTACAATAACCCTTTCACCTGGGTGTAAGTGAGGGAGTGGACAAACTGAATGTCTTTTGTCAAAGAAGCGCTTGTAAGATGCTTTTGCATTTCTGTCCTTTTTAGCCACTTGCTGTTGTTTGATGCAATGTCATCTAAAGTTTCTTTCCAAGACGGGTAGTTTTGTGCGAAGTTGACGTGCTATCATTAATTGAGCAGGGCTTGATCATTTTTCCCTCCATGTTCACACAGGTCTGCTCCTATCGTGTGCCATGGACTGGGTGGCAGTGGGGTTGTCACCAGTGTCTCCCTTCACTGGGTTGGTCTGTGTTCTTGGCAGAAAGAGCACTGAGACACTTTTGCATTTCTGATACCAGGCCACCAGACTGACATTCTATCTCTTTCCTGGCATTTGTTTAGCCCTTGGTGACAATCATGCAACCGATCAAGGATCTCCTGTCATTGAGTGGAGGGAACTACAATTCTGTCTCCATGTAAGAGTAATCCTTCTGCCTCAGACAGTGATGCTCTTTTGGCATAGTAAGCATTGAGTTCATACGGCACATGGTATGGCCAGCCGTCTTTTATGAAACATCATACTTTGCTTATTTCGGGGTCATTACTTGTGGGTGCATGTATATTTGACATTTTAGACTCTGACATTGGTCTAATCTGAATCAGAGTCTCTACATAAACTTGTACCGCATGAACCGCATCAGGCGCATCACTAGTCATTGGCAGTGTACAGGTGTTTTGTCTAGATCATAAGCATTGATCAGAGGAACCAGGGGCTTATGATCTGTTAGTAGTTTGAAATCACCCAGCCCCTGCAGATAGCAGGCGAGCATCTCACATGCTCATACTGCTGCAAGGCATTCTTTCTCGATCTGTGAGTTCCTGAATTGTCTGCAAAACCCCCTTCAGATTCTTATTGTGTGTCTCCTGGTCTCTGCCATACAGCAAGATATCATCCATAACCACTACACAGCCCTCATGTCTCTCAGCCTAATCATTTCCCTCTGGAAGATCTCAGGTGCTGACGTGATACCAAAGGGAAGCCTCTGGAAACAAAACCTGCCTCTAGGAGTGATGAACATTGTGATTAATTACTTTTGGAGTCTAAACGAATCTGCCAGAACCCTGATCATGCAAGTGTTGAGAAAACTTTAGACCCAGTCAGCTTTGGAGTCCTGTAATGTATGCAAAATACATTTTTCTCTCCTCACTGCTTTGTTGAGGTTTTTTAGGTCCACAAAGATTCTGACTTTCCCCATTTATTTGCTACTGGGACTATGTGGGCACACCAATCCGTGGGCTCTGTGACCCCACATATTATCTGCATGGACAGCATCCTATCCAACTCTTCGTTGACTTTCTGAGTTAATGTAAATGGCACTCTGCCTGGTGTAGCTAAATTGTAGGGTTGTGCATCAGGCTTCAGCTAATTTTTAATTGGCTTGCAATTCAGGCGGACAATTTCCCCAAACAGTGCTGAACTGACCTGGCCTACTGTACTAGGCCCATATTTCCTGCTGTACTTTACCTAGAAAGTTGTTTGAATAATGTCCATTAACTACATAAATCCAAAATTTGTGATGAGCAGAAATTCTTTCAATCTCTGCTAGAAATATCCCCATTGTTTTCACTGTGCCACATGAACTGTTTAGCTGTATTGACATTTTAATCAGTGGGGTGGTGCTGTGGAAGACTCTGGTAAGTTTCACTGGACATAAAGGTGATGTCTGCCCCTGTGTCAATTTTAAAGGATACAACTTTGCCACACACAGGAAGACTTACCAGCCATTCAGTTTCTGAATACTTTTTCTCAATACTGCCATGGAAGTATGCTTCACAGTCATCCCCTTCTCTGTACTGCACATCCACTGCTCTTACAGTCTTGCTTTGGCAGGCTGCAGCAAAGTGTCCCACTTTATTACATTTACGGCATTGCTTATTATGTGCAGGGCATTCTCGTGGGCAATGATATCTGTTGCATCGTGAACACTATTTCCCCTCTGTCTGTTTATAACCTTGTTGGACAATTTTGTTCATTCTTTTACTTGTGTTGCGGTATTTCTCTCCTCTGTGCCACAGTTGCAACGCTAAAAATTCAGCTGATGTCGCTGCCTCGGAGTTCCGTGTCTTTACCAGCTCTGCATGTCATGCCATTTGTACAGCTTTTTCTAGCATCAAATTACTTTCCATCTGAAGTCTCTGTGACACTCCATGATCAGCTATTCTAATGAACAATCTATTGCAAATCTGTTCAACTTGTGCCCCAAATTCGCAGTGTTCTGCTAGCTCATGCAGTCCCTTGACAAAAGCTTCCACTGATTCACCTGTCTTTTGTGAGCACTGGTGAAAACATGCCCGTTCATGTATAAAATTTCTTCTCTGTATGAAATGTTAATTTGAACTTGTATGCAACTATCGTGTTGTTACTGGAATGAGCAGGTTCAGTGAATCAAAATGAAATAAATATAGGCTCTGCCTCTTTCCCCATAGCATACAGCAGTGAATTTACATGTACCGCACTGTCTTCTTTACTTAACTTGATGGCGATCTGAAAGCGTGCAAAGCGCGGGATCCACTGTGGCCACAAGGCGGGCTGGCTAAAATCAAATGATTCCAAAGCCTGAAACATCGACATATCTTCTGCTTTATGAATATCTCTTCAGCGGGTGCGAGTTACTTCTGACACCATGTCATATATTTGCGTATAGATTGATCTCTTCAACATTTATTATACAATCTCATATAACAGCAACTACATACAGCACATATCTCTTAGTCTCTTCCGTATACCACGTACACGTATTACGTTATATACGACAACTATAAGCATAATGGGTATTGTTGCCTAATACACATACCCACATTATCGTAGTTACAGTAGTGTTTACAGCTGCTCAGGAAGTCTCAGGAGCTGAAACTCGGTTAAGGGCCGTTATATCTCTGACACATGCTCTAAGCGGTTGACCAATCACAACAGACTAGGCCAATTGGACCAGTCAGAGCAGACTGGGCTTTTCGGAAAGGGGGGCTTTAAAGAGACAGTAGCTAAAACAGAGCATTTCAGACAGAGGGTGAAAAGAGGTGCTGTAGAAATGTACATTATGATAAATATAATGTGTTTTTTGAACATTAAAGCATGTAAACATATTCTAGTAGACCCCCAAAATAAAGTTATGAACCTGAAAATGAGTATAATAGAAGTTCATGACAAACAGAAAAGAGGTAATACAGTGAGAGAAAGGAAGACGTACAGGAATATGGATAGACTTGCATTTGCAAAGGTGAACAGGATACAGAATTTACTTCTTCAGTATTGCAGACTCCATCTGTCAGCAGGACAATTGTGACAAGTTATTAGCTTTAAGGTCAAAATCTTAAAGTGCAACTGTTTAAAATTCCTTCTTTGTGGAAACCAGTTTACCCAGCCATCACTTCAGATATAAGACATTACATTTTTTGTTGATGCAGAAACATGACCTTAAAGGAATAGTTCAACCCAAAATAAAAATTCTGGCATTGTTTACTCATCCTCACGTCTTTTCAAATATATTGAACTTTCTTTCTTCTGTTGAACTCAAAAGATTATATTTTTTCCATACAACAAACTTAAATTTTGAATAGTACAGTTAAAGTAGTGAAAAAGACTCTTGTGCATGTACAAACTTGCCACACATGCGGTTACTAGGGAGTTCTGAGTTGTTCTTGGTGTGTTGCTATGAGGTTGCTATAGTGTTCTGAGTGTGTGTGTTGCTATGCATTTACTAGAGTGTTTTTTTGCATGTTGTTATGCGGTTTCTAAGTTGTCCTGAGCGTTTTTAGCATGTTGATATGTGGTTGCTAGGGTGTCCTGAATGTTTTTTAGTGTGCAGATAGGCTGTTGCTAGGATGTTCTGATTGTTTTTTTTTTTTTTGCATGTTACTAAGCGGTTGTGATATTTTTCTGAGTGGTTCTTAGTGTGTTGCTATGCTAGAGTTTTTTGGGGTTTTTTTGCGTGTTGCCATACGGTTGTGAGGGTTTTCTGAGTGTTTTTTACAGTTTGCTACGCGGTTGCAAGGTTTTTATGAGTGTTTTTTAGGGGGATGTTATGAGGTTGCTAGAATGTTTTTTAGCAGGTTGCTATGTGGTTGCGAGTGTTTTCTGAGTGTTTTTTTAGCAGGTTGCTATGAGGTTGATGGAGTGTTTTTTAGCGGGCTGCTATGCTGTTGCTATAGGGGATTCAAAGTGGTTGCTAAGTTGTTCTAAATCTTGTTTTAAGTGTGTTGCTATGTGTTTGCTAGGGAGTTCTGGTTGGTTCAAGTGTGTTGCTATGCAGTTACTTGAATGCTCAGAGGTGTTTTTAGCGTGTTGCTATGCGTTTGTTAAGTCCTTAGTGTTATTTAGCATGTTGAAATGCAGTTGCTAGGGTGTCCAGAGTGTTTTTTTGCATGCTGTTACACAGTTGTGAGGGTATTTTTAGGTGGTCCTTAGTGTGTTGCTATGTGGTTGCTATACTGTTCTGAGTATTTTTAACATGTTATGCAGTTGCTAGAGTATTTTTAACAGGTTGTTATATGGTTGCAAGTGTGTACTGAGTGGTTTTAAGTATGTTGCTATGCAATGCTAGAGTGTTATCAGTGTTTTTTAGCGTGTTGCTATAAGGTTGCTAGGGAGTTCTAAATGGTTCTTAGTGTGTTGCTGTGCCACTGCTAGATTGTTTTTGGCGGGTTGCTATGCGGTTGCCAGGGTTTTATGAGTCTATTTAAGAGGGTTGCTATGAGGTTGCTAGAGTGTTTTTTTAGCAGGTTGCTATGTGGTTGTGAGTGTTTTCTGAATGTTTTTACCGGGTTTCTATGCAGTTGAGAGGGTTTTTCTGAGTGTCTTTACAGTTGATAAGAGTGTTTTTTAGCGGGTTGCTATGCTGCTGCTATAATGGGTTCTGAGTGGTTTTTAACTTGTTGATATGCGGTTGCTAAGTTGTTCTGAGTGGTTTTAAGCATGTTGCTATGTGGTTGCTTAGTTGTTCTGAATGGTTTTTAGCATGTTGTTATGTGGTTCCTAGAGAGTTCTGTTTGGATCAAGTGTGTTGCTATGCGGTTAGTGGCATGTTCTGTGTTGTTTTTAGCGTGTTGCTCTGCTGTTGCTAGAGTGTTTTTAGCATGTTGCTATGTGGTTGTAAAGTTGTCCTGAGTATTTTTATTGTGCTGATATGTTATTGCTAGTGTGTCCTGAGTGGCTTTTTGGATGTTACTACGTGGTTGTGACGATTTTCTGAGGGGTGCTTAGTGTGTTGCTATGTGATTGATATAATTTTTTAATGGGTTGTTATGTGGTTGCAAGGGTGTTCTGAGTGGTTTTAAGTGTGTTGTTATGTAATGCTAGAGTGTTATGAGTGTTTTTTCGTGTGTTACTATAAGGTTACTAGGCAGTTTTGAGTGGTTCTTAGTGTGTTGCTATGCTACTGCTTGAGTTTTTTTGCATATTGCAATGCAGTTGCTAGAGTGTTTTTTTTTTTTGGCATGTTGCTATGCAGTTGCAAGGAAATTCTTAGTGTTTTAATTGTGTTGCTCTAAGGTTACTAGAGAGTTATGTGTGGCTTTAAGTGTGTTGCTATGCAATGCTAGTGTGTTATGAGTGTTTTTTAGCATGTTACTATAAGGTTGCTAGGGAGTTCTGAGTGGTTCTTAATGTGTTGCTATGCTGCTGTTAGAGTGTTTTTTTAGTGGGTTGCTATGCGGTTGCAAGAGACTTTTGCGTGTTTTTGTGCATGTTTCTATGCAGTTGCTAGAGTTTTCTAGTTGAGTTGAGTTTTCTGGTTCACACTGAAAGTACATTAAAAGTAGTCCAGACTAGGTTTTACATACATGATGCCAAATGCTTTTGGTTCTCGCAAATCTCAATATGCTAGATGGCTTCTTCTTAAGACGGCTGAGGAAGTTTGGAATGAACCACCACATACTCACATGGTTCTACACCAGTACCCTGACTGGCTGCATCACCGCCTGGTACGGCAATAGCACCGCCCACAGCTGCAAAGCCCTGCAAAGGGTGGTGCGAACTGCCAGACACATCATCGGAGGTGAGCTTCCCTCCCTCCAGGACATATATAACAGGCGGTGTGTGAAAAAATCTTGGAAGATCACCAGAGACTCCAGCCACCCGAGTCATGAGCTGCTCTCACTGCTTCCATCAGTCAGGCGGTATCGCAGCATCAGGACCCGCATCAGCCGACTACATGACAGCTTCTTCCCCCAAGCAATAAGACTTCTGAACACTTGATCTCTCATGATCAATAATCAGCACTGCACTTTATTAATCTTATATCCCATAATTATATTCTCCACAATACATTTACTGTATATATATATATATATATATATATATATATATATATATATTGTGTTGTGTAATTATGTGTACATTTGATATGTAAATTGTGTTGTGTAAATATGTTGTTTATTGTAAATTGGTATATGTCTCGTCACTGTCATGACTGCAATGTTGCTCGGAACTGCACACAAGACATTCACCTACTGTTGCACTCGTGTACATGGTTGTATGACATTAAAGTGATTTGATTTCATTTGATAGGGTGGCCAGACGGTCTATTTTTCCCAGGACAGTCCCATATTTAAGCACTTTTTCTTGTGCTTAATCATGTTTTGTCCCATATTTCATATCGCCTATGCAGCTTTCTCAGTCACATGAGTATTCTAATCAAAGGTAGCCTAGGATACAGCTTGTAAAACCAATAAAATCACACCATGTTATTTGAAGTACATGATTGGCTTAAACTATTCAGTCACAATCCCCTATCAATAGACGTCCAGTTAGTGAACTGATTGAAGAGTCAGTTTGAAAGAGCACACAGATGAAATTGTGGCAGGAAGCCAAGGAAATGTCAAGGAAGCGTCCATGAACATTTAATGAGGATCTTCAAAAAGAGTTTACATTTCTAAAACAGGAGTCACAGACAGAGCGTAGTAAAGTGGGGTGTGGGATTTGTAAAGCTTGCATTTCCATCTCCCATGGAGTCTGCACTGACATCGCGCAGCATGCTCATACAAAAAAGCATGTGGATGCTGCTAAATGTAAGTGTGCCACACCAAGTGTTAGCGATTTTTTTGTGAAGCAAAGTTCTGAATCTGATAAGGTGCACGCAAGTGAAGGACTTTTTGCTTATCATTCTGTTGTACACAGCCATAGCTTTGCACATTCATGACCTGAGAAAAGTCTTGAAGACCAGGTTGGAGGAATCATTCATACCCTCTGACATTAAAGATTAAAGCTGGTGACATGCGAATGGATGATGTCTTTTGTGCAGTGAGAATTTTTTATTCAGCATCGGTGGATTACCTCCAAAATTGGAGCAGCTCATTGGAGAACACAGTAAAACTTGAGTGGGCCCTACTGAGAGATATCCCAGAGTGGAAATACTTCTAATCCAGAATCCCTGCTCTCAGTTTGATTGAAGAAACCATGCTCTTTGATGAGTGGGCTTGCTTGAAAAATCATTGTCACGTGTCGCGTCATTGAGTGGAACATGAACAATACTGCCGTGTCTGAGAGATGGACAGACGTTTTTCGTGAGCTTGAGAGTAAGACCATCAAGAGTGTTAGTCAAGGTTGTGGAGTTTGTTTTATGCCAGCGTGGGACAAATGCATCTGTGGAGCGTGTGTTGTTATTAATGAACGCAGCATGACACCGAATAAATCTTGACTCAGTGTAACAGTCATGAAGGCAATGCTTTTCGTACATCTTAATTTTGGATTGGACTGCTCTGCATTTTACGACAAACTCTTGAAAGACAAGCGCACACTGCAAAAATTGCTGCCAGCGAAAAGTACAAGGTGACAACAGTTACAGATGCAGATGCGCTCTCTACTTCTGCGCCTAGGTAAGGATACGTCAATTAAATTTTTGCTGAGAGGGGGCTGTCCCAAGTAGGAATCTGGTCACCCTACATGCAGAAGCATGAAATAGATTTTTGTGCTTTGTTGTGGGGCAAGATTTTTAATGAAAAATGATTACAGTTTTTCTTGATCGATTTAACGCATTTCTCCAAACTCAATCAATCTGTGGCAAAACATCCACAAAATGTGTGTGTGTGTGTGTGTGTGTGTGTGCAGTTTTGTCAAGTAAAAAAGGAACTGTTAAAAACATACTCTATTCCCTGATATCACACGTACAACACCTAGATGCCTATTTTATATGTGTGTTTACATCTGGAAGACATCTTTTTGCTATGAGACGTATGTCAATAAGTATGTCTCGAATGTCAATAAGACATTCAGCAAATTACTTTGAGATATTTATGATTCATTACGATTATTGTAAATCTGATCGTTCTGAAAAAAATCTAAAAATGTTATATTCACTTAATGCGTAAATATTGTCATATTTAATACATTATTGTTTGGTTTATAGTCCCATTTTAGTTATAATACAGTAATACTGTATTTTGTAAAGCATAAAAAGTTTACTTGACTTGTATGGAATATTATAGTATACCAAAGCTGATATAGTTTGTATTGGCATGCTGAGCCACATAGGCACTTTAAAGGGTTTGTTCACCCAAAAATGAAAATGATCCCATAATTTACTCACCCTCAAGCCATCCTAGATGTATATGACATTCTTCTTCCAGCCAAACATAGAGTTATATTAAAAAATATTCTGGCTCTTCCAAGCTTTATAATTGGAGTGAATGGTACCTTTTGGAGCCCAAAAATAATAAGTAATCCATACGGCCCCAGGGTGTTAATAAAGGCCTTCTGAAGTGGAGCAAAATATCCAAATTTATAACTTTATACACTATAATCACTCGCTTCCGTAACGGCCATCCGCACGTTCACTGGCTTCCTCTATCCTCTGCGCTTTCACGTTCGTCACTTCACCGGAGCTTACACTGCACCTACGTCATACCCCGGAACTCGACTCTCTCGTGAACGTGCGGACGGCCGTTACCGGAGGCCAGTGATTTTTTTTGGCCTTTATTAACCCCCTGGGGCCATATGGATTATTTTTTTGATGGATGGATGCCCTTTTTTGGACTTCAAAATCTAAGGCACCATTCATTCCGATTATAAAGCTGGGAAGAGCCAGGATATTTTTTTTAAATAACTCTGATTGTGTTTTAAATTATGGGATCATTTTCATTTTTGGTTGAACTAGCCCTTTATACCGTTAATTTGAATTTTTCAATTACGTTTTGTCAACACTGACAGATAGTAATTGTAATACCAATGTTTTCACTCAACCTAGGACATGCCATTTATTACATTTGTATTCTCAACTGGTAATATTGTTTAACCAACATAAGCAAATAATAAATTAGGGTTATTTGATACAGGTATATGCACCTAGAGTCAATAGTCCTTTAAACTATACATTTAATACATTCATAAAAAGAAACTTGGACTTGTTTGTGCTGGTCTCGACTACAACACTGCAAAATTGAAAGCATTGCCCCAAATGGCCAAAGCTGTTGTTGAGGTTTCTGGGTGAAATGTCCACAGAGTTGCGCCAAAAGCAAGTTGTATTTTTAGTTGTAAATGATGTAATACAGTGAACAGGAATGCACATTTTATTAACTCTACCCCCAAACCCCAACCCTAAACCGTCAATGGATTAAAATTTTAATTTAAGAACAAAAAGGTGAAAAACCTCCGACCATTTTTTATGTGAACGTGATTAATTCCATGTGAACGTGATTGCTTGGGTGTTCTGAGTGGTTTTATGTGTTGCTATGCAGTTGTTAAGGTGTTATCAGTGCTTTTTAATGTGCTGCTAAGATGCTCTGAGTGGTTTTAATCATGTTGCTGTGTGGATGCTAGGGTGTTCTGAGTGTTTACTTGTTTTTTAGCATGTTGCTATTAGGGATGGGTATTAATACAGAATTCCCGATTCAATTAGATTCATATTAAAATTGCTCTCAGTTCAATTTGATTCTAATTTCCTTACAACAATCCAGATTTCTGGCTCTCGGTTTCACGCTGTGGCTCTCAGTAGTTGCATGGGTGTGCTAGGTGGTTGCTTGCTTACTAGCTCAAGGGAAAATAGCCCAGCCTCAAATCTCAATGTAAGCGCAGCGTAGTTCTAGCAGGAAGACTAGCAGCTAGCACCATTTGCTGACTAATTCCTAGCCAATCACATGTAAGCCATTACTTTATAAGTCTGCTCACAATCTATCAGTGTGCTAACATGGCAACCTCCACCACCCCACCACCACCAGTTGAGTCCTGTCCTGCACGGGGGTAGGCTCCTCGCCCCTGCATTCTATCACCGGCAGGATATGATGGTTCCATGTACAACTTCTTCGGACTGCCAGAAGGGGCCTATGCCAAGAGACATTACTTTACTGTTTTATATTCATCAAATAAATGTTATCTTAAATTTCACTCAAGTCTGCAAGTATTCCTGATAGAAATGATATTCTGGTCTCTAGATGTGTTTCAGGTTCCTTATTAAATTTTTTGCCTATTTTATTTTCTGCCAGACAAAAATTGTCTGATTGCTTAGAAAATTAAAAGTGCATCTCGCCTCAACAAGCCACACAATTTGAGGTATCACTCGTGTCCGTAGCACAAACAGTGCCGGATGTGTTATGAACCAAATTGTAATACTAATATTAGGAGTTTGTTTAAATCCCTAAACCTAAGTATGAGCAGTAGTAATAGTGATGCTTGGCTTAGCATGTGGCATAAATAAAATGCAGAGGGAGTGACAGGTATGCAGAGTCCACAGGGGATGTGAGGGAATTGGTGACGGTATCGGCAGTGCTCTCAATGCTAATGAAGTCCAGGAATTTGCATCGTCTTTGTAGCCAGAAGCTTGCTGTGAACACAAGAGTGCATAGATTGCCAAGTGGCCCAGTTCAGATTTAGTTGGAATAATGATGTGAGAAAGAAGTGTTTCCTCCTTGGAGGACTCCTCGAACTGGGACAGCAGCACCTCTTTTCGATTTCACGTTGATGAGTTTGAAGTTGTGTCAAGGGTGCATTGCAGTACATCAGCTTCCTGTCATGTACCTTTGTTGTTTCGCTGTCCATGGTGCTGAATTGAGTACGGCATGAGTGCTGAAGTAGGGTGATCGCATTAGTTTTTTTTTTTTTTTTTTTTTGTCTGTGAGATTGCTTGGCTGAAAAATCAAATCAAAATATGCTATCCAGCAGATGCTAAACGAATCATCAGAAAAATATGTTTTCGACTATTGATGATACAGTTGTATATAATATGGCAAAGGGAAGGATCTCAGCTTTCTAATGACACAATATTGAGTTTGTAGTCAATTCAGAGGCTAAGATATTTAATGAAATAATGAGGGTGGTGCATGAACTGAAAATAAGACTAAATGTCTATGGACGAGCAAATCTGTGTGTTAGAGCACCACCTACATTTCAGATCTGTATATTCTGATGGAATGTAATAGAGATTTGTTTTTCTAGTGCTTGCTACCATCTAGTGGAATGAAATAAGACTTTTCAAAGTGAGGTAGAGTGAACAGAACCAGAATCACATGTTTACAAAGTTTTGTTTATGAACAATTTGAATCTTCTTAATTAGTATTTGGGTTGGTGGTTCTGAAAAATGAGACCAAATTTTTGCAATTAGTCCACAGTATGTGTGAACGGTAAGCTTTTAAATTTGATTGAGAAAAATTGTTTAAAGGAGTCATAACATGAGGAATAAAATTCATCCTTAATATATTCAAAAATATTATTTATTTAAAATAAGCTGCAAAAACAGCATGTTTGGAATTTGTTGGACTTGTGATGTCACAAGGACCAAATACATCTGCATGAAATGCCTATTTTTTGTCATTGGACCCTTGGCCCCACCCACTGGTGATAAGTCAGTCACACAGATGAAGAGAAGATAGAGAGATGAGCCTGTCATGGGAGATTCATCCTAAGTGGATTTACACAGGACATCTTCATGTGCTTGTCTGGATTTAAATGTTTTTCTACGTAAACGTGCACTAGATGAACAGCGTTGATTCTACTGCACTGTCTTGCTGTTGTGTTGCTTGGAAGGTGTCCTGGACCGTTTTTGCACCCATCCGTGCTATTTTTTATTGTAAACATGCGATGTGTGTGTAAACAAACCAGGAAAATGTGAGATGTGAAGGCCAGCATCGGCCTGTTGAAGCACGTTGAAGCATCCAACATCTTTTGTGTATTCAGAAGATTTCAGTGTGAGTTGCTTATGAAACCGTCACAATATGATTCTAGCTTTGCAATTGGGCTATTGGATGAAAAACTGTAAGTAACCAATTTCATTCAGACTTTTTGAGTTTATGGTGCACCTGCTTGAGTGAACTTGAGTGAACAGTTTGATACATTCAGATGAAATGGGTTGGGTGTACATTATGTGTTAACCCTGAAATGTTGTTTTAATGTTGTGTGGAGTTGATTCATTTTCTTCCTTTTGCATTTAAAAATTTACAACTAAAAATACAACTCGCTTTTGGGACACTCTGTGGACTGGAGCTCACCCATGCTCATACATTCAACAACACTTCCAGCTTTGGCCACTGGGGGCAGTGATTCGAATTTTGGTAAGCACAGACTGATTTCAGCAGCAAGACTTTCAATCTTTTGCGATCAGACTTCTTTGGGAGCAACATTGCAAACACCAAAACAATAAATAGATGGAAGTGCACTTTTTCCCTTTGGTAAATGTTATGTGCTTCCCCCTTACTGTCAAAGATACAGCCTGCAATTTTACAAAAACCCAGCAGATTTTGGACTCTATTTGGATGCATCTAGCCTAGCAAAATTCTCCTCCTAGATGCCAATTTCCTCAACTTTGTGACATGAATGATTACCGTCTACCACCAAGTGTATCTTGGACTGCATTTTTTAGCCGCCGTTCATCAGATACACATATAACAGCAAGTTTTCCCAAGCAGTGCGTCCCCCTCTCATTTCTGCTATCGAAACCGTTCTTGATGACCTCCTCTGCAGAGTTTCTCAAAACTGCTTTATCATGCTCAGCTCCCTGTGCGGAGCTTTTCCTTTTTATATGGTTTGGTGGTTTAGGTTTCATTCGATTAGCTTATCTGTTCTAAAATTTTCTCAGTTCGCCTGAGGATTGAATATCTGTCAAGTATCATATTTTTTGTTCTAGGACTAAATATCCTGGAGATTCGGATTTCTGAGGAGAAACAGAATGATGTTTAGTTGGCGACAAAAGTCCATCTTATGTGTGCTATGAGCAAGTTGAGCTGACCTTGACAAACTGTGTGTTTTCAGTCTGTGGGTAAATTTATTCTAAGTCATTCGGAATTGTCTCTCACTCCATCATCGCTCAGATTACTACTATAATATAGCTGAGAAATAGAGTTAAACTAACAGCTTCAGCATCAAACATGCTCAGGGTGCCTACCTGATACAAGTTTCTGAGTTGGGAGAAGATGTAAACTTTCAACATGGTGGTGGAGAGAATGATTTCAGTGTCATTGTGTTAGTTAGTTGACAATCACAGTGACAACAGAACTGGTCTATATCAGAAAATCAAACTGGTTCACCACTTATGTTTAAAATAATTACTCAACTGGGTAGACCCACAAAAAAAAATCATCATTTACTCACTCTCATGACCAGGGCTGGACTGGGAAGGGAAATCGGCCCAGGATTTTACATAGCAACTGGCCAAAAAGTTGTTGAGGAGCCGTTTTGTGGTCCATTCTGCAGAACACGGCGGCTCAGTATAGCTTATCGGTCCGTTTTGCGGCCGAATCACTGGCCCGCTCGGTTCTCCCGATGGCCATTCCACCCCTGATCGGCTCCAAAGTGTGCCAAACACTACTGCAGAAACCCGCTTCAACACGCCCCAATGTTGTTGACCGTGGGATGGGGGGTTGCAGGATTGTGGTTGTGATTCTAAGTGAAAACTCCCCCAAAGTCCTGCAACTCCCCTTTGTGAAACAACTTTGCAAAAAAAAAAAAAAGCCAAGGATAAAATATTGATCTGTCTCTCATCCACAGAGCTAACATATATTTTTGTTATTTTCTAAATAATCATCATTTGTGTTCTGTAGAAGACATAAAGTCATACACATCTGGGATGGCATGAAGGTGAGTAAATGATGAGAGAATTTTCATTTTTGACTGTATTATGAGTAGCTTGTAGTTATGAGTAGCTTGTGATTGGGAAGCTACCATTTTAAAGCAGCTTCCCCAACATTGCATACCAGACCAACTTGACTAAGCTGGGTAATCAGCTAAGGCCAGCAAACTATCTTAGGCTGGTTTAGGCTTAGTGTTTTTTTTTTGTTTGTTTGTTTTTTCAAGCAGTGTGTATTTCAAAGAATTTCAATAAAACATATTAAGCACAAAAACAAAATCTACAATCTACTCTGAATTTCCTTGAAATTCGTTGTTTTCAGATAATCTAAGTTCACACAGAAACACAAAACTTCGGCAGCGGCCTAATCATGTATCTGTAAAGCCCTATGCCCTCCTACTCTATTGTGGTGTCGATGTCTACCAATCGACTCTTGTCAAAGGGTTAGCTTTAATTGTATTCCATCATGTGGACTGTTAGCCCTAAATGATGAAGGTGCTAGGAAACCATTCATTCGTGTAATCCTATTACCTAGTCCTGGCTCACTACCTCCGAGCGCCAACCATTCACAAGGCCCAACTTCCCTTCCACTGGTAATACACCCAAACAAACTCCCTGTGCTATTCTCAGTGCTGTCAGAGGAGAGATTAAAGCCTTCACCCACAGGCTAGCCGCTGTCCATGTCCTGATTGAATGTAGTTTCAGTGAGTTGTGGAGGAAAATTGTGTGTTCCTCTTTTAAGATGGTTTCACTGCTAAAAAAGACCAGGTTACACCAGTATGAATTCCCATAGAGGTCCACGCTGGTCTGCACTGGTTAGTTTTGTGCTGGTCTAGATGGAGGACCAACATATCCATATTCTTCTCCAGCAATATATACTCTTGCTTGCACCTTTAACGGAATACTTCAGCCCAAAATGAAAATTATATCATCATTTTCTCACCATATACACGTCGTTGCAAACTTGTGGAACACAAACTCGTCATGACGCATATTTTTCAGTCTCAGCTTCGTTATTGTTAATGGAATCAAAAAACACTTTTCATCAGTAATTTCATTGATAGGATTAACACTGTTCAAGCTTCAGAAACAATGCAAAATATCATAAAAATAGTCCATGTAACTCATGAGTAATATTCCAAGTTTTCTGATGCCATATGATCTTGGTAAGAAACAAGTGAAAATGTAAACATCCTATCTGCCAACAACCAAGAAAATGGGCATTGAAATGTGCGTAAGCAATTTCCCATGAACATATAGTGATTTATAAAAAAAATAAAAATATAAAGTTTATAAAAAATAAACTGTGTGCACCGTCCGGACACTCTTGACTGTGTGTACGCACTCTTTTACTGGTGTGTGTGAACTGATGACTCCAGCCGGACAAATAATGAACTGAACAGACTGATGATAAACTAATTGTCATTTAATTCACATTTAGAATAAAAATAACTATGTAGTTAGGCACTTCAAACAGAAGCAATCGTTAAGCCAATAGAAGGCTTTATTATTTGTATGTAACTAATTAATAAGGCATTCCAATATAAGTTTTAAAAGGGAAATAATGAGTTGGGAAGTGCTGCGTTTGGAGAACTTTCCTGTGTCATCATAGAGAAGGAACTAAAAATGACAGCGAAGATTTCTTAGTTTGAGATTATTTCTGTTCTATTCCAATCATGTACTGAGATAAGTACAGCATTTGGATGAAGATGATCTGTAATGCGATGCGCACTTGACTCTGACTGACGTCAAATGGCTCAGTAAAACGGACAGTAGCTATAAGACAGACTCACATTAAGTAGTCGAACAGATAATTGGAGAGACATGTCTCATCAGAAACAGTATTGTACAGCTGCAAACAGGTACAGCATTGCAAATACAATGTGCATCCAATGTGCTGCCTGCTCCACTTCACCCTGACCCTCATTGCAATGAAACCCCCGTTCTAGTCTAATAAAAACATTATGAAAAGTAAATATACTGTTCAGCTGTTTTATATATATATATATATATATATATATCAAATACCAGTCAAATAGAAAATCTTATTAGTCCGATAATATCAGACAATGCTGTACCAAGAATCTGAATAATTTTATAATTTTGTTTCCAGTATTACATATTTAACTTCTCAATAAAAAACCCACTTAAAACGATTTAAAGGTTTTCTGAGAAGCAAAATGGCTTAGGTTAGATTTATGTATGCAAAGATAAAAACATTTCACCAAGGGATATTCAAGATATTTTCTTAGAAAACAATGTCATATCTTAATAAATAATGTTTCTTTGTGATGCAGTACCTAACCTTTGGGCACATGTGACATTTACAGTGTTATCTCTTATAATACAGTTTCTCGTACCATTAAATGCAGTAATCATGTGTTTGGATGGTGAAATGCATATGGTAATAGTATGCAGATGAGGATTTGCATAGTAAAAACAGGTGTTGTACACTGCATATAGGGTTATTTTGGGGAGAAGACATGGTGGGGAATGAATCACATGCATGTTAGCACAATCTTCCACTCACTGGAATTATTAAGGGAACTATGCTCAGGTTCTGGTGTATGTACGGCTTTATAAATCTGTTTTGTTTTGTGCATACGCAAAATCTAACTTTTGTGCATACACACACTTTAAGGATGAAATCTACACAAAGTATTATACATAAGGCACCAGGTGTACCTAGGACAGTTGGTGCTGTTTTAAAGGCAAAGGTGTTCACACCCAATATTGATTTAGCTTTTTTAAGTTTACTGGACTTTGTATGACATTAAGTGATAAATGAAGACAATTTATGTCATTATTTTTGAAGACATCCTCACTATGCAACATTTTTCACAAGTGCCTAAATCTTTTGCACAGTCCTATATATATATATATATATACACACACGCACACACACACACAGAGATGAGCCAAAAGATTATGACCACTCACAGGGGAATCGTGTAACGTTGATCATCTTCTAACAATGTCACATGTCAAGGTCTGGGTAGATGAGATGGTAAGCGAACAATCAGTTGTCGTAGTCAATGTGTTGAATGCAGGAGAAATGGAAAGGAGAAAAGACCTGAGTGACTTTGACAATGGGCAAATTGTTATAGCCAGATGACTGGGTCAGAGTATCTCTGAAACATCATGGCTTGTGGGGTGCTCACGTCAGCAGTGTTGAGTACCTACCGACAGTGGTCCGACGAGGGACAAACCACAAACTGGTGACAGGGTGTTGGGTGCCCAAGGCTCATTGATGCATGAGGGCAACGAAGGCTATTCCATCTGGTCGGAACCGACAGAAGATCTACTGTGGCACAAGTCACAGAAAATGTCAATGATGTTTAAGGGAGGAATGTGTCATAACACACAGTGGTGCAGACTGGTCAGAGTGCCCAAGGTGATAGGGGGTCCACCATCAAAAGTGCCTAAAATGGGCACGCGAGCGTTGGAACTGGACCTTAGAGCAGTGGAATATGGCTGCTTAAACCAATGAATCTTGTTTTCTTTAACATCACATGGAAGGCCGTGTACATGTGCGCCACATACCTGAGGAAGCTATGGCACCAGGATGCACTGTGGAAGACGACAAGCCGGTGGAGGGAGTATGATGCTCTGGGCAATGTTCTGCTGGGAAACCCTGGGTCCGGCCATTCATGTGGATGTCAATTTGACACGGGCCATCTACCTAAATCATTGCAGACCAGGTACACCTCTTCATGGCAATGGTATTCCCTGATGGCAGTGGCCTATTTGAGCAGGGTAATGCGCCCTGCCAAATTGCACACATTGTTCGGGAATGCTTTGATGAACATGATGAAGAATTCAAGGTGTTGCCCTGGCCTCCAGATTCTCCAGATCTCAATCTGATTGAGCATCTTTGGGATGTGCTGGACCAACAAGTCTGATCCAAGGCAACTCCACCTCGCAACGTACAGAACTTAAAGGCTCTGCTGCTAACGTCTTGGTGCCAGATACCACAAAACACCTTCAGGGGTCTTCCAGAGTCCATGCCTCAGTGGTTCGGTGATATTTTGGTGGTATACGGAGGACCAACAACATATTTTCTTGCGGCCAATATAAGTTGTGCATACCCTGAACAGAATAAACACAAAACATGCCAAGAACACATCAGGCTTAGATCTGTTTGTAATCATACACACCTAGACACATACAGACACACTTTAACATTTAGTTTTAATATTAAAAAGATTGTCATCTCCTGTATTCTTACATGAAAGGCATTTTAATAGCTGTATTTCCATAAATCAAACAATTTACAGTGTTACAACGTACAGTGTTGTGGCAGGGCGGATGGCGGGGCCGGGTCGTGACGATACACACCCGGTCCCGTATCAGGCTAATCAAGCCTCCGAGAGGGATAAAGGCGATGGCAGACGGTGGTGCGACGAGAGAGAGATCATTTACAGACATGTCCGTCATGTGTGTTTTTGTCCTTTGTTTTAAGTTTATTATTAAAACATTATTTATGTCGACAAGCCGGTTCTCGCCTCCTCCTTTCCCCTGAAATCCTTTACAAGTGTGTATTTCCCAAACCACCAGCGAATGATTCCCATCCAAACGGATGCTGTAGTCTCTTGATCCTCGTTGAACACCATGACGTGAAACAGCTGAGCGAGGGATAAAGACCAGTAAAGAAAACATATTTTTAACTGCATCAAATGCTTGCTGCATTCAGAGGCGCCACTGTCTGCGTAGCCCGATTCTGTCAACCTGATTTTGATAAGTTGTTGCTTGTGTAATATCTTCTTAGTTTTCATTCTTCCTCGTTTTCTTTCTCTCTCTCTCTCCTTCTCGTTTTTCCCCTCACCTAGTCCTTGTCTTGTCTGTTGAGGACTCCAATTTTTTTCCCCCTCCCAACAGATATAATTAATCACAGTGGGAATGCAAGACATGTAATTATGTAGGTTACCTCGGAACACTGAGGGTCCCTCCCAGTTTATTTTCTACTATGTAATCTGTGGATTTATTCAAAAGAAGGGTAGGAGTTTAAATACAAAGCCATCTCTCTGCGCAGTTATTACTAGATTTAAACATCATGGTCAGAAAACACATAAAAAGTGGACCATTTTATTAAAAAACATTTTTTTTTTTCCATTTTTAAAAGCCGATTTTGTAAGTACATTTCTGATCATACAGATAATGTTGGTGTAACAGGATTTTTGACAGGGCGGGGAAAAGGAGGACACGAGGACAGGCTTCTGCTCACAGGTAGGGGTGTTTTAATTCTCAAAGTAAAGTTACAGGGGTTCAACATAAACTTCTTCTTATAACAAAATTCCAAAAACTCTCTATCAACTTAAAACTACTCGGGGCTGCCAACGCTGGATTGGCTTTTTTTTCCCCTCCACCGGCGGTGTTGTGGCTCTTGTATGCCGCTCTCCCCGTGCTCACTGAAATTAGAGACAGGTGTTAGACATATTTTCGCTCAGGTGCAAGCGCCCTTACCGCTCCCCCTCTCCGGACGGGCGCTTGACCACGCCCCCGCTGCCACAGTTGTTAAGTGTTAGTAAAATTGCATTGTGCCATTTCAAGCTGGGCTATTACTAGGATATGGGATTCTTGAGAAACACTGTTGATATTTGAACTCAGCAGTCCTAAAAAAAAAACACACCCCTCCCTTCAGTGCTCCTTTGGAAGCTCCACCCCCCAAATTAAAATGAAATGCTAATATTTCAACAAATATCCACTTTTTATCTATAAGTTGCTCACTTTTCAAAATCAGTGTAACAGAGTTGACATTTTAAGATTACCCCTTGTTGAGAATATAACAATGCATGATATAAAGTTACAAAACAGATGAGACCTTTACTTGACCTTGATGATTTCACATCCCGAAAGCTGCGATACTGTATACTTATGCAGAAACACTGTTGATGGTTTAACAGTTTTCAACAAGTCGTGTGATGAATGACTTGAAACTTGAAGGCGTGTTTTAGAAGGAGAATGTAATGCTGATAATTCTACAAATATCCACATTTCCATTATCAAGTGTTTACTATACAAATATCATGGTAACATAGTTGACATTTTAAGATTGCCTCTTGCTGACAAATGCAATAAAAGCACTTCGATGAGATTCATCATATTTACCTGCTTTTAAAGTAATAGACTATTAATAATAATAACATAAATAAATAGCAAAAAGACTAAACAATAATAATAATACAAATATTTATCATAATGACATCATTGTTTGAAGAAGTGAAATTTTCAAGGTCAAGTTAAGGTCTTATATTTGTATCAAGTTATCATTTTATTTGTTTTGTAGCGTATGTCACCAAGGGCAAACCTTTACAGTCAATGTCAACACTTTAACTCTGATTTTGTATAGTAAACAATTGATAATGGAAATGTGGATATTTGTAGAAATATCAGCATTCATTTATCTTTCTGAAAAGTACCTACACCACAAGGCTGGTCAAAAACTGTAAAACCATCAACATTTCTGAGAGCACAATCTAGGATTGGTCCTCAGGATTTAGAAGTCAAACAGCTGCATTTACATGGACCATGGTAATCCATTTGTGATCAGACTTGAAGCTCAATCCGAATAAAAAACCTTTTCTAATCCGTTTGATAAGATCATTTTTGCCATGTAAACACTTGATTGGATTGCTTTGTAAAACTGTGACGATCTGCGCATGTTCAGTACTGACGCAATAATGGCGTCATGACGTTTCACGCACTGTGTCACACTTTCATCATAGTGGCCATATTTTGACCATCAGCATAAAGAAGCAACAGCCATAAATTTACCTTTTAATAAGGGCTAAACTTTCGAGTTCTGTAGCATTTTGGGGTATGCTGCCAATTTTGAGTGGAAGTCATGCTCATTTCTTGTATTTCTTTTTATAAAAAAAAACTTTATTGCAAGGCTTGGCTGTGTTGCAAATAAAAAGCTATTTGTTTCTGCAAAATATGTGTCTGATTATTTAATGGTTTTCTTGTGCGCTTGTATGGCAAAGTATTATAATTACAATGTAACTGAAATCCATAACAAAAGTTTATTGCATACTAAATGTTCGTAAATTCAACATAACATTAATTAAACTGTAAATGTATATTTATAGTATGTAATAGTGACTTTACTAGGATTTCTTTACTTCATACAACAATTAAGTTGTATTTAAGAAATATCTGTCAACTTTACATGAACCTTTTTGTAAATACAACATCATTATGTTTGTTGAGATTACTTAACAAAGCTATGTGGAACCCACTTGACTAAGAGTTTTAAGGATAATCCAACATATAATTTTTTTGAGTGTATGTATAATTGGGTATAAATGGAATGCTGTATAATTGTGCAGTGTACACATGTCACAATAGCAGTTCCGATCTGATGCTTGATACATATAAACACTCACATCAGTCCGATCACTTTATATAGTGTTCATGTAAACAGTACGTTCGGAACCACTTTTTTTAATAAAACAATACGTGTCCAAGTAAACGCAGCTACAGAAGCAGTTGCCTTAAACCATCCAACTCTACTTTGCAAAGTTTTTCTTTCATTGGAAAAACTGAGACGACTAAAGAGAATTGTAATGACTGCTTTAGCACCAGAATACAGTCTGCATGATATATCAGCGTCAAGTACAAACCTGTCGGGGAATCATCTCCTTACACATTTATTTTAATAAACCTTTCTGCAAAAGCTCAGTGATGAAACGCACAATTGTAAATTACATGTTTTATCAAACTTGTGGTGAGCAGAATTGAGCGAGAGTGCCAAACTTTTATGTACCGTACCACTGTGATGAATTGTTCTTAATGTGGGATTTAATACCTACTTAGAAAACAAAAACATAATGTTATTTTACAGTTTACTGAAAAAGTCCACCTGCTAGACCAGCATAAACCAGCTTAAACCACCATAGAAACAGTGTACACCATGTACTTTTTTTTTTTGGTGGGGTCTAGAATACAACGAGGATACATGAGAGTAAATTATTACAGAATTAAAATTTTTCGGTGATCTATCCCTTTAATATATTGATTAATATACTGAATTTTTTCACCACCTTGAATCCCTTGAGCATTGTCCATAACATATTGGACTCGTTTTACACCTGCATTTAGTATTGTTTACTTACGACTGGCTTACCTGAGACAGATGATAATACCAGGTTTAAACAGACTAGTTATGTATTTCCATTACAAACTAGAAGGCTAAACACTGTGCAATAGGGGGAAAGATTCAGCTCTTCTCTTTTCTAGCACATGCATGCACTCAGCGATGAGTCTAAAAGGCTGCTCTGAATTTCAGAAATGTCAATGGATATTCACACAGCTCTTGGGTTGCCATGGCAACTTGCTGGCTGATCTAAAAACAGAGAAAATATATACAGAGATATTGTTGTTCATAGCAGTTAAACACTTCAGGTTAGGTCACTTGTGGTCAGTTGTTCAACATAATTTTGCTTGATGTGGATTCTGTCCTGATATAACATTTACTACATGACAACAATGTTTACAGGTATAGGTCACTCAAAAATGTACATTCTGTCAACTTATTCACCCTCCCCCTTTTTATCTCCTCTCTTCTTCCCTCTTTCTTTTTGTCTCCCAATATTTGATTATGTGTGTGTGTATATATATATATATATACAGTATATATATATATATATATATATATATATATATATATATATATATATATATACATATACACACACACTCACAGCTCTGGAAAAAAATTAAGAAACCACTGCAAAATTATCAGTTTCACTGGATTTACAATTTATAGGTGTGTGTTTGAGTAAATGTAACATTTTTGTTCCCCGTCTGTCACTCACTCGACGTTGTGTCAATGAGTTGACACTAGGGGTCGCTCCTGCGGAACCCAGACATCTCTGATCTTTAGAAAAGGCCAATGAGAACTGGCGTGTGGAATTTGCATGCCACTCCCCTGGACATACGGGTATAAAAGGAATGACGCTGCTAATACACATCAGATATATATACTTCGGAGCCGAGAGAGCAGTCACAGAGCTGAATTCCTCTGCTGTCTCATTCATCTCTCCAAGCTGTTGGTTCTATGGCGCTTTCCAGCGGTTCTCCCCCTCGCACACTACGTTGTGTTGAGCACACACACCCCTGGGCGCTTCAGCAGCAGAAAAAGAGCTCACAGAGTGAATAACTTTGTTTATATATATATTTATATTTCCCATATATATATATATATATATATATATATATATAAACACCAATAAAAGAGTATATTTCTCTAAAAGAGTGGCGCAAGTGGTGAAGCGTCTTTTTCAAGATGTCTTTACGTTTGTGTGTATTTCCTGGTTGCGGTCGTTGTCTCTCCCAGTCTGATGGCCACGATCGCTGCCTCTTGTGTCTGGGTGCTACCCATGCAGAGTCAGCGTTTGTGGATGATTCATGCCCTCACTGCGAGGGCATGACCATGGCTACATTGTGGTCGTGGCTCGCCCTCGTAAGAGCACAAGCCACCCCAGCCGCTCCAATACTCGGTCCTTCTACCTACGGGTATGAGGCAGTGTCGGCTAGCACTGGGGCAATATGGGGACCTCAGTGGGAACCTCTCCGCCGGGTATAACCCCACGGACCTCCCACTCTCTGTCACGCTCGTATGCTCCAACCAAGTGTTGGAGCGGGGTTGCCGGTTCGCTTCACGGCGGACACAGGATCTCGCCTAATGACGATGAGATCTCGATCGCGGCATCAGAGAGCAGGTTCGTCATTTCTGACGCTGAGGACTCGGCTGGACTCCCACCCTAGGGTGCGGCGGCTCAGTCGCAGGCTGACGCGGAGCTGACAGCCATGCTTGCCCGGGCAGCCGCGAGTGTCGTGCTGGAGTGGAATCCTCTGCCTCCCCCCGAACCCACGCTGTTCGACGATTGGTTCCTGGGGCCAGAGCGCCGCTCACGTCCATGCTCTTCCCCCGTTCCTTTCCTCCTGGAGGTGCATGAGGAGCTCACATGCTCGTGGCAGGCACCTTTTACTGCCCGCACACAAGCTGTGAGCTCCTCTGCTCTCACTACCCTCGACGGTGGATGGCAAGGGGCTGTGCGGCGATTCCCCAGGTGGACCAAGCGGTTGCTTATGCCCGCAAAACGCCTCCACTTGGCGGAACCGCTCGAGGCTCCTGTCCAGGGCCTGTAGGCTGACGTCGTCTCTGTTTCAGAGGGAAAAACTAAAATATTAATTACAGTCTTGGGCAGCACTTTAGGTTAACGTGCCATAGGGTGACTCACACATCTCTCCTTGAGAGGCAATGCAAAGTATGAATCCAGAAGTCCACAATCCACTAAAGGTAACAGAAACTGATTATCCAAGAACAAACAGAAGACTCACAAAATAACAAACCTCAAAACATCCTTCGGAATGGCAAAACTAGGGAAAACATCAGGACTGAACAAAAACAAAAGGGCAATGAGGCCTTAAATAGGGTTTATCATTAGGAGTGATTCAACACAGGTGAGCGCATTGCAACAAATTAACAAGCTAGTAATCTGAGTTGAAATTACCCCATCTAGTTGTGAAATCGAGAAGCTTCAGACAAATCATTACACTTAGAGAACTACACGAAAGTAGTCCTGACCCGGGTCTAATGCAGGAACTGCGCTAGGTGACCAACTTCACCCTCCGGGCAACGAAGGTCACGGTGCAGGCACTCGGGCAGGCGATGTCCACCTTGTTGGTACAGGATCGCCACCTCTGGCTAAACCTGGTCGAGTTGCAAGAGGCTGACAAGGTATGTTTCCTTGATGCCCCCATCTCCCAGGTTGGGCGACACCGTTGGCGACTTTGCCCGGCAGTTCTCAACGGTGAGGAAGCAGAAGAAGGCTATACAGCACATCCTGCCCAGGTGGAGCCACAGACCCCGTACCCCATCTGCTCGTCACCCAGCGCGTCCCCCTGCGGTGCCAGCACCAACACCAGCTCCGCCACAGCCTGCCCCGACACGGAGCTACCCACCTCACGGCCAGCCGCCAAAAACCCCAAGAAGGCTTCAAAGTGCCCCTGAGATGGGCAGACCCGGGACTCAGGAAACTGCACTATGGGTGCTAGTAAGCAGACCACTCCCTCCCCCGCTGGAGGGGCGAGTGGAAAATCCTTATTTCCTTTTGAATTTGATTTCGCTGCACGCCCAACAGGCTGTGGTACCCACATTTTCAAAAAAAGAGCAGTTTCCTCTATTTATGGTTCTTTTTGGCAGGTACAAAGCCCTGGAACCGGTCCTCCTGCTTCCACGGGCCCAGCCGTGGCACAACCCTGAGCAGATGGTCTCCGCGGGCCACGAGGACGAAATTATTCCTCCCCTGTCCCAGGCTGTTCTGAGAGCAGTCAGAAGGAGCCAGGTAAGTGCTTCAATGTCCCTAGACTCAGCACCCCGGGCTCCGCCCCATCGCGAGGCCCCGCCTGCGCTATAGTCCCCTTGGACCCTCTCACACGGAGCTTGGGGGCATGGCTCGTGCTCCCCAACCCGTCGCGTTGGCTGATCAGGACCGTCCGACTCGGTTATGCTATTCAGTTCGCCAGGCGCCCTCCCAGGTTCAATGGTGTCCGCTCCACCACAGTGAGTGCCGAGAACGCCGCTGCCTTGCGTGTGGAAATCGCCTCCCTTCTACAGAAGGGCGCAATAGAGCCTGTCCCTCCAGCTGAAATGAAGAAGGGGTTTTACAGCCCCTACTTCATCATACCCAAAAAAGGCGGTGGGTTGCGGCCAATCCTCAACCTACGAGTTCTGAACCGGGTCTAAGTTCCAATATTTTTTTTACACAACACAATACTAATGTTTTAACTTAGGAAGAGTTCAGAAATCAATCTTTGGGGGAATAATCCTGATTTTCAATCACAACTTGAAAAACACAGTTTACTTGAAAAATACTTGCACACCTTAGAACATCCGTCAACCAATCAGAATCAAGCATTCAACAGACCTGTGGTATATATATATATATATATATATATATATATATATATGCAATGTTATTTCCCCTGTATTTTGTATGTCGTGTGTTTCCTTCCCTTCTTATTTATCCCACAAAGAAATACTCAAACCAGCCCATCTGGCACCAACAGTCAGGCCATGCTCTAAATATCTGAGATAATATTTTTATTCATTTTGATGGTTGATGTGAACATTAAAGCTCCTGACCTGTATATGTATGATTTTACACACTGCTGCCACGCGATTGGCTGATTAGATAATCACATGGATGATTGTTGGTGCCAGATGGGCTGTTTTGAGCATTTCTGTAACCGTTGATCTCCTGGGATTTTCACACACACCAGTCTCTAGAATTTACACAGCATGGTGGCAAAAATCATCCAGTGATTGGCAGTTCTGCTGATGGAAATGCCTTGTTGATGAGAGAGGTCAACAGAGAACGGCCAGACTGGTTAGAACTGACAAAATCTACAGTAACTCATATAACCACTCTGTACAATTGTTATGAGAAGAATATCATCTCAGAATGCTATTCTGAGATGCAGATTGGTGCTGTTTTTGTGACACAATATTATTCAGGTGGTTTTAATGTTGTGGCTGATCGGTGCATATGCACTGTCAACCCGATATCACGCCGAGGCGTGAAATAGACACGCCGGTCCACTCGCGGATGCGTGTCGGTGTCACGCTTTGCCTCCTCCAGGCGTGTACATGACACGCGCGCGTCTACGTAGAATACCGTCAGGGGGCGATCGTTTCCTCGACGCCAACAACTCTCCGCGCACCAGAGAGGAAGCGATACCGTTGTCGTCGCGTTGCACGTTCGTGCGGGCGGGATGCCGGCCAATTTCGCCGGTTACTTTCACTTGTGACCATATGTGACAAATAAAGGTTCATTACATAGTGCTGCTTTCATGAAGAAATCCTAACGTTGCTGTAGCCTAACGTTGTTATACGTGTGTGTGTGTGTGTGTGTGTGTGTGTGTGTGTGTGGGCTGTCGAGTATCTTGTGCTGATGTAAATAAACAAATAAATATATATATATATATAAATATATATATATAAATATATATATATATATATATATATATATATATATATATATATATATATTTATTTAAAAAGTGTATTTATTTACAAAAATAAACCCGGAAGTGGAGAACGCGATGTATCGCTTCCTCTTTGGTGCGCGGACAGTTGTTGGCGTCGAGGAAACGATCGCCCCCTGCCGGTATTCTACGTAGACGCGCGCGTGTCATGTACACGCCTGGAGGAGGCAAAGCGTGAAATAGACACGCATCCGCGAGTGGACCGGCGTGTCTATTTCACGCCTCGGCGTGATACCGGGTTGGCACTGTATATTTATTTCCAAACTTATTTATATTTACATGTTGTTTCAAATGTTTGACTTTCTTTCTGATGCCAAACACAAAATTAGATATTTTATGAATAGATCTGTATATCTTTTCAGTTCAATGGCAGAGGATACTGTAACTTTAAATCTTAAAAAAGTATGCAAATGTGGACATCTCTGATGTCTTGATGAATAGCCTCCCAAAAAAAAATCCCCTTATACCAATTATTTTTCCCCCAATTTTGCTGATAAGGAGTTCAATATCAGTTCATAGTGAGATTAATGTGCTATAATGAACACCATGCTGTAGAGTATTCCTGACCGACTCTAAATTAGAACTATTAGAAGTATCAGACAGAGTCCCTCTTGACCAGGGAAGAAGTATTCGTTGTGTCTAGTCAGCAACCAGACTGAGATTCACCAATCAGACTGCAGTACACAAGTCCCAGAAGAGATATGGCAGGCCTTTACTGATTTTGATGGAGATGCATAGAACTCCAAATTGGCAGATCACTTCTATCGTGCAGGTCAGTGTTTATGGGTAATGTTAAATTTTAATGTGATCAAACTGGCTCCCTCGGCTCAGGTTTAAGGATAGTTGCGGAAGAGAAAAATAGCTAGGTTTTATCCTATAATGTCAATGTAATATATTAGAGGTACTGAAAGTAAACGAGTGATTGTTGAGTTTTGCAATACTTTCAACTGAAGCAGAGCAGTGTTTACAACCTTTTCATCAACATCGAACCAGAAATGTGTTACCTTATAATATTTAGCTTTAGTTTGAAATGCTCCGATGCTAGAAAAATAAATACTTTTATTAAACTAGCTTGACTATCATGCAATGTAGAATCTTTGACTCACTGATCGATATTATTTCATTAAGTTTATGTTTATAGACCATTCCAAGACAGTTTAAAGAAGTGACATCTTTTTGTTCCTTGACCATGTCCTGCTAGTTGTCAAACTGGGACTGCACTCCAAATGGAATAAATCACCCTCCGAATGGCACTTTGAAGGGAGAACAATCATGATAGTCATAGATTGCTTCAAACTGAATTTCGAATAAAAATGACTTTAAATGTGAGTTCTGAAAGACCTGTATTTTTGAGCCCCACACCTTTTAGCCTATTAAAAGCTCTCACTTTCGATAGTAAAGTCTACAAGGGAATAGGGAATGGGAATGATCACTTCTGAATTGAATGTACCCTCATTCAAAAAAACAGTGGGAGGCACTTCATTCATTGTGACTTTAACACGATTAACGTTACTAATGCTAACACGATTGTGGCTTGATGCTCACTGGATCACTGGAACTAATGGATATTAAAGTGTTTAGATCTTTAAAAAGCAACGACAAACGGACGCATGAACCGCTTCAGTGAAGCGAGACGGCTGGATGGATACATGCAGTTCTAACAACTGTCAAATAATAACTGCCTACCTTGTCCACAGGTCAAGTGGATGGCTTTTTTGAATAGCGTCATTGATTATAACAGGAGTGATCCAATATTCTCAATCTCCCCGCAGAGGAAATAATTGCGAGCATCTAAACTATGATACAATATCACCACCTCTTTCACGGAGATACACCCGAATCAACAACACATATGGATAAAAAAAATTCAGGTAAATGTATTGATGTTCTTTGAGAAAATGTGTTGACTCAAAGTCTTATTAAAACGATCCGGTAATGACACCTCATTGATTATTTTCAGTTTTTGCAAATATCTCGTTTGCTCTGTTTCAGCTAGACCAAAGTCTTTCTAGCAAGTCAGTCCACTGTCGGCCATCTTTGAAACACTTTCTTTAGAACACTTTTCCAGTCATGACAGTGAAGCTCCTATCTACTTGAATGGGGAAACACCAAAATCTCAAAAATGGTTGGTCAAGATTAGGATCAAAGAAGATATTTTACAATCAGCTATCAATTCGGACATCAGTAGTATCATGAATCGTGCATCTTTAGCTAAGATAACAAGAGAACAATTTTTTTTTTCAGGTTGATATTGCTAATGTGCATGCGCGTTTTTGAGTTGATTGACAGGCGATGTCTTTATCTAAAAGTTGATTGGCTCATTTTCCTGTAAGGCAGGACTTCCTTTCTACATCCATTGACTCTTGGCTGATCCAATTTCTCCCACTAATTTTAATAGAAGTGGCCTGTTTCTGGCTAGACTCTATGCATTTTATTTTGAGAGTTCTGGGTTATAAAATGTCGCTACCACATTGGCTTCATGGTCATACATGCACAGTAGCATTCTAATCCCTTTGCTATTGTGTACGTCCTTGAAATGGTCTGTAATTAACTTTGTACATTGCCCTGCCTTCCAACATATTTGTGTGAATTCTCTCACCTGCATCTCTGGGAAATCAGAGTAGAAGATTTCCACAAAAGTTTCCAATATGCAATTCCGACTTTGCGAGTTGAATCGAACTCACTGTACACAAACAAGTGTTTTGGAACGTGCTATGATAGTTTTTGTTGCTTTTTATTGTTTTGGGGAAAATATAATGAAAAGTGCCTTTTTCCCTGTGTGGCTTTTAGCCCACTTTCTGAGGGGAGACGAATTGGACATTTTCACTGCAAATCACATCCTGGATCACAAATGCTGGAATTGCCCCAAAAAAACTGTGATTGTTCACTTCGGTCAGAGAGTCTCTTCCTGTCTATAGTGGGCATTTTTTATTTTGTCAGTTTTGGCTGCAATCTGGACCATAGTTTAAGTTTTTAGTCAAAAGTCTGGAGACGTGAGGCTAGATTCTAAATATTAAACAGAGAGGATGGATTGTGGGAGTTACAGAAAAAGTTAACCAGGGACAAATGCAATAACAACTCCAAGACTTAAGGGGTTTTTATGTGAGGCTGTGGTTGTCTATTGAATTCTGCCTTACAAAACAGTCATGTGTTCACAGTATTAGGTCTTGAATGTATTACTACTTCCAAAACAATGTTGCCAATGACATTTCGACTGACGGCCTTTTTTGACTTGCCCTTGATGGATCCCAAAAGAGAGAGAGACCACAAAATAATGACAGCAAGAAAAGTGGCAAAATTGCAGCATAAGCCTTTTTTCTTTCTCTGATTAGATATGGTTCTTATCTGCTTGGGAGCGATAACAGTTTTACCATGGGCTTGCCAACTGCATCCCGATCCCATTCCTTAACCGGATGAGGAGCCGTGCCAAAGAGTCTTTGGTGGGCTGTCACTGAAGATGCTGCCTCAGCCAAAGGAGTCACTCGGGCTCCCAGTCGCCCATGATGGGCATAATGCCGCTACACAGCGCTCGGGAATTGGCAATTTTTGAAGGACACGGCTGTTGTATATGGGATGAAGAATCCACGGATTATTCTGCCCGAACTGATGAAGAGCAGACAAAATGTGGTTTGAAATCATTCTTGAAAGATTGAGACACTTGAGGTTAAGAGGTAATCATGCAGGTTTAAGAATCAAACTCTCTATCATATTAGAATTAGTAGATAGTTTTGTAAGTTTGCATTTTTAGTAGCTAGTAGTACAGCTAACTATGTTTTTAAAAGAGTAACTTGCCTGTAGTTTAACAACTTTCAGATACGAGAAACTGTTTTCCCAGTGAAACAGTGATTATGATTTTATAAAAGCACTAAAACTTGTGTATTATTTGAGCTGTAAAGTTGATGAAAAATGTACCATTTTTATGGTCGTTAAAAGGCTGATTTATAATTCTGCATTGAACCTATAGCGTAGGCTCCGCATAGTGGCCAACGCTTTGGTTTGCATTTATATTTCTGCATTGGCTTCTGTGTCATTCTGTTATTACACAGAATATTGTGGGGCGGCAGTGGCTCAGTTGGTAAAGCGGGTTGGCACCAATCATAGGGTTGGTTGTTCAAATCCTGGCCCATACAATTCCACGTGCCGAAGTGTCCTTGGGCAAGACACTGAACCCCAAGTTGCTCCTGATGGCAGGCTAGTGCCTTGCACTTTAATATCCATGGTGTATGAATGTGTGTGAATGGGTGAATGAGTCAACAGTGTAAAGCGCTTTGAATACTGATAAGGTTAAAAAGGCGCTGTATACTGTAAGTGCAGACCATTTACAGCATAAATGCTAATTATACATTCATAAATAAACCAAAGCAATGTCATTTGTGTATTCAAATGTATTTATTAAATTATTGTAGCATTAATAATGGGTTCAAAGTATGTGAAAACGTTGAAATTATTTATTATACATGTTGTCTGATTAAAAGAAATAAAAATACTGTTTGCATACTTGTGAGTTGCTTAAACAATAATACATAAATATTTTGGCATAATTTTGACATTCCGTCCTGAAAAAGAAATCACATGCCTCACTTGGTGAAGACTAAATTGGTGTCTTTTTAAAGACTTTACAATGCATATAGGCAATATAACCACAGTTAATCAGGTGCTTTTTAATTTATGAAATATGATTATTCACTATGTACATTACTGTCAAACATATGGTCAGATCATCATGCAGATTGGAAAGTTTGCGAGTAGAATATGACTATTATTTTTCTAACAAATCAAATTAATGTCAAGTAAAAGCTTAGAGAGTGGGGTGCGGTCTTTAGTTACAAAGTTAGCACAGCTGTTGCGGTCGGCATTGATGCAATGCACAGTTATGTTTTTGAAGAGGTGTGACATTTAGGTTCGACGTAGAAGTATAAATCGCCCTTAAGGGTTTAAGGGTTTACAGCGTTACGTCATCATGGCAACAAACTTGTAAAGTTGGCTGTAACTACACAGAAAAGGTTAGTAAGCGATTGCATATCACTAAAATCATGTTGACATGCATATTGTGTATGTCTTGCAATACTTTTGAAACAGTGATAATTTTAAGTGTTTGGATTGGCCCCATTCACTTCCATTGTGGTAATCGACATGATGCCACAAATGCTGTCGATTGAGCTTAACTTGCATTGAATCCGGAAAAGAACAACTTCAGAGGAATAGCAACTCAATTCTCAGTTTTAAAACATCTGGACAGTATGTGTCCCTATAACCAAATAGAAAGCATAACATGCTTTCAGGCAGTGTATGTTGCATATTGCTTAAAATCTGTTCTTGCAAGTAATGACACAATGGTGTGATCATAAGAGCACTTAGCCTTTCCTATCTGTGAAAATAAAGGAAAATAGAGGCTGTGTTTGTTTCATCATACTCATACATGAAGATGTAATTGCCTTTCCACTGGTCAAAAGTGCAGCCCCTATTGAAACTAACACACCCCTGGAACATACAAATGTGACTAATGCAAAACCCTGCAGGAAATAATAATAATATGTTGTATTATAATGTGTTATCGATAATGTGTTGACCACAGAAACTCTAATCCAAAACTCGATCTTCATTGCTTTTCTGTCTGGACTCATTTCATGTCAAATTCAAAAGGTTATGTTTTAAAATATGAAAACCCCACAGGCCCTAATTTAAGAGTGCTAGCGCTAAGTGCAACACTATACCATTAGTAATACATGCAAAGTCAATGGGCATGCATGGTCATGGAGTTTTGGTATTTTCGTGCAAGCATACGCTAAGTCTAGGCGCAAGTTGGGGTGGTGAAATGTGCTAATGAGCTGGGTCAAGTGCAATTGAATTCTGAGGTTCTTCTCATGGCTATTTCATCGCCTGCATCCTGTTATATAGTCCATTCCATTATAAACTAAGACAGCACATTCATAAGAAGTTGTTACTGTAAATGGGCTGTACTTTTACCAACTGCTTCCTTGTTGAATTTTCGGTATATTTCTATGACAGTGACACGCTCCTTTTATACGCAAGGAAAATGTGGTTCTCGTCAGGACTTTGATTCGCTTTGCACACTCACGAAAATAGAGGCAAGTGGTCTTGCGCTAGCTGAGAAACTCTCTTAATAGAAATCTGTAGAGCGGAGGAGGGCGGGGCCAGGCTGGAATGACGCACGCCGGTCCCCAATCAGCCTGATGGGGCGCGCGAGGGTTATGGGCAGCCGATGATGACAGTTTGAGAGAGAAAGAGTTACGGGCAGCTGCCCTATATGTTTTATTGTTGATAAATAAGTATTATTTATAAGGTCAAGCCGGTTCTCGCCTCCTCCTTGTCCATCTTAACCCCCTTACAAAATACTTGCATTAAATGCATAAACAATGTGTTTTAAAAGTGACCTGGAACTTTTTTGTATTAGTGTTTGTGTAAAGTATTAAATTACCTACAGTGTGAAGATGCTGGTCAAAGGCCTAGAAATGCCACTGAAATCAATACTGGCAAGCTGTCAATAAAGTTTTGTTTTAAAAGCTTGAGCGATGTCCTTAAAACAATTAAAGCATCCTCAACAACTTCTCTGGATGCTTACAAGGCCTTTGTTGTCCTCAAGTCTCCTTATGGGAGGCTTTTGTCCTCTTTTTGTTAACATGAAATACTTTGTCATGTTGTAGCAGACACCTTACCCCTCGAGTAATCTATTTTTTAAATGAAAAAAAAGAAGAGATGCACCTGCGCTCTCGGTCTCATTGTTTGCTCCTTTCCCTGCAATGAACTGATTGACAACGAAGTACTAAAATTGTCATTTGTCATGTGTCATTCAGACACATTTTTCAGGACCTCTACTGACTTTTTAAGCATTTGTATAGGTCCTATCAATAGTGCGGTTACTAAAAACTAAATAAAAAATACACAGTCAAGGGACAAACACTGACACACACACACCCTAACACAACCCCTAAACCTAACCCTCACAGAAAACTTTCTGCATTTTGACATTTTCAAAAAAAACATTGTTTAGTAAGTTTTTAAGCGATTTGAATTATGGGGACACTAGAAATGTCCTCATAATACATATTTATAGCATAATACCCTTGTAATTACCCATTTGTAACCTAAATAATATTCCTTGTGTACCACCCATACCTGCCCACACACACACACACACACACACACACACACACACATACACGCACACACACAGCCCACAGAATCAACATCTGACTCACTGACTGCTGCTGTTGATAATTTCATATGCTGGTTTGGCTAATTTGAGTCTTTCATTGGCAGCACATCAAGAACCGTCACAGTGGAATGGGTCAAAACTAACCTTAAGTGGCCTCTTTTCTCTCTAGACGCTGTGCAGATTTGCAGCACACATGTGTTGCTGTATTACAGGAATAGTCCATCCAAAATCTTTTTCTTTTTTTTTTTACTCATCCTTTGGTCATTCCGAACCTGTACCTTTTTCTGTGGAACACAAATGGAGTCATTTTGAAGAATCTTTACGAATCTATTCTTTTTCATCCAAATGACCAAAAAGCTAAAACCAAAATTACTCCACAAAAAACCTTGGAAAGAAGTACAGAAGTAGTCCTCATATGATATACTCCAAGACAAAACTGCAGTGCTCAAATCTCATTCTTCTTCTTGTTCAAACTGGCACACCAACCTTTGCTTAAGGTACATGTGGAAACCAATGGCGTTTTGGTGTCAATGATGTCAAATCTGGTGCAATGCTTCTAAGTGCCATTTTGAGCCTGATCTCATGAAACACTGCATGAAAAGAGTCAAATCTGGATAAATGCGGGAATAGTAAACTCCCATTTAACTTAAAAAACGGACCCATGTAACATGTTAAGGTCAACAACAAGCCACATACCTCAATTCAGCAGACATGTAAAGGGAACTGTGATGTTTGACAGAAATTTACAGAGGAAATTTGGCTGGTTGTGTCGACTGATGACAGTACTGCTGTAAGGGCCTTTTATATGTTAATGACTGGCAATTGTGAATGAAAGGTGTTGGGTGCTTAATGCTTGCAGTGTTTCAGAGTACAAGGGAAGGCAAATATTTTTTGCCAAAATTTGGCTTATTGTCAGCTACAGAGAACTAAATTACTGTACAGCCAAACATGCTAAAATAAACACCATTTTTTGCAATTGTTAACCAACCAGTGGCGATATTTAACCCAGTAATAACTACATTTTATTTTACTTGACATTTTTGACAAACATTACAGGAAAAACTATGATTTTAAAACTTTGAAAAATAGAAGTATGTACATTTTCAACACGTACACTGTAACCATTGTGCTGACATAATAGTTCATTTAATGGCTAATGGATCATTCATAACAACTTCCTAAAGCATTTGGTCAATAGCCATGATCACTTAGTCAAAAAATGTCAACCAAACTGTATGGCAGAAAAATCGCATAGCAGTATATAATTATACTTAATTAATTATACACTAACATCCCATGCTAGCTGACCAGCACCCAAAACACAACATAAGCTGGTGACCAGCAATGCTGGTCATTTTAGCTGGAAAGGTGTGTGTCTATTACAGAAACATTTAATAAAAATAAAACTACTGACTGACCCCCCCTCCCCCTCCCCACTCAAACACCTCCACCCTACACCCCACCCCCTCCTGCACATACATTTGTTGATCTGATCTCTGGTCAGACTTGAGTAATTTCAAACACACCTACAGATGCTATAGACAGACCGTGAGCCTGCAACATTCAAATAAGTATCTTCATTAAAATAATCCACTAAGCAGGTAAAATAGATGATTTATACTGCATTAAATACCAATAATGTATTTAACTTCATCTGATTTTAACTGCATTATAATCTCTCACCAAAGGTGTAGCAGCGTGTGGGACATGTCCCACCCACTCTTTAAAAAGGTGATTTTTGTCCCTCTCACTTTTCCTAGCTAAACCTATACCGAGTCCAAATGGTGGATTTTCATGAGTTTAAATAACCCTTACGCAATAGGCCGTCAGTCAGACTGTCTAATCAATGCAGCTCCATTCATTCCTACAAGTTGCTTTCAACAATGCTCATTTATTCATGTTATTTATCTGCATTGATTTTGATTTAAATGAATAATCTAGAGATGATGAACACACAAATGAGAGTTATTTATACCATGTTGTTCTTGATTGGTTGCATTACTTGAAATGCACTGTGGAAAAAACAAAGGACAATCCTTCTTTTAAGCACACATTGTAAGTGGAGTTTATATCAGTGCACGAATCTTCAATAAGTTATACTTTTTACATTGTTTGTGAGGTAATATTTTGATCGGTTGTTTTTGCCAATTTAAGCAGATTACTGGACCTGTGTTCAATATATAAATCTCAGCTCCTGTTTTTTACCTCTATGTTGGTGTGCAGTCGACAAACTGTAAATAGATAGATCAGCTGTGTTCTTAGAACACATGCATTTACTGAAGTTAATATATATGTGTTGAAATATGCTTAATAATGTGCTTGATAATGCTTAAAACCTCTACTAAATCTCTCTAATGATCATGCCTGGTAACCTGTGCATGTAAAATGGCTAGAAATAGCATTTTAGCATAGCGTAAAGCTAATTTAGACAAGGTTTATTTCTACTTCTTCTGCTCCAAACTTACTTAAAACGTACTTCTCTGTCTGCTCGTATGAATGTAACGCATCATAAGAAAGTGTTTCACCGCTGTTCAAATGCACTTTGGATCACATCATTTATATGTATAAATGTTTTCCATCTGAAAGGACTAAATATTAAATGAAACAAATGACAATAAAATGCATATATATATATATATACTGCACTGTAATTGTTGGGTCTGTGCTACTGACAGCTGTGTCCCCCCCCCTACTTTTAAAATGACTGCTACGCCCCTGTCTCTCATAATGGTTCCTCTTATAAACTTGTCTTCTGAGATGATAAAAGGTAACATTCAAACTGTTGTTGCAACCTTTTAATATCGGTTTTCATCTAGTCTTCTGTTGCTAACAATATGTAATGTCTTATAAGCATCCTGCAGGACTTATAATGAGACTATGAGGAAGAAGTGTTCCTACTTTCATCCTGGTAAAGGCAGAGCTGAGAGACATGAAATTGAAAATTACCGGACTGTGTTGACATTTTTGCAAAATTACATTGTGATTCCTTGCACGTATCACTGCAATTATGGGGTGAGCAGGTGAAATGTACAATGTGTGGCACTAAATGCCAGTTAATATTCTCTCAAACAGTTGAGAGTTTTAAGGCGCACTCAGCAACTTTATTCTTAGTGTCGCCTTGGACTTGCACTGACACCTAGTGGTTTGGATGCAGCATCATGTAAAATCAATAGTTTTCAGTTTCAGATGCCATTATAGAAATGTAGTATTCAAAATCAGCCATGGTTACTTTAATCAATGAGTGAAAGTGTCAAATAACAGGACGGGTACTGAGATTAATGGAGTAGTATTCAGCTGGTCATGTGATTTGAACATGGCAGCCCCATGTGTGGACCCTCTCCATGTAGAATAAAACAGCTTTTATAAGGTTACTGATATGAATGAGTCTTCATTTTAATGTGAGTAATGAGGAAAAAATAACGTAGTGCACCTTTAAGGCTCTACTGAGTTTTAAATCAACAAAACCTTCCTACCCTAAACCTTAAACCTAAATCTAACTGATAGTGTCATAAAGAGCTAAATGAGATAAAAAGACACTTGCTAAAGCAACCACGTCATCTACATAGCAACTGGCCCAACAGTTGAGCGGTCCTTTTCTGCATAGTCCGTTTTGTATAACGCGGTGGCTCATTTTAGCTTAACGCGGCCCATTCGGCCCGTTTCATGGCCGACCCACCGGTCCGCCTCTGATCAGCCCCAAAGTGTGTCGGCCCAACGGGAAAATGCCCAGTATGCCAGATTACCAGTCCAGCCCTGGATTAAACTGTTCATTATAAATTATAATGTGAAGTTCCATGGGGGGATGCCTAAACAGCCACTTTAAGATTTGGGAACATCTAGCATGCTACATGTTTATCACTGACGTTGACGAGATTAACCCCTTAGGTATCAAAATTTGGTGCCGAACGTCAAGACTCTATTTTTATTGATACTCTATTGTTATCGAACTCGATACCCAGCCCTAATTATACATGCTATTTTTCAATCAAGGTGGCGCTGTTGTTTCAGCGATTGACTTGATTTACATTTGACATTCTTAGTTGATGTGAAAGCAACATGGAAGTAAACTATAGCAAGTGTAACACATGAACAGTATGATTTGGCCAGTGTCATTTGGGTGTACTACTGAAATTGTGTAAATTGTGCATATATTTAGACTCATTAAGCTTTTGAAAATACATGCGATTAGCTTATGTGCAGCTTATGCATATCTGCTTATATCCTGTTTTAACATCAAAATATATTCTAATTGTCTTGAAAATGTTTTGAAAATGTAACACTATCTTGGCATTTTGTAGATGCATTTGCGCTAAAGAATCGAGGTATGTAATAATGTTTGGCGAAACACCCATGCATTTAAGGGTTCATTAGCTAAACGTTGAGGCAATTAATTTTTTGAAACACTGAAACCTGTGTTAGATATGACATTGACGAGAGAACTAGAAGAGGAGGAAACCACTTCTACATTACTGGATAACTACACCACACTGTTCCTGCAAGCCAACTCATCTGGCAAAGAATCATGCCCTATACAATGTAAACTCTTCTATTCCCCTCTGACTTTGCCTCTTTTTTTTTTAAATCTTGGCCAGCGTGTACATTCCATCTCCAGTCTGCTGAACAGATAGCAGGTGAGGAAATGGAGAACACATTCTTTTCATATCGTTTTTGGAGATTTCAACAATCCGGAACTGAGTTAAAACATCCCATTTTATATATATAAACAAGCAAATGTCACTTGTACCATGAGGGGGAAAAAAACTCATAACATGATAAAATATGCATATAGTTTTGCCGTTTGCATTGCTCTGGGATATTCTGATCACAAAGTGACTCATCGCATTCCGGGACACACGCAAAACCTCAAAGCTTGCTGTATTATGGTTAAACTAAAAGAGAGTTAAAGAAAGAAAAAAGCAAATTGTGGGGCAACATTGACTATGCAAATCTGAAGGATGTCAGAGCTGGAATTACGGAGTGATGCATACACAAACACACTTCTTAAATCTGCTTTTTTTTTGTCAACTTTATCCACACCAAATGACAAATAAACTGAAGTCAACATAGTTGATGTGGGCGGCTGTGGCTCAGGTGGTACAGCGGGTCAGCCGCTAATTGCATGGTTGGCGGTTCGATTCTCGGCCCACACGACTCCACATGCCGAAGTGTCCTTGGGCAAGACAATGAACCCCAAGTTGCTCACAATGGAGTGGTGGTGGTGTAGTGGGCTAAAGCACATAACTGGTAATCAGAAGGTTGCTGGTTCAATCCCCACAGCACCACCATTGTGTCCTTGAGCAAGGCACTTAACTCCAGGTTGCTGTGGGGGGATTGTCCCTGTAATAAGTGCACTGTAAGTCGCTTTGGATAAAAGTGTCTGCCAAATGCATAAATGTAAATGCAATGTCAGACTAGCACCTTGCATGAGTGTATGAGCACTTTGGTAACCTCTAAGGTTAATAAAAGGTGCTACATAAGTGCAGACTGTAGTAACTTTGTAGCTAAGAGAGATCCCGACGGACATGTCCGTAAGGATCTCTCTCTCCCACACTGCCCTCTGCGATCGGCCTTTATCCCTCTCGGTGGCTTGATTAGCCCAATACGGGACCGGGCGTGTTGAGTCACAACCCGGCCCCGCCCTCCACCGTGCCACAGTATGCTATTACAGTATTTCAAGAGTTCAGGTTTCTCATTTTGTTTATGTTGATAAACCTTTAATATGTTTGATACATGTTTAAAGGAATATTCTGGGCTCTATACAAGTTAAGCTCACTTACTATCTTTTTCTGTGTAAAGTTATAGTCAATAGGCTCACGTAGAACAGACATTTTAATCACACTAGAGCCATCTCATATTAAAATGTATTTTTTTTTTAAATATTATAACGTTTATAGACTGGCCCTATTCACTTCAATTGAAAGCGCCTTTTTTATATAAACAAAGGGACAAGTCTGAGTTGTTTTTGTGACATTTCATATTATAACACGAATGCTTTTAATTTAGCTTAACTTGTATTGAACCTGGCTCATTCCATTAAATGATTAAACGTTTTTCAAAATCTTTGAAATCTGTTTTTGTAATTTCGCACATCAATTCAAATCTTATTTTCATCGACCAAAACTGTATGCCATCTTAGAGTAAAATTGACTAAAATGAATGAATATGACATGACAAAATATTGACCAAACTTAAAGTACATTTTCTTTAAAAGACAAAAATGAACATTTTGCACTGCTCCTGCTCTGTTGTACCATCTTCTTTATCCCCCCCCAATGCCAAAGATCACAAGCACGATGTCTATAGGCCGAAAACCACATGATCAGTGTTCATGAGGACCTTTAGAGAGACTTTTCCTGTGTCAAAACTTTCGCCGGCCTCTGGCCACACATCCTGCAAATCTGCCTTCAGAGCTGACAGGACAGCTGGTAATGCTGTGAGGCTGGGCTGGTTCTACTGTATAATCGGAGCATTTGGACAGTGGAAGATCCTGCCTTAGGATTTTTGTCCATTGGCACCACATTTTAAATTGTGATCTCACAGCTTCTACAAAGCGAGCCACCCCATCTGGCTGTGCCAGACTCCATCTGTCAGTGGATGTCTGACTCCCTAAAGAACAGGAAACCTTGTGTGATACTGTAAAAACACACCTCTGACACACCTCTGACACTAACCCTCAAGATTCACATTATTGTACATGCCCTTACCATAAAAGCTAGCTATTTTCAAATGCACCCGTAACACTGTACATTAAGGTTCAATTCATTAACATTAGTTAATGCATTAGGTATCATGAACTATCAATGAACGATATAGAGCATATTTTTGTTAGGGCTGTTAAATTAACACGTTCATTCAATTATTAATAAATATTTAAGTATAACTGTTTATATATATATATATATATATATATATATATATATATATATATATATATATATATATATATATAATTAATAAATATTTAAGTATAACTGTTTATATATATATAATTAATAAATATTTAAGTATAACTGTTTATATATATATATATATATATATATATATATATATTATTAATACATATTTAAGTATAACTGTTTATATATATATATATATATATATATTATTAATACATATTTAAGTATAACTGTTTATATATATATATATATATATATATATATATATATATATATATATATATATATATATATATATATATATATTATTAATAAATATTTAAGTATAACTGTTTATATATATATATATATATATATATATATATATATATATATATATATATATATACATATTTATCATATATTGAACTATTGATACTTCATGGGGTTTCTCAGCAAATATGTATGCGATTAATTGCAATTAATTGCATTAAAAATTGTAATTGATTGGCAGCCCTAATGTTTTTGACAGCATTTTTAATATATATATATATATATATATATAGATAGATATAGATATAGATATATATAGCTAGATATAGATATATATATAGATAGATAGATATAATCCAGAATATTCTGAAATGTACTCAACAGAGACTAAAAAAGATATGTTTTCATTTTGGTTCATTGTGTTTGCAAAAACAGATTTTTTTCATACCGGTTCAAAAGTTATACAGCCTAGAACAAAATAAAAGTAAGGTTGATAACGTTCTTTTTAAAGTGACAGTACTCAGCGCTAAGTGGTGGGTGAAAAAACAGCTGCAGCATTGCCAGATCTCAGAAGAGAAACAAGCACTCTGGTCTGCCCTCCACCATACTGCTTACTTAAAAATAATGCATTTAACCTGTTACTTGTTGTAATTACTTTTAGCTCAGGCCAATGCAACTTAGTAGAAGTATTAAAGTTTGGCATGGTTCCCAGAGTAAATCAAGTCTTAAGAAAGTTTGCTACTTATTTGCAGAATGTTTCATTTGCAACATACAAGCAAAAAAGGAAAGAGTGCCACATTTAGTTCTTGCTTATTTAACATAGTGGCATCCATTACTTTAAAAATAAAAAGGGTGTGATTAAAAAGATACTGTACCTTTCTACCTTTAGACTCTCAATTCTGATTGGACGAGCCATGTTAAAAGCCAATATATTGTGAATAAACTCACACTTCTGAACACACTGCATTACGGTGCTAATGTACCGCAGGTAAAACAGCAGTTTGATGAATATTTAACCAAAAAAAACAAAAAAAATAAATTGAGTCAAATTATTCTCCGCTTGTTCAAACGAGAACTTTTTGTTTAGGTTTTTGCGCTAAACAGCGCAAGTTTTAGCATGAACATACAAGCCACCTTGAACAAGCTTAACAGATATTAAGATTTTCAGTGACTTCTAACCAAGCCAATCATAAGTCTTCAGAAGGCTTGGAATATTATGCATGAATCACATTAACTACTTTTATGATACTTTGTATGTCATTTTGTAAGCTTTAAAATCACTATTAACTGCCATTGTATTGTAAAGGTGAAGAGTTATATTCATTAGAACATCTTCTTTTGTGTTCTGCATAACGAAGAAAGTCATACGGGTTTGGAATGACATGAGGGTGAGTAAATGATGACATCGTTTGCATTTTTAGGTGAAATATCCTTTTTATTCAATCCATTTTGCAACAGGATGTCTTGTATTTACTCCAAATTCACAAGAATAAGATAAAGACTTCACTTAAAATATTCAAAATGAAGACGTAAACACACACACATTGTCTTCTCAAACTGTAATGAAGGGGACAGGGATTGAAGGGGACACATTATGTTTGTGCCTGCGTCCGACCTCAGTGAACCATTGAAATGTAAGAGCGGTTTGGATTTTGTAGAGGATAAAGTAAGAATGAAAACTAAAAAGAATGAATCACCTGAAAAACCATTACCATCTTTCTAAAAATGCAAAATGGCATCAACAGGGCAACAATAGTGCCATGGCACCTTTGATTAATTTTGGCTTCGCTCTTCTGACCGAATAATTCATTTGTGTGTTATTTTATGTTGCAGGATCTGAACGCAGGGGACAATAGCCTTGTGCTGGCATCCAGCCAAAGGTGCTAGAAGACGAATGTAATTTTATACTATTGCCCAGCAAGGGCACCTTATGCTTCACTGGCCAAAACAGTATCCAGCTGTACCTCCTGCAGGTGCAGTTTGATGTTCCCACTGGCGCTTGATGACTTAACAGATTTAATCTGTGATTTAATATATATATAATATATATATAACTAATAAAGGCCACGACCTGCATACCATATTTGTAAGATGCTTTAAAATGCTAAACAGGTGGAAGTTTATTAGATGCATGTCAAAATGATGTCATAATAGTACCTTTACGGTTGTATTGCCTCTTCAAAGGGATAGTTCATCCAAAAATGGAAATCATGTCATCGTTTTTTACCTGCTGCATCGTTTTGAATCGCATTGACCCTTACTCACATTTTTGGTTTTATGCACTAGTATTTAGCGAAACGATCTTACGCGGTTCCTTAACCGTGTCGCGGCAGTTCCAAGGTGGAATGCAACTGGGTGGCGGTAAATCAACAAAACCTTCCTCCCTACCCTAATCCTTAAACCTAAACCTAACTGATAGAGACATAAAAGGAAAATGCTAGATAAAAAGTACAATTGCTGAGGCAACCACATAATTTTGGACTTTGAATCTGGAAGACCACGGTTCAAGTCTAGCCAAGTATGTAAGCTGACATGTGAGAAGAACGTTTCAACGAAGCAACATTAAATGTCGTGATTGCGTCAGAAATCTGGCTTTTCATGTCGCATTTGCTTTTAGGACAATGTTGGTTAGGTTTAGGTGTTGGTCTAGGGTAAGAATGACAGTTTTGTTTTCCTCACCTTTGATTTTAGGACACTATTGGTTAGGTTTAGGTTAAGGTTAAAGTTTTAGGTTTGGGAAGTACTCATTACAACTATCTAACATTCACCTTAAAATCCATCTCTGATTATGACATGTTTCACTCGCTTTTGGCGCCCCCTGGTGGAAATTTCACTGGGAAACTGCAGTGAAACGTGTAATGAAGCACGCAATTTCGTTTTGCAAGAATTTTGCAACGGTCACGGAATATTTATGAGATCAGGCTGTTTTTAATTATGTAATCTGATAATTATCTAAAATATATTGTCTACTGAACCCTCCTATGGTATTGAAAAATGGCACGTCCTTTTGGCACTCATGGTCATTTTTGACTGGGTCAAATGTGTAATTTTTATTTATATATTTTTGATGATGATGATGATGATGATGATAATGATACAGTTTCTTCTTCCCTGAAGTAAGAACAATACAATTATGCATTTCTTTTTGGATTGTATGCAATTTTGATCTGATTTACATATATGTCTGTTTTTTTTTTTTTTGTTTTTTTGTTTTTTTTTAAATAAACAGAACCTTTACTTCTATAAGTTGAAATATGAAGACAATTTTATCACAATTATGCATTTGGATAATACCTAGACATTATCAAATTATTGTTTGTCAAAGTTTAGCATTTTAAAATGGATTTTGCAGTTAATCATTGTGTTGCAATCAAACCTGACCATGGTGTTGCAAAGAGAAAACACAGAATAAGCATTTTTCTACCAATAATTAATTTTGAACATAAAAATGTAATAACTCAATGTTAATGCATAATAATGTCAAGAAAATGAACATCATGAAATAGAAAAAAATACTGAAAATTAAATTTGAGTATAAAACAAAAGTAAATATTTAGCCATTTCAAACTTTCTTTAGTATAAAAAATGTTTGGCAAATGTGTGTGCGTTCATGTGTAAAATTGCTGTCGTCAGCTGGAAAACAACAGATAACTTGTAATGCCAACAATACCAAAATATGGCTGTAGAGCTTCACTTACTGATGCCCTGGTTCTCTCTCTCTGTGTGTGTGTGTGTGTGTGTGTGTGTGTGTGTGTGTGTGTGTGTTCTGCATTGTGTGTTATCATCTCATCCCTTAATTTCTACGTGTGTGTATGTGTTTAGCATTGTGACTTTTTTTTTTTTTTTTTTTTTTACTAATGTAAACATAAAAAAGCTCGGTGTAATAGTGTCACCAGTTCAATTGTGTGTGTGTGTGTGTGTGTGTGTGTGTGTGAGTGGCTGTGTGTGTTTTGCATTGAGGATGTTTTAGAGTCTCACCCTGTAAGTTCTGCCATTGTTGCTGATATATTGATTGCATTTGACAGATCCCCCCCCAAAAAAAAAACTGCTCTGTTTTTGGTATTTCCTATTCATTTCCAATGGTCGGTCAATTCTGACTACAAGTACCAAAGGTGTCGCTTACTAATTTATTTATTTTACGACTGCTTTGCCCATTTTATTTATGTTCATATGGCAAATGGAGTAAAAGTCACCAAGTCTTGTACTGCTCAAATAATGGAAACCATTTTTATTAAATGATGACTAAAATTTTCGGACATGTTTCAAAATATCTTCCCCAACACTGACGTCGACTTGGTCTGGCTATAGAAGTGTCAATTAAATCAATGTTTGGAGGCACCTTTCATGACACAATGTCTTGTAAATAAAGAACGCAGTGATAGATCAGTCTAAAAATACATCTAGTTTCTTCTTTCAAACGTTGCCTCTCTGTCTAATGACAATGAGAACGAATAGAATATGTTGGGCCAGGCTAGGAGTGTGTAACTGCGCAACATCTCCTTTTGTGCTCTTCCAAAGATAGAAAGTCATTCAAGTTTGAAACAGCATGTTGAAAGGTAAGCAAATGATAACATAATTTTCATTTTAAGGTGAACTAACCCTTCAAAACACAAAAATATCCACATTTGTGCATCACCAGTTATGAAAAAACATGCAAAGTCCTTGAAAATGAAAAATTGGTATCTGAGAGTCCTGGATTTTCAATCAGTGATAAACTCTGCCGCTCGCATTGTCTTCAAAAATAGGTGCTCTTCGTGTTAAATGACTTATTCTGTTATTCAAATCCTTGATGCAAGCTCTTCTTCATTGTCAGTGAATCTTTCTCTTGTAACATTTCCTTCTTATATTCCTCCCGTGTTTCCTGTTTCTACTTTAGCTCTGTGAAAAGACAAAGGTAAGCCCATAAACAGCTCTCCTAGCCCTAACAATCTGTCTTACCCGTCAAACATGTAATCTCGTCTATGCTCAGTTGGAATCAAGCTCAACATTTTACATCAGAGCTTTGGCTGATAAATGCCAGGCTTTAACTTTGAAACTTTTGATTACAACCACCTAAAAGACATGCATTATACGCAGATGCCAAGATGGAATATGCACTCACAAACCAGCTGTAAGATCCACGAGTGATGTGTTTGTTATGCCCCAGTACCTCGTTGTATGATTTATGACTTGCTGATAATTAAACATATATGTGAGCTCTCATTTTACTGCGGTAAAGTCGAGTCTAGAAACATTTGGCCTGAGGGTTATGATGTACATTTGTGGGAATGCTTTTATATATAAAAAATTGTGGCTTCCCCTGCTAGCTCTGACTTTCTGGGAAAATACCACAGTGGAAAGCAAAGAGAGTGAGCTATATATAGTATGTACAAATGTAAGTGTATAACCTTTCTTCTCTTAAATAATTAGATATATTTATCAGCTACGATATTAACCCTTTCAGATCCTATGCCTATGAACATTTCTTTGGTGTTATCTAAAGGTTCGGTGCCACACAAACCACAAATAATTGTTAGATTAGATACATTAGCATTACCCTGCTCAAATAGGCCACTGCCATCAGGGAATACCATTGCCATGAAGGGGTGTACCTGGTCTGCAATGATGTTTAGGTAGTTGGCACGTGTCAAATTGACATCCACATGAGTGGCTGGACACAGGGTTTTCCAGCAGAACATTGAGCAGAGCATCGCACTCCCTCCACCGGCTTGTCGTCTTCCCACAGTGCATCCTGGTGCTATCACTTCCAAAGGTAAACTGTGCACACATACACGGCCGTCCACGTGATATAAAAGAAACGGGACTCAACAGACCAGGTGACCTTCTTACACTGCTCCAAGGTCTAGTTCTGACGCTCACGTTCCCGTTGTAGGTGCTTTTGTCGGTGGATAGGGGTCATCATGCACACTCTGAATGGTGTGCGGCTACACAACTCCATACACAGCAGGGTGTGATGCACTGTGTGTTGTGACACATTCCTCTCATATCCGTCATTACATTTTTCTGTGACTTGTGCCACAGTAGACTTTCTGTTGGTTCGGACCAGATGGGATATCCTTTGTTGCCCTCACGCACTGATAAGCCTTGGGTACTCAACACCCAGTCGCCGGGTAGTGGTTTGTCCCTCCTCGGACCACTGTCAGTAGGTACTCACCACTGCTGACCGGGAGCACTCCACAAGCCTTGCCGTTTCAGAGATGCTCTGACCCAGATGTCCATTTCTCCTGCATTCAACACTTTGACTATGAGAATTGATTGTTTGCATACCATCTCATCTACCAAGACCTTGACATGTGGCCTTGTTAAGAGATGTTAATCTCTTCAACTGTGAGTGATCATAATATTGTGGCTCATCAGTGTATGTATATATAGATATTCCCCAAAGAAACTGTGTCCTGTAGTGGGACTTTGGGAAAGATTACATTAATGGCATTTCAGTTCTGGAGATTTGTCCTTCACAACAGGAAGTGTCTTGTATATGTAGCCACTTAATGCGATTAGCCACAGCCTGTGACTTAAATAATTTAATGCATCTTAGTGGTTATTTTCAACGCCACTCTAAAGATGTCGTAAAAGTCACACCCGCTTACTGTCTTCATCGGAATGGGATGGGAGGTGGACGTCGCAAATTAGCATACAAAAGAGGACAAAGGACAAGATTTCTTAAGACACGCAAGCTTTAGCATGCTGGAGTTAATTCTATTTACACTCGAAGCGCTTAGTGGCTCTTGAGGTGTAATTGCTGCTGAGCCCTTATAAATCTATGGCCAGCAGATAAAGAGGGCGATGTGTTTTAGAAAAAAAGAAGTTTAGGCCTAGTTAGTGTGAATGGGTACTGTAGGCTACAGTGGCTTAAAACATGTTTTTAGAAACTATTGTAATATTTCAGGTTTAAAGGATTAGTTCACCAATAAAATTTTACTTCAGTCATTGTTTATTCACCCCTGTGTTGTTATAACCCCTATAGGACTTTTTTACTTTATCGTAACGCAAAATGAGAAATTGTGAAAAACTTTTGAGCTCATTGATGTCATAAAATGACACTGACTACATTTTCAAGCTTCAAAAGAATGCAAAAGTGTTAATCAGAAGTCTAATAAATGTTTCCATGAGACTCATGATTGTTATGAAAGCATACACTAAGATTTGGTGAGAAACAAACCGATATCTAATGTATTCATGCAGCCCCCTCGCGACATGTTGCGTTCAAGCTAAAACTCGTTATGTTCATCTAAAAGCAGGTCCTTCACAGCGATAGTGACAACAGAACACAACACAGCTGCACACAAAACAGCGAACAGAACTCTCTAAATATGTCTGAAGAGTTTGTAGTCAAATAATTTATGCATTTCTATGCTCAGCCTTCTTTTTTTTGAAAGTTTTTGGACCAGTGCCAGTTCACAGTGGACAGAGTTACCCACGTGATTCCAAAAATAGACAACAAGCAATCGATAGAATGTACCGTCGCTCATCACTGCTGGTTAAGACAAAAATCTGATTACCATAAAAAGATATCTTATGTCATGTGTTGTTTGCAGTCACTTTAGGACACGTATGACTATGGCTGCCTGTAGCCTCCTCTATGCCCCCCCACCAAACCAAGACCATATATCCACACAAAAAACTGACACTAGTTTGTTAAAAGTCCTTGTGCAAATGTCTCAACAAATTTAAGTTAAGCTCTGATATCATTTGTTTGCAGATGCAAATTTTTGCAGCTAATGCAATGGCATTTATACATGTTTGCATGTATGCATTTTACACTTATACACTTTTTCCAAATACTTTTGGTGTGGCCTCTTCATGTGGCATACTGCATGTGTGCATCTGTCTTTTTTCAGTTATCTGACAAACTATATCACCCTCCAGGTGACAAATAATGCATTAGTAACCCAAGGTTGAAGCTTGCCTGTCATTTAGCTTATCTGTCAGTCAATAAAATCATAGATAGAAATAAAATCTTGCTCTTGCGACCTCAGAAGCAATTCCAATCCCTGCCTTAAGGGTGATTTTGTTGATGAAGCATTGGTTCAGGAATTTCTCTCTCACAAAGGGTAAATTTAATGACGACAATGCAACATAAAAGTGTATTTTATTGCATTGTAAGACATGTCTTATGTCATAGAGTTCTCTTTGGTTCAAAAGGAAATTGACTGAAATTGTGATCGGCATGAATTTGGTGCAAATTATGGAAAATGCAACTAAACTATGGTAAATATGACAAGTTAAATATGTTGTGTACTGCATTCAAATGCTAAAAGCTTATTTTACAGATTTACACTGCCCTCTACGGGCCTCTCTCTCTCTCTCTCTCTCTCTCTCTCACTCTCTCTCTCTCTCTCTGCCTTTTTTTTAACTTTCTCTTCTTTCTGTATCTTATTGTCTTACCATCACCATCACCCTTCAATTATTATGTTTTGTAAAATGAGAGAGAGAGAGAGAGAGAGAGAGAGAGAGAGAGGAAGGCAGTGCCTGAGCCATATACTGTACACGATGCGCTTTATTTTTAAGTCCTCTCATAAATATTCCACCCTGCCCCAAATTTACAATTGATCTGACGACAGTACAGCAACAGTGAGCCAATGGAAATCCAAGTTCCACTAGTTGAAACACTCTAGTTAAGATGGCAACACATCTCCAAAGACGGATTAATTGGAACCGTGTGCGAAAATAACAACAATAATAATAATAATAATAATAATAATAGAAATATATATATATATATATATATATATATGCTATATTTTTACGGAAATAGCCCAAATATGCTCGCATCGGACAATTCAGAGAGCTGCGAAGAAGATAGGCAACGCGATACAAGCCGTACCACTCGCAATCAGTACGGGGATGATGCGTACTTCGCGCGTCCGTTTTGCCGGTCCGCGCATTGAGAGAACGGAAAGACTTCGATTGCTTGTGGATACGTTCATACATTTATGTCAATAAATGTCAACTGGCCGTTTAAAATGGACATTGCACTGGTTGGATTTTGCCTGATGTTCCTAAACTTGCATTTTCCTCCTTTTTTGCCTGCTGACCGTCACGTTTCCAGGGAGAGTTTGTAACACCAGGGCTTATCACGAACCACTTCACGGATAATTATCCCTTCAGTCCAGCTAAAAAGGAACCGGCGCTCTTCAAGGTTATGGATTGATCATGAGGTGTGCGAATTTCCCACATTTAGGCGGGTAAGGAATATGGATTGCCCCGTTTTTTTTATGCACCCGGATCTGTCCGTGGTGCTGAAATGCAGTTGCGCTGGCATAGGGTATTGGCAAAAGCTGGCTCTTAACACTTGTGCTGATGTCTTTTGTGAAATATTCAATCATGTATGCGTTACACAACTTAATATACGACGCTTCAGCCCTTTTGAAGATCTTAAATCACGAATAATTGCCAACGCGCTCCTTTGGAAAGAGATGTGAACATATTTCGTAGGCACTGAATGCTCTCTTGTTGGAATTAGTGACATTTATCAACTCGTTTGTTTGTTTATTTGTTTTTACTTTTTATATTTGTATTGATTGATAATTAATACCGCAGCATAGACTCAATTAGACTTTTTAAATCATATTGGCCCATACATGTAGCATAGCGCATTATACTTCTGTGCTTTATTTGTGAATATGTGTGTGTATATGTGTGTGTTCGTGCGTCCAAGTAAGTGTGTATTTGTTCGTGTCTATCTTAGAGGGCGCGCGAGAGAGAGAGAGAGAGAGGGGGAGAGAGAGAGAGAGAGAGAGAGAGAGAGAGAGGTTGATTAGCATGGATACAAATGCTTCTACACATAGCGGATGCTCAACAAAATGGTTTAATATAGTATTGTTTTGAGCTCCATCAAGATGGAATCGGGTTATAATCGATGACGTCGCGTTTTGCTTCTAATCAACTGGCGTCTTTGTCGCCTGAGGGACGAGATATGACTGTCACATAGCACTTACATTGAGGAAAATTCAACACAGGCACATTTGGAAAACGTAGATGTGGTGTTGTTCACTCTGAGGTTTAACTTGGATACACGTTGAGAGTTGCTAAAAACTGTCATCGGATATGTTGGGTGAGTAAAGGAAATGGCATTCCTGGTTTTCAGTGTTTTGGGGATGTTGTGTCTCTGGTGATGGCGATGAAAAATTATATGCATTTGTTATTTATAGCAGTTTCCAGAGAGACAAATGATTTGTCGATTTTTGCCATCATTCTCAATGACAAACCTTCAAGTCCTTGGGAACCATTGGGATGTTGTCGATTTGTTTAGTGTATAAGCCTCCTGGTTTTACATTTTACCTCTTTGAGTTGAGATGCTGCAAAAAATATTGTTGGAAATGCATTCCCAAATTGCGCATTGGAGAGTGGCTCGTATTTCTTCTGCCAGTCAATACTACTTTCAGTTGCAAAGGAGCGAGAACGTTCTCTCTTCGTTCTCCCCAATGTGTCATATGTCTTCATGAATGTGCTTGAGTGTCATGCTGAAACAGATTGTGGTTGTATCTGAAATATCATGTACATTTACATGATGTAGGCTACATTTTTTTTTTTTTTTTTTTTTTTTGTGAATAAATCAACGGACTTGACATACTGTATGTAGATGAGAGCATTCATCTTGATTAGATAAAAAAAATCATAAAAAATAGGAATAGTAATGGTAAATAATTGAATCCATTTACAAGCTATTGCATTGCAAAATTCATAGATTAAAGAACAGTGCACACTGTGCAACTATTGTTGCATAAGATAGAAATGTTTGACTTTACATAAATGGGAAGTATGCTGATATTTATCTCTCTCATATTTTTGTAATGTCTTTGGACTGTCCGTCATTTGATGTACATGTACTTTGCAGATATAGAAATAGTATGTTCAAGTATCAGTCACTCATCCCATTGTTTCCCCTTTCTAGATGATACCACAATCTGCAACTGCGCTACAGTGAACCGGGCCATTCCTGCACAAGAAAATGCATATCTGGATACTGAAAATAATATTGCTGCTCGCCACATCTCTGAGTCTGGTTGAGATGTATGATGATTATGGGGAGATCTGTAGGAATCTGTGCACTTGCGAGGAGAGGGAAGGTATTCTGACGGTCAGCTGTGAGAACAGAGGCATCGTGCGACTGTCAGAAGTAAGCCCGGTGGTTTTTTCCACGTACCATCTTTTGCTGACGGGTAATTTATTGAAACGATTATCCGTCAATGACTTTATAAATTATACTGGAGTTACCATTTTGCATTTAGGTAATAATGACATATCGGAGGTGGAGACTGGGGCGTTTAATGGACTCCAGGGATTAAGAAGACTACATTTGAACAATAATAAAATAGACATGCTTAGGGACGACACATTTGTCGGACTCGAAAGCCTAGAATATCTTCAGATTGATTATAATTTCATTAGCACTATCGAACCGAATGCTCTAAGCAGGCTTCATCAACTGACTGTGCTCATTCTCAATGACAACTTGTTGTCTTCTCTGCCCACAAACATTTTCCGGAATGTACCTTTGACACATTTGGATCTCAGGGGCAATCGGTTGAAAATGTTCCCTTACATTGGACTTTTGGAGCATATGGACAAAGTAGTGGAATTACAGCTCGAGGAGAATCCGTGGAATTGTTCCTGTGAGCTCATTGCGCTTAAGGCTTGGCTCGAGAGCATTGCTTACACTGCTCTGGTGGGGGAGGTGGTTTGCGAGACTCCATTCAGGCTCCATGGCAGGGATCTGGATGAGGTCTCCAAGCAGGAACTGTGTCCCAGAAGGGCCATATCAGAGTACGAGATGCGCCCACCGCCCCCACTCAGCACTAGTGGCTATTTCCAGACCACACCGGCGGCTGTGACAGCATCAGCCACGTCTTCGGCCGTCCTACGCTCCTCATCAAGGCCGACCAAGGGCACCCGCCAATCAAGCAAAACCAAGTCAAAGCCCACCTCTCGAATTCCAGGCAACCCCTACAACTATGGACCCATCATTGCTTTTCAGACCAAATCTCCCGTGCCTTTGGACTGCCCTACCACCTGTACATGCAATCTGCAAATATCCGACCTGGGACTCAATGTCAATTGCCAGGAAAGAAAGATCGAAAACATATCAGATCTAATGCCCAAGCCATACAATCCCAAAAAGATGTACCTTACAGGGAACTACATCCCTGTTGTACGTAGATCTGACTTCGTGGAGGCAGAGGGATTGGATTTACTGCACCTGGGAAACAATCGAATAGCACTTATCCATGATCGAGCCTTTGGGGATTTAATTAACCTACGTAGGTTGTACTTGAATGGCAATTTGATTGATAGACTCACAGCAGACATGTTCTTTGGGCTAAAGAGTCTGCAGTACTTGTATTTAGAATATAATAAGATTCGAGAGATTGTAGGTGGGACTTTCCGCTTTGTGCCCAACCTTCAGCTGCTTTTCCTCAATAACAATCTTTTGAAAACATTGCCAGGAGGCATCTTCTTTAGTCTGTCACTCTCCCGGCTCAATCTTCGCAGCAACCACTTTCAAAATCTGCCCGTGAGTGGAGTTCTAGACCAGCTGAAAGCGCTAGTTCAGATTGACCTGTTTGAGAACCCTTGGGAATGCTCTTGTGACGCAGTAGGCATGAAGATCTGGTTGGAACAGCTCAACACTGGAACGGTAGTCAACGATATCAAGTGTGTGACGCCCAAGAGGCTTGCAGGACAGGACATGAGGGTTGTCCCTTCGGAGCAGTTGTGTCCCGATTACTCTGACATCATTGTGTCCACCGTGGTTCCTTCAGAGGAACCTATAGCAGATAGTATCACTACGACCAAGACGCCCCTGAGGTTCAACACCCCTTCCAGTAATGTTCCTTTGTCTGTTTTGATTCTCAGCCTCCTTCTAGTTTTCATAATGTCAGTCTTCGTGGCAGCCGGTCTGTTTGTGGTGATCATGAAGAGACGTAAGAAGTCTCAGAGCGACCGTAACAGTACAAACAACTCAGATGTAAGTTCCTTCAACCTTCAGTACAACCTCTATAGCAATCGCTCCGTCCCCAAGGTCAAAGCACCTGCAGGACACGTCTATGAGTACATCCCGCATCCATTAGGTCATATGTGCAAAAACCCTATCTATAGGTCCAGGGAAGGTAATGCCGTTGAGGATTACCCCAACCTTCATGAGTTGAAAGTCACTTACAGGAGTAATACTGACGAAGACCAGGAAGTCACCTTGAGGAGTCCTACTTACACAGTTAGCACCATTGAGCCTCGCGAGCAGCCATCTCCTGTTCAAGACGCAGAACACTTCTTCCGAGGAATTCTGGAACCAGATAAATCTCCATCGAATGCTGGCAACAGATTTGAATACAAGTACACTGGCCCTGTCCCGTATACGTACCAACCAAACTTCGACGTCAGGCGCCAGTTCTTACATCCCGAAGGAATACGAGAGACTATGCTATACGGTACAGCACCAAGTACTGTCTTTGTGGAACCCAATAGAAACGACTATTTGGAACTAAAGGCAAAACTTCAAATAGAGCCGGACTACCTTGAAGTTCTTGAGAAACAGACGACACAAAGCCAGTTTTAAATCTTGGTCTGCATCTAAATGCATTTAAAGCATTTTTCCCCCTTATACTGACTCAAACTGGAGGGTGCCTTGGCACAAAATACAACAACTACAAAAAAAATATTCCAAACCTTCAGTGGGGTGTGCCGAACTATGTTACTTTAATTTCAGAACCACATGGTATTACAGAAATAAATAAATAAATAAATACGAATGAAAATATATAAACAGAGCTCACAGAACTTGGACGAAAGCACGAGTGATGTAAAACTGGCGATGCAAAATCTATTTTTTTAAGTCGAAGTTTGAATACACGTAAATCAGTGTACAGGTTAATCTCACCCAAATACATTTTCAGGAATATAATCATAAAAATATTGTGAATTTAAAGGGTTTTGTGCAGGGGGAGAGGGGTCTACAATACATACAAGTACAAAAGAATAAAAAAATATACTTTAACGGAAATACTATACAGCAACGCATCTGACCGAGCAGGACAATTTCTCTGCTTTAGTCTGTAAGTAAGTACTGTATTTATTGGTATACTCTTTGCCATGTATTTTTTTGAATACACATCAATATTATGTCTGTCATGTCCCATGATTTTCTGTACAAATCTTTTGTTTGTAGTTTCTGATCAATTACTGTAGCTTGCATTGTGCTAGTGGCTTTCTTTCTGCAGTGGCACACCCCAGCGTCAAAGATAAATTTTGCATCATTTAACGATTTCAAAGTAAAAGTGTCTTTGTATGCTGTCTGCACTTTTTCTTTTTTTTTCTTTTTGGAAGATGGAAGGCCACAGGGTCTTCCCAGCTAACATTAGACTAAATATAATGTATTAAAAATGAATATATGTATTCATTCTTAATATGTATTTTTAATATCTTAATGAAATTCATAAATAATAATTGAAGTAATAATTATGTTGTGTAATACTGATATTTTAATGTAACACCTATTTTTATACAAGCATTCGCAAATCTCTTTCCCTTATCATTTTCATCGTTTTGATTGCTTTGCACTTATGCACTATGTTGACCAAAATATGTTTATGTCATCAATAAATATGATGTCCGGTTTCCTATAGATCTTTGTTGGAAATTAAAATGAGTTGGATTACCAGGTAACCAACAATTGCAGGACCATTGCAAGTTGACAGCAGTTAATTCAATAGCTCAGATCAATACACCAAGCCGATACTCTGTGAACCTCTCAGCCTGAAGAGCGTTTGTGTGTATTGCTTTTATTCTAAAACCCCTACTCTTGTTGTGAGCAGAACAAACAATGCAACATTAAATTGGGTTAACTACTTTTATGGTTGCGCACAAGTAATCAATACCTCATCTTCCTCATGGTAATTATAGAGGTGAGCTGTTATTATGTACAGCTGAAATTATATTATTCTGACTTGCGTCAAGTGATTAAAAAAATATATTTTCTGTTTGCAAGCTGAATACAATATGGCAAAATGAGGGTCTGTATTAAATTATTGCAGATAAAATGTTTTTTTTTTTCTTCTTTGAAATCCCATAGCACTTTACAATATGGTTATATATGTTAACGCACTATTCAACTCGGACTAACAATGAACAATGCTTTTCCAGCATTTATTAATCTTGGTAAATGTGCATTTCTAATATATTTAACATTAAACTAGGAACATGATAAAATTAGTTAGTGCATTATGAACTAACATTAACATAATGGAAGTTATGAATGATAGTATATACTGATAAAAAAAACCAAGATCAATAAATGCTGTTAAATGTTTTTTTTTTTTTTTCATTGTTAGTTCATTATATCAAATGCATTAACTAATGTTAAAGGGATAGTTCACCCAAAAATGGAATTTCTGCTTTCTTTTACCCACCCATGTTTATCCAATACTGTATTAATATTATTAGCATTATTTGGTTCTGTGGAACGCACAAGAAGATTATGAGCATATATGTAAACCTCAGTCACCATTTACTTTCATTATGTGGTAAAAATAGTCAATGTAAGCGAATGGTGAGGTAGACATTGTGCCTAGAATCTCATTGTGTGTTGTAAAGGAGCAAACTAAGTCAAAGGGGTTTGGATTTGTGGTTAAAATAAGGATACGTCATACATAAATAAATAACTACATTTAAAATATATAATTATTTTTTAGTCTATTTGAACATAGTGTGTTTAACTTAATAACATTAATATGTATAACTGCTCAAATATATATAAATACTTGTTAGTTCACGATACTTCTTGGATTTATGATTGTTAACAAATATAACCTTTTGTAAAGTGTTACCTATATATATATATATATATATATATATATATATATATAGTTTTTTTTGTACATTTAAAGTTATTGTATTATGAACTAACATAGAAAAAACAATGCATTTTAAATAAATAGCATTTACTAAGATTAATAAATGCTGTAAAAAAGCTTAATAGTTCATGATACCTAATGCATTATCTAAGCTTGCCATAAAGATCTTTATTGTGAAGTGTTTCCAGCAATCATTATACCAAATACGGGCAGAAATTTGTTTTGATGCTACTTTTTTCTTTAAAGGTGGTTCGAAGGAACTTGTAAGATTGCACCAATTTGTCTTCTGCACCATGACAGACTTTTTTGCATAGTATTGCAAAAGCTGTATTTTGCTGGTGGATTTTAAATTACTGTTCCGATTATTGAAAGCAAGCTTGGAGGGAAGCTGACCTGACCCCTCTACTCAATGATAAAGAGGTCTGCTTTGTACCCAGTGCTTCACAAGACTCAAGGGTCCTATTCCACTTTGAGCTTGATGTGGATCTTTATATAGCTGTGGAAAATGATGGTTGCATCTGAGGATGAGGGGCTTGAATAATTCGGGTTACCTGACAGCTTGTCTTGATAGGCTGAAGAGGGTGAATCGCAGAGTTGTAAAGGCACAAATGGCTATTACGAGAGGACGGAGCTTGACATACTGTTACATACTGATGAGCCACGTAGGGATTTTAATGTTTTATGTAATTAATGTGCAAGGGTTGATTGCCAGGTGACTACTTTTTTTTTTGCTGAAAGATGAAGTGTGTAATATATATATATATATATATATATATATATATATATATATATATATATATATATATATATATTTTATACTCCTATACCAACTTTTTTTTTTCACTCAAAACCTGTCAAGAAAATGTCCTGGTCCTATTTCACTTTATAAAACAAACTAAATAAAAACATTTGCATTTAGAAAATGAAGCCATTTTTTAGGACTATTAATATTGTACATGGTCTCCCAACCTGCATAAGCTGTTCAGTAATGTGGTTATAAAGAGGTTTGGGACACTTTTTTTGCAGGCAAGCAACCAGCTTAGGCTAGCTGTTTTGTTTTGTATGATTTTGTTTTGTTTGGTTTTGTTAGTTGTTGTTTTTTGTTTTGTTTTGTTTTGTTTTGGTTTAGTTTAGTTTAGTTTTGTTTTGTTTTGTTTGGTATGGTATGGTTTTGTTAGTTGTTGTTTTTTGTTTTGTTTTGTTTTGTTTGGTTTAGTTTTGTTTTGTTTGGTATAGTTTGGTTTTGTTTGGTATTGTTTTGTTAGTTGTTGTTTTGGTTTAGTTTAGTTTAGTTTTGTTTGGTTTGGTTTTGTTAGTTGTTGTTTTTTTGTTTTGGTTTGGTTTAGTTTGGTTTAGTTTGGTATAGTTTGGTTTTGTTTGGTTTTGTTTTGTTAGTTGTTGTTTTTTGTTTTGGTTTAGTTTTGTTAGTTGTTGTTTTTTGGTTTGTTTTGGTTTTGTTAGATTTTTTTTGGTATGGTTTGGTTTTGTTGGTTTTGTTTTGTGTTGTTTTGTTAGTTGTTGTTTTTTGTTTTGTTTTGTTAGTTGATGTTTTGTTTTGTTTGGTTTGGTATGGTATGCTTTGGTTTTGTTTTGTTTGGTTTTGTTAGTTGTTTTTTGGTTTGGTTTAGTTTAGTTTTGTATGGTTTGGTTTTGTTAGTTTTTGTTTTTTGTTTTGGTTTAGTTTTGTTGTTGTTTTTTGGTTTGTTTTGGTTTTGTTAGATTTTTTTTGGTATGGTTTGGTTTTGTTGGTTTTGTTTTGTGTTGTTTTGTTAGTTGTTGTTTTTTGTTTTGTTTTGTTAGTTAATGTTTTGTTTGGTTTGGTTTGGTATGGTATGGTATGCTTTGGTTTTGTTTTGTTTGGTTTTGTTGTTTTTTGGTTTGGTTTGGTTTAGTTTAGTTTAGTTTTGTATGGTTTGGTTTTGTTAGTTGTTGTTTTTTGTTTTGATTTGGTTTGGTTTGGTTTTGGTTTGTTTGGTTTTGTTAGTTGTTTTTTTGGCATGTTTTATTTTGTTTGTTTTGTTTTGTTTTGTTTTGTATGGTTTTGTTGGTAAAAGTAAACACAATTTTGCATTTCAGATTTTGTAAATCTTAATTATTCAATTTATTAAGTAAATATGTATACCACCACATGAAATAAAAAATGCTAAAACCATCCACAACTGGTTAGCTAGTTTTAGCTGGTCTCCCTGTCTTGACAGTTGGAGGATTTAGAGGAGCTTTGGGAACTTTTTAACTGGTCAGGCTGGGAAACCGGCATGCCAACTTGCTAAACCAACTAAGCACTAGCTTGGCCAGACATGGAGACCAGCAAAGACCATCATAAACCAGCTGAGATCAGCCAACTAGCTTTTTTTTTTTTTTTTTTTTTTTACCAACAAGGAGAAGTAAATACAATTATTTGCATTTGGTTTTATCTGGTCTCCCAGTCTTTTCAGTTGGTGAATTTAGCTGATCATGCAGGGAGACCAGCTAAAATCATGATAAACCAGCTGAGACCAATCAACTAGTTTAGGCTGGTTTTAGCTTCATTTTTCCTGCAGGGTGAATCAAATTAATTGTTTTGTATTAAGCGGTCTTCTTCTCTAAAATGTTCTGGCTCTATAAACTGGATTCAATCTCTGCCACAAGAAAACATCTTATAAAATGAATCTGTGTCAACGATATCTGCTTCGGAACATCTAAAGCCAGGAATTTTGCTTCTTCATCATTGTCCAAAAAACAAAAAAAAACAAAAACAGCCCTATCATCAAAATGATCCAAATTTACAAATCTGCCCATTCCTCCTAACTACAATTTGCTATTATTGAGTTTGGCTATGAGGTTATACGGAAGGATGCATTACCTCAAAAGAGTAAGTTGCATATTTCCAAATCCACAAATGGCAAATGATTTTTCTAATCGGAATGATGTGCTTTGCGAGAGGTGTCTGGGGAGGCTACGATGTTTAATTTCCCGACTGATTATTTCACTTATCTCATTTTGGTGAGGGTGGGGGGGCAGCCGAGAGGACCTGCGAGGGTGATGGCGTGCGATTGACGACATGTGCAAATGAGTTCAAGGAGCTTTGGCTAATTGAGAAGGCAGCGATGATATCTGACAGGCACCAATGAGTCTGTTGATTAGTTTAATCATGGTTTTAATGGAACTCTATGAGCCGTGGGGAAACGTTAAAGTGCGATAATTTCGCAGGTTGGGAGTCATTTTACGTCTCTGTAACAATGCTTGTTTGCAGTCTGGCTTGGTGATGTTCAAAGTCTTGTTTACTATTTTTTGCTAATTTGTTTACACACCTTTTCAGTCTCATCGATTCCTATTATGCAGGACCTTTAGAACTCTGTAAGAAAGTTCAACCCAAAAAGAAAATTATCTAATTATTTATTCACCTTCATGTTGTTTCAACCCGTATGATTTTCTTTCTTCTGCTGAACACAGAGATGTTTACCAAAAGGTAATGTGCATATATGTAAGTGAATGGTGACTGAGGCTATTATTGCATCTGAACATCTCCTTTTGTGCGCCATTGAAAAAAGTAAAACTACTATTTTATTCTTATTTTCTTACTTAAGAAAAAACGTTAAGACTATTTTGCATTACCGAATAGACTTTAAGAATGTTGTTTTTTTTTTTATGAATTTATTTAGTTACAGTTTTGTTATTTTCTTTATATGCACGTTTTGACCAAGTTAATGCAAAGTTTTGCATGGCTCACATTTCCGAAGTGCTATAAACACTGTATCTAATGTCGTTTGCATCCTCCAAAATTGCTGTTATTGTTTCCACTTTATTAATTTTGTGAACTGGATTATATTACTCAAGATATTGTTATGATTCACTTATTTCCATATACGCAGTGAAGGTTATGTAGGCCATGCAAAGCAATACAAAATTGGAAAGATATTGCTTTTGCACTATCATGCAATAGTGACAGCTAATGAAAATTATAATGCATCGAACGATCTTGGGGCTTGTTCCTAGTGATTATGTTTCAAATCAAATAGAATCCAGTAGATTTGGACTGTGGACCAGACCTGATTTGTGTCCCAATGGGCCCCAGAGAAAATACAGTATGTGTATTAAATATTCAGATACGTACTTGAGAGTTGTGTTCTTAGCCAAGTTTTAGGACGCTGTGAGAAACAGTTAGCCGTGATTATGGGCTGGTAATTGCCAAGGGTTACCATAGCAACAAGACACCTGTTGGTTACTGGCTAGTCCAGTGGAAATTACCATTCACATTGTTAACTGTGTTTCACAAGACTGCATTCAAATATTTCAAATGACACCCTATGTTGCTTTACCCTCCTGGATTGTTGTGGGAAATTGTTCTAATTAGTATGTTTTTAGTGAATTATCAGTTTTAAACCAGGAGTGAAAAGAGAATAACAAAGAGACAACAAAAATGCACATCTCTGGGTGGTTAAATGTGCAAAAAAGAACTAATTTGTTTTTGTACCAAGTCCCTTTGGATTTCACTGGGCTAAACCAACAGCAAAGCATAGAGAATTAGAAAGGAAAACCTAACATTGACTAGCTCAATGCATGCGGGCTAAATATCATTTAAGGTTTCGTTTTGCATATACTAATTGCTAAATATTAGTACACTGTGAATATATGCCCAGTGGCAATGTATTCCTTTGTCAAACTCTTTGCGATAACTTGGATAAATTCCGAAGTTGGATTGTGGTCCCAAAACATCCTTGTCCCCGTCTTTCTGTTAAGGAAAAACCGAAAAAGAAGCTGGTTATGAATGCTTAAACGAATGCTGTATATGCACATGCATAATTCTCTTAAAAGGATATCACAAACCTTTGACTATTCTCAAGAGTGTTTTCTCTAGTGTGTGTGCTGTTGCTATTTCTTTCGCTTCAGTTATATACAAAATTCACTGCTCATGAATTATTTCACACGTATTTCAGTTCAGTCCTATGTATTAGCAAAAAACACTTCCATATGAACAGCATGATCTCGTTATTATTCATGGTATTCGTAGGTATAGATTGAATCAAGCGCATTTTTATTAGTTTAGTTTGGACAGCCACGTACAACGTACATTATCAATGTACTGACAGCCTCAAAAATGGAACACTTTCATGTGTATGAACAAGACACAAATGTTTATGCAGCCTGATTTGGTGAAAAACATGTAACCATGGCCAGGGCTGGACTGGGAAGTGATATCGGCCCGGGATTTTACATAGTAACTGGCCCAATGGGTGTTGGACGAATGGGCGAAATGGTCCGAATCGGCCGCGATAAGCTAAAATGTGCCGACACGTTATGCAGAACGAACCACAAAACCGCACCATGATATGCAGAATAGGACAGTGAATAATTATAGGACAACAATAGGACAAACAATAGGACAATATTCACTGTCCTATTCTGCATATCATGGTGCGGTTTTGTGGTTCGTTCTGCATAACGTGTCGGCACATTTTAGCTTATCGCGGCCGATTCGGACCATTTCGCGGCCGACCCACCGGCCCGCTCGGTTCTCCCGGTGGCCAGTCCGCCCCTGATTGGCCCCAAAGTGCATCGGCCCACTGGGAAAATCTCCTGTATGCCAGATTACCAGTCCAGCCCTGACCATGGCAATATGATTGCAAAACAATATGACTTTGTTCATTACTCGCATCGCGCCGAAAGTCCACTGGGTGGCGCTAAAAGCGAGTTTAATTTTCTCCCAGACAGATGAGGTTTTTAAAGTTAATGCCCTATAAAGTTTTAACTCAACAAAACCTACCACCCTACCCTAAACCTTTAACCTAAACCTAACCGATAGTGTCATAAAAAGCAAAAGTGAGATGAAAAACCCAATAGAGCTCAACAGCGTGGTTCCGGAAGTAAAAATCACATTCATTTATCCCATAGACAAATTGATTTTCTTGTAAACCATTAAAGACAGACCTGACACTGCTTTATAGTAGTAAGAATAAAGGAGGATTATAAAAGAGGAGCTATAACTTGTAAGAGCAAAAGGGAATTAGGATATGCACCCCTTCATACAAACAAGAACATGTACACTTTACGTATGAATACCTATGAATACCAATAAGATTAGCCTGGTATGGGTGAGCAATAACCTTTTGTTTAGAGATGTGAAATGTCCTGTTGGCATTACTGTATCAAATATTTTGAGGTTCAGCCTTTTTTGCACTCTCCTTATCAGTGCCTGTGACACCCCGATGGGCTGTATATTGGTTCAGACATCATGCTGTATTTATTACTGCAGAAATATTTTCGTTTGTTTGTTTATAAAACTGCGCCCACCGATAGGCAGTCACAGTAACCCTGTCGTTTGATAAATGGCAAGCGTAGCATTACCGACTCCCTGCTTCCTAGCCCTTATGATGTCGGGCCAAAAACAGCCTGATGTATCACTCCTTGAGTGTTTGAAGGCATTTAAACTACATGCCTTACATCATAGTGACATTGTGTGAACTAGACAAGAAATGCAATGTTAATGTTTTCTACTGTCATTTATGCACATATGGATTTTGTAATTTTCAATTTTAGATTTCAATTGTTTTATTTATATTTTGAACCAACGTTTCGTTGGTGGATGATTATGAAGTTGCATAACAGTAGTTTGTCTGTAGTTTGTTTCCCAGGGATCACATATAACATATGCCTTTAATGCAGTCCCATACAGCTATCTAATGTGAATATATATGTAAAACACATATATGAAATATATGTTTATGTATATGGTATTAGCTGCCATAAAAAGTTACATATTTATACATACATTTTTCCCAAAATAGGCAAATTTGAACATACAGTATGTACATACATGCTCAATATATATATCCAACTTAAACTTATAGCTAAAAAGTTAACTTATATTTCACTTCATATATATATTAAGTTTAATATTATAAATATATGTTAAATATATAATATTATATATTATATATTTAAATTATATATTAAGTTAGAAAGACAGAATATACAGTAAGGATCAAAATGGATTGTTGGATCCAATTTATACATGATCACAACTTATAATGTCATATTTTACTGATAATTCTGCACAATGTGTTACAAAAAGTGTGTTTGCACCGTTGATTTTGACTATGTTGATTTTATAGTTCATGAGCAATTACTGAACCCTAAACTAGTGATTTCACTCAATCAACAATCAAAATTACAATGGGCAACACTTTATGATAACTACAATGTATACAATATTTGTAAATTATTAGTTTTTAGTTCATTCATTATTAATAAATTGTTGTTCCTACATTTTTATTTAAATACAAGTATAAAAATAGTTTGTTTTTCATTTATATTTACTGATGATAACGATTTATTATATATTCATATATATAGTTAAAAAGCAAGGTTACCAAAAATGTGCATATAAATATAAATGAAAAACGAACTATTTTTATACATGTATTTAAATAAAAATGTAGGAACAACAATGTATTAATAACGAATGAACTAAAAACTAATAATTTACAAATATTGTATATATATATATATATATATATATATATATATATATACTGTACTGTGCAAATGTTTTATGCACTTGGAAAAAAAATGTTCTGTGGGGACATTTGCAAAATAGATGTTTAAATGAGTCAAAAATGTATATTTCCTATTGACACACTAAATCTGAAAATATAAATAACGATCTGAAGACAAAAGTTTTTGTGAAACATCTTATGACTTTTGCACAGTACTGTGTGTATATATATATAATATATATATATATATATATATATATATATATATATATATATATATATATATATATATATATATATATATATACATATATTTGTATATGTAGTTGTACGTGTCAACATTAGTTAACACTGAACAATTCTATTCTTATAATTTCACATTAATCAAAATGAATAAACTGTGTAAAATAATATAGTTCATGATATATAATGCATTTACTAATGTTAATAAATAGAATCTTATTGCAAGGTGTACCGTAATTAGTTTGATTGTTATTGTTTTTTGTCAAACATCTTGTTAACCATACATACAATAACGGATTTAATGTTTATGTACAAGATATACACTGCTATAAGGTGTCATGATGGCATGCATATGTCCTAATGTATTCCAATACCCAAATATGCCATTTTGCTTTGCATGATACTTTACTTCATACAGTGCAAGCATCTATAAATTGATACATTGTTATTGCTGACGGCTTATGGGGTGTATTAGTCTCTTACACCTGCACACCTGCACACACATTCATGCGCACATATCATGCTGGATTGCTGCATAATCTCTGTATATAACAATGTGATTTCATGCATGACTCATGCCCATTATATGGGGGTTGTTTCTGAGCAGACACAGAGCTCAATATCTCACTGTTGTTTGAGAAACAGTCAGTCTTTTGGACGTTGCCATTTCTACTCCCTTGCCTTTTCTCTGTTTGTAAAGAAATGTGTTTCATTCACATTTGTGCTCAGAATATTGCAGACCCCTCGCACAATCGGAAAGGTGTTTTGCATTTTTGAAAAATAAGAATAAATGTTAGGGAATAGTTCAACGCAAAATTACAATTATTTTATTATTTACTGGCTTGTGAATATTTTCAAATGTTTTTGAATATTTTTATGAATCCCTTTTAACCGAAGCGCTATTTACTATCAAATTCATCTTGTGAGGTTTGATTATGTCAGATAGCTTAATCAGGGCTGCATTGAAAAAATAAATAAATAAATACAGTTATGATTATTATTTTATAAACAAAAAAACATCCCATTTGTGCACAAATGTATGCATTTGAATACCCTTTAATTTAAGCTCTATTTCCTATATAATTCATCTTGTCATCTGTTTTCTGTTTCCCCCATTTTTTCGTCATGTCCTTGTTTCGTTGTCTCCAGCAGAATGCACAGCAAGGAGCAGCAATGTTATTCCAAATTGGTGCTCTCTCAGAGAAAGCGGCAGCATGAGATACACATCTAATGAAGTGCAGGCAGAGAGAGACTGTAATTTCCTGCCTGTGAGACTCGTGTTGTCTTAATGAAGATACTGCAGGAAAGACAAAGCAGATATATAATCAATAAACATGTTTGGCCGGTTCTGTGCCTGTGCACTGGGTGAAGCGTTTGACTGTGAAGGGAGTAAACACAAAAGAAGTTCTTTTTGCCTGTGCCTTCATTTACTGCATGGGATTCTGTGGTGCATGTCAGAGACGGGCTTTTCTTGTGCACTTCCTTAAAATTGGGTTATTTGTAATATCTGAAATGTATGACTGCTTTTGCTTGCATGTGTCATTTCAGCTGTTCAATCTTCATGAAAAAATGTTTGGAGTTGGGGTAGTTAGTGGTAACTAGTCAGTAACAATTTACATAAGAAGCGACATATTTCTGACTTTAAATTTATTTGTGATACATTTGTATACTGTATGTTTAATATGTATATTATGTATATGGTAACACTTTCCAATAAGGTTATGTTTGTTAACTTGAGTAAATGCATTAGGTATTTTGAACTAACAATTAGCATTATATATATATATATATATATATATATATATATATATATATATATATATATATATATATATATATATATACAAACTTAAACGTATATATATATATATATATATATATATATATATATATATATATAGTTATAGTTATTATAGTTATATAGTTATTAACCAAGATAAGTGCTGTAAAAGCGTTGTTCATTGTTAGATCTTATTAACTAATGTAGTTAACTAATGTTAATAAATATATAATAAAAATAATTAAAAGGTATGAGTGTTACCATGTATATATTTTTATATAGTCATCTATTAATTTATGTCTACATAGATCTGATGTGTAACACATTTAGTTAACACTTTACAAAAGTATACATTTGATAATGCATTAGGTATCATGAACTACCAATGAACAATAATAATTACAGCATTTATTCATCTTGGTTAATGTGCAATGTTGAATAATACAAATACAAATGCACATTGTTAGTTCATGTTAGTTCTTAATGGATTATTTCACATTAATATATAAAACTTTTGAAAAAATAAAAAATAAAAAAACATGCATTATGTAGAAATTAACATCAGCCAATATTTATAAGTGCTGTAAGTGTTTAATAATATCAGTTAATGTTCATTTATAAAAATATTATTGTTCATTGTGAGTTCATAATGCATTAACTAGATAATGTTAAATATACAACACAACTTTACAATAAGGTTCAGTTTGCTAGCATTAGTTAATACATTATTAATCATTAACTAACAATGAACAACATTTTTATAGCATTCATTAATCTTGGCTAATTTTAATATATGAAAAATATTATGTTTTATTGTTCTTTCATGTTAGTTCATAATGTAATATATGAAAACATATACATATTTCAATGTTAAAAATGAATGTATTAGCATATGTTGAAATGAACATTAATCAAGCTTAATGAGGGCTGTGAATGTATTATTCATCGTAAGGTCGTGTTAACTAATATAATTAGCTAATGTTAACTTTTATTATAAAGTGTTGCTGATTAAGTTGCCTATTGTTTAACTTTTAGAGAATGTTGCTAGGGAAAACTGTATACATTCAATGCAATGTAAGTCAAATGCATAGAATTAAAATGTAAAACGGCAGATTATAAGGCTCTACGTGAATTTCCGCATCCACTTGCTCAATGTTAGGGTGCTTACAACTGCCAATATTGTGAATTACCAAAAATACTATGCACAATGTGTTATTCAAAGTGCAATTTCAATCATCTTAACTGCAGTATTAAATTAAACTGTGTCGATTTTATAATTCATAAGTAATTAATTGAACAAATGATTTCAGTTTCCTATAAGAACACCCAGGTGAAAAAATAGTGAATTATTAAATGTGTATGTCAATTACTAAATTTCTTAATGCTTCAATTTATAAAACTATTATACATACAAGACATATGTAGAGTATACCGACATAATTGTTTTCTTTGCAAGCGTGCACATGTGCAGCACTATTCTAATAAGCTACTATGTTATTACGCTGGGCATATTCACCACTCTTTACAATCATTTCACAGCTTTCGTGTTTTCATAAGGATCTCGGGTTTATGTACTGTTATTTAAAAAGCTTTCTGGAAAATGTGGGGCAACAGCAATGGATAATTAAAATCATTTTTGGGTGCTTGTGATCCCTAGGCCTTCTCTGAAGCCCGACAATCATGTTTTCCTCTCCTTGAACCTCAGTGCTCTAAGCACTAAAGTCCTTCCTCTGCATGTCTGTCAACATGGATGCTTCGCAGATGCCTCACCATAATCCCGCCAATCACAGCTACAGCACTGAACTCCCTCAGTTTAGCTGATCGCGGACTGCATCCTCTTAAGGATTGAAGATGGTCTTCAGATCAACAAGCAGCAGCCTTACCCGAATTATTTGCTTCGTCCTCTGCTCAAATCCAAATTTGTAGGAATATTTCATACAAAAATGAAAATTCTGTCTTTACTTACCCTCATGTCATTTTTCTATGGAACACAAAAGGAGACTTTCTGCAGAATCTTTTCCATACAGATAATTCATAGTGACCACAAATGTCAAAAAAGCAGCATTAAAATGCAATATGAGAAGTCCATATGACTTGTGCACTATATATTAAATTGTTTGTGTGAGGAACAGACATCAATGTGAGTCTTCCCCTCTGCCGAATCTCTGAAATATCATTGACTGGTAATAGTCATAGTTGGCATGAAACTGGAGTTGTAATTGTTTTGAATAGAGAAGAGATTTGATAGCTACAGCAGATGGGATGATTTTCAGTGAATAACGACTTACATTTTAAAAGTCATAGTTGGCATGAAACTGGAGTTGTAATAGTTTTGAACAGAGAATAGATTTGATAGCTGCAGCAGATGGGATGATTTTCAGTGAATAACAACTTAAACTTAAAAGTCATAGTTGGCATGAAACTGGAGTTGTAATTGTTTTGAATAGAGAAGAGATTTGATAGCTGCAGCAGATGGGATGATTTTCAGTGAATAACAACTTAAATTTCTTTTTTTTTCTATAACAAATATATCATATGGCTTCATAAGACTTGATGCATGCTGCACAAGTAATCACTCGAAAAACATTTCAGTCAATTTTTAAGATTGGCACATTTCAATTGAATGACATTTGTTTCCACCAATCTGAATTGAGTACTTTTTCAGCTATAAACATTATTATAAATTAAAGGAACATTGCGGGTTCAATACAAGTTATTATCAGCCTCGACAGCTTCTGCCCTCATTCATTTTCATTATATAGCAAAAAGTTGTCTAGAAGATTCTTCAAAACTTCACTGTTTGTGTTGCACACAAGAAAGAAAGTTTGGAAGATCATGATGGAGTGCTGACAGCATTATCATTCTGGGGAGAACTTTTATTTCCACATAAAGTCATTTGACAAACATCATATGTGATCGCAGAAGCAAATTCGCAGGTTTGTAGACAGATATAGCACTATGGCCTGTTTTTCTTCGCATCGCTTGTCTAATTCTCAGTCAATCTGTGTCGGTTCCCCACGTATGATGTGTGTTCCCAACTGCGGGGACGTTATGTAACAGTCACTCCATGCCGCATGAGTAGTTATATATACTTTGAAATTTTTATAGAAATAAGTAACAGCTCTTGTTTTAAATTAAATGAGAAGTTTGAATGTTTCAAGCCTCATTCATAAGTACTCAATTTATGATAAATAGATCAAAGATAAACTGGTAATGGGGAAAATATCTCATTGGAGTTTGACTTTTTTGAGTTATGACCAAACTTGTCCTCTCTGGATTATTCCGTTTTCTTTTATATGGGTTTTCCTCTGTATCTGTATCTGTCAAGTGTTTGAGGATATTAAATTCCACTCTTGTGCAAGTTCAAGGTGTGATCTTAACCCTCCTATTGCCTTAAGATAGCCTTAAAGAAAATCTATTTTATTGTGATCTCCAAAAATGTTAATGATAGGGGATAAACACTCACTTACAGTCACTTTATTAGGTACACCTGTACATTTACAAATTCATGCGATTAACTAAACAGTCTATTGTGTGGCAGTAGTGCAATATATAAAAATCATGCAGATATGGGTCAGGAGCTTCAGTTAATGTTCACATCAACCATTAGAATGGGGAAAAATGTGATCTGGAGATTGGCATGATTGTTAGTGCTAGATGGGCTGCTTTGAGTATTTCAGTAGCTGCTGATCTCCTGGGATTTTCACACGCAACAGTCTCTAGAATTTACTCCGAATGATGCCAAAAACAAGAAACATCCAGTGAGTGGCAGTTCTGTGAGCAAAAACGTCTTGTTAGTGACAGAGGTCAGAGGAGAATAGCCAGACTGGTCCAAGCTGACAGGAAGGTGACAGTAACCCAAATAACCACATGTTACACAGCGCAATGTAGAAAAGCTGAGTTCTGAACGTGCAGCATGTCGAACATTGAGGCGGATGGGCTACAGCAGCAGAAGACCCCTCCGTCGGCTGAGAACAAGAAATTGAGGCTGCTGAGGGCACAGGCTCACCAAAACTGGACAGATGACGATTGGAAAAACATTTCCTGGTCTGACAAATGTGTATTTCTGCTGAGGTACTCAAATGGTAGGCCCACTGCAGCCTCCATTTCTGTTCTTGGCTGACGGAAGTGGAACCCGATGTGGTCTTCTGCTGTTGTAGCTCATCCGCCTCAAGGTTCAACATGTTGTGCATTCTGAGATGCTATTCTGCTCACTGCGATTGTACAGAGGTGTTATCTGAGTTACTGTAGCCTTTCTGTCAGCTCGAACCAGTCTGGCCATTCTCCGTTGACCTCTCTCATACACAAGGTGTTTTCGCCCACAGAACTGCCACCCACTGATTGTTTATTGGTTTTTCGCACTATTCTCTTTACACTCTGGAGTCTGTTGTGCGTGAAAATCCCAGGAGATCAGCAGTTACCGAAATACTCAAACACGGCCATCTGGCGCCAACAATCATGCCACGGTCGCAATCACTGGGATCACATTTTTTCCCCATTCTGATGGTTGATGTGAACATTAACTGAAGCTCCTGACCCATGATTTTATACATAACACTGCTGCCACACAATTGGCTGATTAGATGATCGCATGAATAAGTAGATGTATAGGTATGCCTAATAAAGTGTACGGTGAGTGTATATACAGTATATATGTGCATGTGCGCACAAACCCCGTTTGAGAGGAATGTCTGCAATTCGTGTGAAAGATGCAGGTGGGGAAGCTGGAGACAGTAAGGGGCTATGGGCTAAATTTGAGAGAATTTGAAATATCTTTAGGTCAAAACTATTTTAAGCTGTATAACGTCCAGGAAGTCAGATGGCCAGAGGTCTCTACTGGTTCTTCCCATTCGGGTCAAAATTGACCGTTAAAATAATGGAAGGAACCATTTGTTTTATTTTGTTATTTCTCTTAAACAATTGTACTAAAATAAATTTGGTTTCAGTACCAAAAACTATGCAGTATTTGTAATATATTATTTTCCTGTCCCGGGTCAAAATTGACCCTAGGATGTTTGGCAAAAAAAACATTTTGGGAGATATTGATGTCAGAACCAATGGCCTCCATAGTAATAAAATGTTGTCAATACTTGGAAACACATGCCTTGCAAAGACTCATTGTTAATAAAAGTATTAGGATATTGTAGAGGCAATTAAACAAGTGTATTATTTAATCAGAATGGCATCCTCACAGCATTAACATTTCTCATAAAAACTTCCCCTACAACTGCTGTCTGATGCCAAGATTGTCTTGATATGCTGAAATAGTCAAAACAATGCTTTGGATGTATTCTCGTATTGATTGGAACACAAGGGAAGACACGTTTATTTACACAGCCAAGCCCCTTTCAAACACAGTGGTTATTCATGGTAAGTGGTTTACATAATAATAATAATAATAATAATAATAATAATAATAATAATAATGAAAAAAGAAATAAAGACATAAATGTCATGTTTAAAATGATTTAAGAACACCAAGGAAAGGAAAATAAATAAAAGCTTAATTCAAAAATAGATTAAAATGAGTGAATTGTTAGAGGACAAACAGTGCATTGACAGAAATCAATCCAGTATTTTTCTAGGCCAATAAGACACAAGTTGAGACTTCATATGACTGCTTTGGTTTAATACTGTACAAATATAATGGCTTTGAATAGCCTCTACTGTATATGTTCTAAATGTAAACACTTTTGTATGTACTTTAGAGACAAACAGATGTGTACAAATCCTTTGAGTTTCATTTTTTAAATTTAAGACGCTGGATTCAAATATTGATGTTATTGTATTTAAAATGCATGGGACTATGTAGTGTTTCATTTATATTTCATAATTGTGAGCTTTGGTAATATCTGAATGGATTGCCACAAAGAGTGCAAATTACTTTACTTTTATTATTCCCATTTGAATTCAATTTTAAATTTTTTCTATTTTAGACACTTTCAATGTACTGATTTCGTCAATTCGTCAATAATTAGTATGAGATGGCAAACATAATTTTGGCTCGTTAAAAAAAACACAAGACCTTTATTCGCATAGAGAAAAATAAACAAATCTAACAATGCTAACGGTGATGGGTAAGTAACTTAAAAAGTAATTACTAACTACTAATTAAATTTTCTATAGTGTAATTAGATTACTGTACTAATTACTCTGTCTGAAAAGTAATTGCATTACTTTTAAGGAACATACATTTAACATTAGACGTTAAATTTCGATTTTTTTTTTTCTTTCAAAAAAATGTTTATTGGCTTTTGTTTGAACATACAAAACAACAAAATAAAAATTAAAATAAAAATAAACCAAAAAAACAATTAAAAAAAAGAAGATAATGAGTAACACATTACATGACATCCAGAACAACACTTAACATAAAATAAAACATAAAATAAAATAAATAAAATATACATTTTGATGTATCACAGTACACAGCCTAACATTTTGTAATTTAATTATGCTCTTTTATCAGAGCTATTATTTGTTTTGCTGGATTACAAGAGCTGAGCTAAATATTGGACATGTCCAATACAAAAGAGTTGTGTATTTCAGTCATCCCATATTGTCTGGTCAACTTGGTTATAGTAATGTAAGAAGGGAGCCCAAATTTTATTAAAGTCTTTTAGTTTCCCTTTAACGACATAAGTAAGTTTTTCCAAGGAAAGCTTGCTGGTCATTTCTTTAAACCACTGACTTCGGTTAGGCCCTTGGGTTTCCTTTCATTTTAAAGCAATAGCACGCTTGGCCTGAAGTAAACTAAAATCAGTTAGTTTGCGCTTTCTTGCATTCACCTCAAGATTTACTGGGTATATATGAAACAGACAAAATTTGGGTGCAAGAGGGATATTTACTTCGGTCAGTTTACCAATCATAAAAACAATCTCCTTCCAAAATCCTAGAATCTCCCTACACTCCCATACACAATGATAAAAGGTACCAATTCCTTGTTTGCATTTTGAGCAACTATCTGGAATATTTGAATTAAATTTATGTAGTTTGACTGGGGTGATGTATGTCCGCAAGAGCCATTTATATTGGAGCAATTTACTCCTAGTATTGATGCTGTGATTTTGGGCAAATAAACAAGATTCCACCCACTCTTCTTTAGAAATGTCTTCCTGAAGATCATTCTTCCATGCTGTTAAATAAGACAGCGAACTATCTTTTGACCCCTCTAAAAGTATATTATAAAATAGTGACAGATTGCCCTTGTCCCCTTTTAACATCCCAACGGGTCGTCTGCGGGCCCGGCCGACTATTGCGCAATATCTTCACGAAATGCAAAAACTCAAAAATTAAAAGATACACATATCTTACATCGTTGGAAAGCTGAGACTCTTGTGATTCGAACGATGTAAACCATTTTAATATACACTTAACACAGCGGGTACAATCGGTGTATTTATCAGACCACTTACAGCAAAATAAACGAATCCAAAATGGTAGAAACTCACTTATAATGCTCATCTTACTCTACTGATCCACTTCATTCCATCAAAAATGGTTTAGTTACACTGTAAAGGGTCCATACAATCCAATTCAACAAAGTTTTTGGTCCATAACACATTTATATATCAATAAACACCCACGTAGCATTTCGAGCTAACCGACAGAGCTGACACAACTTTGTATTCTTTGATGAATCTACCTTGAACATGTAAACATTACAGATATTTTTATGTCAAAATGTCCGCTGACCCCTGGACTTTAGATGGACAGGTCATTTTAGCCAGTCAGTGCATTTTAGAGGTGTGGCCAGGTATCAATATCCTTGAAGCCTATACATACACTTGGATAAACATGTGTAAAACACTCATTTTCTAATGTATTGTTATCAAATTTTATATTGGGTTTGGTAAGGCTTCATGCTATGATCTAATTGTGTTTTCCAGCTATGTCCTCCCAGCTGTAGTTATCTGCAGGCATCTTTTTACAAAAAAAAAATGTAGGCGGAGTTTATTTCCCCTTTTTGAGTGTGTTCAAAGTTCAATTACTCAATACAAGTAAGACTTACAGTGATTCTGACCATTTAGGAACAAACCTCAAAGTCTCCCCTTTCAAAAGAGACCAAAAGCATGCATATACTCCAAAGGGTTCAAGAACAGCATGCATTTTAATTTGGGTAGGCCTTTTTTAGGCGTTTTTGGCAAATATTGCAGGATGTTTAAAAGGTTAAGTACTTTAAAGTGTGCTTTTCTATAATTGACAAAGGGGGTTCTGAATAATCTTTAATTTCAGAATGTATAAAACTTCTTATTTGTAAATATTTAAAAAAATGTTTCTGAGGGATATCATATTTTTTCATCAGTTGTTGGAATGACAACATTATACCTTCCTCGTACAAGTCTTTTACTTGACTTATTCCCTTATACATCCAGTTTTCAAATCCCCTATCACTTCTACCCGGTGCAAACTTTGTGTTACCCCAAATTGGTGACAAACCTGACAATGTAATTGCTTCATCTAGAAACTTGTGGGCTTCATACCATAATGAAATGGTATTCCTAAGGTTAAATTTCGATTTTAAATTCACTATTGTTTTATATAGAAATAGAAATGTTCTAGAGTCTATACAGTATTTAACGCAAATGCAGCAAGTAATTTAATTACAGTAATTAATTACTCAGTAATGCTTTACATCCAACACTGGATGCTATAGGGATTTTTCCAAAGTTTATCCCCTAACCCAAACCCTAAATCTGCTTTTTTCAAAAATAAAGTGTTTTGGATAAGAGGCTAGCTGAAATTATCAGTTTAAAATACTATTTGTTCACAGGTTAGTCTCTGTGAGAATAAAAGTTGTATCTTTTTGTACGACTGGAGTCTTACGATATCTTACAATTTCGCCATCTCGTACGAAATTATTCCGAGTTTCCATGAGACTATGTTGGATACTGTACATTTTTGTGTTTTTCCGAACATGAGCATGTACTCAACGTAAAAAATACCTAAAAATGGGATCACCATCCTTCTTTACTGGATATTGTTAAGCACACATTAGAGCAATTGAAGAGTTGATGCTGATTAGTTCGTGAAGATTAGGGAAAGAGTCAAAGAACAAGTAAGAAAAGAATAGAGCTAGGCATTAAATGTACTTCCACCTGATTCATCAATGGCCTACCTACACAGTGTTTGTTATAGACTGACCATGGTCATTTTTCCACCTCTACAGCACTTCACAGACAGAACAAAGCTTAGCTCCAGTCCCCAATGGCTTCCTGGCCGAGGGAAGGATTGATTCATACTTGGCCAATTTAATTACCTCACTGCTTACTGAAGCTCTTTGCACTCCCTTATTTGGACAAAAGCTAGTTCATGCAAGCCTGACCAATGGTTCACTTATGCCACAACCATGTTGCTATTACAATGTATTCAATTAATTTGTTCATTGCATATGAGGTTAAAGGTTCTGAGGGCCTGGGTAGCTCAGTGAATAAATATGCAGTTCGAAACAATGGCGTTGCTAGGGAGGGTTGAGTCAAATGGGGTAACCTCATTGTGGCCGCTAAAATGTGGTTCCTGCTCTTGGTGGGGCATGTGGTGAGTTGTGGGTGGGTGCCATGGAGAGTAGGGTGAAGCCTCCACACATGCTATGTCTCTGTGGTATGCGTTCAACAAGCCAAGTGATGAGATGTGCGGATTGAGACGTGGAGGCAACAGAGATTCGTCCTCCGCCCGACACGGATTGAGGTGAGTCACTACGCCACCACGAGGACTCGGAGCACATATTCGCGTGATATGAGCACAAAGCAATCATCTGTGTCATCTGCTTTTTGGTCCTTGAATAAAGTATAATGTGCAAGGAAGGGCAGCCGGTGGACTTTCTGGTGCCCTCCTAGGGTAAGATGGTGCCCCCTAGGGAGTTGGTGCCCTACGCAGACTGCGTAGTCTGCTTATAGGGAGCGGCGGTACTGGACGTGGATTCCATAGTAAAGAATTTTACTACCATCGAAACAATTCAAGCTTGAAGTATCACTTCAGCATCTGCTACATCAGCAGTATCGCACTGCCTAGTTTCAGAAGCTAAGAAATAGAGAAAAAAGAGAGAAAAAAATACTTTATAAAGTTCTTCAGACCATTTTAATGTGTTTACTGTAAATCCCATGCAGTGTGATCTTGATTTCTACATTTAGCTTATATAAATGAAAGTCATTGCTTTCTATTAGTAACATTTCTGCAAAGTTTAAGAAAAATAATCAAATATACGATAATGAAAAACAATTATTAGAGCCATGAACCATTTAACCATTAGAGAACATTCTGTATAAGTTATCATTAGGTTGTCAGCAAAACCCTCCCTGCAACGTTCTGGGAATGTTACATTATGGTTATAATGTCTTGTACATGTGGCACTCAGAATTACTTAAAGTAAAGGCATTTCAAGGATAAACCTCATCAAATTTGAATTCATGCAGTTTTGCCATACAAAAATTGGATAACAATATGCGTCCTGATTTATAAGGCTTTTTTCCTCATAATCACATAAAATTCACTCGAGCCCTTTGGCAAGTTAAAAATCATCATTCTGAGCTTTTTTGTAATATTAAACACATTTTAGATCTATATAACCCATATCCAACATAAATGAACATTTGCTTCTGACAACTTATATTGTATGTGATAAATGAATGACCTCTTCCAGTGAACGCTTTGTCATCACCTGCCTGTGCGGTGCATTATCTATTCTATCTTTCTGTCTATTTCTACATTTATATTTATGCATTTTTACATTTTTGCATTTCTGCTGTAAAAGCATCATCAGCGCTTTTTAACATGGGGAACAGAGCAAACGGCGTTATTTCTTCAGAATACACTTGATTACAAACCATTTTTTTCGTTCATTTGAATAGCTTTGTTTCCAAACCTATTTGTATGTTCAATGTCAAATAAAATTTGTAACTCTAATGCTAAAACAAAAGCTCACATGATTATTCATAAAGATCCAACACGCTAAAAATTCACTTTAACAAAAGAAAAAGGAAAAAAAGAGCAAAACATGATTTCGCTGATTATATTGTACACTAGTGGACAAACTGTGCCAATTTAATTCATAAAAATTTTCCACTTTATACACAAATCATGTTAAATGAAGATATCTGTAAATATAAGGAACATTTTCATTCAGACAGCCTTCTTTTAGGAGTTTGTAGGAGAAAAAGAAGCTTTGATATGCTATTTTGATCCTTTATACCCTGGCAACAGATTGACCGTTGATCTTTTTGCCATAGCTCTGGGGGACATCAGAAGGAGGGGCAATACGCAATCAGATCAGAACTCAATCGGATCTGCTCTTGGAAATGGAAGAGCAAATAATGTGAAGAACTTTTTGTAAAAGCAGCACAGCATGGCTGATAATAGGTGAATGAAAAGGGCAAACAATTGGCAAACTCTTTCTTTATTTATATATATATATATATATATATATACACTGACAGCCAAAGGTTTGGAATAATGTACAGATTTTGCTCTTATGGAAAGAAATTGGTACTTTTATTCACCAAAGTGGCATTCAGCTGATCACAATGTACAGTCAGAACATTAAAGATGTGAAAAATTACTATTAAAATTTGAAAAAAAATTAAAAAGTTCAGAACTTCTTAAACTACTTCAACGAGTTCTCATCAAAAAATCCTCCACGTGCAGCAATGACAGATTTGCAGATCCTTGACATTCTAGCTGTCAGTTTCTCCAGATACTCAGATGACATTTCAACCCACACTTCCTGTAGCACTTGCCATAGATGTGACTGTCTTGTTGACTGTCTTGTTGAGGACTTCTCACACACCTTACAGTCTATCTGATCCCACAAAAGCTCAATGGGGTTAAGATCCATAACACTCTTTTCCAATTATCTGTTGTCCAATGTCTGTGTTTCTTTACTCACTCTAACCTTTTCTCTTTGATTTTCAGTTTCAAAAGTGTCTTTTTCTTTGCAATTCTTCCCATAAGGCCTGCACCCCTGAGTCTTCTCTTTACTGTTGTACATGAAACTGGTGATGAGCGGGTAGAATTCAATGAAGCTGTCAGCGGAGGACATTCGATGCATCTATTTCTCAAACTAGAGACTCTGATGTACTTATCCTCTTATTTAGTTGTACATCTGACCTTCCACATCTCTTTCTGTCCCTGTCAGTAACTGAAGCTCCTGACCCGAATCGCCGCAAGATTTTATGCTCTGCACTGCTGCCACATGATTGCATTTACATTTACATTTATGCATTTGGCAGACGCTTTGATCCAAACCGACTTACAGTGCACTTATTACAGGGACAATCCCCCCGGAGCAACCTGGAGTTAAGTGCCTTACTCAAGGACACAATGGTGGTGGCCGTGGGGATCAAACCAGCAACCTTCTGATTTACAGTTACGTGCTTTAGCCCACTACACCAACACCACTCCCAAACCTCTGATTGGCTGATTAGATAATTGCATGGGTGATTGTTGGTGCCAGACGGGCTTATTTGAGTATTTCTGTAACTGCTGATCTCCTGGGATTTTCACACACACCAGTCTTTAGAATTTTGCCAAAAAACTAAAAATGTCCAGTGAATGGAAATTCTGTGGATGGAAATGCCTTGGTTGGAACTGACAAAGTCTACAGTAACTCAGATAACCGCTCTGTATAATTGTGGTGAGAAGAATATATCAGAATTCTGAGATACGGGTTGGCGCTGTTTTGTTGGCATGAGGGGGACCTACACAATATTAGGCAGGTGGTTTTAATGTTGTGGCTGATCAGTGTAGAGTGCTAACCGAATTGGTTATGTGTTTGGCTAAATTGACCCTAAAATCATTTTCATGCAGAAACTTTTGAACAGCACCAGCTGTCAATGATTCTGGCACACCAACATTTTCATGCTCATTTAAGTAAAGCATTTCGAATCATTGGTATGATTCTCTTGCTGTCATCATCAGTCAATTGGAAAGGATATAATCAATCATTCTTTTGGGAAAGAATGATGCCCGTTTGATAGGGAGACATCATTTGTCTGTCAGTTTTTTGTTTACACTACACAACACTGCCTGCCAAGCTCTGGCATGTAAGAGCTCCACTTGTTTTAGTTGGAATTGCTGGATGTGGAATTTCAATCCATTAGCGAGCTGGCTAGCCCTCCCAACTGCTTTATAGAGAGTAGCGGCCATCATATGAATGTGGATTCATTAACACAAGCAGTCATTTTCAATAGCAGAGGCTCTCCTGTTAATGTACAGTCTAATGTTACTTTAGATCAACCTTACTTCCATTTCCCACATGAATAAAGTATAGCCTTTTCAAATCCAAGAAACAACCCAGAGAAAAACTGTATTGCTCAGAGTTGGCTCTTCCAGGGGATTTAATGGAGCTCTCATTTGTGTTTCATGGTCCTTATGGATATTTCAGACTGTATGGGATTGATGCATCTACTGGAGCTTCAACTAATAATTTATACTGCATTATTAGATTGAATTATTCCAGCATTTTTTATTCCACCATCTGACCCCCATGGATTTTCTCATGGTATCAGAAGCAGAAATAGTATGTCTCAGGCTGATTAAGTTCCTTCCTTTGATAATTCTGAGGTTCAGTGAAGTCATTTAGAAATGTGTCTCCAAATGTGCCTCTTTTTTGTTGTTGCTCTTGATCTTGCATAAGAGTTCAGAGGTGGTCAGAGGTGTTTTGGCCCCAAGGACCCATGATGAAAACACTTTCCATAGAAGTGCCATAAAAAAGCCATGTCATCTTTTGTGCATACGTACAAAAAAGGTGCCCAGGGCAGGTCAGTGCTGCTGTTAATAAAGGTAATTGTCTTGTGCTTGTTTCTACTTACTCATCATTTTTTCAGATAAGCCTTAAGTCACTTAAGGGTCACATTTCCCTTTCCATGGCGAAATTCCCTAAGCAAAGAAGGCGTGGGTGGATGTTGAGCATGTGTGAAACCAAATTTTTTTTTTATTGCAAAGCAGGCTCTTTTTAATGCAGGACTTTGTAGAGTGAAGTTTAAATGCCGCTATAATGATATCCTTGTCCATTGTAAATATTCAGTGTATGAAGGACTGCCCACACAGATGTCACTGCCAAACCAAGCAACTTCCTACTGGTCAAAGGGCGGATTCGCTTGTCAAATTTCAACAAACTTGAACACCGTGCGCAATCCATGAGTGAAACATTATTCGCCAACGGAAGTCATGAGGTAGGACGGTTCTTCTGGTAACCAGTAAATGTAACAACAGCAGCATTTCTGACCATTTTGGCAGCCTAGGCGAGATCACTGTTGTTGACGGGTGTGAGGCGGCGGTGTATTAGCGGCTTGTGCGAGGATCTCATTATTGCCGCTCTCATTTGCCAGAGTGATCTCATCATTGCTGGTGGTTTGTGTGAGTCTGTCCTTCACCTTGTAAATGTGACACCATTGTTCACTCAGATTTACCTCTATTCTCTGTCTCTGTGTCTTTTAGCAAGTCTTTGAATTTTGCCGAAGCTAAATTTATTTTCATGTGTACACGTCTGGAATGGATGTTCATATTCCCCCAGTTGAGCAAGTGGCCACGCTCTAAACTCATGCTATATGTTAAGCTAGAAAGGGATGGGTTGAGCCTACATGATCTCATGAAAATTCGTACATAATTTACGAGTTGACTATTAGGAATGGTCTCGCACAATGTTGTTCGCATAAACTCATCCGACTTCTCACGATGTATTCCCGGATGTGTAAGCATGAGATAAGGACATCCATCCATCCATCCATCCATCCATCATCAACCGCTTATCCTTGCAGATGGGCTGGAGCCTATCCCAGCTAACATTGGGCGAGAGGCGGGGTACACCCTGGACAGGTCGCCAGTCCATCGCAGGGCAAGATAAGGACATACTTATTAATATTATGCCCTTACCCAAACCCCTTATCTAAACTTAACCAATCAGTAGAGTGTGTAAACATGAAAGGAAGCTGTTTTGTGTGAAAGAAGCAAGTACTAGATTGTATTAGATGGAAATGATGTCCAGTGACGTCATTGGCTGTAGTGAAAGTCGTAGGGATTCAAACGCGTGCAGTCACACAATATCATACGAATTAGCCAAAATTAGAAAAGTCGTACGAATACTGACGATTTCGCCATGAGATCGTGTTGGTTGAGCAGAGCCTGGGAGGCTCAATATTTTTACTTTTGGGGGAGGTAAACCCACAGATACAACATATAAGAACAATAAAATGGGATAGTAGTACACATTTTGACATCAAAATTGTTAAAATAGTTCACCTTTAAGGAAACCCTGTATAATTATGCTGATTTAAGGTCACATCCACCACACAATGATCAGATTAGTTTCTTCAAGGGCGTTCGCATAGGACATATTTTTTTGCCATATATATTTGCCAAATATTTTTTATTTTGTAGAAATCCATGGTACTTGTACCACACATTAAACATGGTGATACTAGTAAAGCTGTAGTAACAATGTTTCTTTGGCAGATTGATTATTTTATCATAGTTTTGGTTTTCCTGTATTATTACTATGGTTTTTAAAAACAAATATCATGGTTAAAATATGGTTTCTGTAGTAAAATCATGGTACATTTCGTGAGGGATGGATAAATGAGGGACATCAAATCTATTGTGATGGAATGCACAACGTATTGAGAAGGAACGCAAACTGTTGGGAGGAAATGCAAAACTATTTCAGAAAATAAATTCCCTTTCAATCCTCAAAGGGGCTCCATAAAAATGGTAATGCTAAAACAAAAATTAGACAAAATAAATTATATAAATAGAAAAATCTAGATAAATAAGTCAACATAGAAGCGAAACACATTGAGAGATAGAGGTTGGCTCATAGTGGATTTTGAAGAGTTGTTGGAAAAGTCCGGACGATAGTTATTTAAATCAAACTATAGAATGTTAAAATAAATAGAGGTGTTTTCTTGCTATAAACATAGAGGCTACAATAGCCCAAAATGAATAAAATCCCATATGCAATTTGCTGCTCAACCAAAATCCCATTAATAAACATCCTCAGAAGATAAAAATAAAATACAATTAAACAAAACACACACATATACATATACATATATATATATATATATATATATATATATATATATATATATATATATATATATACATACAGTATATGAATTTGGCGCATTACACAATGCTTTTAACCGCAAACAAGCACACATGGGACAATTATTTTGAAATGACAGAGTCTTGGCTTCGTCACAATTTTTTATATTAAAGTATCTGCCAAATTAAGCTTTTTATAGCATAAATATTCACCAGATAAGGTATTAGTTTTTGTATTTACAGTATATATATATATATATATATATATATATATATATATATATATATATATATATATTTTATAACTTTTAATCGAATTAATTACATGGTGTCCCAATTAATTAATCGCATTTCATAGCATGTACAAATATTTACTGAGAAAGCCCCTCATATAACAATAACTCAGTATATAATTAAATAAATATAAATAAAGCTATCTTTAAATATTTGAAAATTTTATGTATATATATATATATATATATATATATATATATATATATATATATATATATATATAAAAATTCAGTTAATTTAAATGCTGAAGAGCGGAAGAGTTAATCTTGATAAGACAATACAAAAAGCGGCTTTAGAATACAATGTATTGTTTACTACCATATTATTGATCATAAGTCAATCATTGGCCTACAGGTCACAGCAATCCATTTCACTAGTGAATTTGTTCAGTTGAGCTTTATTATGAGGGCTTATTTAAGGGCCCGTCAATTTACACCTACGTCAGACATCTCGGGTGTGTTGCGTCATAAACATAAAACGTTTAGGTCACTGTGTCAAGTTAAATTTAGTTTAGTACTCAATCTTTAAACACATCTCCTTCAAGTGTTTTGAACGCAAGAACGTAACTCATGTTTGTGTTGTTCTGCCTGCTGAAGTGTTTTCTTCACTGTTTAAACTGCGTGTTGCTCATACAGCTGATATTTCACTTACTGCCCTCTAGAGTACACAGGTGGTACTACAAGCTTGCATTTCTCAGGAATCTTCCTTATTATGGTCCGTGGGCATTGCGATTAATTGCATTACATTTTTTAACGCGTTATTTTTTGTACAATTAATCGCACTGAATTAACACGTTAAATCAACAGCCCTAATATATATATATATTAGGTTTAATGAGGCATACGGATTATTATTATATTATTATATACACTCACCTAAAGGATTATTAGGAACACCTGTTCAATTTCTCATTAATGCAATTATCTAATCAACCAATCACATGGCAGTTGCTTCAATGCATTTAGGGATGTGGTCCTGGTCAAGACAATCTCCTGAATTCCAAACTGAATGTCAGAATGGGAAAGAAAGGTGATTTAAGCAATTTTGAGCGTGGCATGGTTGTTGGTGCCAGACGGGCCGGTCTGAGTATTTCACAATCTGCTCAGTTACTGGGATTTTCACGCACAACCATTTCTAGGGTTTACAAAGAATGGTGTGAAAAGGGAAAAACATCCAGTATGCGTCAGTCCTGTGGGCGAAAATGCCTTGTTGATGCTAGAGGTCAGAGGAGAATGGGCCGACTGATTCAAGCTGATAGAAGAGCAACTTTGACTGAAATAACCACTCGTTACAACCGAGGTATGCAGCAAAGCATTTGTGAAGCCACAACACGCACAACCTTGAGGCGGATGGGCTACAACAGCAGAAGACCCCACCGGGTACCACTCATCTCCACTACAAATAGGAAAAAGAGGCTACAATTTGCAAGAGCTCACCAAAATTGGACAGTTGAATACTGGAAAAATGTTGCCTGGTCTGATGAGTCTCGATTTCTGTTGAGACATTCAGATGGTAGAGTCAGAATTTGGCGTAAACAAAATGAGAACATGGATCCATCATGCCTTGTTACCACTGTGCAGGCTGGTGGTGGTGGTGTAATGGTGTGGGGGATGTTTTCTTGGCACACTTTAGGCCCCTTAGTGCCAATTGGGCATCGTTTAAATGCCACAACCTACCTGAGCATTGTTTCTGACCATGTCCATCCATTTATGGCCACCATGTACCCATCCTCTGATGGCTACTTCCAGCATGATAATGCACCATGTCACAAAGCTCGAATCATTTCAAATTGGTTTCTTGAACATGACAATGAGTTTACTGTACTAAAATGGCCCCCACAGTCACCAGATCTCAACCCAATAGAGCATCTTTGGGATGTGGTGGAACGGGAGCTTCGTGCCCTGGATGTGCATCCCACAAATCTCCATCAACTGCAAGATGCTATCCTATCAATATGGGCCAACATTTCTAAAGAATGCTTTCAGCACCTTGTTGAATCAATGCCACGTAGAATTAAGGCAGTTCTGAAGGCGAAAGGGGGTCAAACACAGTATTAGTATGGTGTTCCTAATAATCCTTTATGTGAGTGTATATTATTTAAGTTGGGAGATACAGTGTAGTCTATGATTTTGATTTCATTATAGTCTCATTTTCTTTAAATACCCTCACTTCATTTTGAGCATTGATGTAATCAAAATAACAAAATATGCATATCGTGAGGATACAAATATTAATAAATATTGAGAAAGATGCAATATTTTGATTCAGCGAATCCCCAAATTAGGGTTTTATTTCACCTCTAGAAACCAATGCGTTCTAACTGTAGACTCCTCCAGAGGCACCACAAAGAAACATTAAGGAATAAAAAATTATTTACCCTTAACCGATAGTGACTCTTTGGATCTATCTGCACCGATTAATCTGCAAAACCGATATATCGATCTATCTCTACAGAGAAATGCCCGTTTCAGAGTTTCCACTTCTTCAGATTGCCTGCTCTTCATTATTGAACAGTGGTACATTATATGTATCCACAAATAAACAATTAACTCTATCAGTACAAGGATCTAAAGTATTGATACAATATTGTGAGAAAGTATCACAATATATTGGCACAGCTCTACTTTTTATTTCAGATTAGCTGCCAAAGTCAGATGTTTCTTCTATATTTCATCCCGAATCATTGCTTTCCTTTCCTCTACCCTTTTTTTCTTTCCAAAAGGTAATCCCACAATTCACAATCATCCACTCAAGGCTCACTGAAGCATACTTATTGGCAAATGCCTGCAAGGACAGGCTCTCCGAAAGCCTTTCATTGCACTTGTTTAACTTTTAGCGCCTCCACTGAAACACACAAGAAACGATATGATAATTTCATGTGGCCCTTTCAGATTGTGATGAGCTTTCACTGCTTGACCTTCAGGTGAGTGGTTAAGGACACTAAGTCCAAGTGCTCCAATTTCCAAGTCCCTTTCGACACACATTATGGAACAGGGTTTCATATTCAGAGGTCAGCTCAGGACTTTGCAGAAAGAGTTGGAGTCAGAAAAGGAAATTTGTAATTGTGAATAAGAAATAAAGCAAGAATTTAATTGAGAATGACTTTAATTGAGAATTTAATTGAGAATGACAATGACTGTACATTTGAATTGAGGTATTAAACATTTCTTAAATTCTGAATTTTACCCAACACTAGTACCAACAAAATGAGGTGAGTTCATTTCAAGCAAGAACATTGTGTCTTTATAGATCCTATCCAATGTCTCTGTTGACAGGTTTTATCAATCATACCGAACTGTGAGGTGGAAGATAGAATTTATTAAACCTCAGTCAGAATAGTTGATGTTTCGGTGGTCTGTTCAGGGTGTTAGAGAAGTGGCCAGGCTGTAGTTCATTGAGGCAGAAGACAGCTGTGTAGAGATGGATGAAAACCACAGGGTGTACGCCAACATCCTACAAGTTTATCTACCACAGTCAATAGACCTATCCTCTATCCTTCACAATCTGGCTTGAATCTTTTCATGTCTTTGTCCAACCATAGAGAGAGTGCCACACCAGCTTAGCTGCTTGCAGAGCTGAAAGTTTCTTGGTTCTGAAGGGGAAGTTCAAAAAACACATTATATATCAGATTCAGTAGTATATTCAACATAGTACAATTGTGTTTCAGCACATAAAACTTCTGATTCTTATTCATGTAACATTGGATGTAACCATATAAAATTAGCTTAATTGTTTGTTCTTATCCAGATCTCAGAATTGTCCTATGTAGTGTAGTCCTATTCCCAAACGAATGGCTCTTATGTGCCAGATTCGTTTGAATCTAAAGTGCAAAACATACAGTGCAACCAGTTCAGTCCTATTACCAAACAAATGACACAACCAATGAATTGGTTCTTTTGAATCGAAGCGCGAAACAAACAGCTTGACCAGTGTAGTCCTGTTCGAGCGAATGACTCTTGTGAGCCGGTTCTTTTTAATCTACAATGGGGGAAACACACAGCCCGACCAGCGTAGTCTGATTTGTAAAGAACTGACTCTTAGAAGTTGGTTCCTTTGAATCTACAGCAAGAAACATACAGCACAACCAGTGTAGTCTGATTTCTGGATGAACGACTCCTCCTCCTGGATGAACCGGTTCAATTGAATCTACAGCGCAAAACACACAACACAATCAGTGTAGTCTGACTGTTACGTTTTGCTATGTAGATTTCAAAGATCCGGCTCAAAAGACTCATACACGAGGCTCATAAGAGTTATTCGTTCATAGCACGACCAGTGTAGACCAATGTTTAGCAAATGACTCCCATGAGTCAGTTCTTTTGAACCTAAGCTTGAAACAAACACACCGTTGTTCTATTCCGATACAAACGACTCTCATGTGTCAGGTTTTTTGAAGCAAACAGCTCAACCAGTGTAGTGCGGTTTCCGACCAAATTGCTCATATGAGCCGGTTCTGTTGGATCTACACCTCAAAACACTTAAGAGCTACCTCAAGACTTTTGAATTTGTTGGTTCTAATTGAATAGCTTATAATTTGCACGTTTGCTCACACGTGCACAAGAGGTGTTTTGCATGCAGAACACATGGACTGTTTAAATAAAATCAAATAAAAATGTATTATCTACTCAAACAATTCCTTTGGCTTGCATAAAAGATCTGAAGATTGCTAGCCCACCTTCTGTATAAACCCAGTGGATAAAGTAAATTGGAAAGAATGATGCTTATTGACCTTTTGTTTATCTGCCCTTCTTTTATCTACATTAGCCACAGTTGAGTGGTTATATGGATATTACTGTATCCCAAAGGTTCTGTTTCCCTGCACATTTCTGCTGAGGGGAGATTTCTGTACAAGGGAGGATGACTGCGGATCATAGGGAATGATTACTTTAGCGCTTTTATGCAGTCCAGGGTCGGTAGATACAGATGTGGTGTGCACACTTCAGTGATGGGAAGGGAATAGGCGGGCAAATCAAACATGCAATCATACAACTCTTTGTGAGAAAATGAAGAAGGTTTATTGTTGCAGCTAATTGATTTTGGCCCCCAAGGATGAATGTTAAAAAAGCACTCTGTATTAAATCTTTTAAACTGAATCTACAAAGACTGAATAAGGAATGAAGAATAATCATTCAATCTTCAATTTTACAAACTTACGTGGTGGGAAATCATGCAAATGCTGTTGTCATGTGACATTGTCATGAATTAATGATATTCCCAAGTTTCATTTTGTTTTTGAAACATGTAGATAGATAGATAGATAGATAGATAGATAGATAGATAGATAGATAGATAGATAGATAGATAGATAGATAGATAGATAGATACGTGGTGGGAAATCATGCAAATGCTGTTGTCATGTGACATTGACATGAATTAATGATATTTCCAAGATTCTTTTTTGATTTTGAAACATTTTGGCTTTGAAACATGTAGATAGACAGACAGACAGACAGACAGACAGACGATGGATGGACGGACACACACAGACGATGATAGATGGATGGATGGATGGATGGATGGATGGATAGATGGATGGACAGTTAGATAGACAGTTAGATAGATAGACAGACGGACAGATGGATAGACAGACAGATAGACAGACAGACAGACAGACGATGATAGATGGATGGATGGATGGACAGTTAGATAGACAGTTAGATAGATAGATAGATAGATAGATAGATAGATAGATAGATAGATAGATAGATAGATAGATAGATAGATAGATAGATAGATCATATCTGTTGTAATTGCATAGAAGTATTTCTTTGATTTTGAAAGTACAAAATCACTGTCCATCTAAACATACAAAAATGTAGGTGTGCTACAACCTCACTTTATGTACGAATGCCTACAAATGCTAAGGAGATCACAATGACATTATGGCAAGTAAACACACTCATTGATGTGATTTTGAACATATAGTTACCAAAACAATGTGTAATAACACATTGAAGCTCCACAAGTTACCCTTTGAAAGCTGCTAAGGGTTGAAAGGAAAGATGATACAGGAAAACTTTCTGCTTGGAATATTTTAGGACACCAGCATCAACTCTCAGCATCCATTTGGACTCTGAAAAAGGATGAAAGAACGACTTGTGTCTCCAGGGAGCTCATCAGCGTGACAAGACGATGCCAGTTTGTTCAAACCGTTGTATCACATTGCTGGTAAAATTATGCCATAATGTATCACTGAATAGTAAGTCAAATCAGACAGCAAACAACGCCATAACAAAATGCAGCAGCCTAAAATAATTTTCCAGAATATTTATGCATATAACAACATAAATGTAAACATAACTGTCAATAGAGTACACGGTGCAGTGAGGAAATGTATGTGTAATATATGGTTAAGTATGTATAAAAGCCATTTCATTACATAACCAAATGTCAGACGAGTTAAGTGACACCTGCAAACAAAATATGATGAAGCTCTTCTCAAAACCCTGTCATGTTCAATAATATAAAGTAAACCATAAATTGCCTTGTCTTAACAATGCTTTACTCTTCCACAATAATATAATGCATTTTAATTATCTTAATTATTGTGTTATATCTATATACCAGCAGGTACTCACCCTTATGCCATCATAAAGGAATATTTCGGGTTCAGTACAAGCTAAGCTTAATCGTCAGCATGTGTGGCATAATGTTGATTGCAACAAAAAACATTTAGTCTAGTGAGACAATGGAAGTGATTGGGGCCAATTTTTGGAGGGTTTATAGTCAGAAATGTGTTATTTATAAAATTGTATAAAAGCACTTTCATTAATTATTCTGTGTATTATTTGAGCTTTAACCCTTTAAGCTCAGGTGGGCTCCACCAGCGGGCCGAGAAAAAAAAAATAACAATCAAAATATTAATAACTGCAGTCTTGACCAACAAAAAATACATATCATTTGAAAGCTTAGAAGCTCTACATTTCAATGCATGTAGTCATTATGACCAAAACTGAACAAGTGCTTTGAAATTTGCAGACAAATCTGAAGTTTCATTTTGATTATTTAAAAAAAAAAAAAAAACATTTGCACTGTACATGTTATTGCAATTAGTAAAAACATCTATCTGAACAAACATGTGTCATATGCTGTTGGAATGCACTCAAAGATTAGAATACAGCGAGCCATTTTTTTTTTTACTCATAGATAACAATAAAGCGAGTAACAGCTAAGTATATGTCTTTGACAACTATATGACTATGTTGATTATATCCCACATTTTTGCCTATAACTTCATGAAAAATAAACAGAACATAAAATATAAAGGTATAAAATACCTTTACTTCGAGGAGGTGATTATCATTCAAACGAGCCCACACACAAGGTAATTGGATGCATAAATCATTAGATAATCCACATGAAGCACAATGTTACATATGGCCACCAAGAGATGGCGCCAAATACATGACACAGACTCAATGATGACTCAAATGACACAGAATGAAACTCATTCTGTGAAATCTCATTACTAAAATCTTGTCTGCATGCTATACATAACTTTAGTCATTGCTGTGTTTGTAATTAGTGTGGAATTAGATCTTATGTACAATTATTATGTTTTATATGTTAGGAGAGTCTTTTCGACACATGGAGAAATCATAAATTATTTGTAATGTTATAACTTTTGATTGCTTTGTCGTATCAATACATTTTTTTGTCATTAGTTGACATGAGTGGGAACAAAACACAAGTTGATTTTTGGAGCCACCTTATTTAAACCAGAGATATATAATGTAAAATAGGGAAAATAATAATAAAAAAAAGTTACGTTTTTGCTCTATTTATTTGATTTATTTATTGTGATTTTTTTTTCAACAGTTTTTGAATAGTTTTCCTTACAATGATACCAAACACTTGACCCTTTATAAGCCTTTAATTTTGGGTAAGCCACTGGAACAGGAACTCTTCAAAAACACCTTTTCATTTTTATTTTTCAAGTAGTTGTTTGTTTGTTTGTGGAGGCTCATGCTACTCTCCGTAAACCACGCACAATTTACCACACGCCCCATTGAGAGCGAGAACCACTAATCGTGAACACGAAGAGGTTACCCCATGTGACTCTACCCTTCCTAGCAACCGGGCCAATTTGGTTGCTTAGGAGACCTGGCTGACCTCACTCAGCATGCCGTGAATTCAAACTCATGACTCCAGGGATGGTAGTCAGCGTCAATACCCGCCTCACATGCTGTCGATTAAGCTTAATTTGTTTTGAACCCTGCATATTGCTTTAAATTCATATGACATTCTATCTTTTGTGGAACACAAATCTTTTTTGAAGGATGCATGAGGTCTATTTGGTTTACACAATGCATGCTAATGTGATCCAAATCTGTCAAGCTCGAAAAAGGACATAATGTTATCATAAAGATAATCTATTCAACTCGATTGGTTTAATCCATGTCTTCTGAAATGATATGATCGCTATGGGTGAGTAAAAAAAATGCAAACATGAATAACTTTTTGCACCAAAACTTCCACCCAGCTCTCCAATGCACATTCATGAGAGAGGCTTGTTCACGCATCCTCAAGCACACTTGCATGATCTGACGAGAACTGACGCATATGCTATACAACCGCTATGTCTCACGTGGAACAAAAATATTTCAACCCTTCACCAATTCTACTGGATTACAAATCTTACATTGATATGAAATTCAGAATTCATTATATTGATGTGCCATTGTTGCATGTAATAAAAGTGTTCCTTAAAAATATTAAAGTTGCTCAATTTCTAAAAGTATCGAGTCCTCACAGTGTTGCTTTTCAAATATGAAAAACAATTGCCTAGGATGCAGTTGACTTACAGTTTTTTTCTAGCTGTGAACCATTAAAATAACCCTGATGGCTGGATCATTATTCATCTTGCAAAACTGAAGTGCAGCTATGAAAAAAAGACTAAAAAGCACACCAAGGATATACAGTATAGTGAAATAAACAGTACAGAGCAATCAATAGAAAAATTGTGTTATTTCAGCTCAACTGGTAAAGAATTGTACTAGCACTGCCAAGGTCATGATGAGTTGAATTACCAACAAACATACATACTGATAAAAAATATACCTTACATTTAATTTAATTTGATTTGGATTGAAGTGTCGGCCCAAGTGCGTATCCCAATAGACAATTCGGGCTCTGTTATCAGAAAGAGGAAGCTATATCAAACCACCCAGATACTGCTTAGAAAAGGTCATCTCTCAAACTCCTCGGCATCAATGAGGAGGAGACTTGTGAGAAAAGCAGCGGCGAGTCCAACCATCACTTTGAAGGGGCTACAAAGTTCAGTAACTGGGTATGGAGTAAAAGCGCACCAGTAAACGACACAAAGAGCTCGGCTAAACGTGTAACAGTCTGTATTGGAGGGAGGCACAAAGGAAGCCATTAATCAAAACGAACCATATGAAGGCCCATCTGGAGTTGCCAAAAACCATAATGGTGAATCGGTATGTTTCATTTTGTGTTGCCGTTGAGTTTATATATATATATTATTATTATTTTATTTATATAGTACATACTGTATACTCCAAAAATTATTCCATTCCAAACTTCACCCTTGTCAATATTTGAAACAGAATGCTAGTGTACTGCATGCTAAACGTTTTGAATCGTAGTATGCTATGCAACATTCCCTGTTTTCGAAATGCTATAAATCAGCCTCCGAAAGGCATTTAGACAAGGGAAACATCATGATAGCCATGCAATTAGATCGCTTCAAACAGAATTTCCAATAAAAATGACTTAAAAAGAGTTCTGAATATATGTTATTTTAGAGGCACACACATCCAGCCCTCCAAAGCTCTAACAGTGGATGGTAAAGTCTTTGAAGGGAATAGGGCATAGGGATGATCACTTCTGAATGGAATGCACCATTAGCTGGGTTTCCATTCACATGCAAATTAAGGGATATTGCATAAATTATGATGGAAACAAACTTAATGAATATATTCCTATAGCATAAAAAAGGCATGTGACTTTGCCTCAACAAGATAAATATATCATTTGCTTAGAGAATCTCATCAATATCATCGCAAAACATCTAACATGTTGCTCTGGTTATTCTGAAATACCAGACACAAAACATGTCATAATAATGATTGGCAACTATTAAATATAGGGCTGATATATTTATACAGATTTCCCGGTCCGATTCCTATTCACAAGCTCTTGATTCGTTTCCGACATGGTTTTATTTCTGTCAATGTCTATTTTGCTACATATGAAAGAAATTATCTCCCAAATAACCTTCTAAATAGGTACATTGTGAAAATATTTATTTGACAAATTATATTTTATTTGTTTTTCAGCATTTTAGTCGCATTTTAGGTTTTCATGTACAAATCAGTACAAATGCAAAATGTACAAATCCATGTATTCCGTCAATAAATATTATATTATATTGCATATATTATATTTAGTTTCATCTTTATTGTTTAAGACATGATTTACTGTATTTACAAGTATTTACATAGATTTTTAGAACACAAGCTCTAAATCAGTACTGTCTCTTTAAGAAAACCGGCAGTTCTGTCAAGATCTGAGGACTGGCTTCTTTACCTCATCCCTGCTCTTTGTGATTAGAAATAAATGTTTATTTTCTTTTTATTTGACATTCAACAATTGATTGCAAACAGCAGAAAGGGTGTTAAAAAGAACATTATTAGATTACAAATGGATTGTGTGGATCTCTTCTTTGGACACATGGAACAATTCAGACCAATCTTTTACACTCAACATGCAGTAAAAATATCTTGCGGCTGGACTTATTTACCACTGTACTAAACCACTTGTGAGAAAAATCTAAACATATACCAGTGACTTATCAAAGTGATTTTTAGTCGCATGGTCAAAACAAAGCACCAAACCTACTTTTTGAAGAATAACAGTTGTAGCTTTCAGCCATAATGGCTGCTTTTCATTTGCAGGGGGTTGTTTCTACAAGAATGGATGGTGCATAATACCAGAAATAGTGCAAGGAAACCTGCTTAGGTCTGCAGAAGAACTGAGGCTTGGGAGAAAATCTTCAGCACGGCAGCGATCAGAAACACAAGGACAAATTAACACAGCAGAGATTCGAGAAAAAGGTGACCCAAAATGAGCCAGTCAAAGATCTGGTCAGACCCTCATCTGAGTCCAAAAGAGGATTATTTTGAATAATTTTAGTTATTTATGTACAGTATATACAGTATATCCTGTGACCTTAATTAATTACTTGAAATACTCAAAATGTTTACATTTTTTATAATGTTTTTTTTTTTTTTTTTTACAATTTAATTATGTCAGATTGTTTTGTGCTGCACTGTTTACAAAAAAATAAATCCAGATATCTTTGCGAAAATGTATATTCACAATTGCTATAAATGTATTGACATTTACATATAATTTCAAGACATACAATAATCAATAATTGTAAACAACCTTTTAGCTAATTAATGGACCGCTTGAGATGTTTAGTAATATAATATCATTTCTGAATATTTATTCATGCTCCCTTTATATATATATATATATATATATATATATATATATATATATATATTTTTTTTTTTTTTTTTTTTTTTTTTTTTTTTGCACATATACACATTCCAACTTTTATTTATTTTATTTTATTTTTAATTAATATCTATTACAATTTCACAAGCTCCCAGAAGCTACATCACAAGCCTGGTTAAAAATACAGCCGTAAATACTTAACATTCTTGGAGCAGGTCTTAATCGGTTGCCCAATGCTTCCCTTTTAAACGGTTGCCGCCCCATTACACAGTACATTCTGTTTCAGTAACTTTCCCTTCTTCTTAGAAACTACACATTGTTTTTGGGTCAGACAGTCACATGATGGATTGCTTAATTAAGGTGAAAGACAATGAGTGAGTACTTTTATTGTGTTTGGTCTCTCTGGATTGAGGGGAAAAATTGATTGCTCTTTTAAAACAACTTCCTCCATGGGAAATGTCACACATTTCATTTACACATGCTTGAGCCCTTTTCCCTGTAGAGAAGAATGCATCAGACAGCAAAGACACTATAAACCGGCCTGCAGATTACTATCGCACAAGAAAATGGATTTCTGACATCCATGCATATTTTGAAGATGGAAGCAAATAAGAAATAAATAAATGATTGTATATTTTTTTTTCCAGAATATGTCCAGTGTATAAAGGTGGACTGTAATATTTTTACTGAATACCCTTTGAGGACATGTGTGAACTTAAATCTGTCAAGGGTTGTGAACTCAGGGTCATATTTTTCTGTTCAATAATTATGTGCATGAAATTAAATAAACAATAATACATTAAAATTTGCTAACAGAACTTTTTTTTGACGTTGTTTTAAGATTGTTTGCATTATAACATTATTTTTATGACAATTATACAAATTTCGGGAACATCTTCCAATTTCTCATTACAGTAATTGCAAAAAAAATGGTCTAAGATGTAATAAAAAATTTTTAAAAGAACTTTTACATTTTTTATTTTTTAAGTAGTTTTACACCATTGTTACACTGCTTTTTATGTTTATACTTATTTATATATATACTAATCGACTAGTTTTCCAACAGCTGACTAGATGATTAGTGGAGTTGACTACTAACATTAATGTGCAACTTAACTGAGCGATGCCACTTCTCAGAGAGCGTTTTTGCGTGATGATAGCAGCACGGTAAAACCAGGGTTCCTGCGGATCCTTAAAAAGTAATAAATTCAGTTTTTCTAAATTTAAGGTCATAAAAAATCTTAAATATCTTAATGCAATAACAAGCACCCTCCATAGTATTGGCACATTTCAGCACAATGTGCAGACTTTTCAGATGACCCCTTAATATAGACCCCCAAATATCCAACTTGTATCAATGTTAAATTTACGATTTGGAACAACTTCGCTGTGATACCATCTGACCAGCTTATGGGACAAATCGGGTCCCGTATTGATTCGATTTGGGATGAATCAATTCATATTTAAATACAGGATAATCCTGTATGAGCAAAGTGTGCACAAGCTTTTTGTAGTTTCAGATTTGTTAGTAAAATATGTTTATGTTAGTGAAATCCAAACATTCCTAAATAGGGGTATGTGCAAGTTCATTCACAATAATCATAATCCAGGTCCATGAAAATGCTAAATAAGCAAGGCACCAACTCACTAGTAAATGATGTTAACATTTATGCAGAACAATAATTATATTGTTGTAAAGTGCATTGACATCATAAGATTTATATTTAGCAAGCACAATGGTATCTCAAAGAAAGTGAGGACTTACAGTCATCGCATGTTTTTGCTGCCATCTGAGGCTCTATTTTTAATAAAACAATACAAGATGTCAATAAAAATGGTTTGACATGAATGTAAAAAAAAAATTCAGTTCACGCCAGGATCCACCACCATTAACCTTCTCTTTTAGTTTCCAGTGCATCGTCAGCATAATTTGTGAAAATTCTCAAGTATCCTAAATGAAAATGGTAAGAGTGATATATTTGTAACTCGATGAATCTTCAAGAGAAATTAATAGAATTCCCTAAAGATGATTGTGACTAGGCGGAGGGTTTGGCCGGGCCACAGCAGTGTGTGTACGTGTGTGTACGCTTTTGTTTATGTTAAGTCTTTGTCAATGTTTTATTAAAAGTCTGTTGAAACTTGGAAAGAAAGCAGGAACTTGTTATCCAGTTCCTGCTTCCTCCTTTCTCGAAGACGCGCAATCAGAGAGCCCTCGCCGCTGACGTAGGATCGCGACGGTGAGGAGAGGAATGGTTCTGGAACGGTCCACCAGGAGACGGAGGAGCTGCTACCGTCCGCCAGGGGATGGAGTTGCCCCTGCCGTCCGCCAGGAAGTGGTGGAGCCATTGCATTCGCCAGGGGATGGAGGACCCTCTGTCTTCCGCCGAAAGGTGGAGGAATCACTTCCGGCCACCAGGGGACGAAAGAGCCGCTGCTGGCTGCCAGGAGGCAGAATCGCTGGACAGCTGGCTGAGGAACTAATGGCACCGTGGTCAGGAACCAGAGTTTTCTCTCTCTCCCTCACTCTCTTTCTCTGTCCCCTCCCCTCCTTCTACCCAGGTACCCAGTAGGTGGGGAAGACCAGCTGGCGACAGAATGACCAAAGGGTCAACTCCTCCCTTCCAGGAAGGGAGGGGGGGAGTAAGTCAGATCAGAGGTTTTCCCAGACCTGAATTGATTGGTGGGGTTATGTGACAAGGAGGAGGTCGTGGCCAGGCCGAGAAGATGCATGCCCTGCGCTGAGTTTCCCAATCAGCGAGAGAGAGATCAAAGGGGGAGCAGGGGACGCCAGATAGAGAGAGAGAGAGAGATGCAAGCAGTGTGTGTGCACTTTTGTTTATGTTAAGTCTTCGTCAGTGTTTTATTAAAAATCTGTTGATTGTTATCTGATCCTGCTTCCTCTTTCCCGAACAAGTAGAGCTCTGTTGCAATGATCTTTGACTGAAAACATTACAGATTTGCAAGCTATATGACAGTGTGCAGTGTTTTAATACCCCCCCACCCACCCAAACCTTGAATATGTGGTTACACCCTTGCTATATTAGTTTTTCATGAAAATAGTGTTCTTTATAGTTCAGTAAGGACACAGCTCTAGGGAAGAAATTGTTCATATGTCTTTTTTTTATTTTAATGGTTCTGTATCTCATTCCTTATGGAAGAGGCTGAAAGATACAGTGAACAGGATGTGACTGGTCGTCAATTATTTTGATTGCTCTCTTTTTGCAAATGGTGTCGTGCAGTTCTTGCATAGAGGGCAGACTACAGCCAATGAACTTCTCAGCTGTTCTGATGATGCTCTAGAATTTTCTCCTCTCAGATGTGGTGATTGATTCAAACCACACATTGAAAGATGAAGTGAGGATGAACTCTATAATGGCTGTCTACTAATGACTTTTTAGTTGCTGCAAGTACATCCTTTACTGTGATTTCTTGATGATGGAGGTGGTGTTATTGTCCAATTTTAGATCTTGTGATATTAAAAAGTCCCTAAAAAGTGTAAGGGGCGGGAAAAGTATTTGATTGTATGACTGTCACAGAAGATCCATTGATAACTGGAGGAAGTAGAAGTGTAGGTGATCTCCTAAAGTCCACTATCAATTCCACTGTCTTTAGTGTGTTCAGCTCTAGGTTATTAAGGCCGCACCAGGACACCAGAGTCTCTTCGATATTCCTTTAAAGGCAGATGAGTGTCGTGTCATATGCAAACTTTAGAAGTTCTGTCATTGGTGTATAAGGAGTATATCAATAGCTTGCTCGCTCTTTCTTTTGTTCATTTGTTTTTTTCATTCTAACTTTGGTTGGTTGGATCATTCGTTCTTTCTATTGATGGTTTGTTTGTTCATTCGATCTTTCTATCATTGGTTCATTCGTTCTTTTTACCGTCCATTCTTTCTATTGTTGGGTCGTTAATTTTATCGTTCTCTCTGATGATCTATTGTTCTCTCCAGTTAAAATTGGAATTAAATCAGTGCCGGTTCTACTTCCCTGAAAGTACAGCTATCACAGAACAGCTTCCGGTATGCAAGAGTTGCCTCCGGTACTGTGGCGTCATTTTGCCATTGTTGCTGGTGCGTAGGCTACTCACTTGGAGCGCTGGTTCAATCTTTCTGTTGTTCTTTTGTTCTATCTATCATTTGTGACACTGACATTTGTTCTTTTATGCTGTCTTTTAATCCTTCAATAGTTAAAATGCACAACTTTATGTAATTCCTGGGCATGCATTATTTTTTACTCTTTTAATGTGACAGATAATCTGTATTCTGTCTTAATGCATCCACACAACCAATGAAAATGCTCTTATGGTTGAATAAGCATGTCAAATGCCCAGAGCTAAATTAAGATGTACATTTAAACTGCAGGCCACAAATTATGAGCTGTGTTCAACTTCACATTTATTCACTACACTTGTCTACATCTATCGAGTGCTTCTGTACTGTATGTTAATGCCGTCAGAACAAAACTGAGTCACAGGCTTGAATATAATGAAAATACTTCCATTATGGATTCTATTAGCATGACAGACTGTCTTCCTAATATAAAGGACAAGGATGATTAGTCCGAATGCAAACCAGAGTTAGAAAGCAATCGATAGTTTTCGGTGCTGCTGTTGCGCAGTCCTTGTTTACTTCCATTGTGGCTTTAGATGACACATTTCAAATTTCGTCCACCTGTCACAGATACTTGGATGCTGGTACTTGTCACAAATTATATGCAACACTTCATGAGATGGTACAATCAGAAAAATTATGAAAATATGTTCATGCACTGATATCACCCATAGGGAGTGAGAAAACACAACATCCTGATAAGATGATCAGGACCCCTGATTATATACCCTTGTATAAATTTAATGAGAATGTGAAATTAAGAATACAGTAAGAATGCTTTTTTTTTTTTTTTAAAGCTATTTGTATTTTAGTGCTCATTCCTGTTTCACAGGCTGGATTAGAAGAGCTTAGGTGAGTGGTGAGGAAATAGATGGGTGAATAACATGAAGGGTGATCAAAGATAAACCCAGACATACTCTCAGGTAAATAAAATATTGATTTTTTTTCCTCATAGATGCATATTAAAATTATTTTGTTACCGGTTCAAGACGTTCAGATTCTAACCCAGGAATTCTGTTTAAAAAAGGGAAAAAATTAAATACTGTATATATATACATAAATACTCCTGCACCAACGCCCAACCATCCAGTTATTTGTATAAATATGGTATTTATCATGAAAATGAGAAGAACATTCTATGATCAATTCTTAAAAGGACAATGCAAAAATTCTATGTGATAGTTGCAAAGCCAAGTTAATTACATTTGAATATTAACACAAACATTGTGATTGTGCAGAACAATTAAATGGTAATTGTTCTTTTCCGGATCACTCGTTTTGGCAGTTTTTACTTGGCGTCTCGAGACGCCAATTGGAATCATCATGGCACCGCCTAGTTTATTCGCAAATCTCATTCCTAGCTTATGTATTTCTGGCCAAGACCAATGTGGCATTCAACTGATCACAATGTATAGTCAGGACATTACTGATGTAAAAAACAGCACCATCACTATTTGAAAAATGTCATTTTGATCAAATCTAGACAGGGACCATTTCCAGCAGCCATCACTCCAACACCTTATCCTTGAGTAATCATGCTAACTTGATAATGTGGTACTTGAAAATCACTTGCCATTATATCAATCACAGCTGAAAGCTATTTGGTTCGTTAAATGAAGCTTAACATTGTCTTTGTTTTGAGTTGCCACAGTATGCAAAAGACTGGCATGTCTTAAGGTCAATATTAGGTAAATATTGCAAAAAAAGAAACAGCTGTGACAGGGCGGAGGGTGGGGCCGGGTTGTGATTATACACACCCGGTCCCTTTTAAGGCTAATTAAGCCTCTGAGTGGGATAAAGGCCGATGGCAGATGGTGGTGCGATGAGAGAGAGATCGTTTACGGACGCAGTAAATGCTTTCTTATCCACAGCGACTTATTTTTTGGTACTGCGTGCGTGCGTGTCAGTGTGTCAACATGTTGAGTATTTTAATAGTAAACTGAAACAAAAGACAAAACACACATGACGGACGTGTCTGTAAGCGATCTCTCTCTCTCATCACTCTGCCATTGGCATTTATCTCTCTCAGAGGCTTAATAAGCCTTATAAGGGACCGGGTGTGTATAATCACAACCCGGCCCTGCCCTCCGCCCTGTCACATTAGCTTTCTCTTGATTTCAGATTTCATGCAAAGGTGTACCCTATAGTCTTCAAAGAGAAAGAACAACTGTCTCTAACAAGGACAGAAAGAGATGTGGAAGGTCAGATGTACAACTAAACAAGAGGATAAGTACATCTGAGTCTCTAGTTTGAGAAATAGACGCCTCACATGTCCTCAGCTGATAGCTTCATTGAATTCTACCTGCTCAACACCAGTTTCATGTACAACAGTAAAGAGAAGACTCAGGGGTGCAGGCCTTATGGGAAGAATTGCACAGAAAAGGCCACTTTTGAAACAGAAAACAAAAAGAAAAGGTTAGAGTGAGCAAAGAAACACAGACATTGGACAACAGATAACTGGAAAATAGTGTTATGGATCTTAACCCATTGAGCTTTTGTGAGATTCACATCTATGGCAAGTGCTACAGGAAGTATGGGGTGAAATGTCATCTGAGTATCAGGACAAACTGACAACTAGAATGTCAAATATCTGCAAAGCTGTCATTGCTGCACGTGGAGTATTTTTTGATGAGAACTCTTTGAAGTAGTGAAAAAAAAAATCGAATTGTAACAGTAATTTTTCACATTATTAATGTCCTGACTATACATTGTGATCAGTTGAATGACACTTTGGTGAATAAAAGTACCAATTTCTTTCCATAAGTGCAAAATCTGTACATTATTCCAAACTATTGGCCGACAGTGTATCTATATACTTTATTGTGTCTATCCGTTCAAGACATTTCTCATTGTGCATTCCATTTACATTCATTTTAATAGACACAATTATTTATTGATATTTCTTCTCTTTTTTGTGGAAGTTATTAATTGTCTCACACCACCTAGGCTATACATTGTTCAGCAGTACTCAAAATAAGAATTATACAACAGGCTAGCTAACTTATTTATTTTAGCTACTTAAAATTAGCTTCGCCAGACTATCATGGGGCAATAATTAATTTGCTCAGTAATCTTTTAGAATACAAACCATGATTCTGTATTTGTTTCAAACAGTTACTATGTGTAAGTATGCTCAACATAATCTTCTTTCACACTAAATTAAGAGTTTATATTATTATATGTACTATATCTCAACTGTAAAATAACAGTACCACCACTGACATATAGATGGTATGCTTTCCAGATGAAATGCTACTATTAAAGGTTTTCTCTGGTTGAAAACAAGCCTATGTCAATGTTCATGTTTATCCTCCTGAGACCCAAGCGTTACTGCTGTGTGTATTTTCCCTTTTTGATTTGTAACTAGTATCACCTAATAAACAAGCAAAAAAAAATGTCTAGAGCATATAGTTTTCCTAAAATTGATGTCCACATATGCGAACAGCGGGACTAAGTTGTGAAATTTGAAATAATACCAAGCTATTTAACGTTTAACAAAATCAAATTTGCAGATCAAAGAATATGTGCGCTAAACGCTAGGACACAACTCCAACTTTTAGATTTTTTTGTTTTTTACTCAATACACAAGTCATACTGTAGCATAGGCCACTGCTTGAAAATCCCTGTGGTGACTTTTGAAATCAATCCAAAGCTCATTTGTAAGCTGATTTGTTAAAGGTCTGGTAGTCTTTGGTAGGACCATCAGGGAATTATCTAGGCATAGGAGAAATATGCAGTCACCTAGGGATCTTGCCTAGGGCACCAAAATGATCAAAGAAACCGCCCTGCGTAACATCATCAATCTCCATCATTGGCAGGGGTGTAAGAACAAACCGAAAAGCCAGTGGAGAAACACTATAAGACATTGATCAGCTTTGCTCATCAATATTAATTATGTCATGTGACTAACTGGCTTGATAAAAAGCAGATATTGGTAAATAAATCCTAATCATTTTACAAATAAATGCAACACAGAAACATTGTAAAGTCATACTAATAGTTTGTATGACCATATTTTAATTTCATATTACCAATTGAATACCATAGATAAAACTAAACGAACCAAAAAACAATGTTATTATGATTTTTCCCTAAGTGTAACCACAAACCCTAACCCTAAATCTTACCAAGATCAATATCAATAGGAAAATCACTACTGTGTAACACAGAAGAAAGGAAACATCAGGGTCTGGAACGAGATGAGGGAAGCATGTTACAGATTATTAATATACATTAGTCATTTGTATTGCATAAATGTCCATGGATTCAGGGCTGATAAACATCTTGATGCTCCTTGACTTAAGCGCTGCTTTCGACACAGTTTGTCATGAAATAATGATCTCTAGGCTTTCTGATATTGGCATCACGGGCTCTGCTCTTTCCTGGCTCATTTCTTACATCAGCGACAGAAAGTACTATATCACTATACAAGGGTTTAGATCTGCCACTACTTCACTTACACAGGGTGTTCCTCAAGGTTCGGTCCTTGGCCCACTACTGTTCATCATCTACATATATCCACTCGGTGACATCATACGCAGACATGGACTTAAATTCCATTGCTATGCTGATGACATTCAAATCTATCTTACCACCAGCTCTGATAGGCCATCTCTGCCTGACTCACTCACTGCATGTATCAGGGACATCAAGCAGTGGATGTCACTGAATTTCCTCAAATTAAATGATAAGAAAACCGAGGTATTAGTGATTGGCTCTATTGCCTCAGTTAAAGGATGGGCCAGTCCTTTGATATTGATGGACTCCACATTAAGCCTTCGTCATTGATTCGTAACCTTGGTATCTTATTCGATCAGACTATATCTTTTGGCTCTCATATTTCTTCTCTTGTTAAAAACTCTTTTTTCCATCTTCGTAATATTGCTCGTTTACGATTGTCTCTCACTTCAGCTGATGCTGAAACCTTAATTCATGCATTAATCACATCACGCCTGGACTATTGCAATGCCTTATTTCTTGGTCTTCCCGAAAAACTTATTTCAAGACTACAGTATGTTCAAAACTCTGCAGCGAGAGTTCTCACCTCCACTAGGCGTTCTGCTCATATTACTCCTCTGCTTCATGACCTCCACTGGCTACCTGTGGCATCACGTATCCACTTTAAGGTATTGCTTCTGACGTTCAAAGCATTAAATGGTCTTGCTCCACAATATCTGTCTGACCTACTCCACCCTTACCGCCCTACTCGATCTCTCAGATCAGCTGAACTTGGTTTATTGTCCATCCCTTGTTTCCGGTTATCCACTGTAGGTGGAAGGTCATTCAGTATTAATGCTCCTCAATTATGGAATTCGCTACCTCTTACACTACGGAATACATCATCTGTGACTACATTCAAGACCCAGTTAAAAACATATCTCTTTAACTTACATTTTGGATAATGTTACTATATGTATCCTATGTGTCTGTAATGTATGTGCCCTTGTCTAAATGTATTGTAATGTACAATGTAAAGCGACCTTGAGCTTTGGAAAGGCGCTATATAAATAAAACTTCTTCTTCTTCTTCTTCTTCTTCTTCTTCTTCATAAATAAAGATGGAATGAATAACCATATTTGTTCTTAAAATAAAGTGTTGGACAGGAGGCTAGCTCAAATTTGATGCTTGTATTGTATTGCTTTGAAATTAGTTTTATTGATTGGTTGGTTTACAAGGGAATAAAAGTGACACCTTTTTACAAATCTTACGATTTTACCATCTTATACAAGTTGTCATGAGAGTGGTGGATCAATCTGAACCCATGTATTTTTGCAACAACACAAAGCTGGATTTGGCGACCCAAGTAAGCCACCTTGAGACGTGAAGACCTTCGTACGTCTTTCTGCACTGTATTGGGTCACTGTCATCTTTTAGGATAGTCCTTTGATGTGAGCCATGGAGTCCAATTCCAATTGATTCTTTTAAGAATCATAATTACTTAGACATGGTCCAGACACCTCTGTGACACTGGACACATAGCCCCACACACATCTACAAAAATATAACACTGTAGCTAAAAAAAACATAAAATGCAATCATTGGTTGATCCAAAGTTTACTGATCAATAATGTTTTATTCTCTTTAAGCCAAATCCTGGCCTAAATTCCATCTCAATCTTCCTTTCCAGTTGTGTTTCTTTATCATCTCTAATGATCTGCCTCTATATCTTGTAGACCAACACTCGTGATGATTTGCTGCCAACTCAGCTGCCACTAAACTCTCAAAACCTTTATTCTACCCTTAGACTGTCAGCGTCCTGAAGCTTCTCTTGTGTTCCTCTCTTCTTGACATGTCCTCCCAGCTTACATTAGAATTTGTTACTGTTATTCTGTCCTGCCACAGAAAACCGTCATATTTTGGTGCTGACACATGGATCTAAGCCACTGGAATGGAGGTATTGTCTACCCACGTTGACAATGAAAACAAGGAGATGTGTGGCGTTTTCTGTTTCTTTATTTTTGTGTTAAAAATATGTCTTGTATCCCAGCTTAATACATACAATTTCAAGTCATTTGTTGGTTGATTTCACCTAAAAGTAAATGAAACAAAACACAGCAGCCAGTCCAGCATGACATGGAAACATTGGCTCATCCAATGGCGTGAGTTTGGGGTGGGACTAGATGTTTGTACAGCCAATGGAAGACATTTACTCATTTAGTAATCATTTAACAACAACAGCAGATCATAATGGCATCAGTCAAACTAAAACCGACAAAAAAACACATCCATAATTATTTGAAACCGATTCAGAAGTTCTAGATTTCAGTCAATTCAGAAGCTCTCGATTTCAGTCCGATTTTTTCATATAAGATTCATATGGGTAAATTACAGTGCCCCGTCTGTCGCTCACTTCGATTTTGTGTCGAAGAAGTGACTCTAGGGGTCTCTCTTGAGCACCTTTTGCATCTCTGATCAATGAGAAAAGACCAATGAGAAATTGGCAGAATTTGCATGTCCCGCCCCCGGACATGTGGGTATAAAGGGAGGGAAATGCATCTGTTTCATTCAGAAAATTTCTTCGGAGCCGACTGGTTGTGAATGCAGCGAGCTGCGAGTTACACACTGTTCCTCCCATCTCTGAGTGCGATTGCTGTTGGATCTACGGCGCATGTCAGCGGCTTTCTCCCTTCTCTGCAGGCCAGTGCAGCGTTGCCCCTAGGCACTTCGACAGCGCAGTTAAAAGAGTTTATTTCTCTAAAAGAGTTATTTCCTCTAAAAGAGCATATACACAGCTGGCGTTGAACGTCCTTTTCAGGACGCGTATTTATAAAGATGCCCTTCCGCCCCTGTGTAGTTCCTGGATGCGGTAGAGTGCTCTCCGCTCCTGACGGCCACAGGCACTGTCTCGTGTGCCTGGGCAGCGATCACACCGAGGCAGCGTTTGTGGATGGTTCATGTTTTCACTGCAAGAACATGACCATGGCAACGTTGCGGTCACGGATTTCCTTCAACAGGCAGCACCCAATACCTTTGCGAGATTTTACAATCTCAGGGTTGAGTTGGTTTCGTCCCGTGTTTTCTCAGTTCTGAGCCGGTAGAACTCGGTAACACGCTGACAAACTGACTGGGTGGATTGCTTGCACCTAGCGCCCTTTCCCTCTGCTGAGGTAAAATCGTGCGCTCTTATCCCAGGAGATCCCACTAACTCGGCTCCCTGGATGACTCCTCCCTAGCCCTCTGGTCCGCGAATTCAGTGGAGGAATTCGCCGACCAAATCCAATGCTAAAATGGGTACTGTTACTTTAAGAAAGCACTTTTGTAAAGAGTGTTTGTAAATGAGCGCATGTTAAATAGATTGGACATGAATGGACTGTTTAACTCACCTGTGCAATTCGTGATAAGAAATACATTTTTGTTTGGTTGTTTTTGATCAACAATTGAACGTAAAGAACATAAAGGGTTTTATAAGAGATAATATTCAATGGCAAATTGATTGCATGGATTAAAGTTTGATCTAGGGATTCTAAAGAATTGTAACAGATTAAATTCTGAATTGAAGTTAAGGCTATAGTGATGTTGCATTTACATGTGTGTAATACATTGTGTCCTTCGGGACTTGCCGTAGGACATGCACATGAGGTTACTGTTGGTCCCTGTAGGACATGTGGTGAAGAGGTGGAAGAATTAAAACTGTGCACCATTCATGGAACTTCTGAGTCTCGTTTTCATTATTGTATTATTCAAAAGTGTTTAGGCAAACCCGATCCAGAAGCTCGGTTACAGAATCTATATCAGTATCGTTCACTTGATGATCGCGATGCATCAGACATCATTTATGTCACATTATTCTTAAAATTTATGTTATATGATGATAAATATTGTGATATACACATGTTTCCAAATCTGGATTCAATCATAGGCTAGATGCAAGCTATGGTGGAGGAGAAGATTATCAGTGAATAAAGATTTAAATTGCGGTCTGTTCATCACATATTGTTAAAGACTTGGAAAATAATGCACAAGTCATATCAAGTCCACTCTTTTTAGAGCTTGATAGACATCACAATGTACTGCACTTGTATGGATTCTTAAAAAATATGTCTTTTGTGTTTCACTGAAAACAATAATAGCATGCTGGGTTTGGAACAACATGATGGTGAGTAAATATTGACAGAATGTTCATTTTTGGGTGAACTATTCCTTTAAGGATGGTTTGTCTTGCTAGAATCCCACTCGTTTACTTGTTTCTTTCTGCATTTCTCATTATTTCTCACTCTAGCTGCTCTAAAATGTCTCCCACAGCCCATCTGTTCCTCTCGTCCTATAAGTCATTCATACTGGCTGAGACAAGCCCACACAGCCACAAGTCATCCATCTAAAATGTCTGTGATTCAGCTGTTGAGGTATTGTCATTTGGAGCCATGATTTAGTCATATCGGACAAGATTTGTCAAATGTTTCAACGCATGTAAATTCCAAAGAAAAATATATTGCTCAGCGGTTGCTCATTTGCAGCTCTGGGACAAAATGGTAGTTCTCAGTTATGATTCATTTAAAGGACTAGTTGATCTCCGAAAATCTGAGTACAGTTTGAGACATTGGTGAGATCTGTTCTGAAACTCTAGTGGAGTCTACTGAGGTTACTGAGGTTACAGTTTGCTCTCTCGTTGCTGTCTAGGAGAAACAATTGAGATATTATAATGCTCTCATTTGATATTTGTCTTTCTTTTAGGTCATCTCAGTGGTACGACTGGTACGTGTACATTACAAGCACCTTAATCAGTCATACGCTCTTCTCAGGTCAAGGAAACTGTGGAGATGGACCACTCAGGCAGTAAACAGGAGACTCTCCTCAGGGTTTCATGAGCAATGCCTTTGATTTTGTCCTTTGATCCATTTATAAGGGCTCATGCTATCTCATGAATACAGCACGGCCAGGGGACAGTCAGCGTCTGGAATACATAACCATTTAACGACTCACCTTCGCATTGGCTGATAAATACTCGCTGTCTCACCAACAAACACACACTCACACACATTTCCTCTCAGAGCAAAGCTCTGCTCCAAAACATGAGCTGCCTCACTGCCTATATAGGCAGCTGCATTCTAAGGGGCCGTTGACACTATGGGTTTTGTCTCTTGCAGTAACTCCCCAAATTTGGGTAGCCTTCCACAAGTTTCTCACAATAAGTTGCTGGAATTTTAGCCCATTCTCAAGCTGCTTAAAGGCACAGTTAACTTAGTGTATGCAAACTTCTGACCAACTGGAATTGTGACCAATTCAAAAGTTTTCAGTCAATTTAAAGAAGTTAAACAATCTGTCGGTAAACAATTGTTGGAAAAATGACTTGTGTCATCCACAAAGTAGGTGTCCTTGTAAAAGACGCCAAACTATTAGTCCGATGTCGGATTCCAATAAAATGGCAGAAGGTTTCTGCTTTGTTCTGTCTTTACTGAGTGCTGAAGAAAACACTTATTATTAATTTGCACTTTATCAGTCAACTCCAATTTTATATGGTAAATGGTCTGCACTTATATAGCACATATAGCTAACCTTAGAGGTTACCAAAGCGCTTTACACTGTGTCCCATTCACCCATTCACACACACACACACTCACACACCAATGATGGCAACTTGGGAGCAACTTGGTGTTCAGTGTCTTGTCCAAGAACACTTCGGCATGTGGAGTCATGTGGGCTGGGAATGGAACCAACAACCCTGCGATTAGCAGCTGACCCGTTCTACAACCTGAGCCACTGATGCCCCAATCTGACTCTGAATTTATATTGAACCTCTAATTTAGATTTAAGCTCTAAATGATTTCTGATCATTCTTTTAATTGTATCTTTTTAAGTTATTGATTACTCTGAATCAACCTAACTTTCATCATCCTTTCATTCGGGTCCCGATTGTTATATAGATTGAGAGTCATATGCTGGCCGATTAATTGAATAGGTCCCATTTATAGTCAGCGATTGCACGGTTCACTAATATCATCTGGATCGGCCGCCTATTGCTTGCTCAGTTTTATTTTGTCATGTTTCATACAACTTGCTAAGTTGTTGATAAGCAGTGACTGGTAGTCTTACATGGTTTTCTCCTATTAATAAGCTCCAGTAATGATCATTATCCTGGACATAAGTTTGCGGTAACAAAAGGCGTCCCTCGAATCTAACAGAGAGTCAGCGAGTTAGCTAGGAAGATACATATATGGCTAGCTAGCTAGACAGACATCTAGATAGCTAGATGGACAGACAGAGAGAGAGAGAGATGGGCGGATATATAGACAGAAAGACAGACAGCTAGCAAGCTAGACAGAAAGACAGACAGCTAGGCAGACAGAGAGACAGCTAGCTACACTAGATAGAGAGACAGAAATGTAGAAAGACAGACTACTAGCTAGACAGACAGAAAAGAAGAGAGACAGACAGCTAGAGTGATAGATAGCTAGCTAGTTGGAAGTATGGACAGAGAGAGAGAGAGAAAGAGAGAGAGAGCTAGCTGGCTGGCAAGATAGTGAGAAAAACAGCTAGCTAGATGGACAGACAGCTTGCTGGACAGATTGATAGACAGAGCTAGTTATCTAGGCAGATAGAGATATGGCTAGCTAGCTAGACAGACAACTAGTTAGCTAGTAAATGGGAAGGCGGATAGAGAGATGGATGGATATAAAGACAGACGGACAGACAGACAGAGAGAGAGACTGACAGATAGAGAGATAGACAGCTAGCTAGACAAAACAAGAGACAAATAGACAGACACACATCTAGGGATATATGTCTGTCTAGCTAGCTAGCCATCTCTCTATCTACCTAGCTAACTTGCTGTCTCTCTGTCCAGCACACTGCCTGTCAATCTAGCTAGCTAGCTGTCTTTCTCACTATATTTCTAACTAGCTAGCTGCTTATCTCTTTCTTTTTCTGTCTATCCTTCAAGCTAGTTAGCTGTCTTTCCCTCTAGCTATCCCTCTGTCTCTCTACCTTTATGTCTGTCTATCTAGCTGTCTGTCTATCTAGTATAGTATCTGTCTATCTTTCCATCTTCCTAGCCAATTAGACATGTGTCTCTCTATTTGTCTCTTGTTTTGTCAAGCTATCTGTCTATCTATCTGTCAGTCAGTCTCTCCACCTTTCTGTATGACTGTCTGTTTAACTGTGTTTGTCTTTCTCTCAATTCAGCTAGATAGCTATCTATCTATCTATCTTTCTGTCTGTCTGTCCATCCATAAAGCAAGCAGTCTGTCTCTCTAACTGTCAAGCTAACTATCCATATGTCTTTATGTCATTATCTCCTTCCATCTCTCTGTCTGTCTTTCCATCTAGCCTACTTGATGTCTAGCTAGATAGCTTACCTAGTTAAATACCTGTCTGTCTATTTATCCAGCAAACAGTTTGTTGATCTCTCTCTCTCTCTCTCTCTCTCTCTCCCTATGTCCCTACTTTCAGCTAGCTAACTATCTACCCCTCTAGTTGTCTGTCTCTCTATCTTTCTGTCTGTCTAGGCAGCAGTCTGTCTTTCTATATTTATGTCTGTCTATCTAGCATAGCTAGCTGTCTCTCTGTCTAGTTGTCTGTCTTTCGGTCTATATATCTCCCCATATCTCTATCTGTCTGCCCATCTAGCTAACTAGTCATCTTTCTAGCTAGCTAGCCATCTGTCATTCTGCCTTGCTAACTTGCTGTCTGTCTGTCCAGCAAGCTGACTGTCTCTCTAGCTAGCTAACCATCTTTGTCACTATATTTCTAGCTAGCTAGCTGTCTATCTCTCTCTTTCCATCCTTCAAGCTAGCTAGCTGTCTATCCCTCTTGCTATCCCTCTGTCTCTCTACCTTTCTGTCTGTCTGTCTAGCGTATCTAGCTGTCTGTCTGTCTCGGTCTAGTTTTCTGTCTTTCTGTCATCTCTGTCCATTTCTCTATCTTTCCATCTTTCTAGCTAGTTAGATGTGTGTCTCTATTTGTCTCTTGTTTAGTCTCTCTATCTGTCAATCTCTCTACATTTCTGTCTGTCTTTCTATCTCTCTGTTTTTCTGTCTAGCTTGCTAGCTGTCTGTCTTTCTGTCCATTTATCTGCCCATCTCTACATCTGTCTGTCCATCTAGCTAACTAGTTGTCTGTCTTGCTAGCTAGCCATATATCTATCTGCCTAGCTAACTAGGTATCTCCCTGTTCAGCAAGCTGTCTGTCCATTTAGCTAGCTAGCTGTATTTCTCAATATATATCTAGCTAGCTAGCTGTCTGTCTCTCTTTCTCTTTCTGTCCATCCTTCAAGCTAGCATGCTGTCTATCACTCTTTATATCCCTTTGTCTCTCTCTACCTTTCTGTTTGTCTGTCTTCCTGTCATATATGCACATTTCTCTATCGTTCCATCTTTCTAGCTAGTTAGGTGTGTCTCTATTTGTCTCTTGCTTTGTCTAGCTAGCTGTCTATCTATCTATCTTTTTGTCTGTATGTCTGTCCATCCATCCATTAAGAAATGTATCTCTCTAACTGTCAAACTAACTATATGTCTGTCTTTCTATATTTATCTCTGTCTATCTCTCATTTGTCTCTTATATAAACTACAAATACAAACTTGCAGCATATTTTCAGCAAATTTGCTGCTTGTTATTTTCACATGCAAATTAGCTTTTGATTCGCTGCAAACGTTTGCCATACGTTTGCAGCTCTTCGCCAGTAGTGTTGAACCCACGACAAACCTTTGGCAACAATGGACAATTTACTGCAAGTTTGCAGCAAAGCTCATTTGCATGTGATTATTTTTAGTGCCGAATTTGCGGCAAGTTTGCGGCAAATTTGCCATGAATTCTCAATTTTCATAAGGGTTAGTTGTCTGTCTGTCTGTCTAGCCTGCTAGCTGTCTATCTACTGTCAGCATGTCTGTCATTGCCAACCCTAAGACGATGCTTACACTGTTTCTTTTTCTTGTCCCAGTGCTCACTCACACAGTCCCTCTCAACAACAGTCTCCTGGGTCGACTCAATAATGAATTACATCTCTCTCCATGCCAAGTAGCAGAGCACAGGAAAGCAAATGTATCTCATTATCTCTCCACCTGTGATCTCTGCCAGGCTGCTGAGTAGGATTTTGTTTGAATAAAAGAAAGACACGGAGAGAAACGATGGCACAGAAAGTGAAGAGAAGCCAGTACTGGGTGTAAGTCTGAAGAATAATTTACGACCCCAGATGTTGAGGTAAAGCCGCCCTGAAAGGCATTGTTGTGCCTTTTGAAATATGATACATAATAGTCAGGGAAAGTTATCCTCAAAACTGTCAAAGCAGCTTCTTGTTTTCTGAATAGACCCCTCATGATCAAATACAAGAGAGTGGTTAAATAATCTGTTTCCCACTATCAATTTTTTAGCCAGGGTGACACCAATATCACTTATTCAACAGAGAAAAAAAACATAGACTGCAGCACCTCATAGATGTTTTCAGCCGGGTTCCCCAGAAAGAGCATGACTTTATCATATTGTTTCCAGAAACAATAGGGTGTTCATTTAACACCATGTCTCTGCACAGTTTTTCAGCAGATATACAGTACTGTCTAAAGTTTTAGGCATACAAGATGGTTCACAAATACATTTGTCTTAAGATGTTTTTTTGTTTTTTTTTACTCTACCTTCAGCTTTAGTGTGTCAATCGGACATATACAGATTGGACTCCCTAACATTCATTTTGCCAATAAAATAGAAGAACAGGGAGCCCTGCAACAGATGGCATGCCCCCCATAGAACCCCCCATTGAACATCGAGTCAGTCTTGGATTATATAAAGAGACAGAAGCAATTAAGACATCCTAAAGACAGATTAAATGTGGTTAATTCTCCAAGAAGCTTGGAACATCCTATCTACCAACAACCAAGAAAAACTCCTGGTGTACCTAGGAGAATTAGGGCTTTTTATGAAGGCTAAGGTGGTCACACAAAATATTGTTTTAGCTTTTATATGTTAACTGGACTTTGTTTGATGTTAATTGATAAATGAAAAATATTTATGACATTATTTTTGAAGACATCCTCACTATGCAAGATTTTTTCACAAGTGCATAAAACATTTGCCATGCCGGAGACGTCGGTTCGAGTCCCGTTCGGAGCGGGGGCGAGTAGGACCGGCTACATTTGGTGCCGTGACCCGGATGGGAGTGAGGTTTAGGGGGGGTGAGTGTAACGGGAGCCAGCTGGTAGATAGCTGTGCAGTGTGTAAACCTCACTCTCCTGACCTCAAGAGGTGCACTAGCGACTGACGCTAGAGGCTGTAGCCTTTAGCCTCCTCGTTAGCGCACCCGCCTCCCATCGAGTCCCACGTCGGTTCGAGTCCCGTTCGGAGCGGGGGCGAGTAGGACCAGCTACATATGGTTTATGGTTATATTTCTCATTAATTGATATTTCATATTGGTAGTTGTAGGCATGGCTGGGGGGCTAGCAGGGACAATACACGCCTAGATTGTTCTTGTGACTCCCAGTCGGACAGCAAAACAACCAAGTTGTATTGTGCTAAGGGGTATTGCCCACCCTAAAAGTCAAAATGCAGGGCCAAAAAAAGATGTCCTACTTGAAGATCTGTAGAAAGATAGACAAACACAAAGACAGACACATGCTTACAGGCAAACAAACTCTGCCCTCTACATGTAACTCTATATGGGATTAATCAGTTGGGATATTTTCATGCTGCTATATTCATGCACTAATATCATGAGCATCATTACATTATGTACTCACGATATCAGTCCCTGAGCTTTGGTTTACTAAACTAATGGCTCCCAGTGCTATGTTACATGACTTTTTAAACTTTAGGTTAAAAATACACTTTCTCACTTTTGAGAACAATTTTTGTAGTGGGTGAGCATTCGATACAATGAAATGCAATAGGAAAGTCATTATGCAGGAATTAAACAGGGATTACGTCTTATCTAAATCCAAGTCATCAACCATGAAATCCTAATTTTTGAACCTCTTGTCCCTAAAGCACAGACTACTGTATATTAAGCATTTCTCTAAGGAAGGCATATTGTAATCAAAGGTTTACTGCAGTTCTGGTTGATATTGTTGGTTGTAAAAACATTTCATTGGTAAATGTGAAAACATTGGCAGGAAAAATGACATATAAATGTGTATTTTATGCCAAATTATGCTATAGTATAATATCTTCAGTAATGATAAGACATATCAGTATATTTCTATATGTTTTAAAGTGAAATGGTTTTATTATGGGCTGTGGTTTAAGGTATGCTTTTTATGTAAATGTACAATTATTTTAAATAGCGTTAGATGCTATTTACACCCCTTGTTTAAATACTAGCATACAGTATAGTGGCAGCACTGACAGCATTTATACTGTGTTTATTTGGAGTCCCACAGAATCCCCTACACCAACCCCTAACCCTACCTTACAAAAATTAACCATGGTTTTACTACAGTAACCAGAGTATCAACATTGTATATTTCTAGTAAACTCATAGTAACCACAAAAGTAAACATGGTTACTATTAACTACTATCAACAAGTTACTGTAGTAACACCATGCTTAGTACATCATAACTATATAGTTTCCACCAAAACACATGGTTACTACAATAGTACTACAGTAATACTGTGGTTCATCACTGTGAGGAATCTTTTTATTTATAACTATACTTATTATTATAGGACATATTAAGAGTAGAGACATGGAAAAAAGTATGTCTATGTCTGGTATTCGAACCTGGATCTCCAGCTACACCCTGAGCTACAGCTTCCAATGGGGGTGCAGTTTGTCGTAAAATCCTGTGTTTCCAGCAGACTACTGGAGCACAAATAGTCACTTAGTTATCCAATCTCTTAATCCACTAAATGTCTAACCCATTAACCAGTTTAACGTCTCTGACCCATCGTGAAAAATTTGAATATGCCCACCTAAATTTGATTAGCAGTTGACCCCAAATAAATCTGTCGTGGTTGTTTTGAGTTTGGTCTGAGCAGTGGTGGGCGGAGTTAGTGTAAATAGCCTCTTCCAACAAGATGGGCTATTTGCACTAATGGAACTTTTCCACTGCACGTTATGGTTCGACTCGACTCGACTTGACTTTACTCGCTTTACTTTTCTGAGTTTGCCTTTCCACTGTGCTGCCTCAACGTGGGTGGGATTATAGGCTGATCGTCATAGTTGCGCTGCCTCTACTGGCGTGACATCGTCATAAACACGACACAAAACAATAAACAATAACACGACCGCTAGCTGCTACTAGCTTATTGTGCTGCATAAAGCAGTTGTTGCATGTTGATTAAGTTAAATTGGCCTGGTTGTTTTAGAAGCAAGCTTTCGGTAGCTGGTCAACTAAATAAAGTGAAGCTTTCAAGCAGAGTATAGAGTAACGTACCATCCTCCATCGTGGATTCCAGCCGTAGCTCAAGATCACTCACACTCCCATTGCTCGCCAGTCCAGATAGCGTCCATTTGGTCGAACTACTTCCGCTTTTCCTTGATTCTATAGTCACTTTTATTTATTTTTTACTTTTCCCTGCACTATAGGTAGGTCCGGTGGTAGCCGTGTGCAGCCAACAGCTGAGACACTTCCTGAAATACTTTTTCGTTTTGCGTCATTTCGTTCGTCGCTAACAAGAGGAACGTCTGCACCTCATTTATTGACCACGGCATGGTTTCGCACACAGCAAAAAGTCACGTGAACAAATTATACTGCTCTCTCTGTTGCTAATTTTAAATTTTTAATTTTAATTTTAAATTTTAAAACTAGATGGTTGATGTCCATTGTCGAAAATCCAGTGACGCTGGTAGTGTCGATTCTCTCTGACCAGTTAGTGATCTGCAGGGTTTTGACGTCACATTTAGTATTGGCGCGGCTCGCTTGGAACCTCGACCGAGATGGTACTAAAAAAGTATTAGGTACTATCCACCATTGAAAACCCCCAAAAATCGAGCAGAGTCGAGTCAAGTTGTACCGTGCAGTGGAAAAGCCCCATTAGTGTAAACAGACACTCCGTTCTTTAAATGACTTCATAATTATTTTGATGAAAGATGAAACAGTTAAAAACAGAGCTTGTTCAGGGAATTATTGTAACTCATCTTTTCCATAGATTGAATGTGTTGTTTTGTATTGTGTGTATGGGTGTGTGTACGCACATGTGGTAGACAGGTGAAATGAAATTTGTCTGGCGGCAGGTAGACACAACAAATCTTAAAAATGAATCACATTTGCTTTTTCTCCTTTTTTTCTCCTTTTCTCCACACCACTTACTACTTCAAACAACAAATGGAGGAAAGCAATAAATGTCAGTGCCAATGTTTTTTGCAGGCTTGTAAATCTGCAAATTAATGGTGTGATTTTGTTGAATATTTTGTTGAATGACTTTAATAGACACTCTCTGAAGTACTTTATGAACTTCATAGTTGTGTAAGTGGCATTACAGAAAAAGCCAATTAAGGTGACGATCACCCGCACATGCCCTCAGGTTGGAAAACCATAAAAGTTTATTTCACAGTTGAAAAGATACTGTAATTTTCTGGACTAGGTACATATCCTATTGTGAAAAGTAATGGATACATGACAACACCCTAAAATGGTGTGTTGAAGGACATGCATATGGTATATATTGATAGACAGATGTTCTTGTATTCAATGTGTGATTAATACAGAGGACACAGTATATGAATATGTATATTTATACATGTATTCATGCTTTTTCATGAAACAAGCCTTATCGTGCAGTTCCTTAATATTACTGTTATATTGTGCTTTTTTATTTCATCATATTTATTTAATGTTTTTCTCAAAATTATATTAATCATCTTGCATTATGTAAAAATAAATAAATAAATAAATAAACATTTATACATATAAATGATCCAAAGTGCATTTAAACAGCGGTGAAACACTTTCTTATGATGTGTTACATTCATACGAGCAAACAGAGAAGTAAGTTTGAAGTAAGTTTTGAGTAGAAGAAATATAAATAAATCTTGTGTAAATTGTTAGCTTTACGCTAAGCTAAAATGCTATTTCTAGCAATTTTACCAGACATGATCATATTTTTTTATCAAGAAAATTCATGTTAGATCATAATTTCTCTTTTTCTAGTAAGATCTTTGATATTAGGGTAAACATCTTATTCTTGATAATAATTTTTGTATTGTTTTCCTATTAAAATATTTTAAAATCCTTAAAACAAGATCCATTTGACAACACTGTAAAATGTATTTTTAACATGTGAGTTTTTATAGTCAAAACAAGTGAAAAAAATCTACCAGTGCTGAAGAAGTAATCCAAAGTATTTAGATTACATTACTGACCTTGAGTAATGCAATGGACTTAATTTTCAATACAGCAAAAAAAAAAAAAGGTATTTTATTAAAATAAAAAAAAATTGGTACTGCCTTTCATTTTTGCTTATTTTAATAATAAATATATATATATATATATATATATATATATATATATATATATATATATATATATATAAATAAATAAATATATATATATATATATATATATATATATATATATATATATATATTTTACAACATAAATAAAATAAATAAATAAATAAAAGACTGTTAAAGTGAAATATCCAGACATGTTAAGGTAATGAGAATTTAATTTATTTTAATTTAATTGCCCAATTGTCACACATTATACATACATTTCTGCATATATACAGTGAAATTATTTATTTTTCACATATCCCAGCTATGCTGGGGTCAGAGTGCAGGGTCAGCCATGATTCGGCGCCCCTGGAGCAGATAGGATCAAGGGCCTTGCTCAAGGGCCACACAGTGGTGTCTTGGCGGTGCTGGGCTTGAACCCCCAACCTTCTGGTCAGTAATCCAGAGCCTTAACCGCTGAGCCACCACTGCCCTGAATTTGGGGAATAAAATATGCTTAAGTGTCCTGAAAATAATGTCACAATGCAATTAGGCTTCATTTTCAAAATATAATGTATTTTTATTTATTTATTTATTTGTTTGAGATCAAATGTGTCATTGTAAATACGAATTAAACAATGAATAGGAAAAGCTCCATACATCATGTATGTTGATCCATTTACTTTTAACACGAAACAACTTGCATAAACTGAACATTAAGTTTTATTTGCAGTCCTTTTATTAGTATATATATATATATATATATATATATATATATATATATATATATATATATATATATATATATATTCTGTATTTTTGTAATGCCAGCTGGCAATATAACATTTGCCAAATCAACAGACCTTGTGTTATTTTATATCTTATATCTGGATGCTTTGAATGAATTCTAATAAGGACAAATCGACCTTGGGCTGCATATTGTGATACAATTTATGAATATCAAGGTGATGAAAACAGTTCAGGGTTTGGCTTGTTAGCTTCTACAGTTTACCCCTGCTGGTAGATGTCAGAACTGCACATTATGTGGTCAAAACACATGTCTCTCCATTTATGATGTCAACAGAAACATATGGAAATATTTCTGTGTATGTATGTGGGCCTAAATATGTATGTAAATCCTCTGTCTGTCTGTGTAAGCTGTAAGACGGTTACTAAGCAATATATATGGGCCACAGAACAAGCATGGAAATATCAAAGGGCTCTAGGTGCTTTTAATTTTCACAGAGGTAGGCCAGGCAATAAAGTATGGCTTGCGATTATAAGAAGAGACTACTTGGCCACATGAATCCTGTTCAACAAACTATCGGTGGAGATTTAAATATTTCATTTTCTTACACCTTGTGCATTTGGGTTTTGAGCATGCAAAGCCATTTCCTGCTCTGAAAGGATCACTGTTGTCATTGACGGGTTTGTGTGTTTTGATACACGTGAGCTGGGAAATTGGAACGGTTATGCTTAGAAACAGCTTATGGGCTTGGCAGAATTGCTACAATTCAGGTTCTCAAACTTTACTTCCTCTGCTTGAATACATTTGGATGGAGTAACAGGGATAAGCCTTCCATGTGCTGTATAATTGTTGCCTGTTTTCCCTCGTATGGAAATATTTAATTCTATTTGACTGTAAAAAGAGATTTAATTATATATATTTTATAGTTTACTTAGTAAATGGAGTAGATTGATGCATGTACTACATTGCTACTGAATCGTAACTGTAGGCTACAAATGTATTGCATTGTAAGTATTGCAATGGTGATTATGAATATAATGCTATACAAACATGTACAAGCTTAACAAATACATAAATGCATTAGGGCTGTCGATTTCATGCGTTAATTTGGTGCGATAAATTATGAAAAAATTATGCGTTTACAAATAACGAATTTTCTTAATATCTGACAATTCAAGCTTGTGGTAACACCTGTTTTCTCTAGGGGGCAGTGAGCGAAACTCCAGTCGTATAGGCAATGAGCAGCTTATATAGACATAGAACAAACCACACTTAGCAAGGGCAGACGACACAATACAAAGACGTGTTCTTTCATGGGATCTGAAGATGTGTTTTAAGTTTCAAACTTGTTTGAACATGACACAGTGACCTAAAAATTATACATTTGTGACACACTGCAACCAAAGTGAGATGTTTCAAAAGCATCCACCTGACGCATGTGTACATTGATAAATCCTTAAACAAGATCATATAATAAATCTCAGACTGACTGACAAATTCAATTGCAAAAATGGATTGCTGTGAACTGTAGGCCATTGATTGGCATATGTTCAATAATATGCAAATAAATAATACATTATAAAGCCACTTTTTGTATTGTCTTTTTCAATGCTTCACTTGTGTGACAAAATAATGTAATGAATTTATATATTATATTGGGGACCCGGGAAGCTCAGTGGTAAAAGACGCTTGCAACCACCCCTCAAGTTCGCTGATTCGAATCCCAGGGCGTGCTGAGTGACTCCAGCTGGGTCTCCTAAGCAACCAAATTGGCCAGGTTACTAGGGAGGGTAGAGTTACACGGGTAACCTCCTCATGATCGCTATAAGGTGGTGTGCTCTCAGTGGGGCGCGTGGTGAGTTGGGCGTGATTGCCGCGGTGGGTGTTGTGAAGTCTCCACACATGCTGTGCCTCCATGGGGGGGCACCTGGCGAGCCACGTGATAAGATGTGCGAGTAGATGTGCAAGTAGCCAGTCTCAGATGCGGAGGCAGCCATCGTGAGGACTTAGTGTGTACATTGGGAATTGGACATTCCAAATAGGGAGTAAAAAGGGGAATATATATATATATATATATATATATATAATTTAAAATAAAAAAATTATATATATATATATATATATATATATATATATTGTTTTTTAATTGAAGGCCATCTTCAAAAAAAGACCCATCCCTAAAACTTTGCATGTAATTTTGGTTCACACAAAGGGTGTTAATGATGTAGGGGAGATAGTGCCTTGCCAAATGTGTTTTGGCTGACATGTTATTAATGTGCGCACTTGCCTAATTAATCTTTAATTAGGTTAAATAATAATTAGGTTAAGTTTTTACCTCAAAAGGCCTTCAAAAAATGTTTGCTCCCACTTCCAAATTAATTTGCTGTCACTCAAGTACGAGGACTCTCATATTCATGAGCAGGACTAAAACTTTTATGTTTTTCATTTTGGTTATTTCTGAGCAGAATCTAGAAAATTATCTAGAAAATATTTTGCTCTGCAGCCTCCTTTCCAATTGGTACCCGTTAGAATGAAATAACATAATGTTCTTTTTAAAATGACAGTGCTCTGTGCTAATAGTGGGTGATAAACCAGTTATAGTGTTTCCCAGTGGCAAATTCAGCTTCTCTGCTGGCCTAACATACCTATTAAATAAATATTTTGTTCATCCTTTAATTCTCATTTACCTTTTTTGTCTATGTATTTTAAATTGTTTTCCACTCGTAATTCATCTACAAACAAATAGGGAAAATCTAAAAGTTTATAATTTCAGAATTTATTCCTTTACGCTTAAATGCGAAGCGCGATGACTGTTTTAGGAATCGTATATCAAAGCAATGAGTGAGTCTCCACCCCGTTAGGCCTTCAGAATTTCTACTGAATCCCTCAACAGTGCTAGTGACTAGGCATCTATATTCAAACTATCAGATTCATCAGCTAATTTGATTGATTTGTTTGTTCTTGTTGGATGTGGTCTTTAGGACGTTAAGTGTCCAGACTATCCACATTTCAAAATATTACCAGAAATAGTACAGCCATGGCCAAAAGTATTGGCAGTGACATAAATTTTGTGTTTTGCAAAGTTTCCTGCTTCAGTATTGGTAATTTATTTATTTTTTTACATGTTTCTATGGTATACTAGAAAACAATGATAAACGTTTCATAAGTTTTAAAGGCTTTTATTGGGAAAAACACTCAATATATGCAAAGAGTCAGTGTTGGCCCTTGTTCTTCGTAACCTCTGCAGTTCACTCTGGCATGCTGGATATCAGCTTCTGGGCCAAATCCTGACTGATGGTGATCCATTCTCGGATTTGATCACAATTTGTGGGCTTCTGTTTGTCCACTCGCCTTTTGAGGATTGACCACAGGTTCTCTATGGGATTAAGATCTGGGGAGTTGCCAGGCCACGGATCCAAAGTTTCAGTGTAATGATCTCTGAGACACTTCATTATTACTCTTGCCTTGTGACATGGTGCTACATCATGTTGGAAAATGGACGAATCATCAGCAAATTTGTCCTGGATCATTGGGAGAAGATGCTCTTGCAGGACTATTGATTCCATTCTTTATTCATGGTTTTTGGGCAGAATTGTGAGAGAGCCCACTCCCTTGGATGTAAAGCAACCCCACACATGGATGTTCTCAGGATGGTTCACTGTTGGCATGACACAGGACTCACGGTAGCGTTCACCTGTTCTTCTCCAGACTTTCGATTTTCCAGATGTCCCAAACAGTCAGCAGAGGGCTTCATCAGAGAAAATATCTTACCAGTCTTCTGCTGTCCAATCCTTGCACTTCCTGCAAAATTTCAGCCTGTCCTTGATGTTTTGCTTGGAGAGAAGTGGCTTCTTTGCTACCCTTCTTGACACCAGGCCGTTGTCCAAAAGTCTTTGCCTAGTGTGCAGATTCACACACACCAACATTCTGTCAATATTGAGCAAGCTCTGCAATGGTGGTGACACGATTCTGTAGCTGACTCCTCAGGAGGAGAAGTTCCTGGCGCTTGCTGGACACTCTGGGACATCCTGAAGCCCTCTTCACTGCAGTTGAACCTCTCTCCTTGGAGTTCTTGATGATCCGGTAAATGGTTCTTTCAGGTGCAATATTCTTTGATTTCATTAACTTCAGATTGTATTCAATAGGTAGATAACACGTTATCATCATTATTATCATCATTATTATATTATATGCTAGAGAGTGTCTTTCTTCTGCTTGCTCATAATCCAAAGTCAATCATCACCAGCTAACAGTTTATGGCTGATTTCAGTGTTTGTGTTTATGTTTATGTTTATGTTTGAGGAGGATTTTAAAGGGGGAAATAATTTTTGATTCCAAAAAGAAAACAAAATCTAGTTTTAAAGAATAGATTTAAACTTTTAGAGTGTCTTTTCAATGACTTATTTCTAATTACTATCAGTGTTGAACATGTTACATTTGCCAGAATGTCTCACCCAGACATTTGACCTTTTCTCAACACTCGTTTATCAAAATCAGATAAATTATTCATTGAACTTTCTTTCCAAAGAACTTGAAACACATTTTCAATTAATTTGGTATTTATGTGTACAATTTACCTTTATTAATAATGATCAGGGATGCAAAATCATGAGAGGTGAAAAAGGAAAGTCATAGCAAGTTTTCCAGGGATGTTTTTTCAGTTGATTTTTGTATTTCTTTTTTTCATAAACAATGAAGATTTAAGTTTCGTTCACCTGGGGGAGGAGCCATTTTTTCAGCTTCAATATGGAATGGAACAACATACAAGACGTCCTGGCTAATATAGTACAGTTCACATTTGCAACCATGCAAACGAGGTTATAACTGCTATGCTGCTTGGAACTGCACCCTTCACTGTTGCGCTTGTGTATATGTTTAAGTGACAATTAAGTGATTTGATTTGATTTGAATTGGCATGTAAAAGTCAGTTTGCAAAAAAAAAAAAATAGTTAAAGTAACGTTCAAGTTACTTCCCTAAACTTGTTGACATATAATCAACATAAGTGTTGAGCAAAACTCTTCAAAGGTCAAAAGAGGACTAATTCTAATTACATACATTTCTGCAGGATCTTTCATAGCAAAAGAAATTAATGAGTAAAATAATGATTTCATGTTAACTTTATAGACATTTTATTATCTATCTATCTATCTATCTATCTATCTATCTATCTATCTATCTATCTATCTATCTATCTATCTATATAGCATTGTAAAATTATTTTACAGTCTACCTAGCTCAGTCAGTGTGCCTCATGCATATAGTTCAGGAAGGTTTATGCATTGGCTTCTACAGATTAATCACAAAAATGCAATTTAACAAGATTCCCTACATGAATGCTTTTTATTTTTTAGTTTTATGGCAAGGCTAGTGTTTCACAGTGTGAGAGCAACCAGATATATGATCTTAATAAAATGGCTATCCTTTTGCCAGTTAATTAGACACAAGCTTTTGACTGCAGAGCTTTATTGATATTTGATACCATTTGACATTTTGTGCCGGTGCTGGACCTGGAATATATTATGTTTACTGTTACTTCTATCAGACTGAAACATGATCTGAAATTTCTCAAGGGATGTGTTAGATAAATTGGTGTGTTTGTTTGCTAAGTGTTGGGGCCAACAATGGTAATTAGTGGCAAAGACGATCAGGCCAAAAGATCCTCCATGATCTTGTGAAATTATGGATTAGACAGTGCTTAAAGTTTAGCGTATATTTCCATTTTAGTGACTTTGATCATACACTGGCAGCCAACAGTTTGGAATAATGTACACATTTTGCTGTTTCAGAAGCAAATTGGTACTTTCATTTACCAAAGTGGCATTCAACTGATCAAAGTATTGTCAGAACATTACTGATGTAAAAAACAGCACCATCACTATTTGAAAAAAAGTCATTTTTGACCAAATCTAGACAGGCCCCATTTCCACCAACCACCACTCCAACACCTTATTCTTGAGTAATCATGCTAAATTGCTAATTTAGTACTAGAAAATCACTTGCCATGATGTCAAACACAGTTGAAAGCTATTTTGTTCACTAAATGAAGCTTGAACAGGGACAGGAAGAGATGTGGAAGACCAGATGTACAACTAAACAAGAGGATAAGTACATCAGAGTCTCTAGTTTAAGAAATAGATGCCTCACATGTCCTCAGCTGACAGCTTCATTGAATTCTACCCGCTCAACACCAGTTTCATGTACAACAGCAAAGAGAAGACTCAGGAGTGCAGGCAATATGGGAAGAATTGCAAAGAAAAAGCCACTTTTGAAACAGAAAAACAAAAAAGAAAAGGTTAGAGTGGGCAAAGAAACACAGACATTGGACAACAGATAATTGGAAAAGAGTGTTATGGATCTTAACTCCATTGAGCTTTTGTGGGATCAGCTAGACTCTAAGGTGCGTGAGAAGTGCTCGACAAGACAGTCACATCTATGGCAAGTGCTACAGGAAGTGTGGGGTGAAATGCCACCTGAGTATCTGGACAAACTGACAGCTAGAGTGCCAAAGATCTGCAAAGCTATCATTGCTGCACGTGGAGGATTTTTTGATGAGAAATCTCTGAAGAAGTTCTGAAAAAATTTTCACAATAGTAATTTTTAGTAATTAATAGTAATTTAATAGTAATTCATAGTAATTTTTCACATTATTAATGTCCTGAACCTTTATTTACCACCAGTGTATATTCGCTTGGTCAGGGATGGGCAGTATTTCAGATACATGTATTTGAAGTAAGTATTTGAAATGCAACATACTAGTTTGTACTTTATATTTTAAAGTCTTTGAAAATTGTTTTTTGATTTGTATTTAAATACATTTTAGTTTGGCATTTGTGTTTTTTCAAAATGCATACATACTTTGTGCCTGTCAAACTTTTTATTAAGCTGTTGCCCCCCAACCCCAACTTTCATTCACGTGAGCTGCAGATGTCAGAGAGAACGGCTCCATCTAGAATTGGGTGAGTGAATTTTCTGCATTCCTGCAGGGAAATATTGAGTCATGCTGTGTTGAATTCAACTCGGATGTGAGATATTCCTACTTGATATCGCCAATCTCCAACCATAAAGGCATTCCATTGCCAGATGCTCGAAAGATGACGTGCAAGAAAACAAACTGCAATGCTCCAATTATCTAAGCAGTTTTTGACTGTCAACAGAGATGTTTCCTAGCAACCCAGTTGATAAACAATGCTGCAATGCTAGCATTTGTGCTGCAGGTGTACGGTTTTTAAAAGAGAGTATAATATATCTTGTTTTATACACCTGTTTCTGCAGGTGTTTATTAAACAAGCTTTAATATCATGTAAAGTAGGAACTTTGACACATTTATCGATGTGTCATTTATCAGGGACTCCTCCACCCCTGGCAGCGGCCCTGACCACTCCAGGCGGTCGGCTAGGAGCCCCTTCTCCCCTTGCGGTCGGCAGCCGTTCTTCCGTTTCTAGGCGGCTGGGCTCCTCGTCCCCCGGCAGATGGCCGCAGCTGCTCCATTGGTTTGGACGGTAGTGGCGAGAACTCTACTACAGCGTATCCCTTGACAATATAAATAAGGTTTTAATAATGAACTTAAAACAAAGGACAAACACACACATGACATCAACATATCCGTAAATGATCTCTCTCTCGTCACACCACCGTCTACCATTAGCCTTTATCCCTCTCGGAGGCTTGATTAACCTGATACGGGACCGGGTGTGTATCGTCATGACCCGGCCACGCCCTCCGCCCTGCCACAATTACTTAATAAAAGTGAATGTTTATCACATACTTTGTATACCTCCCATGGAGCCGACATGTTTGTGTAACGTCACACACCTGCATCTCGGTGAAATCGGATGCTGCCTTCAAGTGCACCTAGGAAGCTCATACCTCCAAGTTGGGCATTCGTTACAAAGACGACATGCATTCATGTGGGAAACAAAATATGGAAGAAGCTAAACTTAAAGTAATTTTCTGGGTTCAATTCAAGTTAAGCTCAGTCGAAAGCATTTGCGGCATAATGTTGATTACCAAAAAAAAAAAATATTCGACTCATCCCTCTAAAAAATCTAGGTTACAGTCAGACACTTACAATGAAAGTGAATGGGGTCATTTTTTGGAGGGTTTAAACACAGAATTGTGAAGCTTATACATAAAGCACTTGCATTAATCCTTCTATTAAAACTTGTGTATTATTTGAGCTGAAAAGGTGTTTATATTGTCATTTTTACAGTCGTTTTAAGGTTTTAGGATATTTTGACATTACATCATCATAGTAACAAAGTTGTAAAATTGGCTATAACTTTCCGTAGAAAAGTTAGTAAGTGATTTTATTACACTAAAATCATGTTTACATGCATATCCTTTATGTCTTTTGGATATTCTTTTGAAAAAGTGTGTATTTTAAATAAAAAAAACTTGGCCCCCATTCACTTCCATTATAAGTGCCTCGCTGTAATTTGACTGAGCTTAATCTGTATTGAACCTGGAACATTCCTTTAAACAATTATGCAATGAATGATGGCAAAAGCCCTTTCTCTGATGTACCGGTGAATAAACCTGCATCACTTATAAATGACAGATATGATTTATTAATACATGGTTCTAACATTTTATTATCTGTGTATTGTCTAGAATTCCAAGTTGCCCAATCGTTAATATGACTTTGCGGCGTCATTCATGTGCTCAAAACTTGTAATCACGATATTTCTGACTCCACTTGAAGGGCACATGTTAAAAATTTCTGCACAAGATTCTCAGTTGGAATTCCTATTTGAGTTGTCGTTCCATTGCACATTTCCTAGGAGGAAGTTGGAAAATCCAACTTTCCAAGTTGAATGGAATGCAGCATAAGGTAAGGACAGGATGTGATGGTCGATTCTACTTGTTGCAAATAAAATATTTAATAAATAACTGACTAGAAACTAGTCAGCAGCCAGCTAGTGGGCTAGTCAAACTATTGTTAACAAGTTCACTAGCTATCGTTAGCTAGTTCGCTAGCTAGAAAGCAAAAATGGAACAATATTCAGGTTAGCCTTAAGTTAAAATGAAGGAATATTCTTTTTTCAATCTACGTTTAGAGACAAATGTTTTGGTTGATGGACTTCCTATCTAACAAATTTATGTTAAATTAATTTTCCAAACATTGCATTGTGGTTGTGGGAACCCTCCTGAAAGCTTGAAAACTTATAGAGCCAAATTACCAACAGTTTTCACTGTCAAAAAAATGTATAGAAAATAGTTTCAATTGAAGTACAAATTATTTTGCACTAGGAGCATTTTATCAGATACTAATTACATAATAAGGCTGTTCCATTCATTTTGTTATCAATGCTAAAGACAATTTGAAAGTTTTGCTGGATTCAGTCTATATCTGTTAGCTATAAGGTTCTCTATGCTAGTGTACTTCTAAAAGTTGACAAAATTTGTTTTCATAAGATATACACATTTAAAATCTGCAGCCTCTCTTGGCTAAAAAGGAGGAACACCCCTGACGTCACACAGAGCTCATGTCTTCGCAGGGCACTTTGATGGGAGCACCATCCATACTGTAGGGTTGTTCAAAGCAGAATTTCCAATAAGAATTGCTTAAAAAGTGAGTTCTGATTGACCGTTATCTCCGTTCAGCCATCTGAAGCTCTCACATAGGAGGGTAATTGTCTTCAAAGAGAATAGGGCATAGGGATGATCACTTCCTAATGCTGTCAGATCATCGTTTCTTTTTAAAAAGTCTTCGGAAAAGCTGGCCGGCATTGAGATTGATTCTCAAGTTTCCATGGTAAGTGGCTCTGATATGAGGAGCATGGTGGAAAGGGATATGTGTGTGTGTGTGTGGCAGTAAACAAAGCCTATTGGCAATCCTTATTATTATTAATTTTTTTTTTAAATGGGATAAGTCGATAAACATGAAAGGAACCTTCAAGGCACGGGGTCTGGTCCCATGGGAACCAGGAAGTAATCTTGTTCACATAAGCAATGGCGAGCACAATTCAGAAGATGCATTTTCCTTTTATGATTACATTTTAAATCCATTGACGGTTAGGTTTAGGGTCGGGTTTGGGTTAGGTGGTAGACTTGATAAAATATGCATAACTATGCATTCCTTGTGAGAGTATTAAATAATTTACAACTAAAAATACAGCTTGCTTTTGGTGCCACGCTGTGGACATTTCTTCCGAAAAATGGAGCTCACACGTGCCCGTATGTTTAACAACACTTCCAGCTTCGGCCACTGGGGGCTGTGATTCATGTGGTTCATGTGGTAAGTACAGACCAATTTCAGCGGAAGATCTTTTGACCTACTGTCCGAAATCACAGTCGCAGGTCAGTCTATTGGTCATCTAGAGATTCACCCTTAGACCAAATGACAACCTTGCAAAATTCATTGAATGTCAATGACTATTTAATTTAGGTCTATATTTGGGAGTTGTGAATGTAATGCCACTCTCTTCCTCTTTCATAGCATAAGGAATGTTTTCCCTAGCTCAAAGTGCTCTCTGTTTAAAACATCCCAGCAGATGGAACACACTGACAGCAGCACACTGATCGAGCAGGTGTGAGATGGCGTACACAAGCAAGTAATGAATAATCAGAAACTCAGCTTCGAGTGCTTTACATTAATAGCAAGGTGTTCTAATTAGTATCCAGCAACTGGTCTGGCTCAACCGCTGAGCAACAGTTGTGATGAATGTGGCCTGTTCTTAATCTTTCAGTAGAACATGTTATATTGTGTGTGTATAAAATGTGTAAAATGTGTTTTGTTTCTTCTTTCTGATTATTTTCACTTGTTTTAAAATTTGAAGTTGCTACTTATTCTGTGTGTTTTTCTGTACAATCGTTCACGGATACTGCTGCATCAGTTTTTAATATTTTTTTTTTCCCCCATGCTGATAGGGCTTTCACGTTTATGCAGATTGTAACTGCAATTAAGAATTTGATGGTCTGTTTTAGGGTTATTATGATGATGATTGTCATACTTCTGAAGGTATATATGTCCATAATGCTCTGTTTTCGGCTCTTTTACCTTTTAAGACTTCAATGGTAAATGTCCATTTTTATGATAGGCTAACATTGTGCAGCCCCTTGGATACAGCCATATAAATTTGAAACTCAATCGGAAGAAAATTAACCAGCTCCACAACAATTAAAAACTAAATTTCAGGGTTTACACATAACGCCCACGCAAAACATTGCATCTGAATGTAAACTGTTCACTCAAGCACAGAAGCACCATACACTATACATTTCAAATAGTCATGACATTTGAAACGTTCATGAATGGAATTGATTACTTAGGGTTTTGCTGTCAGGTCCAATATTGTTTTTAGCCGACCCATCTTTCAATAATAGTTCCTTTGCAAAGATTGAATCATAATGTGACTGGTTCAAAAGCAATCCACGCTGATAAAAGGCGAAAACACATACAGTATAATACATGATGAAATGAGGAGAAAAACATGCAATCCATGCTGAAATATGCTTGAACACACATTATCCACAATCCACAGTGAAATATGAGCACACACATAATCCAATGCACAGTTTAACATGAAGCGTGAACATACAGTATCATCCTGCACTGATGCGATCAGGAACTTGGGTCACTATTTCCTAAATTTTGGATGCTTCAACAGAGGCCAAACCGTTTTCGCAGACAGCAGCAGCAGAACAGACACATTTTTTAAAGTTGAGCATTTGCTGCTCTTAAAATGCATCGCCCACTGCTGGAAACACATCCAAATGTTCAAAGATGTCCATTTGTCCATCAACCAACAATTAAATGTAGCATAGATGGGTGCAAAAATGCATCCAGGATGTGTTATTACTCAAAACAGCAATATTCAGAACGGTGGTCTCCTTTTAAGAGTTATAACTTGAGGGGTCCTGGTTAGCTCAGTGAGTATTGATGCTGACTACCACCCCTGGAGTTGAAAGCTCGAATTCAGGGCGTGCTGAGTGACTCCAGCCAGGTCTCCTAAGCAACCAAATTGGTCCGGTTGCTAGGGAGGGTAAAGTCATATGGGGTAACCTAATTATGGTTACTATAATGTGGTTCTCGCTCTTGGTGGGGCGCGTGGTGAGTTGTGCGTGGATGCTGCAGAGAATAGCGTGAGCCTCCACACGAGCTACGTCTCCACGGTAACGCACTCAACAAGCCATGTTGTAATATGCGCGGGATTGACGGTCACAGGCGCGGAGGCAACTAAGATTCGTCCTCCACCACCCGGATTGAGGTGAGTCACTATGCCACCACATGGACTTAGAGCGCATTGGGAATTGGGCATTCCAAATTGGGAAGCAAAAGGGGAGAAAAAAAAGAGGCATTGAGTCTTTTAAAAGCATCGATAGATGTATGATAACGGTTGAATCAGTTTGTCTATTGCTTGTTTATATAGAATAAACATTTAAAAATTGTCCAGATGGACAAAAGAAGGTGTCCTGTGTAATTCCCTTTTGGTGTGCAGGAATATTAGGCCCATCTGTCTTGTTTTCTCCTCTTTGCCTTTCTGACTGAGTGCCAGTGGGTGGGCCAAGGGTGCAATGAATTAAAAGTAGGCGTTGACGCCATGCTGTAGAGGCAGTCATTTGCTGATTTATGTCACAAAATAGGTAAAATCCAAACAAGCAGTATATTTTTATTTTATTATTTCAAAACACTTTTGGTTTTATAAATACCATATAAGGTATAAATTATATTAAGCCTTAGAACATTGATGAGGCCTACTTTAGCCTTACTGATGTTGTTGTGGGGATACTTATGGCAAAAAGGTTGGAAAACACAATATTTTGTCTATGTCTGGATACTCGAGACTAAGATATTCAGAGCCAAAAAGCCTCTTAGACAACCTGCTTCATGGTTCTTCACCACACATTTGATTTCCAGTTATTTCAATCTTCCAGAATTTATCAGCAGAGTGTGCAACACATAAAACTTTAGTGCGCTAAAAGTTGAACACATCCACAGACAAATCAATACCTGCGCAGGAATCCTTCACGTTATTGGCAGTCGACTGGGCACTCTCTGATAATATGATTCACTAGCCCTCACTTAAACCCATTCAGGCCCCATTATGTGTGTCCATTTCTCATTACTGGCAGGCGGTAGTCTGGATGAACTCGTGCTGATCATTTTTACGAGCGCAATGAAGATTGTTCCTGCTGAAAAGGCCCTTTCGAAACAATCTAATGCATAATGATAAACGCTCTCTTTCCTCCAGGGACTTTGCGGAGTTCATTTTCTCTGGACCCCTTTAGGTGCATCAGATGTCTAATTATTGTTCCAAAGTGACATGCATGTTCTCTGAAGTTCCTGACGGAATATATTAATGGAAAAGAGAGAATGGTGTGGCCAGGTGTTGTCTACCTTGATGGTGCCCTTGCTCCTGTGTCCATATGGCACTGAGGCATCCATATGCATGGATTTCTAGGCTGTCATGGCCACACACACCACTTCTTGGTCTTGCATGTCATTGGTTTCACCAGGAAGACTTAACAGATGTCTCCCCGAGACTTGTGGGAATACATAACGGTAATAGCAGACATGTGGATGATACATTGTACATTTTACAAGGAAGACATTGATTGTTTTTCATAAGTTTCCTCAATATTACTATGTTATGTTTTATGGTATTAGTTGGTTTGTCTCACTCTAAAACTTTCCATCCATTTGATAAAGTTACTGAGCTCAGTATGATATTATCAACACCTCACAATTAAATTCAAGTTCACACCCTTGTGTACGTTAACTCTCAATCTCTCACTGAGCATTGGCTAGCTTTACCTCTTTTTGTCCACACTGTATGTTCCTGGCATCGTTTTAACAATCAAGTTACAAATACTTTATAAAAAAATCAATAGACTAAATATTACAATTCCAATGTCTCAGTGTACTTCATTTCATATTGTGTTCAGCAAATCATATCACCAAGTGTGAAAATAAATCACCTCTGCTCTTTGGCTGAGCTTTGCAGGTGATAATGCTTGATTTTTATCACATTTTGCTTATTTTCTCACACAATCAACAATCAGCGGATTTCAGCAGCATCTACATTCAGCTTGCTGAGACAAACTTTACAAGCTTTTAATGAATTTCACACATTGTGATAGTACGATGTCAAGGTTCTTTCAGAGGGGTAGAGTAACTCAGTGCTAGCATTGCATCATTTCCTTTGTAGTGTTGCGTCCTTGCCCAGAATTGAATTTCTGGACTTGAACGATCTTGTAATATCTTTGTGACACCCGAGTGTCGTGCAGGAACTGTTTCAAACAAAGATGGCGTGTCTCAAACGAAATTTCGGGCTGTTTCACTCTGTCTGTTGAACCATATATTCACCACCTGGTTTCATTAGTAATATCACAGTATCCTTGAAAGCACCTCTGTACCCTCTCATATTCCAACAATATATTGTAAACTTGCTTGGAAATAGTTGTTAGTTGTAATATGAATCTAAATCAGTAGTTGACATGAAATGCTTTTGGGAAATTGACATGTCTTGCATTGTGACATGCTATTGACCTGTTTCATGTGGCATCACTGTATGACTGCGCTGCCATATTTGTGACCAAAATGACATATTCATTGTGCAACAAAGGTCGGCAATTTTTTTTTCTATTTTTAAATCTTGAAAAGGTGATACTACTTTCTAATTACCAGAGCCAAAATGTACATTTTCTTTCAAGAAAGTTTTATCTTTTAATTGATATGGTTTCATTTGATTAAACTGTTTCAACAGGTGATTAAGGGAGAGAGCAGGGATAAAAACACTTGTCTTGATCTTGCTCATTCATTTTGACATGTCAGTATAGGATGATGTTATTCATAACACCCAGACTGTATAAAGGTATTTGTGACGAGGAGGAGTGCGTGGCCGGGCCATGAGGGTGCACGGACAGTGCTGAGTCTCGTAATCAGTGGGAGAGAGAGATAAAGGGGAGCCGGAGATGCCAGTTAGAGAGAGAGACACCATGGAAGGAGCCACGGTCGTATGCCGGGGGGACGGAATAGTTACTGTTGGCCGCCATGAGTCGGAGGAACTGCTGCAGTTTGCCAGGAAGGGGAGAAGCTGCTCTGTCCAACAGTGGTCTCGGTGCCGTCCGCCCGGGGAGGAGTAACTGATGTCTGCCAGAGGGTGGAGGAGTGGCTGAGGACCAGGCGACAAGTCGATCAAGTCGATCACCTGCCATTGATCGCCGGTGATCGGTTCTGGGTAGAACTTGCTGATCTCTAACGAGCCTATTCATTTAACTAGCAGTTCCTTCATGACATCATCCTACAGGAAGTGACATCATTTTTGGTGGGTAAACAACAGCTCAAACAAAAGTAAGCAGTAGCAATGGTTTTACAGTGGTCCCCCTCAAGCGTTTTGACTCTTCATTATGGGACAATAGGTGTCCTGTACAGGATGTCTTCTTTTCGACCAAAATATGTGACGTTCCAGTTAATAGTGGAGAGTTGGCAACCCAGGGATGATAAAATCAAAATTTTTAAATTACCTTCAAGTTGACACCCTCCAATAAGCTAACTCTCAAGCAATAGCTACATATAGCTTTTCATTTCCATCCTTTTACATGGGATATTTGTACTTTGGGGGGTCCCCCTCAAGCATTTTGCCTCTTAATTATTGGACTATAGGCGTCCTTTCATTTTGGCCAAAATACAGAAAAGCCTGGCTGATAAAGGAAAGTTGCCAGCCCTACATTCAAGTCAACACCCTATTAATTTAGCCTTGATATTTGTTAGAAATTGTGCCTACATTGGTTAAGGGACCGTCTGAAAAATCCACACATTGTGCTAAAGCGAGCTAAAACTGCTAAAGCGAGTTAAAACTGTGCAGGGTGTGATAAGGGACAATCTGAACCCAAAATTCAGGACATACAGTGTGAATGGCAACCATGCTTTTACATCACAAGCATGCACTGCAGCATCCTGTACAGTTGTCAGATTGTAGGCTGTTTTAAATTACTTATCATATCTCATCTTAAATATGCTTATGTCTGCATTATGTATGCAGCATGTCACAAGATCATCTACACAGACCCAGTGCGGTCGAGTCAACTTCAACACAAGTGGGGCATGTGTTCACCCTAGTGGGGCCAACTTTGACACAAACCCTCTAACAGCCAAGGTCATACGAACAAACCTGCTCGAACCCGATTGCTTTGCCTGCATGAGCTGATGTGAAGGCAGCGATATATGCTTGTCAGGAGGGATTACGAAAGCTCACCCATGCAGAACAGGCAGTTACTCCCAAGTGCACATCCTGAGCTTTGGCAGACTGTTATCAGGGCACACCATAAATGAATGTATATTACTCCTTGTCACCTTCTTGATTGTGTATGATAGCATAAATCTAGACTATTTTTAGATGTTGTCATGAAGTAAATTTCGACAAAATTGTTTGAAACTTATAGTATACTTATCTGGAGTGTATTGAAAGACTTCCCTAAGCATAGATAGTGGAGTAAGAGAAGGATGAAGTTGAAGGTTTCCCGGGGTTAAAATTACGCCTATTTGTAGAAAAGGTTGGAGCTCTTAATGCACTTCTCTCGAGACTATATTCTGTGTTATAGTGCATTGCGTTTTAGGTGTACTGACATTTTAAGAGCACAATTTTATAGTTCAAAGAGAAGAATCACTTTGTTCAGACTGGCAGCAAAACTTTTTTTTTGCATGTCCGACTTAAAAACTAGAGCTGTCGAAACTGTTAATAATCACGTTAACAAAAATAACAAAGGGGAAAAAAAAACAATTATCACAATTATATATTTTATCAGTTGATAGCCCTACAAAAAGACACATTTAATCAGATTTTTACCAACAATTAAAAAAAATGATCTTAGTTTGAATGGTAATTTTGGATATTACATGGCCAATAAATCGGTAACGATGTCCTCTATGAAAAATCCTCTATGCCGATAATAAACTTTGGATGTTGTACATCTAGACTATCGCATCAGGTGCGTGATGCTAAAAAGCAAGCAGTTCGACAAAGATATACACACAACTGACTAACTGAATCACAGGCATTAAAGTAGTCTGTTAAGAAGTATTATCAGCTACATAGCCCTGCTTATATATAAACCAGTAATGAGGTGATGTAGCCGGTAGCTAGCACCTAGCTATCCGGCTAATATGTTATCATTATGTAGTGAACAAGACAGCACAGACAATGCAAAACAGCTATCGACTGAACACAACAGCAACTCTGACATCAACATCATTACTGTTTATTTATGAAAAGTTTTTTCATTACCCATAGTGCTATTTTTTGACATAGCCAAGAAAGTATTTGTTCTTCTTGTGATGTCTATTAGTGGTTGGCAATCCATCTTATTGTGCATTACTGCCACCTACTGAGCTGAAGGTCGGAGCATCACAAGAAAGTCATTCAGCGGAGTCAAACATCTGCTGAAAATGATGAAATTGGCAAAATTTCACTGAAATTAGGTCCTACTTAAATTAGATTAAATCCTAAATTGGGTATACTTCTTGAACTTTTTGATGTATTACTTATTATTATTATCATTGAAACATCAGATTTGCACCGGCATATATCAACATTAGTCTTTACGGTTTAAATTCCAATTGATATATATAAATGGTAAATGGTCTGCACTTATATAGCGCCTTTTTAACCTTAGCGGTATTCAAAGCACATTACACTGCATCTCATTCACCCATTCGCACACCAATGACAGCAGAGCTGCCATGCAAGGCACTAGCCTGCCATTGGAAGCAACTTGGTGTTGGAGTTGTGAGGGCCGGGAATCAAACCGCCAACCATACGATTAGTGGACAACCCACTCTACCACCTGAGCCACAGCCGCCCAACATATACATATATATATATATATATATATATATATATATATATATATATATATATATATTTTTTTTTTTTTTTTTTTTTTTTTAAGTGTGTTTTGATGTAGAAAGACAACAAATGAAACAATCAACGACACCTAAAACAAAATGTGATTAATCACGATTAAATAAAGTGGTAAGAAAAAGCGGAATTAGGTGGTTTTCTGCATTAATTGGTGATCAAATGTCTTTATTGAACCCATCCCATTAAAAATTCACAATGGTATGGAAAAAGTAAGTGAACCCATGGATTTAATAACTCGCAGATCCTCTTTTGGCAGCAATAACCTCTATATTGATGTGTAGCTGTTTGGCTCTATTACAGATAATGGACACAGGGCCGGGTTGGGTTACATTGCATTGCAGTATATAATGAAGCAGGCGAATCAAGAAATATTGATGACTACGATCTTGTAATTCATTATATATGGAGACAGAATGTCTTTTTTAGATTACATAATGGCTCCTTTTCTAAATCAGATTTAGCATCCTAAGTCAAATGGAACCTCACAAGTGACCAATTTGGAACACTTACTAGGCAACAGCTCTGCGTGTCATGCAATTAGCTCTGCTCCTGTAAACTGCACAGGAGACTCGACTGCACTAGTATGTTGCTAAAGCAATGATGCCATACACTTATAAGCATACCAATACAAAACACATGCAAATAGTCCCATTTTAACTAGATAGAACTGTTTTTTCAATAACTTTAGGTAAGAGCACAATGCCTCTATCTAATTGGTTTTGGATCAGAGCCAATGACAGTCACTCGACCGTATGACATCACCTTTAATTGTTGTGTAATATAAGGTGACATCTTGTTTGATGTGTGGTTATAATTGCACTTTTTACTATATTGAAATACAATATGTTACACTGCATCTACTGTATGTTTCATGCTCAAATGGTTCAGTATCCTTCTGAATATTTATTTTTTTGAAGATATTAACTATGTAGATAATTATGAAGTTATCATATTTGATGAGGAGATTCATAAATACACTTGTGGCAAGGTGGTGAGCACTGCACATCTCTCCTACCCACTCAAAATTAAACAGAGCCATTGTTCATTTGGATCTCTCTCTCTCTCTCTCTCTCTCTCTCTCTCTTGCTCTCCAATTCTATCTTAATATCTGCCTTAATCTTTAAATCTGTCTCACTCTCCCCTGTCTATCTATCAATTTCTCTCTTGTAGAAAACACCAAAAGATTGATCTGCCATATTGTTACTTACTCGATGGCACTAAATGAGTTCTCTAGCTTTCATGTATTGAGTACACAACTGGATACATTATGCATTCAGAACCGATACTGGCTAGTTTACCGTTGCCTTTCTAATCAAGCTCATAAGAGAGCTAATTATTTATCTTAACACCCCTCAAAACAAGGTCAGCATGACTACGTGAATTATTCAGAGGTTTAAAATGAGCTTGTAACTTGTGCATGTTGTCATGAAGCTCAAGAGACTTTTAAATGGTTTGACAGCAGTATTGTTCCTACTGATGTTTAACCAAATTAACACTGTGAAGGACAGGCCTCTGAAGTGGGCATGACAAACCACCTAAATTATAGATAGAGGAACGCGGAGGTGCTTTGGAGAACCAACATAGTCATGCATATTCCATCACTAAACTGAGTATTCAAGTAATACGTTTGTTAGAAATCCCAGATACATTCCTAGTGTTTGGGAGTTGAGATATACACTCATTGAGCACTATTAGAAACACAGTGGTCCTAATAAAGTGCCAAACTTGGTCTTCTGCTTTTGTAGCCCATCCACCTCAAGTTTTGATGTGTTGTGCACTCTGAGATGCTATTCTGCGATTGTACAGAGTGGTTACTCGAGTTACCGTAGCCTTTCTCTCAGCTCAAATCAGTCTAGCCATTCTCCGTTGACCTCTCTCATACACAAGGTATTTGCGTCCACAGAACTGCTGCTCACTGGATGAGATATATATATATATATATATATATATTTGGCACCATTTTGATAAAGCCTAGAGACTGTTGTACATCAAAATCCCAGAAGATCAGCTGTTACAAAACCAGTCTGGCTGGCACAAACAATTATGCAAAGGTCAAAATCACTGTAATCTAATTTTTTCCCCATTCTGATGGTTAATGTAAACATTAACTGAAGCTCCTGACACGTATCTGCATGTTGTATGCATTGCACCGCTGCCACACGATCAGTGTTGGGTGTAACACGTTTTAAAGCATAACATGTTACTGTAACCTAATTACATTTTGTGGTAACACAGTAAGGCAACTTGTTACTTTAAAAAATGTAATCTGATTACAGTTACAAACACGAATATAATGACATTACTTGGATTACACATTTATTGCTAAGACAAAAATATGAAGTAGAATGCATTTTAAAATGTTTATGTTCCCGTGTTAGCACTTTTATGTGTGTTGCTGTGTCAGCTAATGAGCATGCGCTCTAACTAGGGTTTCCACTGTCCCATAAAATACAATCAATCTCAGTGAGCTCTGTGTCAGCATGCTCCCAGCCCTGGCTGGAGGAGAGAGGCATGCAAGGCTGGGCTGGCAACAAATCCTCCTCAAATCTCTGCACTCTACCACCTCCTCACGCGCCTCCCTCGTGTGTCCCTCTGCAGCTGTCGCGGGAGGAGATGGCATCGGCCTTGGGTGTATATGGAAAACAGTGCACGTTCCTGTCTGACAGAGGGATATATCACTCACAAGGTGGAAACTTTTGCAGAACGGCATCTTGAAAAACATCTCTTTTATGTTCTTTATGTACTGGACACAATTAAAAACAGACACAATGCAATAGTGTTACAGATGTGCAAGTGATAAAGTATACTCAAGCAGGGATGTAGAAATAATCCACTCTGTAAAGTTGTGTAAACACACACATGCTGCACATGTACACACACAAACGGACATACTGTACATGCACATATACACATGCATGATACAACACGAGCAAATGTGTATATTCACACCAAAAAGAAACAAGTATTCAAATACTCTACAGTTGGATTTACTATCAAAGCTGCTTGCAAATGTTTTCAGTTCATTAGTATTCTTTTTCTATCTTTCACACCAACACAAACACTGGTAAACAAGCATACTTTACAAGCATACTTTTCCACACACAGCTAAGAAGTTTGTAGATTGCACACACACACACACACACACACACACACACACAGATAAGAAAGTTAAGCTGCATCTTTAGAAATGCATTGGATCTCTTTGGCCAAGTTGCTGTCTTTGTCATATTGCTGTAATTTTGTTATTGTTTTCAGTCAATATTAAAGTACTAAAATATTGAAAATGCTATTATTGTCACATTAATTTCCTTTTGTTTTCAACAAAATAATCAGTAAAATAATTGGATTACAATTTTAAGAGAAGTAATCAGTAGTGGATTACTTTTTGGAAGTAATTTACCCAACACTGCACATGATTGGCTGAATAGATAATCACAAGAATAAGTAGGTGTTATATGTATGTATGTGTGTGTGTGTGTGCTTACCTTTAAAATTGCTCTGTTAGTTTACATGCATAACCTCATGCGACCCCACGTACACATGCGTGTACGTTGTACTTTGGCTTCGCTATGTGCAACACATCATTTCATTTCATTTAAACCGACAATTTCATTTAAACCGACTGATCTCAGTTCAGGGGACTCTTTGACTCTCTGTGCTGTCAGTAAAGAGTTAAACTTTCGACATACCGAGTCATGTGAAAAAACAACATGACAGCGATCGCAGATGAGTTTGTATTTGGTTGAAATGCCAAACTACATCTGGTAAGAACCCTAATTAGGTTTTTACACTGAAATTTGGAGTCTCTAGTTTCATCCGAAATGCCATTTTTCAAATGTTAGTGTGTTTTTTTTTTTTTTGGCGAAACGACACAATGTTAAACACAATGACCACATTCGTGGACTTTATGCTCAGTTTCAGTTAAAATATCCTACAGCAAATTCACTGTGCATTATCCCATTGAGAATCAATGGACGCATCCAAAAACATGAAAATGTTGCTTTCAGAGGCTTTACATCGAGTTCGGGTTAAAATAAGGTGCATTTCAAACTGTTCCGCGACCAGTGTAGAGAGACAGCACTCTGGAGATTAAGTCGTTCCCTAAATACACTAGGGAGCAAGGGATAACCCTATAGCTTTCAATGCAGCTAAGTGCATTCGATTCAAACTTCCTATTTAAAGTTATGTTCCAGGCTGCAGATTATGTTTGGACCACACAATGTTTTGGAACATGTTTGGCAGACATGGAAAAATAGTAATCAGTACATAGATTCGGAATTCATAATGTATAATTTTATTTTAACAAGCACAGCAGTGATTGGATGATGCTGGCCATTACTTTGAATCATAAGTAATTATGCTAATTTATGATGTGATGTATGTAATGTCTCAAATACATGAATAAACAATTTGATAAAAATTTCAAATCATAATAATCTGACTTTATATAGCTTGGTATTATTTTGACATAAATGTTTAGGAAAACTGTTTGGTTTAAGTTATTATTATTATTATTATTATTATTATTATTATGCATGTTTCTTGCATGCTAATAGTTACTAATCAAAAAAGGGAATGTAAAATGCACACAGCAGTCACGCAGAGGTCTCAGGAGATTAATGAATGTAAAAAAATATATCTATATATTATATACATAACCAGTGTAAAATGTATGTGTAATGTGAAGGCAGATATCAGATAACACAATCAAGTGTTCAAATACTTCTAGATGTTTGCATGGTATATTATATCTCTGGACTAGCTTCCACCTCACTCTTTAATGATCTACACTGCCTACATGAAGTGGAAAAAAATAGCATCCCGTGTTAGCCAGTCTGCCACGATCAGCTTCTGTTCTCAGTTCCTCCATCAATTACTTGAGCATTACTTCACTCGTTTGCTCAGCAGAGGTGGCAGGGCTTCTCCGTATGCAATCAATCATTAGAGCCGAACACTGGATTAAGACTAGACTCAGTGTGTGCATGTGCTCTTTGAGCAGCGGTGGGTGAACTCACTTCCTATGGTTTCAGGATTTGATACAGAATAAGTTCAAAGGAGAGAGAGCCAGTGTACCACCAGAAAGAACACAGGCACAATTCTGATTCATATCACATTTTTTCACACACAGCCAGCCACTTAGCCCTTTGAATTTGCACTTTTACTGGAGTTGCACATTTTTATATATATATATATATATATATATATATATATATATATATATATATATAATATTGATTCATATATACAATAACTTATAAGCACTGAAACAAGTATTTTTAATTGTTGACTGTGGAAGCATTTGTAACATTGATATGGATGTAATAGTGTGTTTTGTTATGTCCCAGTATTATACACCTATAAGATTCAATATAAATTATAGGCTATTAGAAAGAAGACAGGGGCTAGTTGTCACATTGGGAAGTTGTCACACCTATTGCATAAATGCTTGATTTATCTAATAGTAGTCAAACATCTTGTTTGAAACTGTCATAAAGTAGGTTAATATTCATAAATGATATCCACCACATTAAATTAATTATAATTTAAACATTTTATTTATTTTTGTAATAGCTTTTGGGTAAATAGGTAAAAAAGAATGGGATTCAAGAAGGCAAAGGTTTACTATATAATGAAGGTAGAATTTAACCAACATTTTGAACTGTATTTTTACGTAATTTATTTATTCATGCATTTATTTATTTTTTACTTATTTTATTAATCCCTTATTTATTTATTTATTTATTTTTGCTTATTAATAAAGTTTTGTGCTTTAAAATTGTTTTACTTTCTACATTTTGCTGATAAGCCTGTGATAAGCAATTTAATGGTAGTTTTCCTGACAAAGAATTAAACCAAGTGGGAAAAAAACTATGCAACTTAATTGATTCATGTTAAACCGATTTACATGATCAAATCATGTATATTCAAAGCATTTTTTTCAGTGTTGCTTGCCCCACTTAAGACACTTCATATTATTTATAAATATGAAAAAATAAAAGAATAATTAGCCACAATTTGATCTAATGCTTATTTTTCAAAATAGCTAATAATAATAATAATAATAATAATAATAATAATAAGGTTATTATTATTATTATTATTAATATACCATAATTTCAGGATACTCCAAGGTACTTTAAATAATACTATAGTACCACAACGGTACAGGTACAGTATGTAATGTCAAGACATGGTAAAAATCATACAACTTTTTTGTGCAATGTTTTGATACTCTTTTGAATAGAAACATCTTCCCCTGCAATAGAGTGTTATTCAATAGATGCGCATGCTGCTGAAATAAAAAAATAAAAAACTTTCTTCTTCACTGGCAAATGAAAAGATGTGGTGTTGGTTTCAGGTCTTTGAAGGTAAATATTAGTAAGGTAAAAGGTAAAGAAGGTAAAAAAATAAGGTGCTATTTGTGTTCCGTAAAGTAAGGGGTTTCCAGCCCAGCACAGTATTCCCCCTGGTTCTGGCCCCACAAATTGATTACAAAAAGATGTGACAACTTGCCCCAGTCTCATCTGTACCATTTACATAAAAACGTATAGGACATACAGGAAGTGTAAGTTCTTATATACAGTACTGCATATGAAAGTCTTGATTCATACATAGTTTGTAACATCTGGCTAACCCCATGAGACTGTGCTGAATTAGATTAAAGATGGAAAATTATATTCAAATGAGGACATTTACTTAAGCATAATATGCAAACCAGACAGTCACTAATGATTGGCAATACATATTTATTTTATTTGTTTTTTTGTTATGAAATTCTTGCTTAAACACCTGAGGTACTATAATAACCTCAATCAATCTTAAAGACAATGAAAGCATTATGAATTATCATTAAAAGCAATATAAACAACCAATTAAAAGCCAGTAAATGAAAAACATGATTATGGCCAATTATGACACTTCCAGGCATTTCGATGTTTGACTATCAAATCGTGTAACTTTCAGCAGTGTGGGTGAAGCCACACTTGGGCCCACAGTTTAAGGGGCATCAGCTAGAGGTCAAATAAACAGGCTTACCGGACATGTTTCATGCACATGCTCTCACTCACGCATGAACAGATGAGTTAGGGGCTGTTCACACCAAATGTGTTTTTGTGTATGCCTGTTCAGTTTCCCAATGTTTTCCCATTGTAAACACATGCTGGACAAATATCTTTGACTGTTACGCTGTGTATCGCTGTTTCTTCAGCATCTCACGCAGGACTGGCACTGTTTAAACACTGTGTCCAGTTAAAAAGGTCTTCAAAAAATGCAACCTCAAGTTCAGGCTGTAAAGAGGGGACTGTTGCATTGTTTTATATTATTTCAGATTGCTCTGCACCAAGCAAAATTTCAGTGCACAAACTGTTAAGCAATGTTTACTGTTTCAATACTCTTACGAATGTTGCCTATATGCTTACATAAATATAGCCTATAAATATAGCACTATCTAGGAGATGAAATTAAATAGTGAGCGATTTCAGGTTTGTGTCATGTTTGGTCTTATAATCTCATGGTATTTTTGGGCCAGGTAGGGTAGGGTCGGGCCACAAGGCCACAACGCGTCGGGTTCGGGTTTCATTTTAAGGCCCATGCAGACCTCTAGCATCAGCCCTGAGCTTTCAAGACTACCGCTGTATTTTTTTCTCTGCAGTCTCGAACTTGTTTCTCTCTCAGCGAGAAACCATCATCTCTACCCTGCATTATGTGAGTAAAGAGCTGCAGAGTATCAATGATGCAGTGTCAAAATCAAAGACATAACAAATGAAATTATATTACAAATCAGAGAGAGTTGTGCTGAGAAAGAGCATGAAGCAACATTGATGCTATTATTTGGCAACTCCAGCATGAAAGTTCAGCTGATCAAGTGTGGCAGGACGGAGAGCGGAGGGTGGGGCCGGGTCGTGATGATACACATCCAGCCCCGTACCAGGCTAATCAAGCCTCCGAGAGGGATAAATGCCGATGGCAGACGGTGGTGCGACGAGAGAGAGTCCTCGACACTGCCGTGCACCCAGGGGAGCGCCGCTGCCATCCACCGGGGGAGGGAGTAGACCGACCACCCGGACGCGATGAACGGCCGCCGTCCGTGAGGCAAGTTGGGACTGGACTCCCCGACCGCCTGGAGAGATGGAGCCGCTGCCAGGGGTGGAGGAGAGCCCTGCCATCCCCCAGAAACACGCAGGGGTTGAAGGAAGACCGCTGTCCGCGAGGGGAGGAGGGAAGTGTCTCCCCGACTGCCTGGAGCTGTAGGGCCACTGCCAGGGGCGGAGGAGTGTCCCCACAAGTCGCCGAGAACGCGGAGGGGCGTCCTGACCGCCAGGGGTCGTGAGTCTAACTCCGAGCCGCCCGGGGAAAAGCGGCTGAGAGGGTTGAGAAGTGATCGAGGACCATGCAACGGTGTATCAGAGAACCGGCTTGACAGTATAAATAAGGTTTTAATAATAAACAAAGGACAAACACACACATGATGGACGTCCATAAATTATCTCTCTCTCCTCGCACCACCGTCTGCCATCGGCCTTTATCCCTCTCGGAGGCTTGATTAGCCTGATACGGGACCGGGTGTGTATCATCACGACCCGGACCCACCCTCCACCCTGCCACATCAAGCAAACTGTGTCCTGTCGTTTTGTTCAGGAGAATAGTGGCATAAAGAACTGACTGTAAATTAATCAGTTCCCAAAACATGGCTATGATCAGCTGGATTAATTGTATATTTTATTTTGTATTTTATTTCAATGTAGCTGTTTTTTATGCCATTCGAAATTCATAGCTCATTTGTGGAATCCCATTTTAGTAATTTAAGAAAGACATTTTAAGATAAATTAGATATTTCTCATAATTTCCAAAAAGGTGCCTTGAGAGGATCAAATCTATTGAGACATTTAGTGACAATATTGCAAAAAATAAATAAATAAATTACAATAAAATGTTATATATTTTAAGTTAATTCTTGTAGGCTAAGAATGGGTGGGGATGGCAAGGGACCCCATCAAGTTTTATTTTGCACTGGGGCCCACAAGATCCAAGTTACGCCACTGTTGACTATAACATTGTATATTATATAATTTAACCAAAGTGCCACTATCCTTGTATCTTTGGTAACTTCAGTGATTCGTTCTTTCTCTAAATCACTCTGCACAGTACAGTAATTTATTAACACACTTTTAAAGATTCATTTAGTCAATCTGATTGGAACTTTCTAGTTTTGTGCGCAATACTGTATGTACTGTATATCACAAACTTCTATTTCTCAAAAAGCCAGAGTGACTTCCAAACACCCACTTATTGGAAATTGGGTGCCAAGTCTTACAATGTTAGGCTGCCTTGTGTTTATTTACATCCCCCCGTACTCACATAGCAACACGTTTCCTCAATTCATTGCTTATTTTAGTGGAACTGTTATTCACACTTTTCATTTGCATTCATTACTCGGCAGTTTTTCTGGACTCACATTAGTATCTGCCACGCAAAGATGGAAAGCAATCAAATGTAAAAAGAAAGACATGTTCCTCATCCCCTATAAATTGTTTCCACAAAATGAATTCATCATTTGCAGAATTCAGTGAATGCGGGTATGCCAGAGTTATGATGAATAAATAAATGCATGAAGGGGAGAATTTCTATACTTTGAATACCAATCACATCCATTGTGTATAGAACAATTGCTTAATCATTTGGCATATGCTGGCTGTTTTTATTCTTTGAGGTGTAGTTCTGACTTTCCACCCTCACAACTCTATACTACTATACAGTATGTACTATATGCAACATTTTAGACTATACGTGAAGTCAACGTGAATTCAAAATTTATGCTGTTTACTTTCTGAAACACATTATTGGTCTCAAAGTCTTTGTAATATTTCATCAAACTGTTAAAAGCTGCTCCACCTCTGAAACGATTTTCCTGTTGGCCGACATCGTCTAGGACACTTAGGGAAAATGTTTTATTAATTTACATAAATTCATAGCCAAATAGCTATTTGGGCATTGGTTTAGGTACTAAAACAATGTTTGTTGTAGGTAATGCATATTGATGATCCGGAATGCAGAAATGGGTTAACGCAATGAAATAAAGTTTATAGCAATAAAAGCAACTAACAATAGATTTGAATAAGATTCGACTCCATTGGGATACACTGGATACCCTCTTGAGGGTAAACTTGATCTTCAGCCTTCACGGCTTGGTCAAAAAGTGGGAAAATGGAGAAAGTCCTGCCCAGGGTTTTTGTAGTTCAGAATTTTTTATTTCGTTTTGTATTTGTATTTTATTTTCCATTCAACATTCCAATTTAGTTTCATTTTCATTAGTTTTCACATTAGTTTAATTTTTTTTTATTTTTAGGGTTAGGGTAGGGTTAGAATTAGGGGTAAGGTTAACATTGTAACAACAAAAGTAATTAAATGCTGGTAGTTTAAATGTAAGTGCAATGCAAGAAGTACATAATAAATACATTGTATCAAATGCTTAAAGACACTTACATTTAAACTACCAGCATTTAATTACTTTTGTTGTCAATTCACGAGGAATTAACTTTTAATTGATATTTTGACATAAGAGGACTTACTACTAGAAAAACATATTGCAAATTTCAGAACTTGAGAGATGGTGGAACATGCTTTTACATCAATGCAAGTTTGAGTAGTGGAATAGTGTACTTTAGGAGGAACACCCCAGCATCGACCCTGCTCACCATTCTAAACAGCTCTGTGGCAGCAGTGGAGTCATTTAGGTTATTGGGCACTACTATTTCACAGGACCTGAAGTGGGAGACCCACATTGACTCAGGCCCAGCTGAGGAAGTCCAACCTGCCACATGTGCAGCTGATCCAGTTCTACTCAGCAATCGTTGAGTCTGTCCTCTGCACTTCTATAACTGTCTGGTTTTGTTCAGCTACCAATTCAGACATCAGAAGACTTCAAAGGATAGTTCGGACTGCTGAATAGATTATTGGTTCTTACCTTCACTCCCTCCAAGAACTGTACACCTCCAGAGTGAGGAAAAGGGCTGGAAAAATCACTTTGGACCCCATTCACCCAGCACACTACCTTTTTTAACTGTTGCCCTCTGGACGGCACTACATATCACTGAGCACTAGAACAGTCAGGCACAAGAACAGTTTTTCTCCTTAGGCCTGCGGCTGACTTATGAACATTTAAAACTGCCTGCGATACTCTCTGTTGTGGCAATACAATCATGCGCATCTATTCTTTCATATTTATATTTATATTCCATTTTTCATTTAGTGACATATCCTACCTCTTCTGCACAATGCATTAAATCACCTTGGACATCTGTATATAACATATTTGAACAATATTGCAGGTTCCTTGTATATTTAGCTGTTGTATCTTATTTTATTTTTTTTGAAGGATGGGGCAGTTTAAAACACTTGGACCCGATGCAAAACAGTAAGTAAATAGTTCCATTCATGAATATTTCAAATGTCATGACTGTTTGATTTGTTTATGGTGCTGACATCCTGTTCACACCAGGCATGTCCATTGATGTGATGCGATGTAAAGGCTTGAGGCTCTCTACAATGGGCACATCGACACATACTTTCTAAACAGTTTATTTGTGTTGTTGGCTATAGTATCGCCAGCACATGCAGTACAAAATCAAACAGGATATCTGTTTACTGATGATGCAACGCAACTCAACGCAAAGGATTCTTCCATGGCATCATTGATAATAATGGGTTCATTGCTTTTGACGCTACTCTCACATCCGGTGTAGACAGGGTGTGAGTGCTAATAGTTGTGCTTGAGATGAACAGTTTAATATATTCAGATGTGTTGGATGTGCATTCTGTGTAACCCCTGAAATGTAGATTATAATGTTGTGGAGCTTGTTCATTCTCTTCAAGTTGAGTTTAAAAAGTGACTGAATTTGAGGGGCTACATGATGTTGCTGCATGCCTTTTGAGTTTGCGCTTGTGCCAAAACTGAATGTTTCAGACAAAGGTCCAGAGACAGGGTGGAAAATGATAATATATTACTAAATTGTGTGTGCTTTAATGCTAAACAAAAGTGTTAATTACATTATCAGTGGAACCTTTAGGGAAGATAATACAACTGTAAAAAAAAAAAAAAATGACCCCTTTAAAGTACATAGTAGTTAAAGAGTCCATTCTTAATTTGTGCAATTATTCTTCTGTATTTGGTCCTCTGTAATGTAATTGCAGTCTAAAGAGACAGTAGTGATGGTAATAACTTTGTGAATAAAGACAACAATTGTTAATTGCCAGACCTCTTTTTTTAGGTACAGGACTGAACACCAATAGAGGCAACCAATTAACTACTTAATGAGGTTCTTTTATTGCTATTGTACTCTTGAAAAGGGTTAGGTTGCATCATGGGGAAGGTGGACCAAACGGCAGAAATATCACTTAAGGAAGGGGTTTCATTTTGAAGTTCAAATTGCAGCTACAACGGCTTGATTACAAGTTACTTGAGTGTAACAGCTAAAAAGAGTTTGACAATTAACAATTGTTTAATATGTGAGATTTGAAAGCATAATGAGCTGTCAAACTGAGTTATAAGAGGCCAAATAGTGGGTGCCTGAATTATAGGTAATTTGGTCACAAAAATGAGAAATGATATGCTAACATGAAGGCTAAAATACATGTCAGGGAATATAATGAGAAATTGTCATATATTGTACAAGACATATACCTAAAAATGCTTTACCTCGTGTAAGGCACACCAAACATATAATGAAAATAAATGTAGTCAGACATATATATATATATATATATATATATATATATATATATATATATAAGCATGAAACAAGTGTGTTCAAGGAAGTCTGAAAGCATACCATTGTGGTTTTGATAAGGAGAGAAGCATGGTAAATAATAAAAAAATGGTTCAGGCTTAAACCTCACGAAAAGCAAACACAGTGCACATTTTTGCATCAAGACATGAACGTGTAAAGGAATGTAATGGCAGAAGTCAAGATTTTAAAAATAAAAGCCTATATTTCAGCTTGTTTCTCACCGAAACCAGTGTTGGGGAAGCTACTTTGAAACTGTAAATGTAGCTTCCCAAGCTACAAGCTACTCAGAACTTATAGGTAGTTAAACTACCATCAATTTACTCTTAAAAAAGTAGTTAGATACACTACAAGCTAATAGCAAACAGTAAATAAATACATAGAAGCTATTTAAAAAATTTAATATTTGTAGAAGTTGTAATTTCAGAATTCAGTTCTATTATCTCACACTGTAAAAAATGATAAGTAAGATTTAGGGCCTTGTTTAAGCATGCAAGCTCTAAAGTGCAGCACAATGCCTTAATTCATATGCGCAAAGTCAATGGGCATGGCAAGTTTTGGTATTTTGGTGCAAGAGTACGTGAAGTGTAGGCTCAAGTAGGTTTGGCGAAATTGCCCACACAAGGCGCTAATCGGGTCAGTGGAGGTTCTTTTCCAGCACCGTCTCTGTCCTATACAGTCTATTCCCTGTCAAGCACCAACTCTATAAACAAAGACAGTACATTCATAAGAAGTTGGTAGTGTAAACGGACTGTATGCAATTAATTGGAAGAATAAAAATATGGATATAATTGTTGTGTGTATCCTTGTTAAATGGGACATGTTCCTTGTATACGCATGGACAATGTGGTTCAGGATATGGATGTAGGAAGTATTATAATTAATTTTCATCTACTGACACACAAATCATGGCAAGAATTAACAGTGATTGCACTTCTGCGAGTCGATTTGTATTTTGAAAAATCTAATTTTTCGAAATGAATATATAATCAAAATAACAAAGTGGTTCAAAAAATCTAACAAAATACAAACATTTTACTCCCTCCCTCTTCCACCGCCCCCTTTTGCAGTGAATTAAACATAACATTAAAGTATTTATAATAATAATTGAAACAATAAACCATGACCTCTAGAAAATGCAACACAAATCTCATAATTTTTATTATTCAACAAACAGCTTCAACATAGACCGTCAAGGACATTATTTGATGTTCTGTACTTTCAGAATTTGGATATGAAATGTATTACCATCTGCAGGAACTGTATTTTGACTTTGCGCTGAGTTAAGATGTGGTATTGAAACGTCTTAGCACAACGACCAATAGCGAATTGCGCTTTGCGCCAATCATTTACATACAATACACCCAGAGCACCTACACCCACAGTAGCGCAAACTCTCCCACCCATGCCCAGTTGTGCTTTGAGCTGGTATGAAAATTGCGCTTAAAATTAGTACTCTCATGAACATTGGATAAAACTTTGCGTATGGTCATAGCGCATAGCACTGTGCTTTGCACACTCACAAAAACAGAGTACTTCATTTTTATTTTGTAAGCTTTTGCACTCAGTTTTTCTGAATAAATTTGAATGGTATAAAATTAGGTAAACTCTACTTAACTTCATGACATAATATTGATTAAAGTAAATCAACAGACCATGAAAAATTTGAGTAGAAAAATAACTTCAGATTCACAAAACAAAAGTTAACATGACAACAACATCAGCAATAAAAACAATGTAAATAAACCTGCAAACAGTGAAACCATGCAAGCTCATTAATTATTCAAGCCTAAATGGTCTGCACTTGTATAGCGCCTTTTTAACCTTAACGGTATTCAAAGCGCTTTACACTGTGACTCATTCACCCATTCACACACACACATTCATACACCATGCAAGGTGCTAGCCTGCCATTGGGAGTAACTTGGGGTACAGTGTCTTGCCCAAGGACACTTCGGCATGTGGGCCAGGAATCAAACCACCAACCCTGCGATTAGTAGCCGACCCGCTCTACCACCTGAGCCACAGCCGCCCCAAACAATCATAAATCAAATTTACTTATAAACAAGAGCATTCAATTTTACATGATTGAATTGAGTACAAATGTAGAATTCACTTAATATTTTCAAGCTCAAAATATTTAATGTAGAAAGTATACTTACTTAATAAATGTATTTTTTATATAAATACAATGCGACATATGTAGCGTTCCATGTCGCTAATGCGCTATTCGTAGGAAAATTTAGCTCGTTACTGAAAAAAGCTACACATAAAAATAGCTGAGCTACTGTCATGCTACTGAAAAATTGTGTATCATATGGCTTCAAAAGACTTTGATGCACAAGCAGCATGGAGTCACTCATGCCAATGTGCCAGTCTTTTTGTGGATAAAATTTATCTTTTTGTATTCCATAGAAAAAAGTTTATACACATTTACAAAACATGAGGGTAAATACTGTAAATGAAGACAGATTTTTCATTTTGGGGTGAACTATTCCTTTAATGTTATGGGCAGCCATGTTGTGGGAGTCGTTACTTTCGATGATTGCATGTCCCCAGTTGCCATTTAAACATCATAGAAGTTGTATGGGTAATTCTGGAGCCCAGACTGCAAAGAAGATTTCCTCTCCCTTCATCCTTCAAAGAACTGGAGGCATTTCTTCTTGAAGAATGATGCAATATTTCTATGAGCACACACAAACACACACACACACTTCCGGACTCATATGGCAGTATGCCAAGACCGAAGCTGTTCTGATTGCAAAGGGTGGTGCGTGGAAGTCTAAATATATATGGCATTCTTAAGGAGGATTGACAGGGTTTCATGTTGACTTTGTTTTCCCATCCAATATATTCAGACAATTGCTGAAAAAGAGGCACTCCATCTGAGCTCATAACAAATAAAAGGACAACATATTCAGAGACCATGTTAAAGTGAATGCATTTGTATCTGCAAGGACAGGAAACCCTCCAGTATCAATGTATCTTAAAGGGATATTTCACCCAAATATTAAAATTATATTAACATTTACTCACCTTCATTTTGTTACCTTTTTAGTTTTTTCCTGTCCCATCTCATCCACTACCCCACAAATCAGAGTGTGCATGGAGTAAAGAGATATTTTCTTTACTGATTTTAGATGGCCAGTTGTGCTTTTAGGTATATAAAGTGACAAGAAAAAGTATGTGAACCCTTTGGAATTAGCTGGTTTTCTGCATTAACTGGTCATAAAATGTGATCTCATCTTCATTTAAGTCACAAGTATAGACAAACACAATGTGCTTAAGATAACAACACACAAACAATTATAAATGTGCATGTCTTTATTGAACACACCCCTTTAAACATTCACAGTGCTATGGAAAAGGTAAGCGAATCCCTAGGCTAAAGACGTCATCACAAGCTAATTAGAGTCAGGAGTTGGCAAACCTGGCATCCAATTAATGAAATGAGATCGGAGGTGTGGGTTACAGCAACTTTGACTAATAAAAAGCACTCAGATATTTTGAGTTTGCTGTTCACAAGAAGCATCAGCTGACGTGGACCATGCCTCACAAAAAAGAGATTTCAGAAGACCAACGATGAGAATCTGTTGCTTTGATTTAAGCTGGAAAGGGTTACAAAGTTCTCTCGAAGAGCTTAGATATTCATCTGGCCACAGTAAGACAAATTGTCTATACATTGAGACAATTTAGTACTGTGTCTACTCTCCCTAGAAGTGGCCATCCAGCAAAGATGACTCAAAGGGCACACTGCTCAATGCTCAATGAGAACGTTTTTAAGATAAACACATTTCAGTTACATAACATTCTATTAAATTGAATTAAAAAAACATGTATTAATTTATTTAACATTAATTACTCAGTTGAATTGAGTAAACTTGTAAAAAAAAGTTTTATAAATTTTGTCACAAACTTTTACCGTTTCGCTGTTAGTCGGATGGCCGGAGTGACCCTTGATCATTTCGCTGTAATTCTGGGTGGTGGCATCAGAGGTTTCTTGTGGGGCTTGAGGCAAGGGGGAATTAAATAAATGATGACTGAATTTCCTATTCCTTTAAGATTGAATTTGAATCTGGGAAATGTAACATGTGAAACTAGACCATATGGAGAGTGCTTGTGTGCTTCCTGATTAGTTCCACAAAATTGATCATTGGTTTCAGAGGGACTTATCACCACCCAGAGGCCCATGTCATCTGTGTAGGTGGTGAATGGTGTTTGTCATGCAAGCCAGTGCAAAGCTGAGATAAAGAGAATTCTGCTGTATGAACAGTGGAAGGTTTATAGCTACATTGAATTTGCACTGCTGCTTGGGTTTGAAAATATAGATGTACAAGATTGGGGGCCTGCATGAGCAAAATGTCTTATTGTAACCCAATTTTATGCTATGGGGATGGTTTCTTTCTCTATTGAGTGATTGGCTGCTCATTGCTGGGTAAAAAGTTAATGTTCCCTATTTGACTACAAAATATAAGAAGGAAGCATCAGAAGTAAAGAGCAGAACTTCTTCTTCAGAACTGTTATGCCCTCGGCCTATTTAGGTTAACTTTTAGATGTTCTGCAAAGTATTTCATTAACTCATTTGATATATGGCATAATAGTTCTCCCTAAAATGAAAATTTGGTCTTCCAAACTATGTCTTTCCACACTAATAGCTCCAAAAAGTACCAAAAATGACATAAAAGATAAAAGCCACAAATAAAATAACCAAATAAAGAAGAAGAGATATTACATTTCAGAGCTATTACATCTTTTAACCCTTAAATGCATGCTTCCATTTTTAGAGACCCGAGCCCACATCTCTTTAGTATTCCTCAATCAATCTGTTATAAATAGTGTGACACATACAAATTATTACATAAATAATTGCAAAAAACAAAACAAAGTGTGTGTGAGTGTGTGTGTGTGTGTGTATATATATATACAGGTATATATATATATATATATATATATATATATATATATATATATATATATATATATATATATATATATATATATATATAAACACACATGCAATGCAATATCACACAAGCAAGAGTGTGATATGGCCCTACATCAGCACTGCTGTGATTCGAGTGCTGTAGATAATCACAGCAGTGCTGATTTAGGGCCATGTCACACTCTTGCTTGTGTGATATTGCTTATATACAGCAGTTCAATGAACAAGAACAAAAAACGCATGTGTGCATGGAACTACTTTCTTACACGACGGATCAGAATCTGCCATTGCTGGTTCAAACCAAATTTTACATCCAAGCCTCTCAAAAACATCACTTCAGAAATACTGGAATCACATCTTGGGCTGTTTCCAACATGTTATTGGAGAAACAAGAATGGGAAACAAGGGAAATGGATGATTAAACATACTATACAATGTTTTGTTGAAAATGTACAAATGCAAAAATGTGTCTGTGAGGGTCAGGTTTAGGGGTAGGATTAGGGTATAGAAATTATCTTTCCCCAAATCCCCACAATTATATAAAAACGAGTTTGTGTTTGTGTAAGTGTGTGTGTGAGAAAGAGAGAGAGAAGAGAGGCATGGAGTGTGTGCGATCACCTGTTGATGATGCTGTTAGACAGCTTTTCTGAAAATAATGTCTAAAAATAGCCATCCAAGCGGGGGCATTCCTCCCTTTTTCACGGTAGCCGGTGCTTAAGAGTCTTTCACTATAGAAACCACAGTCTCCTCCACCATTTTGTCCTCCCCAATGTGGAAAGTCTGATAATAGGTTAGCGCCTTCACTTTGTGTAATTAATCAGTCTGTTGTGTCTCTCAGCTGTGATGAGCCATAATGCTGAAGTTGTTAGTTTTCGTTGTGCCGTTTAAAGCAATTTTCTAGCTTTAGTAATGTAGTAGTAATATGAGCGATCACAGAGTGCTGTTAAATATATAGACACTGAGTGGCGCTGTCTCTGATGTCATGTCACCAACTGGCTCATATTACACACAAAAATGGTCTTTTGCCTCATCCTACTGGCTAAAATATGTAATGTCACCAAAATAATGTAAAGAGACAGATGGCTTTTAAAACATCTGCACTGCTCTTACACTTTAGTTTAAACACGAACACAAGTGGAGAGATACACACACACACAGTGGAGTGTCTGAGTGCTGATGGTGAGAGTACATCAGTGCTCATGGAACATCTCTCGTCCAATCAGATTCGAGGAACGGAACAAACTACAAATATATCATACAAATAAATACTATATCAAATTGACTCTGTGCAACGATGAATTATCAACAATGGTGAATTATCAGTATTTTATATGCATGTACACACATAATATGAATTATTTCTTACCTAAAGGGGCACTGACTGATGTTTCAATGATTGAATTGTATTATAGCAAGTATAACACATGAAATGTATGATATGACTATTGTAAGTTGGGTGTACTGCTGAAATCATGTAAGCTGTGCATCTAATTAGACTCAACATGTGCATGAGACAATACACATAAGACACACATAAGTAGATTATGTGTAATGTGTAGCTCAATGTGTTTGACAGCCAGTTGCATCTCATAAATTCAGTCAGTGTGAAAGTATTGAATCATGTTCTTGATTTGTCCTGATGTGTTGCATTATCTCTTTTATATAAATCAGACCTGAACCAGACCTATGTAAGACCCGAAAATGTAAGCGTGTATGGGGAAATTACCATGCATGAAATCATTTTAATTCAGTCTTTTAACGCCAATAAGTTCAATAATAAAAGTAAATAAATAAATAAAACAAAACACTAACTACATTTAAAAAATCAGGTATGCTCTGCTGCTACTGGCCATATTTCTTGATTGAGTGAACAGGAGGGCCTTGTTGACTCCAGTATACATGTGTTATATCAGCATCTTAAGTATAGTAATGGACTATGACAAAGTACTGATCATAATACAAATAGGGTGAGGTCTGTTTGTCTCTTTAGCAACGCCAGTGGTGGCCATGGGACAAGCTTTCATCAGATTCCATCACTCGAGTTTCAGTTTGACAGTGTTATGACAATGTGATTTAACACAGATCAGATGGTTTGAATGAACATGACATGTAGAAATACGATGCACCACAAAACACTGGAAAATGTTGTGACATATCAGTGATGAATCTATTGTTGATGTATTACAATTGGGTTTTCTCAACTATTTTGAAATTACATTTTCACCCAATAGACTTTCTAAATAAATAGAAAAGTAAAGTACTTATCAATTTGTCTAGATCTACAGCTCTTGAAAAAATTAAGAGACCACTACAAAATGTTCTGTTTCTCAGGATTTACTATTTATAGGTATGTGTTTGAGTAAAATTAACATGTTTGTTTTATTCTATAAAGTACTGACAACATATCTCCTAAATTCCAAATAAAAATATTGTCATTTAGAGCATTTATTTGCAGAAAATGGCAACTGGTCAAAGTAACAAAAAAGACGCAGTGTTTTCAGACCTTGAATAATACAAAGAAAACAAGTTTATATACATTTTTAAACAACCCAAAACAATTTTTTTAACTTAGGAAGAGTTCAGAAATCAGTATTTGGTGGAATAACCCTGATTTTCAATCACAACTTTCATGCATCTTGGCATGCTCTCTACCAGTCTTTCACATTGCTGGAACTATGCAATCAACTATCACAGCACCTCAGAAAACAGCGTCTCATTATTTCCCTCATGAGAATCTTCAATCCTTCGCTGTAATAGGTCATGAAGTGCTCCACATGTATGTTAGATCCAATACCAACTAAGCTCTTAAAAGAGGTATTCCATGTAATATCAGAACCTCTTTTTTATATTATTAACTCCTTGCTATTCTTAGGACATGTCCCAAGAAACTTTCAAATGACAGTTATCAAACCCCTTATTAAGAAGCCACAACTTAGTCCTGGATAACTGGCTTAATTCAGGCTAATTTCAAAACTACCATTTATGTCAAAAATACTAGAAAAGGTAGTGTCTTCCCAGCTATGTTCATTTCTCTAGAGAAATTGAATATATGAACTATTTCAGTCAGGATTTAAGCCAAATCACAGTACAGAGACTGTACTTATAAGAGTTACAAATTACTTGCACTTATCATTTGATTATGGCTGCATTTCTCTTCTAGTGCTTTTAGATCTTAGTGCCACCTTTGACAAGACAGATAATGACATTCTCTTCAATAGGCTGGAGAATTATATTGGCATTAATGGACTTGCATTAGTATGGTTTAGGTCCTATTTTTCAGACCGCTATCACTTTGAATGTGTAAACAAGGAATTGTCAAATCAAACAAAAGTTAATTATGGAGTGCCACAGGGATCAGTGCTTTTCTCCTTATACATGCTTCCCCTGGGAGATATTATCAGGAGTCATGGAACACGTTTCCACTGTTATGCCAAGGATACCCTTTATACGTTATATTTCTTCTAAACCCAATGAAAATTCACAATTCTCCAAATTAGCAGAGTGTGTGTATGTATATGTATATATATATATATATATATATATATATATATATATATATATATATATATATATATATATAATTAAATAATAATTAAATAATAATTGTATTTAGAACCCCTGTGAACAAGCTGAAGGTGACAGTGGCAACTCCATAAGATGTTGATTAATGGAGAAATATATATATATATATATATATATATATATATATATATATATATATATATATATTTCTCCATTTAACCAACATCTTATGGAGTTGCCACTGTCACCTTCAGCTTGTTCACAGGGGTTCTAAATACAATTATTATTTAATTATGTACTTTTTATGCACAATTTACAATCATATTAATCAAACTACACAATGATCACTATAAGACTTTATAGATATTACAGTTGAATTTATTTGTTAATGCATGATTTCCTGTAAAGCTGCTTTGAAACTATGTGTGTTGTGAAAAGCACAATACAAATAAAGATGACTTGATTTGATGACTTGTGGCCATCCATCTTCCTCTTGATTATGTTCCAGAGGTTTTCAATGGGGTTCAGGTCTGGAGATTGATTCGGTGGTCCTCCATCCACCCCTTGACTGATCTGGCTGTGTGGCATGGAGCATTGTCCTGCTGATTAATATTGTGGATTATGAGAGTTTAAGAGACTTAATGCCCATTGCAATGAATATGCAACCTATGTGGGGACTAATTCTTTCAATGAGTCAAACTCCCACTTAGACTTTGGGAAACATTTGATGTGACTTGAATTGGTGATATTTTAGAGTATTTCCATGTTTTCAGCACTTAAAAAATCTGTGATTAATTGTGATTAACTATTAAAAGAATTAGGTGATTAATCATGATTAAAAATTGTAATTGACTGACAGCAATAATAATAATGCTATGGGGGAATAAAATCCTAATGTCAAATATCATGTCTGATTTAATTTCATCTGTAAATTATTATTATTTAACTGGATAAGCATGCACATCCATTGAATAACCTATGTATTTTTAAAAATGATATTTTAATCAGAAACAATAGTATTTTAGAAAAATATTTTTTTATGTTTGTAATCAGTATCAGTGTGTAAGCAGCATATGTATCTAACATAATTATGTATTTTCAGTAAGCAGAATTATTAGGTGATATTTTCATTTGGGGTTACCATTGATCTGTTCTGGGTGGATTTTTAGTCTTAGTACATATTGATTATTTAGCATTTTTAAGAACAGTAAGTTTCAGCTACATTTTTAAGGAAATAAACTGTTTTGCATACAGTATGTATATAAAGTAATAATAATAATAATAATAATAATAATAATAATAAACTTTAAATCTTAACTTTTCTTGATTCAGGCTTTGTTTAAAGAATTGTCAAACTAACCAAACCATGACTTCAGTATTGTGAACTGATATGAATCATGATATGAGTGAACCGTTACACCCGTGTTTTATATATATATATATACACAAAAAACATTTAAGCCTCTTTTTAAGATTTAAATATTTAAATTTCATAAATTATTTTTATAAATAATTTGTATTATTTATTTATTTATTTGTTTGCATGTTTGTTTATCTATCTATCGATCTATTGTCTAGCTATTACAACTGTGTTTTCTTAACGATTTTGCAGTATCAATCTTCCAATAGTCATTAAATCTCTAAATATTTTAGTACTTTTTTTAAATAACGGTTAAGTAATATGTATTCCAATATTTGTTTTTATAAAAATATACCCAGTTAATAAAAATTGCAGCAATCAAACAATGAGTAATGTAATTTCTAATGCACTTTTTTGCATCTTGTATGAAATTCACTTTTTTCAGCTGACTATTTTTGAATGCAACATGACACAATATTCAACGTAATATTGCTGTTTTTAATGTGAGTGAAAAAAAAGCATCCGTTCAATTGAAATCCATCCAGTCCAGCTGTCGATAGTTTCAGGAAGAAATATGTCAAGTTGACAATGCGCAACTCACAAGCTTTGAAAATTATGCCATGATAATTGGGCGAGATTGTTGGTTGAATTACTCATGACATCAGGATCAGCCTCAGTTCACAAGCCCCAGCTAAGCAACACTTCAAGCTGATGAGCAGATCATAATTGTGAGAGCCAAGAAAGAACCATTCACCAAACGCTAAAGAAAACATCCAGCAAGTGTTAAAGCTGTGGCTTAATGGTAAAGAATGTGCTTCGACATGTTCAGCCATGGTGCTCAGACAAGTAATGAAGGTTTCAATCTGGCTTGCATAATTTGTCGATTCCATTTCCCCTCCTTTGCCCAATAATTTCCTGTCTTTTCTGTACTTAGTGAATCAATAAAAATGGTAGTGATAGTTTGCCAGTTGATACTCCTCCTCAAATTTAATTTAATACTTCAAATTTATCCTGAATTCATAATATGTAGCCTACACTATTTCAACATTACTCAAGTCGATATATGGAAATGTGTTATACAATTGCAATGCGTATATATTAATAGACAGAAACATAACAACTAAACTCTGGAATAAGTGCTCACACATTAGAAAAACTCTGACGGAGCATTTAATGGACAAGAATGGATAATGTTAATTTTGAAGGTGTGGAAAGGGCCACTTTGAAATCAAGCAGGGATAGAGGAAATTTTCACAGTACGTCACTTTCGCAAAACCGTGTATTTTTCCTCTACCTCCTTCTGAGGCTGTCAAACTCCAAAAAAGAACAAAAAGCTCAGTACAAGTAGTCCATAACAACCTGGGACCTAGCCTCTTGTCAATAATAAATAGCAGTCGTATTAATGGCGTTGTGCTATCCTGTTTTAAACATTCTGTTGTGAAACCTCTGCTTAAAAAGTCGAGTCTTGATTCTTCAGATTTAAAGAATTTGTCATTTTTGTCAAAAGTCCTGGAAAAGGTTGTTTTCAATCAACTTTCAGGATTTTTGCAGAGTAATGGTATTATGGATAAATATCAGTCGGGTTTTAAAGTCAAACATAGCACAGAATCTGCTCTTATCAAAGTGACAAATGATCTGTTGCTGGCGGTTGATTCAGGTAAAATTGCGAATCTAATTCTCCTGGATCTCAGCGCAGCCTTTGACACCATCGATCACGATATTCTTTTGGATCGGTTAAGAAATTGGGTGGGCCTTCAAGACACGGCCCTTGAGTGGTTCTCATCTTATCTTAAGGGGAGATCATTTCCAGTCGAGATTGGGAATCATTTTTCTGCCTCTGCTTCTATCACCTGTGGAGTACCTCAAGGCTCAATTTTGGGACCACGTTTATTCTCATTATAAATATTGCCATTACAGTCTATCTTTTGTAACTATAAAATAGATTATCATTGTTATGCAGATGATGCTCAGTGCTATCTGCCTTTGAAATCCACTGATAATTCTGCAATAGAATCTTTGATGGGTTGTCTTAAAGATATTAAAAGATGGATGGCGTCTAATTTTCTCCAAGTAAATTATTCTAAGACAGAAATTTTATTTTTTGGCAAAACTGATACTTTTAATAATTTGACAAGTAATTTAATCTTCATACAGAGGCATGCAACCTTGGTGTCATTTTTGACTCTCATTTAAAATGTGATAAAAAAAAAATAAAGGCTGTATTTAGAGGTGTTTTTTTCAAAATGCAGCTGCAAGGCTCTTGAAGGGAACTAGGAAATATGACAGTGTTTCTCTGGTCCTGCACTGGTTACCCGTCTCATACAGGATTCAGTTTAAGATTTTATTGTTGGTATATAAGGGCATCCATGGGCTGGCACCACTTTATATTTCTGAACTTCTCCATTAATATCAGACTCCAAGGACTTTAAGATTGTCTCAGAGTCTACTGTTGTGTGTTCTAAGGACTCGTCTTAAAACTATGGGCCCTCGCTTCTGGAATGATTTGCCAAAATTGATTAGGTCTTGTCCAACCTTAGATTTTTTTAAGTCTAATCTAAAGACCCACCTGTTCTCCCTTGCTTATGAGTCATTGTAATATATTGCGCACTATCATCTTATGGTGTTATTATATTTTATTTATCCTATTTATTACATGTTGGTCAGTTTTGTACAGCACTTAGGTCAACATTTGTTGTTTTTATGTGTTCTATAGAAATAAACTTTGATGCATTGATTTATTGATTGATTGATTGATTGATTGATTGTGTGCTATATTAAGTCTTCTGAAGTCATTTGATTAACACTGAAGTCTGTATGTACTTAAAATCCTGACCTCTGCTGTAACTCTCAAATCCCATTCGTAGATGCACTTTATTGCAGGTTTGACGTCAGTGAAAACAAACATTGGTTCTGACGAGTCTTGTGACTAAACATTTATCAAAACATTTTATTTTGCAACATTAAGACATTGAAATCAATGGATTTCCAGCGTACAATCTATTGTATAAGCCCCCTGAAAGTCCAACAAAGTGTAAACATGGGGTGGTGAAGAACAGAGGGAATTTAAGCTGTATCAGGAAGCTTTAGGCAGTTGCAATGGAATGACTCATAGTCTTAATGGGTTGATTTCAAGGTTGCTGTTGATGTCTCTTTTTGTGGTCTAAAACACTGTGTGGGATTTGGAGTGCTTTACGTTCTTTTTTTTTTTACTCTTGCAATTATGTGACTGCATTCTCATTCACTTTCTATAAAGAAAAAAAAAAACACTAAACATGAAGGCTTTTATGGTTGTGAATTGAAATATATTACGATTCAACCTATAGCCTATATGTAACTGTATGGTTACATTTTAATTATCAGTTTACCTAAAGATGAAAATTCAGTTATTATTTACTCACCCTCATGTCATTGCTCCAAACCCATATGACTTTTCTTCTTCTGTTGAACTAAATAGTATGCATATATGACGTCCATGATGTTTGGTCACAAAACAAGCATGAACCAATGATGTTTGAATTATTTACATCCAAATATCCTGATTATTATTTTATGTCTGCTGCAGTCAAGTAAATACATAAATAAATATAACCAACCTAGTCTCATGACATGTCAGAGACTCGTTCACTTTAGTTGTAATAGGGTTTAAGTTCACTTTTTATTCCTACAAAAACGTTTTTGGCACACATTCAACTTAAATATTGTTGTAATTTGTAAATAATAATAATCATCATCATAATTATAAATAATAATAATTATTATTATTAATATGATTATTAATATTTTTTATTATTAATATTATTATTAACTTTTAAAATGTTATCATACAGTAGTAATATACAGAATATTCAGTCATATTTTCTTATCTTTAAAACCCTCTGACTTTTATTTTGTCAGAACTCTCCAGGAAGTCCTTTGAATATGTGCATGTAGCCTTGCACGGAGCTCTGAGAGCTAAAAACAGTGGTGCTCATTATATCATGATAGCCCTGCATATGCTATGAGTGTGTGTCAACAAAGGAGAGTACATTCACTGAAACAACTGCACATGCAGACTAAAGTCTAAAGTCTATTCTTATTAAATGCAGCCTTTTGTGATTCACAAAGCAATTGGTTGTCTTCAAGAGACTTTCAATAAAATGCACAAGTCATATGGATTACTGGAATGATGCTTTTATTTTTATGTCATTTTTGTAGCTTGATGGTAAAGATCAAGACACAGTATCAGATTTGAATTGGGCTCATTGAACTGACACCCGATCCGGTTAAAAAACGTCAGTATCAGAGACGATTCAAATCTAGGTATTGGATCGGTGCATCCCTAGTCATTATTATAGTACCTAACCCTATCATACCAGTTGGCTCATACAAAAATATATAAATTTTTCCTAAGTACAAACCCTAACTAACCTAAACCTAACTTTCCTAAGTCTAACCCCTTACCTAAACCTAAACCTAACTATGATTTTAAAGGGAATGTGGATTTTGTGAATAATAGAAAAATAAAACATTGATGTTTGGAACGAGACGTGGTAAGCGCATTACATATTATTGACATCAGTAATTTTTTAAATAAAATGTTGGATAGGAACTAAAATTTGACACCTGTATTGCATTGATTTGAAAGTATGTTTGCTGATTTTGTTTGTCTCTATGGGAACAAAAGCCATACATTTTCATACAAACCAAGCCGTATAAGTAAATTTGCCATCTCGTACGAGTTATTTGTTGTCATGAGTCTATGTAGATGTGACCACTTATGTAGGTCTCAATATGACAACTTCCTCAAATTGTATTGACTTAGTGTATTAATGAACTAAACAATAATTAATATTTCATGCGTATAGCAAAGTGTCTTGTTGACATGTCTTATGGCTTGTGTTGTTCTGGTAAATGGCTCTGTGACATTAGAACATTAGATGGCATGATATGAAAATGGCTCATCAAAATGATGCATACAGTACAGCCTTCATTAATAATGCATTAATAATGGGGCTTGCATGTGGTTATGTGTGTACAGTGTGTATTGTGTACATGCTGTATATAGCATTGATTTAAGTCAACTCGAATTTAAAATTGACCCTATTTTACTTTCTGAATATATGTTCCTGGAATTATTGTGAGAAATGTATTCGATGCACTACATTTTTTCTTGGATAAAATCAAGTTCCGACCTATATTTTTTCTCGTAGAATATCCTGTATACATCAACTTGTGATTACATGTGCTTGCCATTAGTATACAGTATAAGCATTACACTGTATATACTGTATGACTTTCTTCTGTTGAATCACACAGAAAATTTTAGGCAGCCTCAGTCACCATTTACTTTTATAGTATGGGGAAAAACAAAGTTTTTTTAAGTTGATAAATTGTCTGTTTTCGCTAGTCTTGTCACCCCGCATCTTTAGTATTAAAGTGTAAAGAAAATGGGGGCTCGTCCGGGATTTTAACCTGTGACCTCTCGCATAGGGCCATCACCATACCCCATAAAATATCAGGTAACAGGTATGCAAGGAAAGTAAATGGTGACTGATGCTGTAAGTCCCTAAAATAATTTTTTTGTAATTAATAATGAGTATTTTTAACATTGTGCCAATGGCAATATTTCCACAAAAGATATTATATTACCAAACAGATGCTTTCCCCATAGTGTGATGAAGTTGAGCTTGTTAGATGCAAAATAATGGAATACTTTAATGAATATCTGCTCATCTGTTCACTCTTAAGTACCATCTCGCATACATTAAACAAATGTTCTTTGAAAAGTTAGACATTTATTTTCCAAGTCCATTATATTTCTTCAATCTATGGCTTGTACTTAAACTTCCAGGGGTGTAAAATGACTTTCTTTAATTTAAATTGGATTTGTTTAGCCATTCCAAGCATTTAATTGATTCTACATTTAATTCAAATGTGTCTCAAGGGATTTTGGTGAATAGTAAGTTTAGTTTTGTATTGACTGTTTTCTAAATACTTGATTTTTTTCTCAACACTAAAGAAAGCTTTACTAAACTTAGCTGCTTCAGATTATGTAGTAATATGCAAAAACTTTTTATCAAACAACAATTTAATGGGCATAATTGGTTAGGGAATACTACAAATTCTTGTTTCAAATTACATAGTGATTCTTGAGTGGAAATTTGTTCTTGTTAGTGGTAATCTAAGAATATCACCTTAAATCATTTCTAGAAAGTTCAGCATTTGGTGTTGCCACAAACACTGTGGAACCTCTCACTTAAACCCACGTAGAATCTGGTCTCAGGCAAAAAGACTAGTCCATATGGTCTTTCGAACATGCTTTTGAATTAATTATACTACTGCCTGACTACAACATGAATTACTGAATGCATTAGCAAAGGCAGACACTCAAAGTCACTTAGTTTTACATTCTACAAACTAAAAGCATTGCGATGTTGGAATGGTGTAATACACACCACTCTGCGAATGTCACTGTTTTTTTCTGATATGATGTCCTGCGAGCTTTGCAGGTCTGGAAGAGTGCGAGAGTGCTTCCCCAACCTCCCTCCAGCAGACAAACTGTATTCCAGTTGTGTCAAGTGTGGCTTACAGCTACAACGCATTTACGTGTCAGATTTTCTTCATGCTGGTAGAGTGCATCCATCATCAAAGCTGCATTTAATTAGCTATTTTTAATAAGAATAGCACTAGACTGACTCTGAAACTGTTTTCTGACCATTGAATTGAAGATACAATGATGAGCATTGGTTTGTTATTGTGTAAGATGCTGCTCTGTGTAAACCAGTGGTGGAACTAGGGGGTGGACAGGGGTGGCTATGGCCACCATGGACCCAAGCCTGGCCACCCCATTGGCCATCCCACTCACAATTGCTGTTTAGGAAATGTTTGGCACAATTTTAGTTCTTTAGGGGTGAAATCATCTCTGTACAAATGTACAAACTTAACATTTGCGCACACGAAGGTCACCCCATTTTTTAATTAATTTTTTAATTTATTTATTTTTTTGTGGTTAAAGATAAACTAATGATGATTAAAGAAAAATAAAATTAAGTGATGTGGCTCAATATTTAATGAGTAATCCATTATTGTGTAGAGGGGGCTGAAAACAGTGATTCTTGTCTATGGATTTGGAGCAACACCATAGGCCAAAAAATAACCATAGAAAGGTGGCAGCATAATTGTTTTTATTTTTACACATAGATAGGTAGGTTCAATTCTAAATTTCTTTGACTTCAGATCCCTTTGTTGCATTATATGCCAGTGGTGTGGGTATAAAAATGGGATAGAAAACACGTTTTTGTGTTGTTTTTCCAAAGTTGGGGTGTTTGTAACTCCAGAAATATTAAATATATCTTAATATCCTATTAGATTCTGATTTGGAACAAACTTTCTTTGTTGTATCTGCTTTTGTAAGGACCTACATGGTTAAATCTGAGAGATATGGGGCTCTTAATGTGGCTCCATGCATACATTGTTAAATTTGATAAATTTTCAATGGTTGAAAACCTATTTTTTTGTTTTGTTTTTTCTCAAAAAAATACACTTTAATTTACAACTAATGACCCATTCCTACAACTCTTTAAACTCTGCTAAATAATTCCCATGCAACATCTTAAATAACTCTTTCAACATGTATTTACAGTATTTTTTTTATATTTAATAGTCATAATCACAATAACAATTATTCAGTTTAACTGATTTGTTTCAACTTGTCATATTACTGTAGAATTCATTTGAAAAGTGTATTCATTTGTGCATTTTTCTGTAATGTTACAATGACCTCAAACACAACTCATTCAATCATACTTTAGAACCAGAATCAATCCATTTTATCAAATGGCTTATTGTTTAGGCTTTTTCAACAAAATAAATCCTCTTTGTATTGCTTTCGACACCACTAAATCTTTTAAATCTGCCGAGTTTCTTCTCCTTTACCCACTTCATCATTTGTACACTCCAGATTCATTTTTTATTGTAAGACACTTAACATATTGAGGCCCCTGCATTTTTAAATTTCATTTTTTCCAAATTGCCTCCATAATGACAGTTTTCTTCTCAGAGAATCCACATACTTCCTTTTAAGGGAGTGTCACCATACATTACTAAAGCTATAATGGGTCTGAAGGTGTGGATGTAAAGTATATATATATATATATGCAAGCAAGGTAGGGGGAAACCTGTATCATATGGTTGTCAAGTGAAAGATATCCAGGATTCACTGCGGCAACATGCATGCTGGCATTTTAGGAGAGATCCATTAATCATGCAATGGGAGAGAATGAGGACAGAAATGAAGCTGCCACAGATGTTAGTGACTGGCCAGTAATGGTGAATGCTCCTAATAGTCATTGTTCTCTTTTTAAGGAAAGCACATGGCGGTTATGCTGATGTAACCTTATTTTAAGTCAACGAGAAAGCAGAATTGACCTTATTTACTTTCTCTACTTGGTCTTATTGTGTGCAGTTTCTCTGTGAATGTTATTCCAAAGAAAATAAAAATAAAAGAAAAACGTCAGTTTGAACCCAGGTGCGCACCATAAGTACCCTTAGTCTTTTTGTCAGATTTTTCAAATACGTTTTTGTTTCAAAGTTTGTAATTTAACGATTTACCTCAGAGAAAGTGAATGGGACAAGCTCATTATGTTTCGAATAAAAATACATGAGAGAAAACTGCACCCATCCAACAATGTAATGGGGGTTTCAAAGATTACCACAGCATAGTAGAGTAATTCTCACCAGACATTCATGCTTTTCTATATTTGTGGATTTTATGAGCTTCTCGGTTGACCAAAAAAACTCAAAATCCTCATATTTGTGTAGAATCACCACATGCTCCATATGTGCAAATGTGAAACTGGGGAATTATGCAAAATGTTTTTGTCTCTAGGATTTAACTGTCGTCACCCACTTCAAATGTTCCAAGATGCGTCATGCTAGCCTTTCTTTCTGTGTTCCACAAATACCTAGAGATTTTAATTACACTGCATGCATAAAATATCCCCAAAACCAGTCAAAGGAGAAACCAATGTTAGGCACAGATTCCCAGATTTCACATGCAAATGCTACTATACAAAAATTGCAGTCTCTGTGAGTGGGATGGCAGGGGTTTTAGCGGGCGCTGTGTGCCTGTGAACGCCGGTCAATCAGGGTCATTTCGACCCTGGTGAATTCTGCCAACAGCTAGTCTAATCAATTGCCCCATGGACCTTTGTGAAATGCAGTAAAAAGGGGTGAAATAACTCTACTGCCACTGAAAATAATGTTGCGCGCATTGGCTTTGCTCCACTAGGGTACATTTCATCAGGAAAAAGGGGACTTGAAGGGCTAAATCAATAGTTAATTATATCTAGAATAAACATAAATATAGACGTGCAACTGCTTTGGCGAAGATTTGCTAAGCATTGGTCTTCATGAGTATTAAGAGACCCGCTTCATCTTATGTAGCCTGCTGCTTACTGAACACTTTTGGTATATATGTGAACACACAATGTTCCTAAGCACAAAACTGAAAGTAAACTAACAAATAAATAATCAAAATGTTGTTTAGCCAGAGGGAAATGTCCAACGAAGTGTTGCATGGTCGAGTTTGTATCGAAAGCCATTAGCGGAACAAATGGGACACATTTGTCAACCTACACGTGTTTAAGATCTGTAAAAACATGCCCTAATGAGGTAGACAAGATTACAATTCAAAACCACATGAAGAGGGGCCATAAAATCGAGCTTGGGATCAATTTCTATATGTCTGGCGTCTGTGTGTATGTTCTTATAATGTGAGATAAGAACTCCAGTATCTGTTAATCTGTCCTCAAATCACTCTGCCTAAAAGGACAGTTACAGTTGCTCTCAGACCAGAATTGAAATATAGTTTCTCCAATACATGTTGACACACTTCACTAATCTTCTACAGAGTGTAAAAGTGAAAGCCCTCCTCAGTTTGAGAACTATAGGGTGTAAAACAAGAATAATTCTAAAATTAAGAATTTTAAGCCATGAACCGCACTCAGAAACTCCAAGAATTCCAAAATTTGCAGCACAGATTCCCAACAAATCAAATCAAAACGCAGACCTCTTGTAATGACAGTGATTCATCAGCTAACACCCACAGAGCAAACCCAACACGAAGCAATAAGATCAAATCATCCAGCACCTGCTCGCATGTCTTATCAGCAATTCCCGGTGTTCCCTGGCTTGTTTTACTGCAGTTTAATGTACAGCCAAAAAACAGCATATTCATCATGCATGAGTTTGTGATATTTCATTGACTTCCTGATGATGAGAACTGCGTAATTCTTAAGTATGACACTTGGAAGCCCAGCTGTTGACATCAAATTGAGTTTAAGTGGGTTGCATTTCTTTCCATTTGACTTTTATACACCTAGCTTAGTGCAGACAGACTTTTGAGTAACATCATGAATTCTGGTCCACATTGCAGCTTATTCTGGGCATGAATCAACCATTTAGACAGTAAGATAGGAAGGGACCATCTGACCGATATGTAAACAAACCAGCCATAAATAACTTTTTAGGTGGTATTTAGTGTTGGGTAAATTTGAAATCATATATAATTCTTAAAGTTAAGATGGATACATGGGTGAATATTACAAATATGCCTCGTACATCTTTAATAAATAATAATAATTATAATAAAAATGTAATGTTATGTGGTGAAAATGAAGCCTATTTAAGGGCAATTAAGAGTTTTTTTTTATGACAAATGAAAATAAACATGACAAATTAAGCACATTTTCTCACTCTTTGTTTATGTAAATCTAATCATTTACAGTGGAAATGTACTGAAAATAGATTAATTAAAGCATAACTTACAATAAAGCATAACTTAGCACTAACAATAAGTAGTTCAAAATGATATCAATACAACATAATTATTAATTATTTATAATGTATATAAAATATTGAATTATGTATTATTCAATATCAATGTTGGGTAAATTGCTAAAAAAAGTAATCCACCATGTACACATTACTAACGACTTATCTAAAAATTGTAATCAGATTACATCATTGAAAAAGTAATCACATTAATAATTATTTAACTTTTTAGTTACTTTCTAAAACACTGTTTTTATTCTCAACAAATTCAAAATAATGTCTATTTCTCCTTGTTCGTTTTCAAATACCCTTCAGTTGTCACAGAAATGCAAACATAAGTACATATGAACATATTAATACACATTTTATTGTATTACACATAAACATATTTTTTCAAATATGTGTAACCCAAGTAATGTACTTAAAATAATTACTAAATTAATTATTTATGGAAAGTCAGTTACTGTAATCTGATTACACTTTTTGTGCCTAAAAGTAATTAGATTACAGTATTTGATTACTTTGTAATCCAATTGCACCCAACACTGTATATGATACAATACAATATACTGTATATATATATATATATACACAGTACTTTGCAAAAGTTTTAGGCATTTGAAAAATGTTGTATAGTGAAGATGTCTTCAAAAATAATGCCATAAATAGTTTTTATTTAGCAATTAACATCATACAAAGTCCAGTAAACATAGAAAGCTAAATCAATATTCGGAGTGACCATGTTTGCCTGTAAAGCAGCCCCAATTCTCCTAGATACACCCGGACACAGTTTTTCTTGGTTGTTGGCAGATCGGATGTTCCAAGCTTCTTGGAGAATTCACCACAGTTCTTCTATTTCTGTCTCAATTGCTTCTGTCTCTTTATGTGATCTCAGACTGACTTGATGTTCAGTGGGGGGCTCTGTGGGGGCCATGACATCTGTTGCAGGGCTCCCTGTTCTTCTATTCTAATCTTTTCTATTTGCAAAATTAATGTTTGTGAGTCTGACATTTCTATTTTCTTTTTGACACATAAAATGTCTTATTTTTTCGTTTTCTTTTGATTATCATGTGAAATATGACCCAGACACGTCCCTGAAGTTTTAATGAGATTCACCCAGGTGTGCTCAAATATAACTTGTTTACTTGCCAAGTAACCCAACAGCCCATATGACTTTCTTTTTCACAAGGAACACAAGGGAAGGAAATATTATACAGCATGTTAGGGAATGATAACCTCATTCACAATTCACCTTCATTGCAACTTAAACAGTCCATATGAGACGGAATCTGTTTTTCCCTGATCCAACAATCAATATTCATTCAAATCTGTGCTATATTGTAAAGCCAACTTTTCTGCCCCACCTTCAGACTTTGATTTTCTACTTTCAAGTCACACCCTCCAAACTTTGTAGACCATTCCTGCTTTAATGACTAGGTTGGGTCAGTCAAAGCAGGGAGATTGCGGTTGTTCTTGCAATTTCCATAAACATGAGATGCTGAAGTGGGAGGAGCTTGTCAAAAGATAGTGTTCTCGCTTCAATCACACCTCCTTAATTCGCACCCACTGCACTTGCAACCATCTGCCTCCTGAACCCGGGTTCAAAACTCTCCTACTGTCTCTCTCCCACCAGCAAAGAAAAAGAAAGGTGACTTTATGACCAAGAGTTTTCAATAACACTATACAAGAAATCTATATAGCCCATAATATTATAGAGGTACTAATAATACCTTGTTTACTTTATTGTTATATACTGTTCGCCAATTCATCGTGAGAATATACAGCCTGAAAGATTAATTAGATGACACTATATAGTCATTACACATTTATCATGCATCCTATGAACACATCATTAAAACTGCCAATAAATGTCCGGGTCACATTTCACTATGAAATTAATTAATTAATGAATTAAATAAATAAAAGTATAGTGCATTTTTTTTTTTTTTTTTTACAGTAAATATTTATTATAGAGCAATTTGGCTTAGTGCATTATTTCCATAAAATATAAGTAATGTGAGACAATGTATAACTGTAATGTAAAAGATATAATGATATAATTGCAATTGTAAACAACATTTAAAGTACAATAGTAAGTATACTGCACATCATGCATGTTTTTTTGTTTTATTTAATGATATGTATGCTGAAAATGAAAAATATTAGTTTTTATTTAAAAATATTTTTTTGTACTTTTTATTAGAATTTTTATTAAACTACAAAATTTTAAAATATAAAAAATAAATATATATATATATATATATATATATATATATATATATATATATATATATATTATTATATATATTTTTTTTTATATATATAAAAAAATATTTTTTATTTTATTTTCTCTCTCTCTCTCTCTCTCTCTCTCTCTCTCTCTCTCTCTCTCTCTCTCTCTCTCTATATATATATATATATATATATATATATATATATATATATATATATATATATATATATATTTAATGTTTATTATTATTTATTTATTCATCTTGGGTTGAAATTTTATCCGAACATTTAATTGTCATTTTATTTGAACATTTAATTTATACATATTTTAAGAAAAAGTGATATTGACTTTTAATTTCCATATATCTTAAGGTAAGGTGTTCCAGATCTTTGTGGGAGTGCTTGAAGAAGTCCACAAAACTATATTCTTCTATATAGAGACTATATTATGTAAATGTCTTGGATTTACAATGTAATACTAAAAAATGAAAGTGTGGAATGACTTGAATGTGGCAGTGATTTTAAGAAGGAAAGACAATAAAAGAGATAAATCAATGAATGGCATAGTCCTTTTTTCCCACTCAGTTTAAATAAAACGTGCACATTGATGCACATATGTGTGATATGGAATAGCTTCTGGAGTTCATGGAGTTTATGTAACTCATTGGCCTATTAATGTGGGGAAAGCTTTCTAAATAGCAGTTAAAAAAGAATGAATTACAAATAGAGTCAATACATTTATATTCTAGATCTGAGAGGAAAACGTCTCAATGTACTTTTGTTTTCAAGCTATTTCCCATGCTGCTTGTAATGTTTACCAGTGAATCACGGTGCAATATAGCCCACCTCCACCGCCTCTGAAGACGGATTTACACTTCAAACAATGTGCCTCTCTGCAGGTAGCGTGACAAGCAGTATTATTTTTATCAAACGCCCAGCAAATGCATGGTAAAAGGTGAAAAGTGCTACACTCCCCTGGACACAAAGAGAGAGAGACCTGAATACGTTTTCTCTCATGATGATAAAATAGGCTCATGACTCTTGGCTCATGTTATTTTAATTCACATGTGTACATGTCTGTGTATAGTGAGGGATATGTTATTATATTGTCACATGGATCCTCACACATAACATGGGTTTGTTTAGGTGACCTTCACAAGGATATCTCATAACAATGGAAGTATAACACGATAACAAAAAACGAATCAATTACAAATACACGAAATGATCGATATCTCCCTGGATTAAGAGTATGCCAGTGCTTTAGTGCATTGATAAAAAGAAAGAAATAATTCCAATGTTAATATGTTAATGATTATTATCTATATATATTTTTTTTTTCCCATAACATTATGACTTTAATCTCGTAATTCTGTGATTTTAATCTCACAATGCAAACTTTTTATTGCAATATTACAACTTAAATCTTTTAATTAGAGACTTTAATGCCATAATGCTACAACATTATTCTATTAATATTGTGACTCTAATCGTATCATTCTATGACTTTAATCTCATAATTGTTCGACGTTAATCTCATACAAAGACATTATTCTCGTAATGAATTTAATCTCGCAATTCTGCACTTTAAACTTGTAATTCAGTGACAAATTTATTCTCATAATATGAAGAGTTTAATCTCAGAATTGTACAACTTGTATATCATAATCCTACAACTATATACTTGTAATTTTATTATCAAATTATTACTACTTTAATCTTGTAATGTTATGACTCTATTCTTGAAACTTAGTAACTTTATTCTCATAAACGGCCCATTATAAGGTTATTCTCAAAACATTACGACTGTATTCTTGCAATGTTATGACATTTATTCCCAAAATCTTACTTGGGACTAAAATAAAAAATTAAACACCCAAAAAATAAAAATTTTATTATTTATTCACTGCTGTTTTCTTCTTATTTTATAAACAGCACAATGAAGGTTCAGTGTCACAGTTCAAATATTTTCAGTATTTCCTTATAACTACCATGTTTCACATGATCGACTGTCATCTACTTTTTTTTCAGTAATTTTGTTGCTATAAAACAACACGACCTGCAACTTCCATGAAACATTGCTTTTTGTGTGAATGATGCCAATTACTCCATGCAGTAGCTTCCTAGATACACAAACACCGAGTGGCTAAGATGAAAGAGGGCTAAATTTATCTTTTGAATGGTCTGTAGCCATTCAAAATATGTCTAATGAAGCAAATTCCTAATGCATAAATTTTCCCTGCAGGCTGACAATCCGCCAGCAACACACTTCGATGAACATATAGGCCTGACAGAGCTCACAAATGTTCTTTCACAATGAATACTAATCATTTTTTATTCAGACTAAGATGTAGTTATTAAGGATTTTAAAGTCATCAACCAAACAGACTTTAAGTGCTATACAGAGAACACGAATGTCAAGTATTTAGGGTTTCCTAATCACACTTTGCAGGCAAATTATGTTTATTGTTATTATTTATCTATTCACTGTTTTAAATAGAAAGCATGATTATGCCTTTCATGCCACAATTAGCATTTGAATACTCAATAAACAAACACTTAAGTCAAATAAAAAAAAAAAAATAATTAGAACCCCAACTGTGCTCTTTTTATTTTATTTTGTATTTTATTATTATTATTCGTTTTCAGTTTAAAAAAAATATTATAATAATAATAATTCATGTGCATTTAACCATCTATACCTAAGAATAGCACTTTACAGAACAGCTAATCCTTCATCCAAAATAAAAGCTCATCCACTTTATACATAACACAATGATTGAACCAAATATACTTAATGATCTCTTAAATATTAAATAGCATTATATACACATTCAACCATTCTATAAAAATAATTAAATAAATAATTGTGACTGCTGAATGACCATGACAGTGGGCAAATTCACTAATTCAGTATGCTAAACTAAGCCATCAAATAACCAATTATTAGGCAACACAATATATATATATATATATATATATATATATATATATATATATATATATATATATACACACAAAACAGTTAGTTCCGGTCCTCAAATCTGATTGGACGAAAGATGTTTTATGAGCACTGATGGTCTGACAACATCAGCACTCGAACGCTTCACTGTGCGTATATCACTCTGTGTGTGTTCGTGCCATTCGAAAATGTAAGAGCAGTGTAGATCTGTTAAGAGCTACAGTTTGTCTTTTTTTTTTACATTACATATGTTAGTCAGCAGGTGGTGGGAAAAGATAATTTTTGTGTGTAATATGAGTCAGTTAGGTGATGTGAAGTGAATTCGCGTCAGCCATTTACATACAACAGCTCTTCATGATCGCTCGTATTACTACTACTAAAGCTAGGAAATAGCTTTAAATGGCTTTAAACGAACAACTTCCCCTGCTTGGATTCTATTTTTCCACTGAGAAAGCTGATCTTCAGAAAGCTGACAGCATCTCTGCTTGGGTGTGGCAACAGGTGATCACATCCACTCTCTCTCTCTCTCTCTCTCTCTCTCTCTCTCTCACACACACACACACACACACACACATACACACGCACACACATATCCATCCTTCTTTATCCAATTAGAAACAGCACAAGCCGTGATACTATTACTGAAGTGACATTTTTGAATTGCTAACAGGCTTGGACGAATCATTTGTTTTGAACCAGCAACAGTAGATTCTGATCTGCCATGTAGCAATTCCATGCACAAATGTGTTTTTATGACCGTACTCTGTTTTATAATTTTTTTTTACATTTACTTGTTCATTGAACTGTTGTATATAAGCAATATCATATTCGAAAGCATGCTACATGGCCCGACATCATTACTACCAACCAAATCACTGCAGTGATAATGTAGGGCCATATCGCACTCTTGCTCTTGTGATATTGCTTATATATATTGTGTTGCCTAATACAAAATTGCAAAGATTTAATATAGATCATAAAATTCTATATGTATGTAATTATTATGTAATAATTACATACATATGTAATATGTATGTAATTATTTTTTTGTGAATATCATGCAAAATAAATCACATTAGTCACTCAAATGAGAGATCTGATGTATAGTACTATTTATTCTGTAGAAAGCTGCATTGCATCAAAATGAGTCGCAGCTCTGTATTGTTTCATCAAATATATATATATATATATAATATTTTTAGGTTATTGGTTTTGTCAGTCTGTGGGAACTGGGGTAATTAGGCCACAGTATTAATAGACAAGCTTTGAGAGAAAGTGAAAAATAGACAGTGTGCTTGATAGCTCCGTTCTGATACATTGTGTGCTCTTGAGAAGTGTCATTGGGGTGTTGAAGTTAATTGGGGTAAGTCTCCAGTTTACCGCCTGTGTGCCTCTAATGTGATTTAAGCAAACATCAATCAATTTGGAGTGAAAATAAAAATCTAGATGTAGACATGTTCATTTATAACCAAGGCTGGTGTTTGCAGATTTGCTCTGATCTGATATGAAATGTTCTCTTGTCCATACTTGAACAAGTCAGTTTGTGGCCAGGCACAAAACTAAGTTAGAGGATGCATTTACACTCCGTGATCACTGGTATGGATGATTTAAGGACTGAAAAATACAATTTATGATAAGAGATTTAAGCAGTTTTTCTCATTGGGCCTAATTCATGAAAGACGAGCTGGGGTGCATTTCCCAAATTCATCAATAGCCAACTATGGTCGCAAGTTCCATTGTTACCAACGTAGTTCAACGATTTGGTGTTTCCTGAAACTGTAGTTCCAACAAACATTCACAAAATGTTGTGTGGTTGGAGTTACAGCTCTCCATCTGTTGGAAGAAGCGTAGTTCCATGTTAGTTTGCTGTGTGGATTAGGGGTGGCGATATATATCGTCTACGATAATATCGTAATTGTTGTTTTAACGATATGCAAAATCACATTATCGAGTATGTCACTCGTCTTCAACAATCAATCAGAAAGCCATATTAAGTGTCCATGAATTCACTGCGTGATGCAGCAAAGTAGTATATACTACTGCACATGCGCATTCAGATCGTGATGTTGCACATTCGATTGCAGAAGTTAAAAATGAGCGAAGAAACAGCAAGAGGAGAAGGTCATCAAACATCAACAACCTCACAACCCACGCTAGATTAAATTGCTAGACGTTGTTCTTCATCAATATCATAAGGTGGTTTGGTTTTTGATCGGTTAGATGCTAGTCAAAAGACACCAATCTGCAAACTGTGCCAAAAATCGGTTACAGTCGAAAGCAGCTCATCAACCAACCTGTTTCACCATCTTCAAACTACCACATTGAATATGAGGAATATGAAGCTGACAGGGCAAAAGCAAAAAAACACACTCAACAAACTTTTGCCGAATCGTTTAACAAAAACAAAAAAGCGACAGATGGCAAGATATAACAAACGCTGTCACCAATTACATCGCAGAAGACATGGTGCCAATTCAAGCGGTTGAGAGAGATGAGTTTTATACAACTTTTGAATACTTTAGACCCAAGATACACACTGCCTGGGCTTTTTTTTTTGTGCATCTTTTACTTCATGCAAAAATGTACAGAAGGGTGTAATTTGTTTACAAACGCAATACTTTTTTCTTGTGCTGTGTTTTGAAAGAAGTTTGCATTTTGTGACTTTTATGACAATGTCATATTTTTGCTTCTTGCTTTTATGCTGCACATTTCACCTTACAGCAGAGCAGTGTTTTGTATTGTTCTTATTTGAATGATTTAGTTTAAAACAATAAAGATCTATTTTCCTTTAATATATTGATAAGGATAACCAAACTACGACTTGCCTACTTTGGACACATCGTACGAACAGATAACTCACTGGAGAAGGACGTTATGATGGGACGCATCGAAGGAACAAGAAGAAGAGGAAGACCAGCAACCCGATGGCTCGACACTATCAAGACAACAATGGAGAAGACCTTGGCCTAACTTATCCAACTGGCACATGATTGATCTTCCTACAGATTGTTCATCCATCAAGTTGCAATGGCTCGGAATCGAGCCTAGGGCCTCTAACTAACTAACTAACTATATTGATTTGATTAATAATATCAACAATCAATATTATCATGTTATGCTATTAATATGTTGTAAGAGGGAACTAGTACAATATAAGCCTTCAACAAATTTTTTTTTGTAGGATGCAAAATATCATCTGTTTATCGTTATCTGCAAAATCCCAGAAAATATCGAGATATAATTTTCTGTCAATATCGTACACCCCAAGTGTGAATATTATTTCACTTCACTGTGGCTTCTATATCTTTTATTCCATATCTATACTGTATATATATTTATCTTTCATTCTGTTAAGATTTTTGCATGTTTACGTGCCTTTGAGAAAACGACTTACTCCTGGGTTTAGCAGCATTCGGAAACAACATTTAACACAAATATAGCCATTTAAAGGAATTAAAGCATGTTAAGAGAAAGCACGCGGTTTCTGGTGGAGCACGACTTCTGTGTCGATGTTAACACACAAGTACAATTTTTTTTTTTTTTATCTGTGTTCTAAATGGGATAAATCAGCCTCCGAAGGTCACTTCAAAGGGAGAACAATCATAATAGGTATGCTGTATGACTGAATTCCTGGAATCCCAAGGTCTGATGTAAGGGGAAATCCCACTATTGAAGTGCAATGCATTTGTCTCAAGACACGGTGCATGCCGATTTTGTGTCTTCAGAAGCTTTGTTGCATTAAACGTCTTTCTGGTGTACGTGTAAATGAGCTTTTAAAAAGAAATTTTCCTGGAAGTTATAATTTTTCCCCCTGTGTAATGTCATTAATGACAGTTCTACTTTGTTCAACTAACGTGGTTCGAACGATTGATGTGCAACATAGTTGCTATGGTTTCAGGAAACAGTTGTGACTAGCTAGGTAATTTCTCCAACAATGCATCATACTATGGTGGTTAAGCAGTGAGTTACATCTTTGTATGGGAAATGTTCGACTTCATTGATGATTGTATTGTTGAAATAATTTTTTTTTTTTACAGCGTATTTGGAATATTTTAAGTCTATTCCATGCCTGTTTGTACTTTTGTTGTAATCTATTTCAGTAAAAACCCACCTCTAAACTGCAAGTAAAAACTAAATGAACACGATTCTTGGTGGTTATTTGCCAGAATAAGCTGCAATGTGGACCAGACTTCATGCTGCATGTTAAAAGTCTGGCTACTATAGACCACTAAACAAGGATCCTCAATTGTTATCCATAAAAATAAGCTCCTCTTTCAATTGCAACTCAGTTGCATGACACATGGGTTACCTTCTGTCGGGGAGAAGGTAACCCATGTGTCATGCAATTGAGTTGCACCATTTTCACCATTGAGTTGCACCATGTGCAGCTGACATCATAATTAAACAAGAAGCTCCACAGCTTGATGGGGTTCGGCCTCTGCATATAGAGGGTGAAGCTGTCTCTTGACCTTTTGTTTACATGAGGTCGTTGCTCTCACCACATGTTCATTCATGTCAGATGTGTACCATGAATTAAACATAACATTAAATAACAGATGACACGATCCTTCAGGCTGAAGTTCTTGTTGATGGTGATACTATTGATTAAGTGAATTAGATTTTCAAACTGATTGTTTTTTAGATTCTATCTCTGTTCGACAGACATAGTTCTGATGGTTCCTTTGTAAATAAAATAAAATAAAAAACACATCCTGGTTTACTTTTAAGGGGTTTTGCAATTGGCTAGGCTGTGACTTCAAACCAACATTACATTCAGACGTTGGTGAAATCCAAAGTGTCATTAGTCAGAACAGGGAAACTACTCTGCCAGAGGCAGGAAGACAATTTAGATGGGATCCCTCCAAGATGAAAGCAAAAAAAAAAAAAGGAAAGAAAGAAAGAAATAAAGAACCAGATTTGTTTCCTTGCGTAGGCAGACAGTGATTCATGATTTCAACAAAACAATCATCAAGGAAGCTGAACTTCTCAAAACACAGCAGTCATTGATACACACTCATTTGTGTTGATCGTTTTGCTGTATGGTCATTTTCTTCAACTGTTGTTATAGATTTTAACTTTAAGAGAAGTTTAATAGTTTGCCTGTGGGTGGAACTTCTTTTTGGCATGCAAAGGCATTGAAGAAAAATATAACTTTAATTTCGCCTGTTAATTAGTTATAGATCAGTTTAAAAGTTAAGTTAAAACATGTATTTCAAAATGATCACGCAATATAATTTTGCAAAACAAAGTAATTCCTATTTTGCAGTATAATGTATGTACTCATCATAATGTCAAAATATTCTGAATAAAAGTATTATACTGATCATTGTGTAGTTTGATTAAATATGATTATAAATTATTAAATAATAATTGTATTTAAAACACCTGTGAGCAAGCTGAAGGCAACTATGGCAACTCCATAAGATGTTGGTTAATGCAGAAAAATAACCTTGGGAAAAACCAGGCTCACTGTGGGGACCAGTTCCCCTCTGGCTAACCAGCATGAATATAATGCCAACTTTAGTCATTTGTGAGCAGTGCAAGTCATGGTTTAAAATTTGTAAACTAAGTGTTAAGGGCCAGTGTTTAAACATAGATTTTGTATGAATTGTAAGATTAATGTCTAATGTCTTTGAAGTCAATCCTGGATTAACTGCAGATGTTCACATAGATTCATTGTCCTTTGTTAGTTGGCTGATGAAGGCATTTGTTGGCAAATAATTGATAGTCTATGTATTCCATTTTAAGAGTGTAGTCCATCAATACACAAAGGTGATGCAAGCGCAATGAGGTGCATCGCAGTTCAACAGGCCGGTCATTTTGGTGAGACCTATCCTTAATCCAAGGTTCATATAGTGCCATATGAAGTATCCCATGTCTTATGATTGGAGTTGGCATCAGTTCATCCTCTGAAGTTCATCGTAATAGACTGAAGTGATGTCTGACTGGCACCGGTTGCATTTAGTTGTTATCACTAAGTGACACATAATAGTGGAGTCTACCAAGCAGGAACGGAGCTGGATCAGGACAGTTCTAGTGACTGGATAGGAATCCCTGGGTTGAAACAGGGATACAAATACAATAATATTAACGGAGAAACCATTGCATTTTTTTGCAGAATTATAGATCATGATAAACGTTTCTGGTTCCGGCAGACCTAACTAAAGCAGCCTAATTGTGAGATGATGGATAAATTATGTGTATACTTTTCTAAATAGATGAGTTTTTGGTGTCTGCATCCTGAACAGTGTTAGGGAGACTATTCCATAGTTTAGGAGCCAAATAGGAAAATTATCTACCTAATTTTGTGGATTTTGATATTCTAGGAACTATTAACAGGCCAGAATTTTGTGGTCATAATGAATGTGATGCAATATAGCATGTTAGAAGGTCACTTAAGTACTGCGAAGTTAGACCATTCAAAGCTTTGTATATAGTTAACAAAATGTTAAAAAATTATTAATTAAAATGTATTAAAATGAATATATAAAACATTTAACAGTCAATGTAACAACGATAAAATGGGGCAAATATGATCATATTTCTTGATTCTAGTCAGCAGTCTAGCTGCTGCATTTTGAACCAATAAAAGTTTATTTATTGAACTTGCCTGACATCCTCCCAGTAATGCATTACAATAATCTAGTCTTGAGGTCATGAGCATATTAATTCATTTTTCAGCATGGAAAACAAAGGTGGAAGAATGCTGTTCTGCAAAAATTGGAAATTTGATTTTCAAAGGAGAGATTGGTATCACATATCACACCTATAAGTTCTTCACTGTAGAAGATGATGTAACAGTACATACATTGAGAGTCAAATTATATTTTAGCAGCTTATTTTTAGAAATTCTAATAATTAGTACCTCTGTTTTGTCGGAATAGAGCAGAAGGACATTTCTGGCAATCCAAACTAAATCCATCCAAATTAGTAATACACTCTGCTAATTTGGATATTTGTGAAATTTTTTCGGGTTTTGAAGAAATATAAAGTTGGGTATCTTTGGCATAACAGTGGAAACTTATTCCATGATTCCTGATAATATATCCCAGTAGAAGTATATATAAGGAGAAAAGCAGAGGCCATAAAACTGATCTCTGTGGCACTCCATACTTTTGTTTGATTTGACAATTCCTCATTTACATAGAAAAAAATGGTACTGGTCTGCTAAATAGGACCTAAACCATTCTAATGCAAGTCCACAAATGCCAATATATTTATCCAGCCTATTCAAGAGAATGTCGTGATCTATGGCGTCAAAGGCTGCACTAAGATCTAAAAGTACTAGAAGAGAAATGCAGCTGTGATTAGATGATACGAGCAAGTCATTTGTAACTCTGATAAGTGCAGTCTCTGTACTGAGGTGGGGCCTAAATCCTGACTGAAATAGTTAAAATATACTATTTCTCTGTAAAAAATTAACTTGTCTTGGGACATGTCCTAAGGATAGCAAGGAGTTAATAATTTTAAGAAGAGGTTTTGAGATTAAAGGGAATACCTCTTTTAAGAGCTTGGTTGGTATTGGATCTTACAAACAAGCTGTGGCTTTTGATGTTTCGATAAGTTTTGTTAGCTCTTCATGACCTATGACATTGAAGGATTGAAGCTGCTCATGAGAAAAATTATGAGACACTGTCTTCTGAGATTCTGTGACAGACGATTTCATAATTCAAATTTTATTTCTGATTATTTCAATTTTATCAGTAAAGAAATTCATGAAGTCATTGCTATTGTGCTGCGACTGAATACATGGTTCATTTGAGGCTTTATTCCTAACCAATTTAGCCACAGTACTTAATAAACTGTGTTATTTTCTCTAAATTTGCTAAAATATGCTGACCTGGCAGCTTTTAGTGCCTGTCTGTAGCTACAGACACTATCCTTCCATGCACCATGAAATACCTCTAATTTTGTATTCTTCCACTTGCGCTCCATGGTCAAAAGAATAGTTATACCTGAATGATAACATGTTGTAGACTGAGTAACGTTAGCTGATCGCAGCATACAAGAGATGAGGTAAGGATCTGCGATGTCTTCCCTCTATGGCAGAATTTCTATAGTATCAACATCAACTCCATATGAAAGAATTAAATATAGCGTACGATTATGGCAATGATTTGGTCCTGTCACATTTTGTCTGACTCCAAGAGAGTTTAGAATATCAATAAATACTAATCCCAATGTTTTCTTCATCTATGTGAATGTTCAAGTCACCAACAATTAAAACTCTATCACAGTAACTAATAGATCTGATAGAAAATTTGAAAATTCACCAAGGAAATCAGAATACGGCCTGGGTGATCTATATACTGTACCAAGGGCAAAATATTACAGAGATTAGTAGCTCTACCTTTATATAATGTTTATCTTCACTTTCTTATTGTTTTGTTTTGAATCTGGGATCCAGTTAGTCAAACACTATCACTATTAAGTCTATGAGCCAAATTACTAGAGAGGACAGTGGACATTCCCTGGGGGGATGGATTCTGTCTCTCTTTAGCAGGTCAGATCTACCCCAAAAACTCCTCCAATTGTCTATAAATCCTATGCTATTCTCCAGACACCACTCAGACATCCAGCCATTCAGTGACACTAATCTACTCTAAACCTCATCACCACAACAAGTAGGGAGGGTGCCTGGGCATATTACGGTGTCTGACATAATTTTTGCAAGTTCACACACCTCTTTAATGGTATCTCTGGTCATCTCCGACTAGTGAAGCCGGACATATTTAGTGCCGACATGAAAAAATTTTTTAGAAAATTTACATTTAGCATTAGCCAGCACTTGTAATTTTGATCTGATGCCAGACACCAGAGCCCCCTAAATGCATTTAACAATTGTGGCTGGAGTCTCTATTTCCACGTTTTTACAATATAATCTCCTATAACCAGGGTGCTTTAATCACGATATAAATAGAAAGTAGATGCACATAGAAAAATGCATGCAGTTGAATTGCAATAAGAGAATAATGCGGAAGAAACCCCAATGCATGTTGAAAAATGGCAGAGATAAAAGATTAAAAACTGAAAACAGATAGATAAGCGATGCTAAAAAAAAAAAGCTATCAGGCTACAAACACAGACTCGAGCTAGACACCAGCAGCAACAGGAACAGGAAGTGACGTATGATTAGGTTAGTCATTTAGACAGTTAGCTAGTTAGTAAGATAACTCTCGATATCTTACTGAGAAATGGCTTACTTTAGCTCTATATTTCAATGTCACAGGTCTTACCATGTTCGGAACAAACGTCATGCAAGAAGTTGGATCATATCAAACAGAAATACAGTGCTGGGCGGAAGATACTACTTAAAGTAAAAAAAAAAATCAATAATCCATTTCTTTCCTACACAAACCTGCTTCCGAAGACATTAATTGATAGACTGGAGTCTATCTGCCTAAATATGATTTTTGGACCATCAAATAGCCAGCAGACTGATGGCACCTGTATACTTGCATTGTATGGACAAAAAGATATGAACTTTGCTTATAAAAATCTTCACTTCGGTTCTGCTGATAAAGGAAAGTCATACAAATCTGTTATGCTTTCTCTCACACTAGCTCAAATTCTTGCCTTTACAAAGGAATACTGGACCACCTTGTGTGTTTTGCCTCTGAGGTCAGCAAAACATCATTGTGACTTATGAAATGCAATAGTCACCAAGGTTGTTCAAAGCTGTGGAGGCATGTACTGTTTGAATCACATTATCAGTCGAATGGTAGGCAGAGAAAGATTTAGCCACGCTTGGCTCACCCACCTCTAAACACAGCTAAATCTATATCAAACAACTCCCCATTTGGAACTGGTATTGCTGGAATTCTATCCAAGAAATGTAATGTGTATTTAACAACTGTGCTGCCCAATTGCCTCTCATGAGACTCTGTAATATGATACTGTTAAACAAAAATGTAATTTGCAAACAGTTGTGAAACTGGGAGCATTTGTCTACCCATCAGAGGGATATTAGGTTGACTCAGTCTTTGAGGCTGCAGAAAAATTATATAGGTCTTCATTCCATTAAACAAAGACCATTAAACACAAGATATCAGGCACATTCTTGCTTAAATATGTTTTGTAACATCTAGGCTCAATTACTTATGAATGGAAATGGATTTTCAGATATATGTTCAGGGAAATGTCTGCAACCCAATGGACAGTACTAATCGACAATATGCATCTGCTGTCTTGTATAGATGTAGTAAATTGAAGCAATATGCCACAAAACGGTATAGTTATGATTCTAATTTCCAATTGGATAAACTACATTCAAAGCCATTGTAAAAAGTGGATGAATGCATCAAACGTGAACTCCATGTTAATGTGTCAAGTTACCACATTGATTGGCAACCATAAGATTAAAAGACTATATAACTTAAGAAAGTGTTTTGCCTGGTTATTATAATAATAATAATAATTATTATTATTAGTGCTGTTTCTGTAGTCTTAAAAGCAATGAGCTGCTTCCAAATTATTATTTTCCAATGGCTTTGAACATGGTTATCCAATCTGAATTTAGTCTCAGCTATCCTATTTATGTAACTTGGTTTTACAGAATGACATAATTTCAGAATTTCTCAATTTTGCCAAATTAATTTGATGTGGTTCTTTGAAGGTATTGCGTCAGTATATAAACACATAAACACTTTTCGTTCTGTTCCTCTCACAATGCATCTAAATTTAGTATTTAAACAAAGAAATATGTACATTTAAATGATACGTACTAATAGCTACAAATAATAATAAGATCAGGCTAGATAGTGCAAGACCGTTTTTAAGGTATTTATGACCAGGAGGAGGGCGGGCCGGCTGTGAGGACACACGCCCGGACCTGAATCGGTATAATCAGCCGGGAGGGGGATAAAGACGAGCCAGAGGTGCCAGTTCAGAGAGCCACATGCAGCCGCTGTGTGTGTGGGTGTCTACAGTATGTGTTCGTGCTTAAGTTGATTTGGGTTAATTTATCTTATTAAAACTTACATTGACTGTTCAGCTGGTTCCCGCCTCCTCCTTTCCCACCTTACCCGATACGGTATTGTTTTCTTCTTTTGCTGTAAACGGTTCATAAAACAAGCTAAACCAACCTACATGTGTGATATATGTCTCTTGGTAGTCATATCAACTATATAACGGTAATCATTGCTAATTAACTGTAAACTCAAAAGCAAGGCATGCCATTAGATGCTTATCATTAAACAGAAACCTCAACAAATGAATCACAAAAGACCAGTAGCTGGAATAGTTCTCCACAGTTTGGTCACCACAAGCAGAATTCATATATTAAAGTCTGTAGACAAATTGTATTCCCTCTGATTGGGTCAATGGACCTTGAGTGAATTATGAGCTTGCATGAGTTCATTTAAATAAGCTTTTACTCAGTTATTTTGCCTACTTTGCCTTATTTTACCTTACCTCAAAGCCTATGGCCATGAAGTCGACTGTACAATATATCACAATGAATGCATTATTCATTCAGGGTTTCAATGTGAATGGAGGTTTCATGGTTTACTGGGCCAGAGATATTGTCTGTTAAGCAAAAGAGGTGTAAAATTTACAAACAATATGACATATTAACCACAAGGAAAGTATTTCAAACTGTGTGGAGAAAATTACCTTTGCACACTGTCATGAGTGTAACACAAAACTCCCTATGAGCTATGTTCGCGATTGAATAATGCCAATGCTTTATACACAAGGCTGTAACCATGTCTTGAACATTGGGGGGGGGGGACCATTTTTGGGGTGGGGGTCACGTGTGTTGAGGTCACAAATATAATGGTCCTCTTTGGTCTTTTAATATAGTAAAGGCACTGAATGCAGTAATTGCATTGAAATGCGAAAATGGCCCAAAATGTTCTAATTTTTTGTATTAAAAGATACATGTATTTTTAAAGTTCACACAGTATAAGACAAATACTGTGTATGCATTGCTAGCAATTTGACTGTTTCAGTTATACTTTCTTTCTTTTTGTGCTGTCTCAAAGAAATTATTAATATAATTTTAATTTATTTTCATCATTGATGTATCTGTAAAATGGCATAACTGTGTCAGCTGGCTAACAAAAAGAAAATACACAACATTATGTAATCTAGTAGTCCATCATTGTTTTTTCCTCCCAGTAGAATCTTAACACAATGTTTTCTTCAATAATCTTAATGCTGCTCTTTTCCATACAAAAACAGTTCATATTGACCACTGCTGTCAAGGTTCAATGAAAAAAAAAAATATTGTAAAAATGTAATAAAAGTAGTCAATACTTACAGCCTATAGCATAGTTGCTGTATGGCCCCAGAAAGATTGGAATATAGTGAACTTGTCATATAGACTACTGTTATGATGTCTTTATACTGAACCTTCAATAGTGCTTTATAGTATTTGTCCTTTATTAAGCCTGACAGCTCCTGCTCACTATAAACTGTTATTCTATGGATCAGAGCTGCTTAAAATATCTATTTTTATGTTCCAAGAAAAAGTAACAGCATGTGGGGTTTGAACAACATAAGGGCGAGTAAATTAGTGATTAAAAGTACATTTTCCATTTTTATGTGAACTCCTTTAATTGGTCAAACCTGACCAGACATACTCAAAATAAAATGATCTCTTTTTAAAAGAAAACTCTTATGAGATGCTGTAAAAAAATTCAGTATAAATTAAAGACAAAGAAATTATTAAGAAAATATTTTCTTATTAATTGTTTTTAAAATATTACCTAATAATATTTGCATTAAGAATATATGACAATGTCCTTGTGCAACCTAAAAGCACAATAGAAGTCACAAGTCACGGGTCTTACATGTTCTAGTTCTGATCTGAGGGTGAAAATAACATTCTACTTTGTACACAATGTCAAGAGAGTTTTCTAAAAAGCTCCCTCAAAAGCTTGCCAGATTACCACATTCATTCAATTCCTTTACAATACATAGGGTTAGATACATACATTTGCTCTTTGTCTTAAGCCTGATTCGCTCCATTAATGTTTTCACATTCACAATTATGAATGACATACAAATCACTTACTGTAATGACAACTACTGTAATAGTTTGCACCCTTAGAAATTAATGTCGGCCGGTACAACTTTTAAATCATAAAACTGGTAAAATATAGCATGTTATGTTAGATACTGACATCTCATATGACACAAACACTCTTAACCTGAATTGCTGGCTGATGCGCAGCACTGGAATAATCCACGAAGTTCCCGCTTAGCGTCTTAAATTTGAGTCCTGCCTTCATCGATTTGATTGGCTATCTCTGATGACATTGACAAGTGGTTTTAGAATACTGAGCGGGGTTAAAATGAAACTTTTTGTTATTCCTGCAACAACTTAATGATATTTATACAGCAGGGCATCATGGACTGCAGCAGAACAGCAACAATGATATCCAATGGGGATGGCATTCTGGCCATATTTGATTATTGGGGTCCCCCTTAAAGTATATTGTGGATTTGGCCCTGTTATAACATAAAATGCAAAAAAAGAAAAAGAAAAAAGAAAAGTAGTTTTCTGAAGGCAAACACATAAATAATAATAATGAAATATATAACATTAATAAAACATTAATTATAATAATATAAATTGCACCAAATGCTATATGAAATGTTAAATGTTAAACTTACAATTAAAATATAAATATGAAAAAATACATTTAAAAGGGAAAAAAAATTGTTAAGGAATTTATTATTATTTTTGTTATTATTTTTATTATTAGTATTACTATTTATCAAGGGAAATAATAATAATAATAACAACAGTATTATTTATTAAGCAAAATACTACTACTACTATTACTACTACTACTACTACTAATGATAATAATACATAATAATAATAATAATTATTATTATTATTATTATTATTATTATTATTATACAATATTTGTACATGTAAAAATTACAATTAATAAAAAAATAATAATAAAAATAACATAATTCAATACAGAAATGTAATATAGCATTGGTTTATATTTTTAATGGCAGGACTATGCAATAAAACATAATATAAAAAAATATTTTTTAAGAAAATAAACATGAATATAGATTTGGCTTGCATACTGCAATATTTTGTTGCAGTTTAACCATATAACAGTATCTCCTTATGGAAAATAAAAAATCACATTCCTTATGTAAAGATCTAATGCTTACAGAGACAACAACAATATCTAGTTCATATGACGCCTCTGAGCAACATTTTAAAGTGTCTTCAATATGCTTTGACAAAATTAATGTTATATGATGCAACAATGACAATAACTACAACAATATAGGAATTGAAGAATAGAAGTATATAGAAACTCTGGGACAATAATAATAGATGTTTGCAGTCTTGCAAACCTTGATGACATATTCTCATCTTATTGCATTATCCAGCAGTAACTTTAGGAGATACATAATTCAACGTATACTACTTTGACAGTTTGCGCTTATGATGAACTTTTAAGCACAAAATCAGTGTATCGTGTCTCAACTTTCCTGCTTTATAAATGTGAGTTTAAAGAAGCAAGCACACTGCATATTCATGACATATTTCTAAAGTAGTACCTATCAACAGTGTCCCCATCATACTAAAAAAAACATCCCGTCACCTTGCCCTAACCTGTTCCTATTTTACATATTCTCTGTCACTGACCAACAACAAGAAATGCCTAAAAACAACAACAACCGTCTCTTGCTTCTGTTTTACTTGGTTGACCATATGTTTTTGAGGTTGACCTCACAGGTGGCCACTGGACGTCTCTTGTTGCCTGTCAAGAGACCATGGAACCATGAAGAACAATCCATGGGGGTGAAAGATACGACCAGACCTGGACAATCAAAGTCCAGCCTGCTACTTAATGGAATAGTTCACCCACAAGTTATCATTTTCTCGCCCTCCAAACCCATAGAACAATGAAAGTAAATAGGGACATGGTCTTTCAAGTTACAAAAATAACAAAGATGTACAATAACAGTAGTCCATAATCGTGCGTGATATTACAAATCTTCTGAAGCCATACAATAGCCATATGATAGCCACACAATAGATCTTGCCCTCAGCAAATGGCTCTTAATTCTCAATCACATTCATGTAAATTGAAATTAACAGCCTGATATCATGAACATTACTTGACTACGACAACATTTTTGTAAAACGAAATTACGTGCTTCATTACGCATTTCACTGCAGTTTCCCAATTAAATGTCCAGTAGGGGGTGCCAAAAGCGAGTGAAATTGGTTTGTGAACATTAGATGGAGGTTTTAATGAGTAAAACGTACCAAAACTTTAACCTAATTCTAACCAATAGTGATCTAAATTCAAATGAAAGGTAAAGAAAACAGGCATCCTTACCCTAGAACAACACCTAAACCTAACCGATAGTCTCCTAAAAGCACATGCAACATGAAAAGCATTTTTTCTTAAGCAACCACTTCATTTCTTGTCGCCTCTAATACACTTTCAGCTTGCATGCTTGGCTGAACTACCCTTGGTCTTATACGTTCAAAGTCCAACACTCTTTAAGATGAGCAACATGCAAGCTAATCACATTGGAATACGTGTGTAAATGTAGGTGGGTCTGTAAAACATGTTTTAAAATGTATAATTTTTCAAATGTGGAAAAGTGTTTTGATAACATAAGTCAGTTTGTGAGTAATAGAGCAAAAAGAAGTGTTTATAAAGTCATCATCAGCCATTGTCCTCTTCATTTGTGTTGCGCCTCTAGTGTGAGTCTGTGGCAAAACGTTGAACATGACATGTACAATTCAGTTTGCAAAAATTGTGTTATAGTGACGTTCATTCTATATGACTTGGTTGGAAATTAAACAGTCCTGTAGCTCAACTGGTAGAGCATTGGATCAGAAATGCAAAGGTTATTGGTTTGACGCCCAGGGAATGCACATATTGACAAAATGTAGAGCTCGAATGCACTGTAAGCTGCTTTAAAATAAAATATTGTCCAAATGCATAAATGTAATGTTAATATGTTTCCTTGAGCAGGTTTTCATGACAGTGATGCCAAATGGCATTCCTTTTGGCATGTCTCCATTTGCAATCCACCAAGTTGGAGTACGGATTCAATTTGACAACACATTTTTCTTTGAATAACAAGACACGTCAATACATTTTTATTTTTACAGTGCTTTTCACAACACACATCGTTTCAAAGCATCTTTACAGAAAATCGTGCATTGACAAAAAAAATATATGACAACTATAATATCTATAAAGTCTTAAGAGTGATCGTTGTGTAGTTTGAATGCATATGATTGTAAATTGTATATAAAAAATGAATAATTCAATAATAATTGTAATTAGAACCCCTGTGTTTCTCACACAAAGCTGTCATATGGCTTCAAAAGTCTTAAAAAGTTGTATGTACTACTTTTCTAATACTTTTACAGTTGAACTTAAATTTCTTTTGAACACACAACTTGCCTATACTACTTTTCTGATACTTTAACAATCCTTCTATGCCCTTTTTGGATTGATTAAATTTTTCTTTTATACAATAATGAGCCAACATATTATGACCACCTGCCTAATATGCTGTTGGTCTTCAGAGTGCCACCAAAAAAGCCCGACCCGCTGAGGCATGGCCTCTACAAGACCCCTGAAGATGTCCTGTTGTATCTGGCACCAAGACATTAGCAGCAGATCCTTTAAGTTGTGAGGTGTAGTCGCCGTGGATTGGACTTGTTGGTCAAGCACATCCCACAAATGCTCAATTGGATTGAGATCTGGGGAATTTGGAGGCCAGGACAACACCTTGAACCAATCATGCTTCTCAAACCATTCCCAAACAATGTGTGCAGTGTGACAGGGCGCATTATCCTGCTGAAAGAGGCCACTGTCATCAGCGAATACCATTGCCATGAAGGGGTGTACCTGGCCTACAATGATGTTTAGGTCGATGGCACGTGTAAAATTGATATCCACATGAGTGGCCGGACCCAGGGTTTCCCAAATGAACATTGCCCAGATTCTCACATTGCATCCTTGTGCCATCTCTTCCCCAGGAAATCACGGCCGTTCATGTGACGTTAAAGAAAACGGGACACATCGGACCAGGTGACCTTCTTCCACTACTCCAAGGTCTAGTTCTGATGCTCACGTGCCTATTGTAGGTGCTTGTGATGGTGGACAGGGTTCATCATGGGCTCTTTGACCGGACTGTAGCTACGCATCCTCATACGCAGTAGGGTGCGATGCACTGTGTGTTGTGACACATTCTTCCCATAACCATCATTAAAGTTTTCTGTGCAACAGGTTGACCTTCTGTCGGTTTGGACTAGACGGTATAGCCTTCGTTGACCTCATGCATTGATGAGACCTGGGTGCCCAACACCCTGTCGCCTGTTTTTGGGTTGTTCCTCATCAGACCACTGTCATTGGGTACTCACCACTGCTTACCGGGAGCACCCCTCAAGCCTTGCCATTTCAGAGATGCTCTGATCCAGTCGTCTGACCATAACAATATGGCCCTTGTCAAAGTCACACAGGTCTTTACTCCTACCCATGTCTCCTACATTAAACACATTGACTACAAGAACTGACTGTTTGCTTACCATCTAATCTACCCAGACCTTGATATGTGGCCTTGTTAGGAGATGATCAACATTATTCGCTTCACCTGTATCTGTATTCACCTGGTCACAATGTTTTGGCTCATCTGTGTATGCACAAGTTGTATGTACTACATTTAAGATGCCTTTAACAATACTTGTATGTCATTTTTTTTACTTAAAATTGGACGAGGTCTCCACCCTGAGAGTTATTCTACCTGTCGGGGGTGGGGTGCCCATGATTGTTTCTCTGTCTGGGTGGCAGTACCGCCATCACAGAAAAGCTTTCGGTACTGTGACATCATTTTGTTGTCATTGGCAATGCGTACCGGCTTACTTTGAGCACTCTCTATAAGATATTGTACTTCTAGATGGTGAAAAAAAAACTCTTTAAGCTTTAACATATACAGTCTTTCTTTTCGCTAGTCAAGATTTCACTGGGGGTCTTTAATATTACCACTATACTTTGATTTGTGTGATACATACACTTAACAGTCTTTTCTTTTGTCTTTTTAAATGTCTTTTGAATTTCAACGGTTTCATGCTATTTCATGCTAAGTTATCTCGCAAAACACATTATGTTCAACGCAAACCACGTGTATCCTTGGTGCAAATAAGCCTGTTTTTAATGTAGATTGGGTTGTATTTTATTTTCCCTTGCATAGATTTGTTCATGGCTTTTGAAGATGAAGGTATGCCAAGCAAACTATCCATTTATGCCAAGCGAATTTGCTTTAAGTTTCATAAGACTGACTATATGCTACAAGTTTTCTCCTCACTATTAATAATTGATAAGCTTATTTGTTTTGCTATCCTAACTATGTAGAATTAGATGCTGTTGCATTTAATTATTTGCATTGTTTGGACCTTCTTTAAAAAACTTTTAATTTTAAAGTTTTTTTTTTTTGTTACTTATTATCTTTTAAAACTTTTTGTTATTTATATCATACAATACAGAGGATGAAAGACTGCAAATTCTGAGTAAAAAAAAAAAAAAAAGTATAAAGAGAAAGTTCTGACACTTCCAACTTTCTGAACTGCACAGCGAGAGAGCCTTTTAAACAGATTTTTAAATTTGCTGCTAACACAGATTATGCGGGAACGATAAGGCTGTGCAAGATAATTAAAGTACAGCTGCTGAGTTGTGGGAGGTCCGTGCAGAAGTGAATTAAAAGAGAGGTAACGTAGGATCGGCGGCATACATTCATAATGAAAACAAGAACCCCCCCCCCTCAATTTAATGTTCTTACAGTGAGATGTGCAGCTTCTGTTTACATATTGATAAAATGAAAAACTCTGTACAAATGAAAGGCTTTAATTCTGCCTTTGTTCCTGTTAGGAATTCTAGAGTCAGGGTTCCGAACAGAGGGATCACGTGGATATTTACTCTTCTTAGATGGATATGTTTCCAGCTGAGAGGTTAGAACAATGAGTGCTTGCATAAACAGATTTCTTGGTGGACAAACAGACTGTGCTTGTGGGCAAAAGTGAACATTAGCACTTTTCATAGTAAACAGCAGTGCTCAGCGCTCAAGTTTTGGTTGCATATGCAATACATAATATTAAAATTTGTGCTATATGTGTTTAAAGGACAGTGTAATAAAAGCCCAGTGTACTTTTACCTGCATAGGAAGCTGAGTGTAAATTAGTTAATATATATATATATTATTTTTCTGGAATCTTCACTTGATAACATTCTTCAAAAAGTCAAAGTAGGACCCTATGATATCAGTTTAATTTTTCTATTTTTTTAAATTTCATGTTTTAAAGTTTAATTCAATTTCATCATCAAAATTGTCTCTGATAAAATGAAAACACACATTAATCAAATGAAAATCGAACAATAATTTTTAAACATAATTGATTTTTGTTTGTTTGTTTGTATTGTTTTTAATAAAACTATGCTTTAGTGCTTTAGTAAAGATCCTAACAACATAATTTAAAGCAACATTGGTGTTATTTTTTGTCGAATAAACTTCTGTACAACAGAGCAAATTAAATTTGAAATTATGAAATTATGCATTTGGCAGACGCTTTTATCCAAAGCGACTTACAGAGTCCTTATTACAGGGACAATCCCCCCGGAGCAACCTGGAGTTAAGTGCCTTGCTCAAGGGCACAATGGTGGTGGCCGTGGGGTTCGAACCAGCAACCTTCTTATTAGCAGCCCTGTGATCTAGCCACTACGCCACCACATTATAAATAAAATAATTAAATACACCTTTGCTTGTGAGATATGTTCAACATAATAATAATAATAATAATAATAATAATAAGTTTTACTAAACACTAGTAATATATTTCTGTCACAGTTTCACTTGTCAAGCTTTTATTTTGAATCAGACATTTATTTTGACTTAAAGGCTTTTCCGGTTCTCTTCTGTTTTTTTATTATTTAATTTTTTTTTACAGTAGTTTTTAAGATGTTGGTTATATGACCCACTGTCAGGGCTGGACTGGTATGGCTAGAATGGGCCGCAATAAACTAAAATGAGCCTCCGTGTTATGCAAAACGACCACAAAACGGCGCCGCGATATGCAGAAAAGGACAGCGAACATCAACTTTTGGGACAGTTGCTATGTAAAATCCTTGGCAGATTTCTCTTCTCAGTCCAACCCTGTCCACTGTGTTTATTGAAGCACAAACTGATGCAATTTAATTATATACAATTATAGTCTGCAGGCACTGCACACTTCACAGTGAATGATAATTCTGTCATCTTCTACAACAAGCAGAACGCGTTGCTCAAAAAATTAGATGTTTTGAGAGTATGAGCGCCTTCACACATACACTTTCCAGTGTGCAGTACATGCACACTGTATATTTATTTAATTAAATTGCATCCATTTTCAGTTTAATAATCACACTAGGACATTTCACATTTTTATAATTTTAATTGTCCATTTCAGTGTAATGCACTGTTTTTTCTAATGAGAGTCTATGGGATTCATGTGTGTTTGAGTAGTTTTCAGCAGAATTTTATAGCAGTTATCCAAAAAAATTCCATTAACTGGCCAAAATCAAATCACCACTATCAAATAATCGCTATCAAATGACACTCTTCTCTTTTCATGTGATTTAAAAGTGTCATAGAATCACCATTAATTTGATGAGGTTGCTTCAGCAATTGTGTTTTTCTTATGACACTATATTTAAGATTAAGGTTTGGGGTAGGGAGGTAGGTAGGTTTTGTTGATGTAAACATGATAGAGCATTAACCTTAAACATCTAATCAATTTGGTAGAACACTTAGCTCCGTTTTAGCATGACAGAGTGGACATTTCACCTCAGAACTGCTGCAGTATGTGTAAAAGAACCACATTTTCATGAAACCAGCCAAAAAGTGTATAGTGATTGCAGTCAGAGCATTACACCATGAAAACCACAGTTCAGTTTAACCATTGTCCTCCAGGGATACATGAACTTGAGAGTCAGTTCCTTAGACATTAAGGATGGAATGGCTCATGATGGAAGCTCAAAAAGAAGAATAGCTTTAGCATTCCGTGAAAAAGTGTCTTGGTCAGACTATGTTCAAACAAAGTACCCTAGTGAATCATAAAGGAGAGTTTGTAAATGTTTGGTGCAATGCTGCTTGTATAATCTCTTGATACTCTGAACAAAACACTTTCAGTTTATCAGACAAAAGGTATCTCAGTATAGACAGCGAGGTCACAAGCTGCTGTAATGTTGCCTTGAGCTCAGATTTCATCAGCAGTCATGTGTTTGAATGTGGTCAGTTTTTGGAAACTGGACTCACTAGAGGACGCAACGCAACGACGAGCTGAACGGTACCCAAGAATTAAAATAACAAGGTATACTGTTCCCTTGGGTTGGGGAAATATTTACAATGAGTTTTATGATGTGTCCTTGTGTAGATTGTCCTTCCTTGGTTGATGCCCAGAGTTTGACCTGTGAACTGAACGTTTGGCACATTCATGAATGGCCAAAGTCCAAACTTTAAATGGCAAAGTGCTAACCTTAACTGTCCATTTGACAATGTTGCACAAAGTTTAGTCAGTAAAAAGAGCATGCCACAGCAGAATTATCCAGCACATGACACAACAGTTAGGAACAAAAAGTATTTGCACAGCCACAATTAAAAAAAAAAATATCAATGGCATTGCATTGGATATATAACATATCAAACCAAGTGGCATCTGCAAATAAATAATGCTACACTACAAAAATATATATATCTTACTAAATATATGTTTTGTTTTGTTTTTTGGTAAAAAAAATAACTTTTTTAATTCTGAGGTTATTTTCTATTGCATATTCCAATTGGTATCAAGCCCATTTATAAGAATTTGGTAGTGTAAATGGGCAGCATGCAATGCACTCCCAGGTCTTTTGTCACCTGCGTTGCTCCGGACAGTGATGTATGTTATTTATGTTCTCTATCAGCTGCCCTGGGACTGTTGGCTCTCATCCTGCTCGTCCATGCCTGATTTGCTTCTATCCCATTGTTAGTTGTGGAATGAGGACTCCAGTCATATCAGTAACCTTTTAAAAGCTGTTTTATTCTACATGGAGAGGGTCCGCACATGGAGGCTGCCATTTTAGAATCACATGACCACACGAATACTACTCCATTAATCTCAGTAACCGTCCTGTTATTTGACACTTTCACTCATTGATTAAAGTAACCATGGCTGACTGTGAATACTACATTTCTATAATGACATCTGAAAACTATTAATTTTAAATGATGTTACATCCAAACCACTAGGTGTCAGTGTAAGTCAAAGATGACACAAAGACAGAAGAAAAAAATACAATAATATAATGACTAAATATTGTTAGATTTCTTTGAAAACAAGACCAAATATCTTATATCTTTAGCTTCTTAACTAAATGAACTTGTTTAAAAAAAGTTTTTATATTTTTATTGGACAACTCCACAATAATACAGTCTTTTTGAGGAAGTTTATAGCCGAGTCTTACAGAACTTAGGTAAATAATTGGTATATTGTTTGTAGAACAATTCATGTATAAATTGTAACTTTCATTATGAATGTCATTTCTTAACTGATTAAGAAAATGTACATATTTTGCAAAAAAAAAAAATCTTATTTTTGTCTTTTTTTCCAGTAAAATATTTAAACATTCTTAAAACAAGATACTTTTAATTGAGAAGCATAAGAAAACTTAATTCAAAGGGAAAACGTAACTTTTTAATGAGTTTAGCTACATTATTTACATAGTTTGCAATGCACAGAAATCAATACTAATCCACTGTTTGCTAATTGAAGTGCAAGGAAAAGGACTGTTTATTGTAGCCTCAGGTTTGCTGCAGGGGTGCAAAAAAAAAAAAAAGAAAAAAAAAAAAACTTATCTTGCCTATTTTTTCCCATATGTTATGTTACACACAATACATATTCTCCAGAGAATAAGATGCCAGCAATCTCACGTGTCTCCTCTAGTGTTTCAGAAAAGATCTTAACGGTGCTCAGAGATGCCAAGATACCAAAGTCTGCAATCTCAATATAAATATTTCTCATGAAACTCCTGGAGACAAATTATGCCAGCTACTCTATGTTATCCTTATATTTTAAATAATACATCTTACTCTACTCTTACTGTATGTTTTCATTTTTGCCGCAGGAATTTTAGGAAAAACTTCTGAGATGAAGCTGGTACACAAATGGAACATGACTGAGATCTCCAATATGTCAATAAATAAAATATTTCTATGACTCCGAATATAGATACACCATCAAACAAGTCATGTTATGCCTTTGTAAGGAAGCCAGCCCAGTGTAAATCCAGGTCAAAAGGCAGTGCAGACTTGCCTCAAAAGTAGGTTAGACAAGCCAGAAATAACTTCAGTGCCTAAACAAGCTGAATTTCCAGTGTGTTAGAAGTGTCTAAAGTGATGGTGAAAGATTTGAGCACATACGAAGCATGTATCCACATATGTTCATCTCAGAAATGACATGTATTTTTAGTCATTTATATTAATATGACAGTGAAAAGGCACATGAATGATGTCATTTTTACATGTTATAAGCTGGATTTGAATTTGCATCACCCGTACGAGCACCACGACTCAATGTCAAAGCATGTGCTCTAACCACAAGGCCGCAGTTCCAATGAAATTCAACTTTTAAATGTAAAAGTAGCACCAACAATGTCTCCTTTTGTTCTGGGGTTCAGAATGGATATTCAAAACTAAATAATTTTCACCAATCAACCATTGTCACGTTCAATTCAATATGACAATTTCTGTGAAAATTGTTCGAGGACACAAAAGTTAGAATTAGCTCTACATATAATAAAAGCCTTAAATGTAATAACTGTAGTCCTTAATGAAAACCATTGCACCAGAAGGGTGTTTCACCAATTTTAGGTAAGTCAGTTTGTGTATATTCAAAGGTGTAATGTTGTTCATGCTCTCATTTTTGATAGCTAATGATAGTAAGTATAATGTCATTGGGTTGTTATCAAGGTTATATAATGGTCATTTTATTTAGGGCCCTTTATTACACTTAGGACCACAAGTTATTACATGAAGGACTTGTGTTAAATTTTGGACCAGAGGCTATTGGATTTAAGGTCTTCATTATATTTAGGACCAACTTTTATTGCATTTAGGACCTTTATGACATTTAGGGTTTTTACTATATTTAGGACCACATTGTATTATGTATGTACGGCCTTTATTACATTTTAGGACCACACTGCTTTACATTTAGGGCCTTTATTTAATTTAGGCCCAAATTGTATTATATTTAGTGCCTTTATAATATGTAGGACCAACTTTTATAACATTTAGGGTTTTTATTTAATTTAGGGCCTTTAGGACCAAATTTGAATATTTTTAGGGCCTTTATTTTATTTAGGACCAACTTTTATTACATTTAGGGCCTTTATGACATTTATGGTTGTTACTATATTTAGGACCAAATGTATTTTTCATTTAGGACCAACTTTAGTTTCATTCAGGGTTTTTACTATACTTAGGACCATAATGTATTATATTTGCAGCTTTCGTTACATTTTAAGACCCAAATTTATCACATTTAAGGCCTTTGTTTCATTTAGGGCCACTACATTAAGGACTATTATTACATTTGGGATTTTTGCTATATTTAGGGTGTTTATTACATTTTAGGGAAACATTTTAGTATATTTAGGGACTTAATTAAATTTTAAAACCAATCTGAATTACCTTTAGTAGCTTTTTTACATTTAGAACCATTTATTACATTTGTGCCCTAAACAAAACCATCCTTACGTAAATTTTCATCTTAAATTTAATGTGACAATTTTCATAAAAATTATTTTAAGAACGATTAAAAAATAAACTTGTACATTATGTTGTACTTTTGATATCTTATGTGTCAATCATTCAGCCTTTTTAATTAAAAACAATAATAATAAATACTAAGTGGAAGTGGAATACTACTGTTATAAGTGGAGCTCAGAAAAAATAATTAGGTAATTAAACAAGGTAGCATATGACCCCATTAACGTAATGTGTGCAATAATTATTAAATCACAAAGAAAAGTACTCCAGTGCTACTTTTTAATTCAAAAGAATATAATCATTCCCAATAGTTTGTCCTCCAAAATTATGTATTATGGGAGAGTTACACATCAGTCCATTGCACTTTTTAAGCCATTTTGAATTTATGTTATCATAAAAAAAAATTACTAAAAATAAGCAAATAAATAAAACACACACACAATATGACATATTAGGACTATAATTATGAGTATGGCTCAAAGGTAAACACCCATGATTGTTTTGATGTAACATAATACACAAAAAGGTTACAAATGTAATTTTAGACATGGTTTTAGCCTCAACTGCAACTTGCTATCATCCAATTAGAGAATTTAAAGGGCAAACGGATTATTATCATTACTTTATTTTGATTATTTCAAAATTATAATGCAAAATGTTTTCAATGCATTATCATACAATATCAACAGCAATATGACTTTCCCTTGATGATAGTAGCGCCGTGTGGCCTTCAACGGAAGCCATTAGTGTAATGATGGAATATTGTTGATCTGTAGCAATGATCATAGTAGTTGCATTTTGATTTCTGTGAGGCTCAAATGAAGCTCTGATGAGGCAAACATGCAAATGAGGGGCCCACCATATGGCAGTATCCGCCACCGTATCTCGGCAACCTGGGAGACAATGAACAGCGGCACCGTTTTTAATACAATTTTTATCTGGCAGGATGTTGCAGAAATAATGTGTGACTTTGTGTTAGCAAATTAGATTCTCATCGTTACAATGTGGCCCGGCAATGTGTGCACGTCAAACGGGAGGCATCTAGAGGCGAGATGGCACAGATCAGGGGAACATACATCACTGAAATGCTGCCGTGCACGTTGAACTATTGTGGAAAGATAATAATTAGAATTTGGTGTGATTTAAATTGTTTTCAACATATTCATTAGCACTCTGCCTTATAACATTAGGTGTAATGATGAGACGATTTAACGTGGTGGAAAATCCCGAGGGCCATTCTTGCAGTGAATGAAAGTAGGTGATAATTGCTGATTATTGAAATTAGACTAAAAATAGCACTGAGAGTATAATTTTTTCTCTTACATTAGACACAATATAGATCTGTTCCGTCATGACATTAGTTTGTGGGCCAACCTGAAAAACATATTCATTATGGGTTTACTCAAGATTTTCAAATGTTTTTTTTTTTAGAAGTGGTTTTTCAACGTATGAGTAAACTTTGTATTAGGTGTATTTAGCTACTGTGCACTAACAATAAAATACGTACAATACAATGCTTATTGTGTAACTGGATGCTGTTTTGCAAAATTCGCACAAGATTCACATTTTTTTGCACCCATCTGTGCTATTTTTAATTGTTAGTCTTCTGTAAACATGCACTACATGGACATCTTCGATCATTTTGATGTGTTTCCGGCGATGTGCGCCTCGTTTTAAGCGCGGTACGATCACAAATTTTAAAAACGCGTCTCATTTTGCTGCTGCCACTGACTGGGAGAAACACATGCAGTCCTGTGTGTAAACAAACATGAAAGATGTTAAGAGCAGCATCTCCGCTTTGGCCTAATGAAGCCGGTTGAAGAACCCAACATCACTGTGGATTGTATTACATTTCGTTTGCCTATTTAGAATGTTTCAGCATGGATATATTTTGGGTGTACATTATGTGTTAACACTGAAATGTAGTTTTAAAATGTTGTCTTGAGTTTGTTCATTGTCTTTGGATTTATTTAAAAAAAAATGGCTGTATTGGAAGGGCTGCATGATGTTAGCCAATCACAACAGTGGGTTTCAAATTGAAGTCTTAAAGGGCCAGACAGCATAAAACCGATAATTTCAGACAGAGGACCAGAAACAGGACAATTATTATATATGAATAAATGATGACTTTTGTTTGTTGAAAGAAAGAAAAAAATAAACAGAATAAAACATATATATATATATATATATATATATATATATATATAGGGAAGATAATAAAATGATAAAAAATAAATAACAATATGTCATGACCACTTTAAGAAGCTAAATGACAAGATATTTTTGTATCAGATAAATCTAATGAAATGTATACATGGCTTAAATCTATGACAAAATAATAAAAAATAAAACATTGTGTGTGTGTGTGTGTGTATGTGTGGGCATGTTTATGTGGTTTACGAGGACAATTTTTAGGTTACAAACTGGTAATTACAAGGGTATTATGCTGTAAATGTGGTTTATGAGGACATTTCCTCATAATTTTAATAGCTTAAAAAACATATTAAACAATATTTTATTGAAAATGTAAAAATGCAGAAAGTTTTCTGTGAGGGTTAGGTTTAGGGGTTGTGTTAGGTTTAGGGGTTGTTTTAGGTTTAGGGGTTGTGTTGGGTTTAGGGGTTGTGTTGGGTTTAGGGGGTTTGTTGGGTTTAGGGGGTGTGTTGGGTTTAGGGGTTGTGTTGGGTTTAGGGGGTGTGTTGGGTTTAGGGGTTGTTTTAGGTTTAGGGGTTGTGTTAGGTTCAGGGGTTGTGTTAGGTTTAGGGGATGTGTTGGGTTCAGGGGTTGTGTTGGGTTCAGGGGTTGTGTTAGGTTCAGGGGTTGTTTTAGGTTTAGGGGTTGTTTTAGGTTTAGGGGTTGTGTTGGGTTTAGGGGTTGTGTTAGGTTTCGGGGGTGTGTTGGGTTTAGGGGGTGTGTTGGGTTTAGGGGTTGTTTTAGGTTTAGGGGTTGTGTTAGGTTTAGGAGTTGTGTTGGGTTTAGGGGTTGTTTTAGGTTTAGGGGTTTTGTTAGGTTCAGAGGTTGTGTTAGGTTTAGGGGATGTGTTGTGTTTAAGGGTTGTGTTGGGTTTAGGGGTTGTGTTGGGTTTAGGGATTGTGTTGGGTTTAGGGGTTGTGTTGGGTTTAGGGGATGTGTTGGGTTTAGGGGTTGTGTTGGGTTTAGGGGTTGTGTTGGGTTTAGGGGTTGTGTTGGGTTTAGGGGTTGTGTTAGGTTCAGGGGTTGTGTTGTGTTGGGTTTAGGGGTTGTGTTGGGTTTAGGGGATGTGTTGGGTTTAGGGGATGTGTTGTGTTTAAGGGTTGTGTTGGGTTTAGGGGTTGTGTTGGGTTTAGGGGTTTTGTTAGGTTCAGGGGTTGTGTTAGGCTCAGGGGTTGTGTTGGGTTTAGGGGTTGTGTTGGGTTTAGGGGTTTTGTTAGGTTCAGGGGTTGTGTTAGGTTCAGGGGTTGTGTTGGGTTTAGGGGATAGAATCTATAGTTTGTACAGTATAAAAATCATTATGTCTATGGAAAGACCTCATAATGATAGGAAGACCAACGTGTGTGTGTGTGTGTGTGTGTGTGTGTGTGTGTGTGTGTGTGTGTGTGTGTGTGTGTGTGCTTTTTAATTTATTTGTTTATTTATTTTCTGTGAAGAAACTGCAATTTGAAAGTCATTTTTTGCGCCACATACAACATAAAACCCTTTTGAATGTCAACAATTTATGATATTTACAAATGCTTGCAAATGATTTTAGGTTAAACTACTGAATTCATAGATTCATTTAACTGTATTTATTTTTACATTTTAATGTTTTAATTATTTTTATATTTCCCTTTTTTCCTCAATTTGGAATGCCCAATTTCCAATGCACTCTAAGTCCTCTGGGTGGTGTAGTGACTCGCCTAAATCCGTGTGGCGGAGGACGAATCTCATTTGCCTCCGAGTCTGAGACCGTCAATGCACGCATCTTATCACGTGACTTGTTGAGTGCGTTACTGATGAGACATAGTGTGTGTGGAATCTTCACGCTATTCTCTGCGACATCCACGCACAACCACAATATAGCGACCACGAGGAGGTTATCCCATGTGACTCTACCCTTCCTAGTACCGGGCCAATTTGGTTGCTTAGGAGACCAGGCTGGAGTCAATCAGCACGCCCTGGATTCGAACTCACGACTCCAAGTGTGGTAGTGACCGTCTTTAATCGGTGAGATACTCAGGCCCGCATCATTTAACTGTATTTATAATAACATAGCTTATCTAAATATCATTAAAGCCATCACATTTATTTAACACAGTTTCATATATAACGGTTTAATTTTGTTTTGTGAGATTGTAAAGACTGGGTGAAACCATGAGTGAAATTTACATAAATGTTGCACCATAATATCGACAATGTTCCACTTATGTTTTATTTTTGATGGGCTTTGATGATAATTAATTCAGCCGTGCATAGAATGCAAATGACTTTTTTTTTTAAACAATTAAAAAGGTCTATCTCCTACAAAGTTTCTCCAATATTTACTGATTTGGGATTACATCTCAGTATTGAATGTCTCAGGTCAGTTCTGGCTGTTCCAGTTCTGACTGTCATCACAGTACTCAAACATAATTTGAATTTCGCTAAAGTTGCGTAAGTACAATACATGCATATTTTAGTTTTCACTGACTATGCAAACATACAAACATGTGTGTACACTATGTACAAATACAAATCGTATCTCAGATACAACATGTAAACTATGCTAGCAGAAAGTTTCCAAGTATTAATCTAAAAGTGTGTCACGGATTGGACTAGGACACCTTTAAGATGTTTTTTCTCTAACAAGGAACCATAATTGAATGCATCTGACAGTCAAATAAATTATGGATGTGGTTTAATCGTGCACTCATCAATCAGGCGATGTCTTTCAAAAGGATTTATCTAAACTTTCACAGCAGAAACATGTAATTACAGACGGTCCCCCCGCTGTGTGGAGCACATTCATGAAAGACTTGTTCAAAACACGGGCAACCAGGCATCATGAATATAGCCTGTTATTAGAAGGGGGATCATGGAAAAGAGCGTGATTTCTCCTGGGAAATTCCTGGGTCGGGCTTTCTAAAGAACAACTGAAGTGATCAGTGAAACGGATGTGGCGTTTGTCACAGTCATGGTACTTCACAGACACACGTTTGGTTGTCAGGAAAATACCTTTATTGTCAGTGGAAAATGGTACTCGGGAATATTTCACCACTTTGATGAGTATTTTTCAGTCGTTGAGGATGCCAAATGCATTATATGACACTGTGGGAGTTCTCTGCATGAGGACCGTTGCTCATGTTGTTTGCAGGTTTGAAATCGCAAGCTGTTGAACAAAACACGTTGGAGATGTGTGCTCAGTTGTTCTTGATTCTAAAATGAGGCTGAAAATTAATTAATAATGCATTGTCTTGAAAGATGAACTGTGTAAGTCTTTATCAACAAATAGCAGTGAACCCTTTTATTATCCCCATTTTTGTGACCTGACATCCCTGATCTATTCTTTGCTCTCAGAGTCTGTAATATCAGTCCACTGTGACTGTGACTCCGCTCCTCAGTGGAGCGTGAGTGTCCGCCTGGAGAGGCAGGCAGCTCAAAAACCAGGATTTCATTTCTGACGCTTGGCTATGCAGCTCCATCCACACTTCTGTTAACTTGGGCGAATTCCCCAAGAGGACTTGATCAAGTCCACAATCTAAGTCTGTAATACGGTCCTGTGCGCATGATGATAGCTGTTATTACTTATGGGACTATATTGTTTGCTTGATGATAAGCCAGTGGAGGAGAGAGATACTGAGCGTATCTGTCAGTGTAAAAGCGAGAGAAACTCAGTGATCTTTGGTGTGTATTTGAGGCACTGGTTTGCTTTTTGTCTCTGCCGGCAGACACAGACTCAAGAGTGTTTTTGCTTTTGGGAAATTTGAGTCATCCACATTGTGTGAGTCATGTGTGACTTACGGCTAAATACTAAAATGTAAATATCAGAATATTGTCAGAAGATATTTTGGTTAAATTCTTGGTCATATCATGCTTTACATAATCCATGACTGGAGAGATACAGAAGTCTAAGAGGATTTATAATGTATTACAACTGACATTTTACAAGTATTTGTTAATGGTACTGTATTTTGAATGACTATGTAATCCAGACTATGTAATTGCATTCTTATTAAACTTCATATACATTATGAGCATGAAATGTAAGGAATTCTATTCTATTCTATTCTGTTCTATTATATAAGAATGCAGTTCTATTATACTCTTCTTTTCTCTTCCCTTACTTGTATATCTTTTTGTTCTGTTTTATTAGAATGAAAGTCTATTCTACTCTTCTCTTCTCTTCTCTTCGGCTCTAACATAATGTAATTTTATTCTTCTCTTTTCTCTTCTATTTATTTATATTCTATTCTGTTATATTAGAACATAGTTATATTGTATTCTTCTCTTCTATTCATTTTAATCTATTATAGAAGAATTTAATTATATTATATTTTTCTCTTCTCTATTTACTTCCATTCTATTCAATTCTATCAGAATGCAATTCTGTTCTTCTCTCTTCTATTTTCTTTCTTTATTTTAGATTAGGTTCTATTAGAATATAATTATATTGCATTATTCTCTTTTATTCCTTTCTGATCTATTCTATTCTATTCTATTCTACAAGAATAGAATTATATTCTATTATTAAGTGCTCTTTCTTAGTATGCAAGTCTATGCTTTCCTCTTCCCTTTCTATTCTGTTTTATTTGAATAAAATTCTATTCTGATCTTCTCTATGGGTGAAATTCTATTATATTTGTATCTTCTCTTCTATTTTGTTCTATTCTGTTAGAATGCAATTCTATTCTATTCCATTCTATTCCTTTCTATTCTATTTTAATTGTATTATGTTCTAATCAATTCTGTATAATCGAATTCTATTCTTCTCTATGCATCTATTTTCTTTCTTTGGAATGCAAGTCTATTCTTCTTTTCACTTCTATTTATTTCTAGTCCGGTCTATTATAATGCAGGTATATTCTTCTCTCTTCTCTTCTATTTATTTACCTCCGATTATGTTCTATTACAATACATTTCTATTGTATTATTCTCTTCTATTCCTTTCTGTTCTATTCTATAATAATGCAATTCTATTATATTCTTATCTTCTCTTTCTTAGAATGCAAGTCTATCATTTTCTCTTCTTTTCCTTTCTATTCTGTTTTATTAGAATACAATTCTATTCTTATCTTTAAGTGAAATTCTATTATATTGTTTTCTCTTTTCTCTTCCCTTCTGTTCTGTTCTATTTTATTATTTTGTATATTATTATATATAATGTATACCTTGAATACTCTGTAAGTTGCTTTGGATGAAAGTATCTGCCATATGCATAAATGAAAATGTAAATAAAACAAGTGATAGAAAACCCCACACACTTACATTGAATGAGGAACTCACAACATATCTAGAGACCAGAATATCTTAGCGACTTGGGGATGGGCTCTTTTGACTTTGTACATTAAGCAGCCACTAAACAATCACTCAGAACACCTTCGCAACCACATAGCTACGTCCTGGCAACCACTCAGTATACCCTTGTATTGTAATGGTGAGTAATGCAGAGACATTGTAGTTCTCATAGTGATATTGCTTCAAGCTAAGTTGGTTTCAGCACCTTGGACAGCGATCATAATATCCAAGAAACTACTATTTACATTTTAACATTTGACAACATTGTTACTTTTTCTGTATATATATATATATATAGACACATTTTAACATTTGACGACTGTAACGTAGTTCAAGGGCAAGGAGGAGGCAAGAACCGGCTTGACAACGTAAATAATATTTTAATTATAAACTTAAGACAAAGGACAAACACACACATGATGGACATGTCCGTAAATGATCTCTCCCTCGTCGCACCACCGTCTGCCATCAGCCTTTATCCCTCTCAGAGGCTTGATTAGCCTGATATGGGACCGGGTGTGTATCATCACGACCCGGCCCCGCCCTCCGCCCTGCCACAATGACAATGTTGATTAAAAAAAATTGAATAATATATTTTAATAAGATTTCTTTTTTTTCAAATCTTTTTCTATGAGCCAACTTGTACAATATATTACGACTCTTACTAATTAGAGATGGAACCGATCCAATACCTGGATCACTATCGGCTCCGATGCTGACGTTTTTAGATGAATCGGGTGTCCATCTAATGAGCCCGATCCAAATCCGATATTGCGTGTTAGTCATGTTCGTTACTGTCGAGCTCCAAAAATGACATAAATGAACCATAAAAACACAATTAAAGCAGTTCATATGACTCGTGCATTTTATTCAAACCCACGTGCGATAGATCTGTGTATCACAAAAGGCTGTGTTTAATAAGTAAATATATAAAAGCGCTGCTCTGACACACACACACACACACACACACACACACACTCGCAGCACTTTTAGCTTTCACGCAGTGCAATATTTGAGTGCAACTCACGAACAACATCTCAGATAGATGCTCAGTAGTTTGGTTCACTTATAATATGCATATAGAACGGCACCAGAGGTGCATTTTACCAGAATATGAATATGAAACTAATTAAATTACTGTGAAATTGCCTACAAATAGGCACATTCAGGACTTCCTGGAGAGTTCAGAATGTCAAAATAAAAGCCCAAGTGTTTTAAAGTTAAAGCTGCATGACTGAGAAATAATACTGCTGTATATAAAATTCTAAAAGTCAATAATAATAAAAATAATAATAATAATGTATTATTATATAGCAATATGTATTATGTATTATTATTATTATTATTTATATTAATACAATATTTAATATTTATTATTATTATTATTATTATTTATATTAATACAATATTTAATATTTATTATTATTATTATTATTATTATTATTTTGAAATAACAATATTTACATTGAATTGGTTCCAAAAAAATGAAAAGTGAACTGATACCTTACATCCTAATAAAAAAATAATAACAGCCTTCTTTCCACTGAACTTTTAGACTGGAATTAATTTTGCCCCAGTATACAATAAACAATAAATTTTATCTTGATAAGTTATACATTTATATTGAAATAATGTGTAGTTAGAGGTTTGTGTTTCTTTACATATTACAATTTTCTTTACAACCCAATTAGTTCCACACAATAATGTAAAGATATTCTAAACTGATTAAGCAAAAAAAAAAAAAAAAACAACAACAGAGGTACCGGATCAGGATCGGTAACGGCTGATGCTGAGATTTCAGATATCGGAATTCTGCTTCTAAGTTCCACATTAAAGATATTACTATTTGGGGGGAAATACCGCAATCCTTCGCTGTAGGTTCTAACTCTTTTACCAATATACAATTAAAGTGTGACTGTTTGTTGGCAGGCCCTTGACTACTAGCTGACAGTCTGGAGGCTTGCTGTGTGTGAGTAGAGCTCTTTAATCCCTGTTGTCAGTTTTCAAAACCTGTTGCCAAAATTACAGTATGCCAAAGAAAATGTGCTGGTCTGGATGCACACAAAAATAAAGTTAAGTGCTTATGACAACCCCCTCCTATGCCCCTGCTTATGCCTGCTGTAGTGTCTAATCAATCGACATTGGGAGATACGCCAAGAGGAGGCACAAAATAAACCGTTAATTAGCCTTATTTTGCCTTTGTTCGTTTAGAGATAGCAGATGCTATTGTTCATGCTTGTTTTCATTTGTCATGTTAAAAAAAATAGTAGTGCTGACAAATTAATAGCGGTAGATACATAATTGTTAGTTTGTGGAAAATGCAATACATAATTAATTGTTAACCTAACCCCTACCCCAACCCCCTTACACATAACCCTTACCCCTAACCCCTGACCCTAACCCTAACCCTACACATTTATGTCTTTCAAAATGTCAGAATGTATTAGTATGGTCTTGTTGTGTTGATGCGTATGTGTTTAGATAAGTATTATGAATTTGTGTACAATGTTTGTCATATGTACATTTACTGACATTTATAAGAAATGTTATTGCTCAGAGTGCTTTCTTTGCCAGAGTTGTATTATTTTTATTTATTTCACTGCATGGCTTCAACTATCTGTATTGTTTGCACTTGCTCTGTTTTCACTGATAGTGTGTTCTCGAATAGTACACTTAATTACTGCATACAAACAATCCAATATATTTTCTGTTTTTTGTTTGTCTTCACTAGGTCTGAAATAGATGTTGCTTCACTATATTTTTATTGATGATGCCAGAGTCTAATTATTTACTGTTTGTGCATATAAAACAGAATGCAGCATGAGCAATGGGAGGACAGAGATGGGCTGTTTTAAAACATGCTGCAAGGCAGGAATTAACAAGATATCCCATTGTAGTACTGCCAAAAACACAATGCTACTCTAAGAATAGCTTTGAGATACAAGTATGAGAGAGAGAGAGAGAGAGAGAGAGAGAGAGAGAGAGAGAGAGGGGGGGGGGGGTAGAGAGACAGCAGAAAAGAGAATATTGAAGTGAAGAAGGACCAAGGAAGAAAAAACGACTATGGAAGTTTTTTTTTTTTCAGTTTTTTTTTTTTTTTTTTCAATTTTGCATAAGTTTCTTAATTATTAGGTCACAATATATTACCAGAATTCTGAAAATATTTGTGTGCATACATTTAGATAGTAGCATGTATATCTGTTAAAACTCTGTCATATACAGTGGCCCCAAAGTATTTCGAAACGGTCCCTTTAAGTGTCCAAATTTTAATTTTGTAATTTTTTTTTTTTTTGGGGGGGGGGGGGGAGGGGGTGGGGGGTGGATTACTAAAAGGATAATTGTCAGTTTCCAGTCAGTTCAATTTTGACAGGTAGATAATTCCGGTCTATATCTTTATCATCATTATTGGCATTTCATGTCATTGATTTTTATTTATCCTACTAAAAGGATCTCTGAACAATAGTGTCAGAAAGGAAATGACAATAGTTTTGAAATTAAATTTCAAATGAGATTTTTTTTCTTCAGTTGTAAACAACAAAAGACACCTGGCATCATCCATGTGCATTCGTCTGATAAATCTGCATTAACAAGGGAAGTTTTGTCTCTTTCTAATCAGTTGTATTTTTTCATGAAGATAATGCAGAGAGCACAATGAGACATGACACTTCCTCATAGACTGCAATGCTTATTATTATTATTTGAATTAATGTACAAAAAAAATTCAACCTGGATAAGGTGGCTATAAGTGCATTATGATGATGATAAAGATTTCCATCCATCATTATCATCATCATCATTGTAATTATTTTGACTGTATTCGAAATGCTTTCTTACTAATGATTGCATTCTTCTCAATATGCCTACTATTATGTATAGTAGTTTACTATTTTGTATATTTATTTACTATACCACCTACATTTTTTTCAGTAAGTGAAGCATTAAGCAATATAAATGTTTTAAACAGTAGTAATGATGTCACTTAATCTCATGCTGTTGCATGTGAGTTGCTTCCCATTAATATCCTGTAAATGATTGTGGATATTTAGGTGCTGAAACCCTATTGTAATTATACAGATTTTCTTCTAGTTCTTCTTTTTACTGTTATTATGATAATTAGGCCTATTATTATTATTATTATTATCATTTATGTATTTGTTTATTTTTTGCCATAAATATGTCTGGGTAGCAAAAAGTCCTAGAGACACCAAATTTGGCAGGATGGTCCCAAATACCCCTACTACTCAGGTGCAAACACACACACACCACCATCTGTCCCTAGCCGGTGCTATAATAAGCACATATCTGCTGTCATCTTCCCTGAGTCAAGCTAAACAAAACCTTTATCTCCGATTTCATTTCCGTCTAAAATGATTCTGTCATTTCGAATTTTTCCAAAACAGTTACCGGTACTCGGGGCGGCTGTGGCTCAGGTGGTAGAGCAGGGTTGTCCACTAATCACGGGGTTGGTGGTTCGATTCCCGGCCCACATCTGCTCAGTGTCAGGATGACGCAGGAGGGGAATTCTCCATCACTCCTACCCTGATGGAGTTCCCGGAGGGGGATTTCCATCTAGAGCAGTCACGTGACGAAACACTTAGGCATACGTTTGACCAAGTGAGAGTAATCGATGGCCAGCAACTCAAGCCTGACGTCGCCCTCACATATCCATATTTTTCAGTTATTAGGGACCGGTTGTATTGAGTGATTCAGGACACTCAAACGCATGAAAATACAACTGATTTAATAGTATCAAGGAGCAACTTTTCCAGGAAACACTTTTCCAGGCAGAAAAGCCCGGTTGTTCTTGTACCTAAGAGAGATGGGTCAGTTCTGTGTAGGCTACTGGAAAGTCAATGCGGTGTCTAAATTGAATGCATACCCAATGGCCCTAATTGGCCTCATGGCAAACTCGACAATTTCTGCAATCGGTACCGCTTCACGGTATCTGGGCTTCCACTTGGGTCATGGGCAGGTATGGCCTAAGACCTAACCGATAGTGGCCTGCCCATGTCCCAAGACCAAAAAGGAGGTGAGACAGTTTTTGGGGCTTGCTGGATACTACCGAAAGTTTGTGACTAGTTTCTCTTATGTCGCCAGCCCCTTGAATGATCTCACTAAAAATGTGGTGCCAGATTCGGTCCAGTGGATGGAGGTGTGCCAACAGGCTTTTACGAGAGTGAAATCTGCACTCTGTGGCAGACCGCTTCTACATGCTCCTAACTTCTCTCTCCCCTGCAGGTGGAGGGGGTGGAGCAGCCCGTGCTGCACATTAGTTGCAAGCTCTCTTTGAGGGAGTCTAAGAACAGCACCATCAAGAAAGAGTGCCTTGCCATCAAGTGGGCGGTCCAAACCATCCGCTGTTACCTGCTGGGGTGGGCCTTCATCGTCTGCTCGGATCTCGCCCCGCTTCACCTCGTGAAGGATACCAATGCGCGGATCACTCGTTGATACCTGGCACTTCAGCCCTTGAAATTTAAGGCGCTGCAGATGGTTGTGTCTGTTGTAAGCAGGCCGGATGGGGCCCAGGCCTGAGTCGGGTAGTGGGGGTATGCGGGATGTGGCATTTGTCTGTAAACTGGGGAGAGAGGAAGCAGTAAAGGCCATCAACTCTATACTCCTGTGTCCCATTTCAGTGATGATAGAGATGGGCTTTAAAAGGCCGCCGGAACGACAGACAGACCAGAGAGACACCATAGACGCTGTGTGTGCTGTAAAGCCAATACTTTGTTGTGAAGCTGAAAAGAATTGAATTAAAAGTTGTGGACTGTGAAACCGGCTCTCATGTCCTTCCTACTCGAACCACTCTACATTACTCATTTTAGGTGTGGAAACGCAAATGTTTTTACCTCAAACACTATAATTTCACTTATTGGACAGTTATTAAAAACCTTTACATTGAATAACCTTAAACAAAACTGAAAATTACAAATAAGTATTTTTCCTCAAAATAAATGTTTATCATTTTGAGATTTCTATCAGCTAAATAAATGTAAACAAATTTTCAAGCTAGTACATGTTAGATTAAATTACCTCAAAATCAAGTTTTAGACATTACACACGATGGCCTCACGGATCAGGACAATTTTGCCGTGCATAGTGACAAACAGGTGTTTAGGAATGTGCTGTGGTACCCTATCATCTAGAGACCCTCATGACAAAAAGTAACCAAAGAATTTTGATCCGCTGCCAAACCATTCATTGGCATACAGTATATCTTTTAAACAATTTGACAAATCAAAATGATATTGATGAGGTTATGTCATGCGTGTCTATAGATGATACCTCTCAAATGTTGTGTTAACCGGATCAATGGTCTGGGAGGTGTTAGAAAAGGAAGGTTTTCTGAAAAACTCAAAATGAAATGAATGATGGAAATTAAATCTGAGATATTTTATGTTTCACCAATGCTTCTGCAAAAAGTCTGCAAACACCAAACATACAAATTAAACTGAGTACTTGCTAATGTAATTACTTTGCCCCTAACAGACCTGTTCTATATCATGTTTTAAATTTGGGATTTCTGGTCATTTTTTCACCACTTTCCCAAACTGCTTGGACCCCGATAACTGCATGTTTAATTGAGTTTTGTGTACAAAAAATGTCTTACCTTTTCACAATCAGATCAATAATGAGTCAATACCAATCAAAATTACCTGCATAGTTGCAATGGAATACCAAGCACATCACTTTACAGGATGCAGTGTTCTGTGCTCTGGTGGTGTGCTTCAGATTTTGGCAAATGTGGTAGGTAATCTGGATTTTCCATGCACAACAAACATTTTCATTCTGTGCACAGTATGCATACTATATACTACCGAAAAAGAGCATGCCATTCAGAACATAGCATATGAGCTGCTACAATGTGACAGTATCAAAACCCTGTGAATTAACGCGCTGTAATTCCATTTTATATAAAAAGTTTAAAAAAAAAATAGGTCAAGGCTATGCTAGCAGCAAAGTGCACATCATATTTGGCAAACATGCTTTTCGTTTTAGAACTCCATTAATTACAGAGTCGTTTTCATCATCAGTTTCACCCCAAAGGGAGGGCTGCCCCCATCAAACGAATGCAGTCATGGGAAATGCAATTATCACCCAAATTGTGAAGCACACTGACACTCCATTTTTCTAGGGTGAGAAAAAAAACACTATTAGATTACATCTAATTATTCATACAGTGGCTGGGTGATGTCATTCCCATATTCCTGCTCATTCTATAGTGAATTGAAAACTAAGATGAAAAACTAGATAGATATATAGCTGATCTGTAACTAGGCTTCTTTGATATGCCAGTAGTCTTTAGATCTGTCATACTCAAGAGCATGTTCACAGCAATTTATGCATACAGTGAATAGATATGGAGTTCTGGGTAGAGAAAATAAGTTCATTATATTCATCCGCACCGATGTAGAAACTTTTTTGGAAATATTATCTGTCAGGAGAGGTCGACCTTTTATGTCGTTTTCAATTCCTCTTAAATTGCTAATAAGTAGGGATCTGGATGTGGGAAGCTGGGGATACATCAGTCCAAAATATATTTCTTTGTTTCAAGTGTACTTTGGATCAGATAACACATGTTGAGCTGAAGATAAGTTTTAATGGGATAGTTCAGCCAAAAATGACAATTTGGATAATTTATTCACCCTCTTGTCATTCCACCCATATACTGAAGGCCTATTTTTGTGTGTGTTTCTCAATGTTTAGTGACTCGGATTTATTAACTCCCTTGTTGCATTTGTTCTTTGCAGCATGCCAGTGATATATTAAACCAGGAATCACAGAGCAAATAAAATTGTGTATACTTGTAAATTTTTACATAAGATGACTGCATTGACTTTAATCATTTATGCGCTATGAAACAAGTTGATCTTAGATCTTAAAAAAAAAAAAGATTCAGTGTCAGCTTACAGAATCTGTTTCAAATAAGATTGTATATGTTTAAATGTTTAATGCTGTATAGTTGTAAAATAATATATATATATATTGTGTATTGTCATTTTATGTAAACCAATGTGGTAACAAATGGTATGCAACCTTATTTTAGCAGCAAAGGAACAAGATAAAAAGGAAGAAAAGAGAGAAATCAAAAGAAATTGAAAAAGGAAAGGAAATGAGAAATGAGAAAAGGACAGTAAAGAAAAAGGAAATTAAATAGGAAAAGGAAAGAAAACAGGTAAAGGGAAAATGAAATTTCAGCAAAGTAAAGGAAATGAAATAGAAGAAAAGAAAGGAATGAGAACAGGAAAAAGGACAGGAAATTGGACAGCAAAGGAAAAAAAAGGAAATTTCATCAAAGGAAAGGATATCGGAAAAATAAATAGTAAATTGAAGGGAATTAAAGAGAGACATGAAAAGAAAGGAAGTGAAGGAAAGGGAAGGAAAGAAAATGAAAAGAGAGGGAAAAAGGAAAGGTTAGAAAAAGACATAGAGAAGGAAGGAAAGGAAAGGAAAGGAAAGGAAAGGAAAGGAAAGGAAAGGAAAGGAAAGGAAAGGAAAGGGAATGAGAAAAAGAAATAGTACATGAAAAGAACATAAAAGAGGCAAAAAATTAAATGGAGGGAATAATAGGAAAGGAAAGGAAAGGAAATGAAAGAAAATGAAAAAAATGAAAAGAGAGGGAAAAAGGAAAAGTTAGAAAAAGACATAGGGAAGGAAGGAAGGAAGGAAGGAAGGAAGGAAGGAAGGAAGGAAGGAAAAGGAAAGGAAAGGGAAAGAAAGGAATGGAAATGAAAGAAAATGAAAAAAAATGAAAAGAGGAAAGGTTAGAAAAAGACATAGAGAAGGAAGGAAGGAAAAGGAAAGGAAAGGAAAGGAAAGGAGAAAAAGAAAGGAAAGGGAAAGAAAAGAAAAAAGGAAAAGAAATAGTACATGAAAAGAACATAAGAGAGACATGAAAGGAAAGGAAAGGAAAGGAAAGGAAATAGGAAAATAAATAGTACATGGAAAGGACATAAGAGAGACATGAAAGGAAAGGAAAGGAAAGGAAAGGAAATGAAAGGAAAGGAAAGAAAAAAGGAAAAGAAATAGTACATGAAAAGAACATAAGAGAGACATGAAAGGAAAGGAAAGGAAAGGAAATAGGAAAATAAATAGTACATGGAAAGGACATAAGAGGGACATGAAAGGCAAGGATAGGAAATGAAATGAAATGAAAGGAAAGGAAAGGAAAGGAAAGGAAAGGCATGTGAAACTAGAGCAGTGATGTGAACTGAATGAATGGATGCAGGTCTATAGAGTGGGAGTGCAGCATTTCATACAGTAAGTGTTATGTAATTTTTCCAGTCTATAGACAAAACATTGAAACAAAAACATCATGAAAAACCTCATGTTAAAACATGGATTAAAAATATGGACATGTGTACAAACAAAACCGTTTATCAGATGTAAAGCCTATATGTAGAAAATATAGGAATTTAAATATATAGAAATCTGTTTTTTTTTTTTGTGGCAAATGTGGCAAAACTGCTGTAGCTCTTTAATGTCTTGAACTTTAACAGGATTTGTTTCCTATAGACAGCAGAGGAGGCAGAAACAGCTATTTGAGATCCAGCCTTGAGAAGACACCCGCACTGCCAGTATCCTCAGGTAGATGCCTACTGAGACTGTTTTTTTTTATTTATTTTTTTTTATGCCTCAGTGCTGTCAGAGCTCATTACCAGCCTTTTATAATCTGACTGGGCTGCCAACACAACACTGACAGGACGGTGGTTGTCCAGTCCTAAGTTGGAGGAGGCAAAAGTTTGTTAGCGGCGCTTCAGAGTACAGAGTCTGCGATTGGCAGGAAGGAAGTACATCCATTGGGGATATCCAGCTCCAGATGGTTAAGGATGTAGAGAGGAAATCTCAGAGGCATGGTCAGTACTTTAGAAAGATTCTTCACAAACAATACTGGCTAGGGAAGATAAAGCAGAGGATACAGTTCAATGTCTGGGTCATTATGCAGTACATTTAGAATATTAATACGTTTGTGTTGTATTTTTAAAGATATGTATAAAATGGTATACCAGACGTTCAAATATTTGCTCCAGACCATATTAAACTGTATTAATTTAAACCGGACTATTTACACACTGGGATGAATATGAACAGAGTGGGAAGCCATAGCCAAAGCAAGCCTCAGTGTGGGATTGACAGTTTGCTTACCTGAGAGTGTCAACTTGAAGTACATTTTTCTCTTTATTTTAATGGGTGTTTGAATTCTGTTTGTGTTATCATACTGGTTTCAAATATTTGTTAACACTTTACAATAAGGTTATATTTGTTAACGTTAGTTAACATACTATTAACTAACATGAATGTGGAGTGGAGGGGGGTGGGGCCGGGCTAGAATGTCGCACGACCGGTCCCCAATCGGCCTGATGGGGCGCGCGAGGGATAAAAATGGTCGCCGTCCGCGGGGCGAGTGGGGACTGGGTTCCCCGACCGCCTGGAGCGAGGGAGCCGCTGCCGGGGGCGGAGGAGTGCCCCGCCATCCCCAGAGACGTGGAGGGGTCAAGGGAAGACCGCCGTCCGCGAGGAGAGGAGGGAAGCAACTCCCCGACCGCCTGGAGCGGTAGGGCCGCTGCCAGAGGCGGAGGAGTGTCCCCACGTGCCGCCAGAAAGGGGGAGGGGCGTTCTGTCCGCTGGGGGTCAGAGGTTTGACTCCCGTTCGCCCGGAGAGGAGCGGCTGTCGTCCGCCGGAGAGTGTGGAGGAGTGTTCGAGGACTCTGCGACGGGCATCACTCCTCCCTCCCGGGTTTCGGTACCAATGTAAAGCGGGTTAAGATGGGCAAGGAGGAGGCGAGAACCGGCTTGTCAACATAAATAATGTTTAATGAGAACTTAAACCAAAACACTCAAACATAAACACATACAGGGCAGCCACACATAATTTTCTCTCTCTCTCTCGAACCGTCGTCACCGGCCGCCTTTATCCCTCGCGCGCCCCATCAGGCCGATTGGAGACCGGGCGTGTGACATTCTAGCCCAGCCCCGCCCCCCTCCACTCCACAATAAACTAATAACTAACTAATGTTAACAAAAGGAACCTTATTGGAAAATGTTACCAATATTTTAACAAGCAGGATGGAATGTTTTAGAACCAATTAACACCACAAAACATCACATACTTTGTCAAATTCATTGCCAATACTTACTGAGGCTTGCAATGTTGTTTCCCCACCAAAACTGATGTCATTTTGGAATTTGTATTTAAAGGGATACTACACTAAAAAATGCTGGGTTCTTTTTATTGGGTTATTTTCTCTCTGTTAGGTAGCTTTTTATGTAACCCAGCCGCTGGGTTAGTGGCAGGGTCATTGCACACCCCTCCCCCCACCCCAATGCGACATCCCAGCGATGGCGTCAGAACAGCTGAGCTGATGAGTTACCTGACGCTGGCTTATTGGATCGTCTTCAGGAGCGAGTGGTTCTCGGACAAATTGGAGGATTTATTCGATTAAATAAGCTTTGGCTTAGCTAGTCTGCAATGCCCACTGGAAGCTAAATAGGTTTATTTACTTTTTCAGATTTTTTTAGTAATGTAAATGTCTCCTTTCCGCAAAATTTGCTGTTTTGAATCCAAAATATATCAACAAGATGATTTATTTAGTTCATACCCTGTATCATTCTGTCTACACTGGACACGGGCGATGCATCGCTGATACGAAGGCCACTTGCGTCATGTGCTTCAGGTCTTCAACACACCGCACATCACTCTCATGCCATCCCAGATGCGTATGACTTTCTTTCTTCTTCTGAACTCAAATGAAGATTTTTAGAAGAATAGTTCAGCTCTGTAGGTCCTCACAATGCAAGTGAATGGTGAGAGAAACTTTGAAGCTCCAAACAGCACATAAATGCAGCATAAAAGTAATCCATATTGTTCCAGTGGTTAAATGACTGTGAAAGTGAGAAAAAGAGAGAAACAGATAAAAGTCCTTATTTATGTTTACTATAAATCTTACCTTTCCCATCTAAAAGTTACATGTGGCACCTGTTTAGTTTCTATTTCAGATGTGAAAGTGGAGATTTAGAGTAAGAAAGGACTTAAATATTGATCTGTTTCTCACACACGTCTATCATATCTCTTTTAAAGACATGGAATAAATCACTGGAGTCACATGGATTACTTTCATGATGCCCTTATGTACTTTCTGGAGCTGGCCACCATTCACTTGCATAGAATGAAACAAACAGAGCTGAGATATTATGAGCAAAAACAAATCATTTAAGAAGCAGAAGATAGGCATATATAGGAGTATATGAGAGATTTTTCATTTTCGGGTGAACTTTCCTTTTAATAATATAATGGGTATTTAACAATAATTATGAATGTTACTTTATTGTTCGACATGCTGTTTATTAAATCTTTGTAAAGTAGTTTAAATGTACTTATTGCATGTATTTTTATTTATTCAATAATAAAGGAGCTACCATGTTACACATTTGTTTATGGTGTGGTTTCTTTTACAATATATTTTAAGGATAAAACCATCTGAAAATATTACCACCATATTACAACCAATATCCGCTTATGAGATCAAATTATCCCAGCATTCCTGTAAAAATGAACCAGCATTTGGGCTGAATAAATAACTAAATAACCATTTGCTGGGTTAAAATGAACAACCCAACTTGCTGGGTTAATTTAGCCCAACATGTGTTCTGTCCCATATTTAAACTGCAGCTGGGCTAAAAACGACCCAATTTGGGTTATTTTTTTACACAAAATTTTTTAGTGTACAAAAGACTGACAGATAAGTGATTTTGAAGACAATGGAAAAACATATACATATATTAGGAATTAAAACAATACTCACAATCTTTTTGTTATTATTATTCATTTATTTTTGTGTGTGAAATTTCAGTTAGAGAAAGGAGGAAGACAATTAAGGAAACAAACTTTCAAGGAAAGTTTTTCATTTTCAAGGCAAGGTCATGACAAAAATCAAACCACAGTAATGAAATTATTTAAAATTCACCCCTATGTTTACTTAATTTTAATATTTTTATGAAACAAAATAAAGCATGTTTTTCATTTTTTAAAATTAAGATTTTTTTTTAATTAACTAAAATAAGAGTAAATGTATTATTTTATCCAAATGTATTATTTTATTAATATCCAATTTTATCCAAAACCAGACTGATCTCACCGTAAATTTGGCGACAGTTGGTAGAAGGCTCGAAAAATAAGTTTTTTGTTATGTACAATTTTTATTATTTAAACTAATATGATTTCGTAAATTAGTAATGGTTATTTTATCATTTTATCCAGTTGTTATTATTTTAACTAATATTATTTCCATCTTAAAAGTTAATTGTTTTATCCGGTTTTATTTCTATTCAATTTTATCCAATGTCAGACTGATGAATCACTGTGAATTTGGTGACAGTTGGTCAAAATAAATGTATTATTTTGTCAAATATTTTGTTATTTTAACAAATATGATTTCTATCTTTAAAAATTATGATTTAAAAAAAAGATTAAAAAAAAAATAATTATTTTATTTTTATGAAATTGTATTATTTTATCTGTATCCAATTTGATCCAATACCAGTCTAATCTCACTATGAGTTCAGCAAAAATTGGTCAAAATGTTCTTCTGCTAAAAATCCATATTTCCTTAACAAAATTTGCATCACTGCCCCCAGTGGCCGATGTTGAAAGTGTTGTTGAATATATGGGCTTGCATAAGCTCCAGTTTCCAGGTGAAATGTCCATGGAGTCATAAGTGTATTTTTACGAGAGTGAAAAATGCAACCACATCACCCTCATGGTTGTTTATGCATAGGTGATCACTTCCTGGTTTCCATGGGACCAGAAATGGTGTCTCCAAGGTTTCTTGCACAATGTGCTAGTAGTAGCATAACAGGGAAATTGAGTTTGTTGTTTTATCCAATACAGTAAGACATGTTTGATGGGGGATGACAATATACTGCATAGTAGGAATGACCCACCTCCAAAAGTAATCTGTTATCATATCGTTTTGCATGCATATCATATCCGCAACTGCATATTTGCTTATTTATTTATTTATTTTTTTGCTTCAGCAAAGCCAAATGGGTCCCGTAAAGCCATTGGGTATAGGGTCTTAATGATTGTTTACTAAAATTAAAAATCCTCCTTAATCAAAGGGACCTTTGCAATCTGTACGACTTGCACTTTTCTGTTTACCCTGCTGGCAGTGTTCATGCTTTTTTCTGTGCAAAACAGCATCAGCAAAAACATCCCCCCTGTCGTCCACGCTGTATTATAATGCCATTACTCATGTGTTATGATTATTAAATACTGTTTCTAATCTGATAAATGGCCAAAAACCCTCAGACAGAAACAGTGGCTTCTGTATCAAAGGAAAGAAGCACAAATACACGGTTTAGTAGAACAAATCATGTAACAATGAGAAGTAAACTGTTTACAGCTAGTGCTATTTAAGACCGCTTTTGAAAACAACATTTAATAATCAATAAAGTGACATCTTTTGAGTGAAACAGGATATTTAAAAAAATGTGGGGTAGAACTTGACTTTAGTCATCAGGAGTTGAATGAATGGGGAAAAAAATACATGATGTCAATAACAACTCATAGAGGTTTGTATGAGGGTGAATAAATAATGACAGAATAACATTTTTGGTGTACTGTCCCTTTAAGAAAGTTAATAGGGTTATTTTTGGCTTAATGTTGAATTTTAATGTCCATGTCATACATTCTCTTTGCAAAAAAAAAAAAAATACAAATGTACATCTAGCTCCTATGAATGCTGGTGTAAATATGTAAAAAATGCTATATTTTTTTTTTCCAAACATAAATGTAAGTTTGTTTGAAATGACTAGTGCGACAATTTAAAATTCTAAACTCGGCTGGAGCCGCTAGAAAGCCTGGAGGCTAACATTATCTGGGAAGTTTACTTTTAAGTGCACATCCTGTCTAAAACTGCAGAATTTACCTTGGCTGCCCTTGATCACAATTAATCATGCATAGCATCAAAAAATGTCATCTTCGGACTGGGTGACAAGTTTCTGCCTCCGTAACTCCACCTGGTGCCACTGGTCCACGACAGGTCACCCCTTGTCTCTAAAGATCGCCGTAAAGTATGCTGGATCCACAACATGGCACCTTGTGGCTTTGAGTTTTATTTAGTCTCAGTGTTGGCCAGTTCTTCCGCACTCCAATGCCTCCACAGCTGCTACTTGTTGGTGCCCATCTGTTAAGGGTATTGTTTGTACTGTGTGCTTATCCCGACCTCATTACCAGCATCCTTCCCTTATACACTTTTGTTCTTTTTTTACTAAGGTGGAGTCTCAACGTCCAAACACAAAAAGGAGAAATTTTGCAGAAGCTCCGAGCTGCTCTATTTCATACAATGAAAGCATATAGTGACCAGGGACTTTCAAGCTCCAATAAGGGCAAACAGATACCACTAGAAGCACCATAAAGTATGGTAACTCTGGCAACAACTCATGCGCTATATTCCAAGTCTTCTGAAGTCATACTATAGCTTTTTGTGAGGAACAGGCGAATTTTAATTGCTATTCACTAATAATCTTCCATCCACAGTAGCATCCACAAGTATGAATGAGATTTGAGAGTCTCGCCAAAGTATAAAGCTATCATAAGACTTCATAAGACTTGCAATATAGTTCACAAGACATCGGACTGCTTTAAGACGACCATACAGGTTTGGAATTCAATTAGGGTTGATTAAATCATTTCAGAATTTATATTTTTGAGTGAACTATTCCTTTAAGTGCAAAGGCAAAATATTTTTTTTCCCTTTGAAGTAGCCTTTTCCTAGATAATTAATGCTAAATATAAAATGAATTCCTTCATTCTAGATATGTTTTATCAGTTGTTTACTGTGTCAGTGCAAAGTGTATTTACATTAATAGTCACAAAAGAAAACATAGAATGAATATTGGTATAATATGTGCCAAGTCTGCTAATATTAATAATGCTATTCAAGCAATTTGACTAGTGTAATGTTTAAACACTGGTAGGTTCATTTATTGACTGAGCACATTAGCTTTCTTATAGTAAGTTGGCAGGTGATTACTTGATCATATTTGAATAATCTCTGAAACACAGATAAGTTCAACTTTGCATAAAGCTTTATGGAGGTAAACACATCAATATATGTGTTACAGTCCTTTATCATGGCGTACAATATGACTGCAAAGTTGTAACTACACAAATTAATGCAAATGCAATAATGGCCTATCCTGTTTTATCATTTATTTCATTTTATTTTCCAGTCAGATTCACACAAGGAGTAATTCACCCAAAAATGAAAAAAATAAAAAATAAATAAATAATAAATCAGTCATGGTTACAACAATATTACTATAGAAAAATGATTCGGTAACTATAGTCTACAATATTACTATAGTTAAACCATGGTGAAACTATGGTATCTGTTCAGTAAAACCATAATAACCACAAAAATATGACTTTTAGTATCATAGTTTTCATTGTCATGAGTGTGGATTGCTTGTGAACCAGTGATAAAACGATTCAAGCTTTGCAAAGAAACTATTACTGAAGGATTTGGCAGTTAAAAACATGTGGATCCGATGCAAAACAGTAAGTAAATAGTTCCAATAACGAATATTTCAAATGTCATGACTGTTTGATAGTTTATGGTGCTGACGATGATGTGCAGTATGTGTAATGCCTGAAATGCAGTTTTATAATATTTGGGGTGTTGTTCATTCTCTTCCGAATTGGGCTGCACGATGTTAGCCAATCAGAACAGTGTGCATTTGCATTGAAGTTCCAAGGATGCACTTAGGCTAAAACCTCATACAGAGGGCCAGAGACAGGATGGAAAATGACATATATTACTATATTATGACTGTTTTAAAGAAAAGAAAAAACTTTACTAAGATTATTAGTGGGCCTCAAGGAAGACAATATAACTATAAAAAAAAGAGCATTACATGACCATTATGACCTTCATGACATGAAGAAAAAATACCGTAAGAATATTATTGAAAGTGTTATATTTACCAAATATTGTCATAATTTTATCAGAATAAGGTGTTACGGTGTGCATATCTTTTCAACATTCCAGCCAAATTAATTATGTAATGAAAGGGACATGCAAAAAAAAAAAAAACATATTTTCATTTCACCATTCACAGAACACACTGGCAACCACCTAGCAACACCCTAGTGACCACTCAGAATGCCCTAGCAAACATCCAGAAAATCCTAGCAACTGCCTAGGAACCACCAAGCAACACCCTAGAGACAACCCAAAACACCCTAGCATCTCTCTACCAACCACCAATCAATGCCCTAGCTATCACCCAGACACTGTAGCGACTGCCTAGCAACCACCCAGAACATGCTGGCAAACACTCAGAATGCCCTTTCAACCACCCAGAGCACCCTAGCAACCACCAAGCAAAGCCCAGTGACTACCTAGAACAACATAGCAACTGACTAGCAATACCCTAAAGACCGCGCCTAGAATACCCTAGAAACTGCCTTTTATTATGGTTCGCCATCTGGCTTTAATCAAACTTAAGAGCTTCTACAAAAACAACTTGCCCCTGATAATTTTTTATTAAACTATTTCTGTGCCAGGTCCCAGAGAGGTTTACAGTAGAGGTAATGAGGCCAATCTGCTTCAGTGACGCACGCATCATATCATCACTTGACAGGAAGTGACCCTGCTGTGCTTACAACTGTGGAGAGATATTTGGACGTATTTTATGTGTCAGAACTGTGACGATTCAATTACATTTCAAATATCACACCACTGAAATGTAGTTTAATCCTTGCTTAACCCTTATCATCACATGTCTCAGGACATTCAAGGACATGACTGTGACATAATCAGTGCACATATCTGCCATATTTAAAATAGATTATACATAAAGCAACACAAAGTAGAAATGTAAGATGAAGGTAGGAGGTAAGTTGAGGCATATTACAAGTGATAAAACATATAGTTCTTACTCTAAATTCTGGATGAATGAGCCATGTTCAAATCTTTTGTAAAGTGTCAATAAATGCACAAACAATTCCTTGAAATTCTAAGGCAGCATTGCATGTATTGCTTTGCTAGCTACTTTAAACCAAGCAATGCCCTAACGACCAGCCATAACACCCTTGCAACTACTTAAAAACCAACCAGAACTCCCATGCAACCACCAAGCAACCACATAGAAAACCCTAGCAATATCTTAGCGACCACCCAGAACACCCTGGCAACCACATAGCAACACCCTAGCGACCACTCAGTATGCCCTAGCAAACACCCAGCACATCCTAGCAACTGCCTAGCAACCACCCAGAACACGCTGGCAACCACTCAGAATGCCCTTGCAACCACCCAGAGCATCCTAGCAACCAACTAGCAATACCCTAGAGACCACATAGAATACCCTAGAAACTCCCTATCAACCACCAAGCAAAGCCCTAGTGACCACCCATAGTACCATATCAACCAGCTAGCAACCACCCAGAACACCACTGCAACCACCTAGCAATGCCCTAGCAACCACCCAGAAAGAACACCACAGCAACAGCCTAGCAATGCCATAGTGACCACTATGTATAAATGAACTGTCTTTATCTATCGGCAACGTTAAATGTCGGTTAACTTCAAACCCACGCTAAAAGTGATCGCAGGTATTTAGTGAATAAGATGAAGGTATTTGCCCTGAAATACCATGCGCAAAAATGGTGCAACTGTTTAGTGAATTTGCCCCTTGGTTTCCGCAGCGCAACATGAGTGAGAGAGGATTGTTTAGGTAAGCGCGTTTGATTACTCCCTCCGTAATGATACAAATGTAGAATTTTGTGACGCAACAGCGCTACTGGAAAATGTAGCGTGCTAGTACAAAAGCTAAAGGACTGTGAAAATAGTTGAGCTACTGGTACTCTACTCAAAAATGAAGTTAAGGTAGTAGCGTCCCTACTTAACTACTCAGCGAGTAGTTAACTACTCCCCAACTTTGGAGAGGTGATGCCTATGTAGAGCATTTCAAATTGGTCATTTATGAGGTTTCATTTCAGTTAGGATGCTGCCTTAATCCGGATGCACACTTTACGGTTTTTATGGTCCATTACGTTTAGGGATGTCACAATATATCGACATACCAACTATTGATCGGCACGTTATTTTATCGATATTAAAATTAGAAGTCCAGTTTGTGTGCTTTCTAATACACTCCGTTGTCCTTTGTTTAACAGTCTGGCATAATAGCATTTGGTGACCACAAGAGGGCGATATACCATTTACTGAAGCACACACAGGATGAGCTATTGAGTCACAGGGGATGGTAGTCCAAATTTTGGAAAGTTTTGGTACTTCTTCTTGCAGGTTACTGAAACAGTTGTAACTGCGCAAACTGAACGATTACAAATGGTGATGTAGCTTTGAATAGGTCTTTCTTTGAAGCTGTCAAACCATAAAACAACATACTTGTAACTGAAAATATATTCTGTAGGCTATATGAAAGATACATGTTCACAATAGATCATCCAGTGTTTGCTAGAGTAAATAATCTTTGTAAAGAAAAAAAAAAGAAAAAAAAAATCCATATATATATTGATAATCATCGGGAAAAACTTCCGATTATCGATGCGTGAAAAGGCATCGATCCCAAGCATTTTTACGATTGTTGCTTGTCAGATTTTCCGATATTATCCCAGAGAGATCTTTGGTAAAAGCCATTGTAACATTATCTCAGTCTGTATGATATAAACCGTAGCCAAGCCTTTGGTCCCGATCATCCCGACTGATAGCGCTGACTAGGTGTTTTATCTCATCTGGACATTGTAGAAGCAATGACTACACACATGCAAGGCAAAATTTTCAGCACTGCCTAAACTTCGTTAAAGGCTAAGACTGATTGCAAAGGCAATTAATCAGCCATCGGTGAACATCCAAAAAAAATATATATATCTTTACAATCCCAAACATTCGTCTCAGCCCAAAAACCATGGCCAAATTTGTACAGTGTGAACAAGACATCAGGCAGATGTATGTTTAAACAGTAGACACCAAATATGAAGTGTTCTAGATTTTCTTTCCTATTGTCCTAATATATGTTGTGTCAATCCCATAAATCTTGTCAAAAGCACACTTTGGTGAAACGTTAACGTTTATTGCGATGACGCTTTCATGGTACCAATTTTCGAACCTAGAACAATAGCATCTACTCTGCGGCTGCATTTCATTGATCTTTTTTGACAAGGTCTTTAGCTAGCAGCCCTTTAATGATTACAAATAATGTTGCTAGTAAAGGCTTTTTCACATTATTCACTGCAAAGAGTCATAGACTATCCAGGGCGTATTAGTAAATAGCATAATTTCAGCAGTAATCTGTGACAGTGACAACATCAGTGTCTCTGTTTTATGTGCATGACAATTGAAAAGCTTATTCAACAATATTCCTGGCACATTCTGTCTTCTACTTCTAGATTAAAAAGTAGTGGACCATGAATATCTATTATATTCTTACATTTCACATTAAAAGGCTAAATTAATCTTCAGAGGGACAAAGTATACTCTATTGTGTTCCAAACGCTACTGTAATTCTCATGAATTTATGCTAAACTCTAGTAATGACATACAGTAAATATATCAAGAAAACAAGATAACATGTTTAAGTCTTTGAACATGCTGTAGGAAGAGCAAAAGACGCTGTATCTTTTCAGATAAAGCGTTTGTTTTTCTAATATCGCACTATGCTTTATTTGAGGATATCCTTTTTAAAGGCACAGTTCACCTTAAAAATGAAAGTTCTCTCATCATTTACCAAATTTATTTCATTCCAGATGTGTATGATTTTCTTTCTTCAGTAAAACACAAAAAATATTTTTAGAAGAATATCTCAGCTCTGTATGTGCATACAATGCAAGTGAATGGTGACCAGAAATTTGAAGGTCCAGAAAGCATATAAAGGCAGCATAAAAGTAATCCATATGACTCCAGTGGTTAAATCCATATCTCCAGAAGCGATATGATAGGTGTGGGTGAAAAACAGATCAATATTTAAGTTTTTTTTTTTTTTTATTATAAATCTACTTTCAAACAGCCCTTCTTCTTTTGTTTTTGGCCGATTCCCATTTTTTTGTGCACATTGCCACCTACTGGGCTGCTGTGCAAATATGATTTATTTAGTCTTTTTTAATTTCATTATCCCTGCCTTTTATTTCCTTTTATTTCCTCCCTGCCAAGTAGGTGACAATATAATAAATTTATTTTTCAGGTTGGTCCACTTAAAGCACTTGTCATAAAGCCAGGCAATGCCTTTGGCAATAAGGTAATTGGCTCATGTAATTAAAATATATAAATAAATAAAAAGAATAAATCCTGCAGCCTTCATGTTGAGTGCTACAATTCTCCATTCATTCTTTTTTACCTTTCATTATTATTATTTTTTATTATTATTATTATTATAATTTTTGTACGTATCACCACTTCCTTATCCTGTCCCTGACAGAGATTACCAAATTATCAACAATCCACATATGGGCATTAATAATTTGGTTTATATAAAGTATAAACGTTTTTTGTAAATTAAACTTGCATGATTGTCTTCATTTACATCGTTCTAGTAGTAATTAAAAAAATCTATTAAAATATTTCTCGTAAATACATAAGAATGCTAAAAAAAAAAATCTGGGTTTGTTGGTCTGTATAACACAGTTTATAGATACGGGTATGGAAGGAGGAGACGGGGAGAAGTGACACGCTTCAGGTAGGCTTTTATTCTCTTCCTTCAGCCCATTTGAGTGCAACCTACTCAGGGCTTTCTTATTTGTCATTTCAGTGCTACAAAATTCTTAATAAACTTCTCGAACACGTCAGCTTTACAATAATAATAATAAAACACACAATAAGGTACGCCAGTCACAGCACTCTGGTCTTGATCTCTCTCTGCCTCTCTGGTGTGTTTGGGCTGCTTTAAAGGTCTCTCCCCGCTATCACTGTAACAAGAAACAGCTGTTAGAAATCATGTCAACCAGCTTGACGAGCCACACCACTCACTCTCTCCTGCAAACAGACACACCCCATCACAACATACCCCCACCACCCGGCTCAGGCCGGGGCAACATTCAGCCTGCCAACTCCAAATTTATTGAGAGAAAGTTATCCACAACCATCTGTGCCCCTAGTCTTTGGATCGCCTCATATTTGAACAACTGAAATGCCAGGTACCAACGGGTGTTCCGCGCATTGGTATCCTTCATGCGGTGGAGCCACTGAAGTGGGGTGTGATCTGAACAGAGGGTGAAGGCCCACCCCAGCAGGTAGTAGCGGAGGGTGAGGACAGCCCACTTGATTGCTAAACACTCCTTTTCAATGGTGCTGTACTTAGTTTCACTCAGCGAGATTTATCAATTAATGTATAGCACCGGACATTTCTGCCACTCCACCTCCTGCACGAGCACTGGCCCCACTCAGCCCACGAGCATTTAAAAGTGGTCCCCCACAAATGGCAGATTTCACTTTTAGAAAAGCCTGTCGGCATGTCTACGTCCACTGGACCGGATTGGGAGCCCCTTTTCTAGTAAGATCAGTCAGTGGGCTGGTGAACTAGGCACAAACCTTCGGTAGTAGCCAGCCAAAGAAATTGTCTCACTTACTTTTTGGTCTTGGGCACTTGCTTCATTTGCCCCGCCCGCCGCAGCTATCTCAGGATGTTGCATGTGCCGCCTCCTACCACTATACTATAAATTAGGATATCAACTAGATAAGTAACAGCCGTTCCGGTAACAGCCGTCTGCATGTTCATGAGAGAGTCGAGTTCCGGCATATGATGTAGTCGTAGCATAAGATCCGGTGATAAGTGATGAACCATTGAATTAAGATGAGCTGCCTGGAAGAGAGCTTCCCGACGGCACTTCTGGACGAATGACTAGGTTGTATTTTCTTTTGTTTGAGTGTCCTTCCTCACTTGATACAACCTGTCTTTGATCATTGAAAATCCAGGCTTGAGCTGTTGACCAACGATTACTCTCACTTCGTCAAATGTGTGTTTCAGGGACTCTAGAGGGAAATCCCCTTCAGGAAACTTCCTGTGTTCCTTGTGTTAATTTGATACCTCCCCAGCCATAGCATCGCATGTCAAACACAGAGGCATTGTTTCACAGGACCCACCCACACATATTTCCCTTGAAAAATTCTTGAAATCAGGCCAATTCATTCCCAAAATTTGTGGGTGGGTGATGGGTATTAACTGTGGCATCCACTCTATGTTTTTCCCCTGAAGGGTATCTCAATGGTAACCACCAGATACTTGTGAATATCCCTGTGCACACATCACACCTTCACCTTATTATTTGTGCCCAATATCCCGTCTTGTACCAGATGTTGGTGGATGGAGGTTTGGTATCAGCCCGAATCAACCAAAGGTTGATATGTATCCCCCTTGGTACTCACTGGTATCAGATACGCCCCAGCTTGATCGGGGATAACCTGTGGAGCGTTGGGGACCCGGACCAGAGTGCCCACCTCCATTACTGGACACTGGTCCTTGGAGTGCCCTGGCTCCCTGCAGGCTCCACACCAATGGGACTGGGCTCATCAACCTGAGAGAGATAGCAGAGAGAGATAAGTTTAGCAGGGGGAGAGAGAGAATGAGAATCTGCTTTGGTTGTTCCCAGAAACACCATCATGCAGTCCTCTGCCAACTGGACACCGGACAGTGACACTGGACACACTCTGACATGCCACGAGGATGCTGGTTGATGAACTACACCAGTGTCACCAGATCTATGATTTGCTGGGTGCCGTGGCTCCTTTCAGCCAGCAACCATTTCTGGCAAGCGTCTCGGAACTGCTGCGTGAAGGCGAACGGGCAGTCTTGCCTTCCCAGCCTCAGGGAATTGAAGTGTTGGAGACACTGTCGTCTATGACCGACCCGCTGCATGATTGCTCTCTTTACACAAGGAGGTTAGCAGCGGGGAGTTGTTGAGCCACTAGTTGTGCTTCCCCGGAGAGCAAAGGCAGTAAGCGGGCTGCCCACTGGTCAGGCAGCCATCTCCACACCAAGATCAAGGTCTCTCCCCACTATCATTGTGACAAGAAACTGAAAAGAGCTGTTAGAAATCATGTCAACCAGCTTGATGAGCCACACCACTCCCTCTCTCCCACAAACAGGCACATGACCATGCAGTCTGGTAATATGATTTTTATTTTTAATTTAATGCAAGCCACACTGGGTTCAAAACCAGACTGAATACTGAATATACCAATTTTTGTTTTCCCCAAGCAAAATTGGTATATACAGCTATACGGTCAATTTCATCCTGATTATGCACTTTAGCAAATATTTTTTTCTATTAACTTTTTTTTTCTTTTTTTTTTATATTGACCTTTTAAAACATTATTCACTGCATAATGCATAATACCCAGTCCTAAAAATCACATTTGTCTTTTTGCCTCATTACTAGGGATTACATATGCAGTTTGTGTTATTGCTTTGGGTGCTGTTATTAAAGGCTTGATGAAAGATGTACAACCAGCATTTGCTCTTCCCTTTAATTTAGTATTGGAACTCATTTGTAAAAGGTCTCTCAGGTCTCACAGTCTCAGAGCACCTGTTAAACTGCAATGAAGATTTGTGTTTCAAATAGGACAAATCTCTTGCTTGCTGATTAAAGGCTACTCAGCAACCAATCTGCTGTATATTTTGAGCACAGTTTGATAATGCTCGTAACAATTCTGGAATTGTATATGGAGTGACTGAGGAGCATTAAAAAATTACTGCATTAGGGACTACTAATTCATTGTTACAAGGATCGCATGGGAGAAACAAATACATTAAAAGAAAAACAATGAAAAGTGGCATTATTGGTAAATTCTTGTCAACTTAAAGTTAAAATCTGTTTTATGTCACATTATGGCAGGTTCCACTATGACAACCTACCCCATATACAGTAGTGTGACAACATAATGATACAGGAAGAGCACCAGATTAGAATTTAAGCAAGGTCTTTAAGGTTATTCAGATTTTAAAATGTTTAGAATATTCCATCGTAATAAGCAAAACCAAATAAAAAAAGGGAAAATTATGTCATTTGGTAATACGACATCTACATCCAGATTTGTTTTGAATTCAGTCTCACTATATTTAGTTCTATTTTCTCTTTGACTGAAGTTATATGACCATGGAACAAGTGCTGGGTTGATATAATTTCCAGCAAACCCCCCTCACAGCCACTTTTAAAAGAAATAGGCACATATTAAATTAAGTTTTCATAGATCACTTTTCAATGCACTTTAAAACAAACAAGGACATGAGTAAAATGAGGAACTGTGCTCATTTTGAATGTCCAGGTAATGGTGTCTTAAGACAGAACAATGTGTGTGTGATTACAATTATGATAAAACAATCCTACACAAATTACATCGTATTACAGTTCCAGGGGAATAATTATTTAGGGAAATGGTGCATGCTTTCCTCTTGAAACACAGTGAACTAATTATGATCCTTTGATCTAAGTGATGCTGATAGACTCGTTAATCCAACACTTAACAATACACACAGACTTTACTTATTTATTTGTTTTTCGCATTTCATGTCCATCGTCTTTTTAAGTAGATGTTGTCTTAATTGTTAGAATTAATTTCTTTTGAAAATCTAAAACCTTAGAAATGTGTTGTACGAACGTTCATTTATAGCCTCGGCTCTCAACAAATACATTTTGCTGGGTATATATTTAGCCATGTTTAAATCGTTTGATTCGAAATAGAAGTTCAGCTGGATATACGTTAAATAAAAATGTATAAAAACACATTGTAATCTGACATTCACTAATAATCGCACACAACGCTTGGGTACTTGTGTGCGCAAAAATGTAATTGTGAAACATTTCTTATTCAAACTTTACATCAAGTGTACTTTATGCCAGAGGTGGGGGACTCGAGTCGCAAATTTAAGGACTTGTGACTTGCTTGACTAAATTAAGAAAATGACTTGACTTGACTTTGACTTTGACTTGAGAACCAGTGACTCAAGACTTGACTTGACTTGAGCAGCATGACTCGACAATGACTTGAATGATTTTTATTGGTATTATTTTTAATAATTTATTATAAACAATAATGAAATGTGTTTAAAAAATGTTGCGACATCAATTAATTCATATGCAAAAATGTAAGCCCACCAGCACCACTGAACTGCATCTGCACAGTTAACGCTGTGCTCACAACATGCCAAAATGACAGATGATTTTCGAGTTCCCAAAATAATATCCTTTCAATATAAAGATTTCGAAATGGACCGTGTGAATTAAAAAAGTATGAAAACATGCAATACAAAAATAACCACCACAACCTCGAATTTCATCAAGACATTTCAAAAGCTACAAGAGAAGTAAATAATTTAATTATCATTTCATTACCCAGAAAGATTAATATGTAAATTACTGTTCAATTGTTTGAGGTTGTCAGTAAATTAAAATGTTTCACGATTAATCTCATGTTTCGTAGCGTGAGAAGTTTGAAATGACCCGACATTGCCTCTAAATGTGTGTGTTCCTTTTCTAAACCTTCTCAACAGTCAATAATATACCATAACCATTTGTTGGCAATATAAATACATAACAGGCAGATTTGCAGTCACAGACGACTCATGACAAATCCAAGTGCTCTCATAGTGATTATAACTTCTGAAGTCTTTAACTAAAGCCCTTGAATGCAATACATTTATGACTAATTGTTTATTTCAAAAAATTAAGCTCTATTTATTTTAGTACTGTGGCTTGACTCGACTTGACTTTCTTGAGGTGAGTCACTGACTTGACTTGCTTGATTTGTCTGCACTGCACTTGAGACTTGACTTGAGACTTGACTTGAGACTTGATGGTTAAGACTTGAGGCTTGCTTGTGACTTGAACTTGTGTGATTTGCTCCCACCTCTGCTTTGTGCACATACCTATGTACTTCCCCTTGTTCTAATGTTGATGCATTTAGAGTCTCACAGTTCTCATCCAGGCAAAGAATAACAATATTATTAACCAAATTTTAATCAAAATGATCAGTTGTATTGTCAGGAAAAAAGTATTTGGATGGGGCAGGTCGTCAACTTTTTTTGTTGTAATTTTGTAGAATATATTACTTCCATTTCATGTTGGCCACAGCAATGGTTTGATATTTGTGTATGTTTTTGCTTCACAATTGTACAGTGAAACATTTGTCTGTGTATGTGTTTTGTTTTCTCTCTGTGTGTTTTCTGTTTCAGGAGCCTGCTCCCATTGGTTCCTCCATTTGCCTTTGTTCCAGCCAATCACTGCCTGTCTTCTGTGATCAACCAATCGCACATGGAGTCCTGATATCTCCTAAGACTATAAGATCCAAGATGGCTGTGTTATGAGGGGACCTGTTTTGTATTGCTTGTGGATTTTATTGACAAGCCTCTCAGTTTGTTTTCTGTGCTTTGTTTTCTTCTTTTGAATTTGTAAGGTCCTTGGACCTTTCTGGATGCATGTTATATTTTTGAATTGGGAATAGATTAGGAGCTGTGCACATGCTGCAACATGTAGATCTTAACACTGTCTAGTAACACCAGGTAAGGAGTGGTTGCCACCAATTGTAAGTTTTTGTTTTCGCTAGAGAAGGCAGATTTATTTTGTGTTTTGCCTTTTTGGTTATTTGGTTTTTGGTTTTCCTTGTTTATTTTTGTTGGCAACACTCTCGTTCCCTTTTCACCATTTTTTTGTGTTTTCTTTTGTTGGATCATATGTATGTAAATGCATTGAATTATTCTCAGTAACGCCTGCTTAAGCTTTCTATTTATTTACACAAGGTTGTTCTAGTTGGTTCTGTTCTGGTTTGTTGATGTCCCTTCAATACCCCTAGATTAATAGGGATGTAACCTATGCTTTTAAATGGTAGTTCCATTGTGACAACTTACCCCATGTAGTGTGACAACATGCCACATTAATGCTAAGCCATTGGGTCATTTCGAGTCAACTCAACATTTTATTTTAGATGTAGTTTTTATTTGTGAAATATAACCTTAAATGATGATGAAAGCCAAAATATTGTATTACAATATATGCCATATTTACTGAGTAATCCATTATTTTATTTAAGGGGAGTCAAAATATTAATAAAAAAAAAAATTCCAAAACTACAGGTACAAAAATAAGAGATGGGAAGGTCTATTACTGAAACCAGTTGATTTCAGCACCTTGTGGCATTATATGCCAATGCCATTGTACACAAAAGAGCCAAAACATTATGATCAGCTGCCTAATATGCTGTTGGTCCTCCACGTGACCACAAAACCGCATCCGACCAGCCAAGGCATAGTCTCTACAAGGCCCCTGAATATGTCCAGTGGTATCTGGCACCAAGACATTTGCAGTTGATCATTTAAGTCCTGTATGTTGCTTGGTGGATCACCGTTAATCGAACTTGTTGGTCCAGCACATCCAACTGCTTCTCAGTCCGATTGAGATCTGGGAAATTTGGAGGCCAGGGCAACACCTTGAACTCTTCATCATGTTCCTCAAACCATTCCCAAACAATGTGTGCAGCGTGCATTATCCTGCTGAAACAGGCCACCACTATCAGGGAGTACCATTGCCATGATGGGGTGTACCTTGTCTGCAAGGATTTTTAGGTAGGTATCACGTGTCAAACTGACATCCGCATGAATGGCTGAAACCTAATGTTTCCCAACAGAACATTGCCCAGAGTATCACACTCCTCCTACTGGCTTGTTGCCTTCCCACAGTGCATCCTGGTGCCATCACCATTCCCAGGTAAACTGCGAAAGGTTTTGTAAACTAAAGAAAATGGGTGACCTTCTTCCACTGCTCCAAAGTCCAGATCTGACGCCCATGTGCCCATTGTAGACCCATTCGATGGTGAACAGTGGTCATCATGGGCACTCTGACCGGTCTGCGGCTACACAGCCCTATACGCATTAGGGTGCGATGCACTGTGTGTTGTGACACATTCCTCTCGTAACCTTCATTAAAATTTTCTGTGACTTGTGCCACAGTTGACCTTCTGTCGGTTTGGAACAGATGGAATAGCCTTCATCTCTCTCGCACATCGATGAGCCTTGGGTGCCCAACAACTGCTGCCAGTTTGTGGTTTGTCCTTCCTCGGACCACTATTGGTAGGTACTCACCACTGCTGAGCAGGAGCACCCCACAAGCCTTGCCATTTTAGAGATGCTCTGACCCAGTCGTCTGGCGATAAAAATGTGGCCCTTGTCAAAGTTGCTCAGGTCTTTACTCCTGTCCATTTTTCCTGCATTCAACACAATGACTATGACAACTGATTGTTCGCTTACCATATAATCTACACAGACCTTGACACGTGGCATTGTTAGGAGATGATTAACATTTCCGCTTGCCTTGTGAGTGTTCATAATGTTTTGTCTGATCAGTGTAAAGTGTTGTTTCACCCAAGTTGGAGTGTCTATAATTCCATAAGTATTAAAGATATCTTTATATTGTTTTAGATTCTGGTTCTGAACAAGCTTTCCTTTTTGTAACTTAATTTTCAAGTACCTATGTGGTTAAGTCGCAGAAGTATGGGGCTCTCAATGTGGCTCCAGCCATAAATTGTTTAATTTTACAAATTTTCAATGTTCGAAAACCAAATGTGGGTCACATGGTAAGAAACTTGTGTGTGTGTGTGTGTGTGTGTGTGTGTGTGTGTGTGTGTAATATATATTAGACCTGTGTAAAAATAAAACAATGATGCTTTCTAAGGTTTTTTTTTTTTTTTTTTACCTGTAGCTTTGCTCCAAAATAATCAAAGTATAGGTCTCTGTGGGACAATAATGTGCATTTCCCAATCTGTGGACATTTTTCATCTATCCATTGAAAATATAAATGTCGTAATCAGTGGACTCAATTATCCAATGAAAAGTAGGGAATCTCAATGTAGTAGCCAAATCATGTTAAGTGGTTGAAAAACTTCCATACCAGTTTGAAAATACCCACTGATTTGGGAAACAGACATTTTGTTCTGCAGAGACACAAGTCTCGAAAAATCTTTATAAAAATAATAATTTTTTTTTCTTCTTCGGAAAATGTATGAACAAAATCAGAAATTTCAGCAGTGAAATTTGGTTGATTTTACATGAATCAACCCTAATTTAAGGTATGCATCTATATATGACTTTAGAAAATAAAACTACCCCAACAAATATTTACTGGAGAAATAAGTGTGAGAACTAGCTCCAGTCATTCTTAAATCTATTTGTATGTAAATTCTTGCATTCAATTCAATTGGGCAATTAATGTAGAAATGGATTAACAAATGATTTTCAGAGAAATTGCCCAGTTAATGTAAAGATGTAGTCTTGTGTTGTTGAAGTAATCATGTGGTGCCACAATATCAGTTTACAATTATTCTGGTGCATTCCATTACTTGAACTGGCGCTATTAGCAACATAATAGGTTTTTATCATTAAAACAATTCCAGTATGTGTTCCTTGCAGCCATCAACACTTGGAGCTACACAGTTTCCCATATTTCTACATCATTCCTGGTATGGCTAAAATTAAGTCATTTTCCAATGCATTTGGGATTGCCACTCAGAAGTCCAATCTGTGTGTTATCTTCCTAGCACACACCAACTCGATAAAATAAATACTCAGTGACTGACACAGTCACTGTCTATGATCAATATATAGCCAGCAAGATGGATGTAATATTCCTTGTTCTGTTTTCATTTGTCACTCCTACAGAAAACATTGTTAATACTTTGCTGATAAAATAAGCAGTGTACAATTAAATGCTCACAAACATCTACAAGACTCTTAAATTCTGCAGTAAACCTCAGAGTGATGGGGCTGGAGAGAAAATATTTTTTGTTTGGCTTTAGGCAGCAAGACGCAACATAATGCGCAGATCAATTATAATTATTATTATTATTCCATTTTGGGATTTCCAATGTTATTGTCTTTCATTATTTTGTTTGCAAAAGTAGAAACCTGAATTGTTGATCTTTTGTGTTGTTATTGGTGGACAAATATAGAACTATCCCTTTAACCAATTCTATGCTATTTGCACAAGTATTGAGTTTTTGTAGAGCCATTGTTTTCCATAAAGGTCTTAGTCTTTTGGGCTGTTCTCTCTTTTTTTCAAAAATGTTCAGGTTGGTCGAATGATGCTAGTGTACTGCAATTTTCAAACGGAGTCACCAATTCCCATTGGGACTGAGATCAGGGCTTTGACTGGGCAACTGTAGGACGTTGCTACCTTTTTGTTATTGAGCCACTAGAAGGTTTATTTGACATTATGCATCGTATTGTTGCCTTGCTGAAACATAACCTTTCTCCAAATGTTTTTATTTTAATATTTAGGAGGATATGGTGATGAAGATATATATTTATCCCCTTTTCTCCCAATGTTGATATTCCCAATTCCCACTATTTTAGTTGGTCCTCGTGGTGGCACGGCTACTCGCCTCAATCCGAGTGGAGGAGGACAAATCTCAGTTGCATATGCTTCTATGACAGTCAGTGTGTGCATTTTATCACGTGGCTTGCTGTGCATGACACCGCGGAGACTCCTCATGTGGAGGCTCATGCTAAATGCCGTGATCCACACACAACTTGCCACACGCCCCATTGAGAGCGAGAACCCCTAATCGTGACCTCAAGGCGTTTACCCCATGTGACTCTACCCTCCCTAGCAACCAGGCCAATTTGGTTGCTTAGGAGACCTGGCTGGATTCACTCAGCCATAAAATATAATTTCATGAAAAAATAAAAGTTACAGTGAGGCACTTACGCTGCAATTTACACCGGGCACTTCTGCAATGCATTCCGGCTCCGACAAGGTTTTGCTCCATCCTCCACGTGGCATCATATCCCACCGGGAGCATTTGAGAAGCAGAGTGCTGCGAGGCAGCTGTATTAACAAGATCACGAGATCAACAAACGAACTACTTTGCCTGTCCGATGTTGACTTGTATTTTGTATTTTTTCCTTGATTTTTGGGGTTCTACCATGGGTAAGTTGGCTAAATGTTTTTTTTTTTGTCCGGTTTATTTGTGTTTATTGTTGTGTTTATTGTTGTTATGAATACAATCGGGAGTCTGCACAGGGAGTTTTATTTTGAAATTGACCAAATGTTCTAACCTTAATATTGTATTTGAACTGTGTGGCTTGGACGGGGCATCCGTCAAAAATAGACAAGGTGCCTATCTTTAGTGAAGAAGTGTAGAGAGCTGCTTCTGGGATGCTTCTGAAATGCGCCGTGGAACGTCTGGTGGAATAACAAGCATTGACGAGTTGCCGCGATCAGCTCCGGTGGCTGCTGTGGAGCCGGAACGTGCCGCAGAAGCACCTCGTGTTACACTGGTAAATTGGGACGATTTTTGGAGGGTTTAAAGGCAGAAATGTGAAGCTTAGAATTTTAGAAAAGCACTTAAATTTTACTGTAAAAGCTAATTTATTATTTGGGCTGTAAAGTTTAGTTTTTACAGTCATTTTAGGGTTTAATGTTTGTCGACATTACATTGTCTTCACAACAAAGTTGTAAAATTGGCTATAACTTTACACTAAAAAGGTTTGTAAGTGATTTTACCACACTAAAATCATGATAACACACATATTGTTTATGTCTTGTGGCTATACTTTTGTAATAGTAAGTATTTTAATATTTACGGATTGGCTCCATTCACTTCCATTGGAAGTGCCTTAATGGAACCCACATTTTTTTAAAAGAAAAGTAGGGGAAAGTCAAAATAGTTTTTTGTGGTAATCAATATTATTCCATTAATGCTGTTGACTGAGCTTAACTTAAAGCTGGGGTATTCCTTTAAGAGTAAAAATATCATTTGTTTTATAAATGTGTAAAATGATGAATCATCCAAGGCTTTAAAAAAACTTTTGCAAGGCACTCTAACTTTAGATAGTGTAGAGGGTAATGTGGTATCCGCCATCATTTACCATTGCATTGTTCTAATCCAACAGCATGAAAGTGTGAGATGTAATTTCTATTGTCCTTCAGAGGCCATTACAGCGTCTAACCCAATAAGGTAATTGACTCTGTTCTGGGCTTTGGGGAATATAGCTGCATACAATTTCCTCTCAGCGTGTGCAAGAGATGTCTGGCTGAAATACCAGCACTGCCTGGCTCAATTGAGGCAACCTCTTGAAACAGATTGTGGCCTTTTAGCAATGCACTCTTACAAAACATCCAATTTAAGTGATTGTGCTCCGAATTGGTTCCGCAAGTTACACTGCCTTTGCATTTTCAAAGTGGAAATCAGGTTAAAGCATAATTCCACTTTAGCCTCATCCTGCTTAGGGTTTAATTAGTGGTGCTTGCTAAGGCAAGAATCACTATTACTATTGGTCATACTTAGGGTTAGGGATTTTCACAAGCCACTAAGCCTAGGTATTAAACTTTGGTGCGCAACTTATCCCACATGGTTTGTGCTATGAACATGAGTGATACCTCAAATCATGAAGCTTGTTGAGGATAGATGTGCTAAGCATTGCTTTACTCTTCTAAGCAATCAGACACTATGATTTTCATCTGGCGGTGAATAAAATTGGCCAAAAAAAATAAAAAATCCCGTAGACATTAAACAGGAACCAAGTCATTTCAACAAGTTTTGCTCTAGTACACAGCACATTTTCTATTTTTCTGAACATGCAGAAATTTATGAGATTGCAATTTTTCCTTCACTTTTGTTTTTATCTAGGAATAGACTGAATATATGTAGAATAACATCTGTAAATTACATTTTAATACACATGTAATTGCCTTATTAATAGCCCATCTATGAAGACCTTTGCAAGATACATGGAAGTGCTTAAGTATTTGATCCCTTATTATTCTAAAAACATACAGCAGTGATCATGCAGTAGATCAACTATATAATTACATTGTAATACATGTGTTATGTATACAAGACCCTTAAGAGCCCATCTATGTAGATATTTGCAAAATGTATTGAGGTTTTTAAGTATTTAATCGCTTATTCTAAAAAAAAAAAAAAAAAAAAGCAATAGTGACTATGCAGTGGATCGACTGTGTAATTACATTGTAATACATATGTAATTACCTATAGCAATAGCCCATCAATGAGGACATTTACAAGATTCATGTAGGTGTTTAAGTGTTTAATTCCTTATAATTATAAAAACAAACTGTAGTGACCATGCAGTAGATCAACTGTATAATTACATTGTAATACATGTGTAATTATGCATACAGATACCCTTAATATCTCATCTATGAGGGCATTTGCTAAATGTATGGAGGTGTTTTTTAATCTCTTATTATTTAAAAACATACAAGAGTGATTATGCAGTAGAATAACTGTATAATTACATTGTAATAACTATGTAATTACATATACTGTAAGAGAACACTTGCCAGATATACTTTCAGGAGGTGTTTAAAATGTATTGCTTATTTTTCTATAAATCAGAAATGTGATCATACAACATATTAAAATGGCATGTACAATAAATGTATCAGAATACTGCCAATCATTTTCACCATCTTCTGTGGGTTTTTCTTATGGTCAAACCCACAACTTAATGTGCTTACCATAATAATACAGATTGTTTTTGTTTTTGTCATTTGTAGCATGATTTTAAGGAACATTTTAGGGAACCATTGACCTTTTAATTGCAGGCCTGCTGCATTTCACCTAGGGAAAAAATCGTCTCTAGATGCAGAATATATTTCTTCCAGTCTTCCAATGAAGACACCATTATTTAAGAGGGAACACTCATCGGTTGTAGCTAAATCTGTCATTTTAATATCAAGTCCCCAATAGAATCAATGTGAGGTTTCTAAATGACTTTCACTGTATGTAATAATACAGTCGAACATTGAGTCGAGCAGGCAGACAAATCTACAAGCCAAAAGCTGGATGCAAACACGATTAATAATATAATAGATCATAGATATAATAATAATGATAAGAGACAGTGTTATCATATCAGCATTTTTAAATGCCAGGGCATGACCTCAAATATCCATGTGTTAGATGGGGAAAAGAGGAAAATCTTTATAATAAAATGGAAATAGTCTGTGGTCAGGGATGTCACATGTCATTGGTGGGTTGTGATGAATGACCTCAGTTGCCTTAAATAGATCTTGCCCTGTTTTGACAATTAATCATTTTGAAGCATCAAAAAACTGTAAATTTAAAATTATTGATAACATAGAATATAAGGGTTGACTAACAATACAATTCCAAATGAAAATACAGATAAACAGATAACTTATGCAGTTATTATTTTTATTCTTTTTTAAGTTTTTTATATTTAGATTTTTTTTTTATATATACAATATGTCAATTTGGTTTTCAGTGGCATTGCGTAGGTTGTAATTTTAACATTAAAGGTGCAAAAAGCCTGATATGATTAATCTTTGTTTAATTTTTACATCACAAAAACATCACAAAAACCTGCTGTTTTAACAGGGGTGTGTATACTTTAATATCCAATGTATTTTATTTAGACTTTTATAGTTAGTCAACCCTTATATTCTATGTTATCAATAATTTTAATTTACAGTTTTTTGATGCTTCAAAATGATTAATTGTCAAAACAGGGCAAGATCTATTTAAGGCAACTGAGGTCATTCATCACAACCCACCAATGACATGTGACATCCCTGACCACAGACTATTTCCATTTTATTATAAAGATTTTCCTCTTTTCCCCATCTAACACATGGATATTTGAGGTCATGCCCTGGCATTTAAAAATGCTGATATGATAACACTGTCTCTTATCATTATTATTATATCTATGATCTATTATATTATTAATCGTGTTTGCATCCAGCTTTTGGCTTGTAGATTTGTCTGCCTGCTCGACTCAATGTTCGACTGTATTATTACATACAGTGAAAGTCATTTAGAAACCTCACATTGATTCTATTGGGGACTTGATATTAAAATGACAGATTTAGCTACAACCGATGAGTGTTCCCTCGTAAATAATGGGGTCTTCATTGGAAGATTGGAAGAAATATATTCTGCATCTAGAGACGAAAAGGAGGAAACACTTAGCATTGATTTTTTCCCTAGGTGAAATGCAGCAGGCCTGCAATTAAAAGGTCAATGGTTCCCTAAAATGTTCCCTAAAATCATGCTACAAATGACAAAAACAAAAACAATCTGTATTATTATGGTAAGCACATTAAGTTGTGGGTTTGACCATAAGAAAAACCCATAGAAGATGGTGAAAATGATTGGCAGTATTCTGATACATTTATTGTACATGCCATTTTAATATGTTGTATGATCACATTTCTGATTTATAGAAAAATAAGCAATACATTTTAAACACCTCCTGAAAGTATATCTGGCAAGTGTTCTCTTACAGTATATGTAATTACATAGTTATTACAATGTAATTATACAGTTATTCTACTGCATAATCACTCTTGTATGTTTTTAAATAATAAGAGATTAAAAAACACCTCCATACATTTAGCAAATGCCCTCATAGATGAGATATTAAGGGTATTTGTATGCATAATTACACATGTATTACAATGTAATTATACAGTTGATCTACTGCATGGTCACTACAGTTTGTTTTTATAATTATATGGAATTAAACACTTAAAAACCTACATGAATCTTGTAAATGTCCTCATTGATGGGCTATTGCTATAGGTAATTACATATGTATTACAATGTAATTACACAGTCGATCCACTGCAAGGTCACTATTGTTTTTGTTTTTAAGAATAAGCTATTAAATACTTAAAAACCTCAATACATTTTGCAAATATCTACATAGATGGGCTCTTAAGGGTCTTGTATACATAACACATGTATTACAATGTAATTATATAGTTGATCTACTGCATGATCACTGCTGTATGTTTTTAGAATAATAAGGGATCAAATACTTAAGCACCTCCATGTATCTTGCAAAGGTCTTCATAGATGGGCTATTACTAAGGCAATTACATGTGTAATAAATGTAATTTACAGATGTTATTCTACATATATTCAGTCTATTCCTAGCTAATAAAAAAAGGTGAAGGAAAATTGCAATCTCATAAATTTCTGCATGTTCAGAAAAATAGAAAATGTGCTGTGTACTAGTGCAAAACTTGTTGAAATGGCTCCTGTTCTATGTCTATGGGATTTTGTTTTTTGCTTTTTTTGGCCAATTTTATTCACCGCCAGATGAATAAATAGTGAAATAGTACACACCTGTCTTCACCTGAAGTGACTCTGATTAACTCCAAATAAATCTCAGATGTTCTTGTAGGATTTTTCTGCCATTTGTTCTTGGTTGCATGCTACTACAAGAGCCGTGGTCCACAAAGAGCTTAAAAAGCATCAACGGGATCTCATTGTTGAAAAGTATCGCTCCAAAAAAAAAAAAAAAGGTCCAAGGCATTAGATATAACATGGACACAGTGAAGACAGTCATCAACAAGTGGAGAAAGTATGGCACAACAGTGACATTATTGAGAACAGGCGGAGAAGTTGAGGAGAAGACAAAGAAAAAACCATATAGCAAGTCCCCCAAAACCATGTGGATAAATGTGTTATTATCTGATAAGACCAAGATTGAACTTTTTGACCAAAATTGTAAACGGTATGTTTGGCGCAAAAACAGCACAGCACATCAGCAAAAGAACACCATACCCACGGTGAAGCATGGTGGTGGCAGCATCATGCTTTGGGGATGCTTTTGTCAGCAGGAATTGAAGCTTTAGTGAAGGTGTAGGGAATCAAGAATAGCTCCAAGTACCAGTCAATTTTGCCACAGAACCTTCTGGAATCTGCTAGAACGCTCAAAATGAAGATATCTTTCACCTTTCAGCATGACAATGATCCAAAGCACACATCCAAATCAACAAAAGAATGGATTAAAAAAAAAGATTAATGTTTTGGAATGTCCCAGCCAGATCTCAGACCTGAATTGTATGGAAAATCTGGGGGGGACCTGAAGAGGACCATACACAGGAGATGCCACTTTTTGGTTTTGGTTTTGGTTAATGTAATTTTTACATTAAAGGTTCACAAATTCTGATATGATTAATCTTTGTTTTATACATCACAAAAACCTGCTGTTTTAACAGGGTAGACTTTTTATATCCACTGTAGGTTTGCAACCCAATATTGTTCCATAATCCAATGTACTTCTGAGTGAATAGGAGAGTCATTTGAGAGGCTTAGCAAGTTATTACATGTTGAAAATATCACAGTTATGATTATCGTGGTTATTATTTTTTTTATATGAAGGGGCTGATTTATTTTTACATGGCTTCCTACCAAATGCATGAATAAATAAATAAATAGACCTAAAATATTGATTTCAGTTTAAACTATTTTATTATGTGAAATTAAAGAGGCCAGCGAGTGATATGAGAGACTTTAAACAAGCACAGATATGTTGGAAATAGTTTATCTGCATCAACGGTCAATTATACAGTTTAGCATTCATTAAAAAAAAATTTTTGCCTGGAGAATGCATAGACTGACCAACCAGAAACAAGAATTCATAGCCCATCATTGTTTTTTCCTTAGTTTTAATATCACGTCTAGCAGCTTGTCATGGAACAGCCATGTGCCATAAAGAGTCAGTAACAGCATGACTTCATTGCACTGTGTGGGTGGCCGTCACCTCTGAGATTCTAAAGTGTGACTGACTCATCTATCAGGCAACTTTGCACTGCAGAAGTCATGTTTACCTTGTGCAATCCCAGAATCAATGCTGAGAGTCAACGGCATGAGTCTTCAAATCGGGACAACTGCTTGCCAAGAAAAATCCCAGGCTTGAGGCATCGTCATTGGATTTAGCAGATCAGTGCTATTAGCAGAAGTCACAGATGATGATCTTATGATCTTTCGGAAGATTCGGCCTGGATATTAGGTCTAAAGGTGTTGAGATCATGTAGCCACAATTGTCAGGCCACAAAGGATGAAGGAAATAAATTAGCCATTGATGAGGGGACGGCCTACCTATATATCAGCTTTCACGTAGTTGTTGTTGTTTTATCAATTTTAGACTGATTTTCTAATCTCAGTTTTACTAATTATACAAAATATCAAAAGGGACTATCTCTCTAGCCATGTTTGACCATGCATTACCAAAATACATCTTAAAGTCATGCAGTGGCTAGTTTTACAACCAAGTCATCGTCAGTTGTTTCAGAGGGTTGAGGATTTTTTTTCGAGATTTCATTTTATTTTAAAGAGTAAACATGAGAGGTTTAATGAATTTGATCAGGGATTTAAAATTATTTTCATGCCAAATACCCAAATATGATGATTCACATGCAAGGGAACCCCTTCCGAAAATATAAAGGTAGCTATATATTTTCATCTATAAGGACACATTGACACTGTATTAAAATAGTAAGCTTGATATAATAAAGACAAAATGTTGTTTGCAAAAGTAAATACTTGGCTTTTATATTATCATTGTACTAAAGCCAAAATAAATCATATTATATATATATATATATATATATATATATATATATAAACAGAATTTATAAAAAAAACTTGCATTGAAAATGCAAAATGTCATTTATGACATTTCAATTGTTCATTAACTTTTTTTAATGTAGGAATAGACTAAATATCTACCTATGTAATTACATTTTAATACATATGTAATTACATATATTAATAGCCCATCTATGAGGACATTTGACAGATACATGGAGATTTCTCCCTTTTTATAAAAATAAATAAATAAATAATTGTCTGGAATACAGTCCAACATAATCACATGGGAAGTCAGCATGTTGTTTTCGAGAGTTCCGGTACCCTAGAATCGGCCCCACTATGCCAACTCAACAACAAGCAGCATCTATCATTTATGCATCAGCTCCAGTATGTTGGAACCGTGTTCTGTCATCTGGTTGGGATCCTGTGTTGAACCATGAAGTAATCCCGTTTGGGATAAACTTTATTTAATTTTTTCCTTGTTACAGTGTAATTACAAAAGTAATAGCTTATTATTACTAATTAACAACATGTACTTAATATAGGTTTAGGGTTAGGGTAAGGGTTTGGTTTAGGGTCAATTGCTTGTAATTACACATAATTGACTGTTATTACTATAGTAAATACATGTAATATGTGTAACAAGGGAACATTCATATAAAGTGTTACCCCCCGTTTGTGCGATCAGCGACGAGCATGATTCAGAGTTTGCATTTTCCCCTCAAACATAAATTTTTCACTAACATTAATGTCATTTTTAAAGTAAAATCATTAAAAGAAAATTACCATATTGTTGTTCTAGCTACACTACATACTTTACATCTGTTGAAACTTGTTAGAACATTTGAAGATGTTACAGTTTTATGAAGCCCTCTGAAAACAAGGTTACAAATGGTAATGCATGGCTTATGATAGTGGGCTGCTTCATTGCACCTCTTGACGTTTACCATGAACCAATTATGAGGCAATTCATGCCCCGGCCAAAAGTTATTATTATTATTATTATTATTTTTTGCCTTAAAAAAGAAAAGAAAACAATGCACAAGGTATCTTCCACCTTGTATTTTCAATGTTGTATGTTGGCCAGCAAGCTAAGTAGACTATTCAAGCCAACTTTACCAAACATTTAATGGCTGCGGTTCGCACATGACTGAGTGATGAATGGAAAATTAATTCTGCAGATGGAAGGCTCTGTCTTCTCCTTTGATGGGGCGAACAATTACAGCGTGAACACACGCTAAGTATGCTGGCATGGAACACAGAAGCTATTTCAAAACAGTGGGTGTCTGGCAACTTGTGAGCTAAATAATTAATACCATGTGAGATGAGCCACCACCAAATCACTGATGCTTAATGTGATCAAATTATTACATGTGTGCTGTTTCTGTGGTTATAAGTCATAAAATTTTTCAAGTAATAGAATGAGAAGTAATTGTATGATGTTGCCTCAAGGTTACAAACCCATTTTGTTCTCTTTGCAAGCACATGATGCGTATTAATAATAAAGTGATGACTTATAATAAATCCAATAAAAAGCTTTTTCTTTGTCTCATTCCAGTTGTTATTTTATGTGTGTGTGTGTGTGTGTGTGTGTGTGTGTGTGTACAATGTGAAGGATGCTCATTTTTGCTCTGGGTAACTGCCTCCATTTTTTTTTAACCATTTAAAATATGATTTGCATTTTGTTTTTTAGTATGGAAACACTTAATTTTTTAAGATTTACAAAACCAAAATAAAAAAAAGTTAACGCTAGAGACAATTATATTATATAGTGTTAACTAGCCTGTTATTGTAATAAAATTGTTTAATAGTATTTTTTTTGCCTGTGCCACCAAATTATCACCCTTTATTTTAATTTGAAATGCCACTCTGATGCTCTATTCAACTCGTCAAAATTGTGTATTCTGTATCATTTACTCATTGTTTTATTTATTGCTTATGTGCTCATTGTTTTGTTTGCTGTGGGACACGAAGAGGGTTGTGGCCCCCCAAAAAATAGAAAAGCCCCATAAAATTAATCATACAAATAATCCATGCTATTTGTGCTCTATATTCCAGATCTTCTGATGCAGTGTGATGCCTTTGTGTAAGGAACAGATCCAAATTTAAGCCTCTATCCAGCAATCAGCGTTCCCATCGACATGGAAGGGTCAGATCCCGACCAGACTAATTTAAACATTTCAAATTGCCACCTCAACAAGCATTATTATGGTTTTGGAGTCATTGATGTCAAGTGCCATTTGCTCTTGTGCATCTTGTGGTTTCTGAGTTGTTTGGAATACTTATATAGTGCTTCTTGGAATAAAAGATGGTGACTATGCTTGTACCTGCTTGTAGCATATTTTATATTGTTGTTATTGTTACAGGTTTGGTTTAGGCGTAGGTTTGGGGGTAGGTGTTCAAAAATAAAATGATAGTATTATGCAAATATAATTGTGACTACACCTACCTGCATGTTTTATATTGTTAAAGGGATATAAAGGGACCCAAAAAGGAAAATTGCTTTTCAAATGAACACAAATGAAGAATGTTAGAAGAATATCTCACCTCTGTCGGTCCTTAAAATGCAAGTGAATGGTGACCAGAACTCAGAAGGTCCAAAAAGTACATTAAAGCAGCATAGAAATAATCCATATGACTCCAGTGGTTAAATCCATCCCTCTACATGAATAGATCAATATTTAAGTTGGGATGTGCCCAAAGCCGAATACTTTATTCGGAGAGGCATGAAAGACTTCAAAACTAATAACGGATTCATCAGAATAATAATACAAATAAAATAAATATTCATATGACTAATTATCCAAGAAGCACACGGATAAAGCAACATTTTAAATAAGCATATACAAAATTACAAGAAATGTATGCATCCGTGTAGCCAATATTTCGAAAGTGTAAACTTATGAATAAAAATGCGCACGTTGTGATTTCAGATCGGACAGGCGCGGTCTCGACTCTATTTGCGGTCTCTGTTAATTGTGCACTTCTGGAGCTTGTCTACTGTAATACTAAGATATTACATAATGTACGCTTTCCACATCTTGAAATGTCTGTTAATCTGTTATCACACGATTCACACGTGATTCCCATGTATTTATTTATAGCCTAAACAGAACAGAAGTGATGATTTCACATCAGAGCTCGTCTAATCGTCTCCACATTTATATTCACATCAGTAATAAAGTAATTAACTGGTTAAGACTTTATTCCGGAAGTTAAAATGCTCCATAAAGGTTTAAATGCTCCATAGAGTATTCATCTATTAGGAATATTCCTCCTTATGTAAAATGAATAAACCAAAACTTTTTTTTCCCTTGTTCTTTAAACTGTGCTAAATTGGAGAATGTTAAGTGTTCTAGAACTCTGGAAAGACACTATATAAATGTAACATTATTATTATTATTATTATTATTATTATTATTATTATTATTATTTAGCTAAATATTGGGGTCCTATCATAAAAATTCCTGATAGATTGATGGGAATTTCACCTGTAAGCTATATTGATTTTATTCTAATGTTTGAATTTGCATTTATTATTCACTGCATAATGTGTGCTTGACATTTCCCATTTTGCTTGACACTTCCTGCCTCCAGAATAATGTTGTTATACATGCTCAGACAAACAAAAATTCTGTTTCATGCAGATATTAATATCTGAAATACCAGGAGACACCAAAGTTAACAACATATTCCACAGTTAATGTAGCCTACAAATCCAGCTTCATCTGGTAAGAAAAATAAGAATAAAATATATTTAAAAAAAAAATAATAACTGTATAATGATAATACTACTACTATTATTATTATTAGGCAATTATTATGAAAATACTATATTAATAGAAACTATAAATGTAAGAATAATACTTAAAAATAGGCATTACATTTAGTTTTGATGCACTTCTGGTTTAAGCCCCACCCACTCCCGGTTGTTTCATATGAACAGATACAGATACAAATACAGATAATGGCTTTGCCCCAATATTTAAGTCAATTTATGACCAGCCCCAACCAGTAGGTGGCTGAATGTGAATGTGAAGATATACAGTAAGAAAGGCCTTAAATATTGATCTGTTTATCACCCACACCTGTCGTATCTCTTCTGAAGACATGGATTAAACCACTGGAGTCTTATGGATTACTTTTATGCTGCATGTATGTGCTTTTCGGACCTTCAAGTTTTGGTCACCATTCACTTGCATTGTATGGACCAACAGAGCTGAGATATTCTTTTTAAAATCTTCATTGTGTTTAGCAGAAGAAAGAAGGTCATATACATCTGGGATGGCATGAGGGTGAGTAAATGATGAGAGAATTTTCATCTTTGGGTGAACTATCCCTTTAAGTGGTTGTGTTTAGGGGTGGGGTTGGGTGATCATACTTGGGGTGAACATATTTCTAGGTATAACAAAAGATAATGCAGTGATAAATCCAAAGAATGTTGAGCCTGTGACAGAATCGTCCATACTGAGGTGCGAACAGCATAACAAGGACGTTTTCATGATGAAATTGTTGCAGGGACGTCTTCGTCACCAGATTGGCCTGTTTTTAACATTAGTATTCTGTCATCACCAAGTTGAAAAGTCAATCTGACTACAAATCTTTAAATCTTTAAAATATTTCTTTGTTTGCCGCAGTGTTGCCTTCAAGAAACTCTTTTCGTTCCTTCTTTCTTTTAAACAAAAAAACTAATCTTATCATATGCCCCCTTGTACTCGGCCCCTGTCAGATTGGAGGGCTTCTGTCAGCACAGATGTCACTCTGTTGATTGGTTTCCTGCTGTGTTTGTCACCAAATAAATCTCATCTTACACCCTCACCCAGCATAAAGCAGCCAATCAAGACCATCCACAATCAAAGTCAAGCTGTTATACAAGCAAGCAACATAACACTCTAAGAGAGGAAACTGTTCACTGTAACCACCATGTTTTAATATCAGAGATGGATTAAAAATAGCCACACTGGAAAAAACAACCAGGACACTCTTACAAGCTAAGACCAGAAATATATAGGATCCTCTTTACATGTGCGCAAATGCTAAAGCAACACATTGAAAGTGTACAATCCCAAAGCTGAAAATTCAATTAATACTTGCTTTGCATTTTGGATTAGGGTATGACACATTTTGGGACTCACATTCGAGATACATTCGAAGCTGCCTAGATAGAAACGTCCACGCACTTGCAAAGAGTATGTTTCGGGACTTGTTTGGCCTTACTTTTATATTAGGAAAGACTGAGGGCCTATAAAGAATTATTGTAAGCCATCCACAGAGTGATTTGGATGGTGTGAATTACAGACCCAAGTAAATCGGTTTTATAGGTCACTCTTATACTGCTCTGATCAAGCTGTTCAAACAAAGGCCTGATATCGGTGTTGACTAACTGGTGAGAGCCAAGTCAGATGTCAAGCACAAGGGAGCTGACATGAGCAAGCTCTGTATTTGGTTCAAACACCTATGCCCAGATCTGGTCAACCAGGGCGATACTGTTTAAAGCCATCTAAACAGTTGCATCTGAGTAAACAGGCACACAACCGTGATGGTAGCTAGGGCCGGCCCGTGGGTCAGTGGGGCCCTAGGCAAAATCATGAAAATTGTCCCCCCCAGTGTGAAAAAAGTTAGAACTTTAAAACGTCCATAGAACTACTGCAAACCAGATTTTTTTTATATAGAAAGCACTAAGAAAGAAGCACTATACTGTATAGCTCAGTAGATGACAAATAACATGTCCAATAGCTCCCCCCCCCCCCCCAAAATGAAGATGTTAGGTTACAATGTACATGCATGCAGAAGGGGATATGTGTATTTTTGGGGCTGTGACAAGTCATCATTTTATACACTTATTTTGATCACCCTTTAACCTTTTTATTTAAGTACAAATAAACCAAAGTCTCAATTAATATGATGTCATGGGAACTGCAAGTATGATAATTACTGGGTAACATTTTACAACAAGGTCTGCATTAGGTATCATTATCAGTGTATAAGGGGCCTGGGTAGCTTAGTGGTAAAGACAGTGCCTACCACCCCTGGAGATCGCTAGTTCGATCGCTAGTTCTCAAGCCGGGTCTCCTAAGCAAACAAATTGGCCTGGTTGCTAAGGATAGTATAGTCACATGGGGTAACCTCCTCATGATAATGTGGTTTGCTCTTAGTGGGGCGCATGGTGAGTTGTTTGTGGATGCCGTGGTGGATGGTGTGAAGCCTCCACACGCGCTATGTCTCTGCGGCAATGTGATCAACACCCACTTGATAAGGCGAGTCACTACGCCACCACAAGGACTTAGAGCACATTGGGAATTGGGCATTCCAAATTGGGAGAAAAAGTGGAAAAAATACCCCAAAAGAACAAAATAAAACAACGTATAATACAATTTTACAGCATTTATTAATCTTGGCTAATGTCAATTAATAGAAGTACAATTGTTTATTGTTTGTTCATGTTAGTTCATAATGTATTAACTAATGTTAAAAATGGACTAGTGAATGTAGAAAGAACATTAACTAAGATTATTAAGTATTGTTCATTGTTATTATGCATAATAACGGATTATACATCAACCTCCGACCCCCAGCGGGCAGAACGCCCCTCCGCTTTCCTGGCGACGAGTGGAGACATTCCTCCATCCCTGGCGGTCGGGGAGTTTCTTCCCTCCTCCCCTCGCGGACGGCGGTCTTCCCTCAACCCCTCCGCATCTCTGGGGACGGCAGGGCACTCCTCCGCCCCTGGCAGCGGCTCCTTCACTCCAGGCAGTCTGAGAATCCAGTCCCCACTCGCCCCGCGGACGGCGGCCGTTTCCCACATCCGGGCGGTCGGGCTACTCCGTCACCCGGCAGAAGGCAGCGGCGCTCCCCGGGGTGGACGGCAGTGTCGAGGACTCTGCGATGGGCATCCCTCCTCCTTCCCGGGTTTCGGCACCAATGTAACGCGGGGTCAGGATGGGCAAGGAGGAGGCGAGAACCGGCTTGTCAATATAAATAATATTTTAATGAAGAACTTAAACAAAAGCACAAAAACACACACACAACGGACATGTCCGGGATTGAGCTCTCTCTCTCTCGAACCGTCGTCACCAGCCGCCTTTATCCCTCGCGCGCCTCATCAGGCCGATTGGGGACCGGGCGTGCAACATTCCAGCCTGGCCCCGCCCCCCTCCACTCCACAAGGACACTGCTAACAATGCCTGAAGTTCACATATATGTCAAGGTTTATTTAGAGCAACAAAATCAATAAAACAAAAAATCTGAATTGGCTACATCACGCTATTCTCTCCTCTCAACCAATAGCTGGTGGGCGTTCTGGCGCACTATGGATGCCGTCGCACCATCCAGGTGAAGAGATTCCCCCTATACTATATTAAGCACTTTGAGTGCCTAGAAAAGCGCTATATAAATGTAAAGCATTATTATTATTATTATTATTATAAAAAGTTGGCCAGAATGTGGGCAAATTACATATTTTAAATAGGGCCTATAAACACAACACCTTGACATATATATATTTGTAAACAAATGTAAAGAATAAACATACCTCTTAGAGACCAGAGATCTTTGCAGATAGGATGGTTTGGTTATTTTCCAGATTAAGTGCTCATATGTTCACTCCATTTGAGTTTTTTTTTGCATCTGTTAGTCGACAGTGTCTGAATTTCTTCCCCAGATTATTCTTAAGAAAACTGTCTGTTATCCTTCACACAAAATAAGCCTCAAAGACTCAAATGGCCTCAAAGCAATATTTTTCATTACTTATTTCCTGTGTTTCTGTCAGGCGTGCATGCTCATTATTTAGCAAGGTGTGCGAACTGTGTCTAATAAAGAAGCCACGCTCCAGTTCCCAGCAATGCTTTGTGATATGAATAAATTATGCAGATTAGCGTGTACTGCTTAGCTTTATTTGTTGCCAATTTTAGATTTTACACTGCTGTTATTTTATTTGTTGTAACTTTCAGTTATTTGTCTTTTTGTGATTATTCAGAGCTTATTTTATTCTTATGTTGTTTTTAGTTTTCACCGTCATTGTGATTTGTAAATTAAATTATCAGGTCTACACACGCTGCACATTCTCTGTGTGTGCGAGAGGTATGGGTGATACCACTTATTTTCTTCTCGAACAGATACCAATAACTTCAAATCCAATATCGATGAGACCGATACCAATATGATATATCTAATAAATTATTATTATTATTATTTTATTTTATTTTATTTTTTTATTGGGGTTTAATGGGTAATTTAAAAAAGTATTTTTAGTATATATATATATATATATTTTTTTTTTTGTGAGCCTAAACAGACAATTATTAGACTTCAGTTTTGTTTATTCTTACTACAATATTACTTTGGTAAAACCATGGTAAACTATTTTATTTAATTATTTATTACCAACAATTTAACCACAAACTCAATGTAAGAAATGTCACCTTTAGATATGTTGCTATTTTAGTGTGAATTTACTGCAGAAGCTGTTTCTCTGATTTGCTATCATTACCTCTACAAGACACAAATCCCTCTTGTTTGATCGAGCCTTGTGACGACGCAAGTGCTTGTCTGCTTGTGTCTTTCAGCATGCATGTTAAGATGAGCAGAAGAAGATATAGTTCCCATCCTGCACAAGTATTTGCTAATATAGCCTAATATTTTATGTTTCACTTGGAATCTTATGATTATTGTTCATGTTCATGGTGACCAAATGATAATATCCCTAGTTAAAAAAAGTTTGAATCTATAATTTTGTGTGAGGATCGATATTTTTGATACAACACCAATATCGGAAGTATCGATACTTTAGGGTCGATCTGCCCATCTCTAGTGCGCAATAGAAACCACTGAACTGCTGAAAATATAAAAATAAAGGTCATCAATGTTTCTTAATCTTATGACTTGTTCATTTGCTTTGCAAGTGTTCGTGCCTTCACAGCCCCCCCACCCCCCCAGGCACATCGGGGCCCTAGGCGGCCACCGTTTCAACTGTAGGACGGGCCGGCCCTGACAATAGCTTGTTATCTAGTGCAATGACAAGAGTCCAGATACTTTTAAGTTCCCCTGTACAATATGCTCCAATATGCTATATTATAAAGACCCATTCATTGCCTGAACAACAAAGAATTGACAGGCAATGGGAACCTGTATTGAGAAGACACGTTTGGTGTTGCACCACTAAGTTTACCTTGAAGATATTATGTCTTTAAACTCAGCAAACAGCTTAAAATTGTTATATCAAATTAACTGCTGTACATATTCTGCCCCTAAGTGTACTGTAAGTTATTTTGGATAAAAGTATCTGCTTAATGGCTTCTTGCTTTCTAACAAGACATAGTCCTCTGCAGCTGTTGCTAATCTGCTTCAAAGTGTGACTTGGATGTTCAAGGGATGCACAATGATGACGCTATTATAAAGGGTTGTTGTTTGAGCATTTTGAGTGTTCCGGTACCTGAGGATCTGCCACATTATGCTGACTCACAGCAAAGAACAACACAGGTCTGGGGTCTAAGGCAGCTAACATTGGCAAAGATCAGTTCACTAAGGCAGGAAATATAACTGACATGTAAAGCGGCCAGTCACAGCCGGATTTGTCATTACGTGATGTTTAGGGGTTATCGGAGACGGCTCAAACCATAATAGAAGACCGGCACGGGAAAATAAATCATTTATATAAAAGGCACACGAGTCTCCGCGAGCGATAGCACAGAAAATACACAAGAAAAATTTCGGAAAATGAGTACAGCACAGAATCTCATTACAGAGTATATCACAGACATAACTAAGTAAACAAAGCGGAATATACAGATAACTTTACTTTATGCTACATGCCTCAAACATAATGCTGAATATCTTTAAAAGAGTTGACATGACTAACCTGGCAAACTTGGGCAATTTCTGTGATTATTTAGTCCTCAAAAGCGATCATTGTACCAACACAGAATCATATGAACTTGACTCGTGTTTCCAACCGGACCAGCCCAAGCTAAGCTCTCGGAATACTGTAAAAGTCAGCCAATTAGATTTGGTCTGACTGGACTGAGAAAGCATTTCCAATTTTGTGTCCTATAAGCGTCAGATGGTTCGTACACAGACTGTGAGCGTGCTGTCTAAGGTGAGACTAGGTATAGGGATTGGGTTGGGTGGAACAGTTTGTAAAATATGCATTCCTCCTCAATATTCAAGTCAGAGGTTACACTGCAAATAAACATTACCCATTGTAAAGTTGTAAAATTTACATCATGGTTATTTGTTTTTCATCGTTAGTTGCTTTTGCATTATTTGAGCTTTGAAAAGTGCCTTTCTCTCTCTCTCTCTCCCTAGCTTTGTCTGTTCTGTCACCATCCAAATGTAATAACCGATCATATGTTTAACAGCTCCTAATTTAAACGTGCAATAATATGTTATATAGTCTGCAATTATGAAAAAGAAGTTTGCACAAATTTCTGTACATTCACTGAGCATTCACAGCGATCTATTATCGTGTTCTCTATGTCAAATAGCCCCACCCCTAAACTGAACTTTGAACTCTGATTGGTTGTTTTACATGTCAGTCAGACTGTCTCTCTACGTGGGGGGTCTTGGCCAGAATAAGCTTCAGAGTGGACCAGACTTTATGCCGTTTGTCAAAATTCTGTCCACACTGGACTTCTTGCATTATTACGTCTACATTAATTGATTTGCTACTGTTGGCGCCAACAAGCTTAAGATGCCACAGTGCAAACATATTTTAGAATTCAAATGCTCTCATATGCATAGTTTAGTTTGGCACATACACATTACTGTTAACACGTCCACTTTTCTTATCACCCTCTCTACCTACAGTAAAATATGCCGAGATAATTAAGCTGAAGATTAATTGATGACTGTCGGAGGAATTCCAATAGACTTGACTGAAATAAACCTGTGCATATGAAACTCAAATTAATGGTTGCCGAGCAACATCAATCCTGCACGGTCTCTTTCTCTTTCTCTTTCTCTCTCTCTCTCTCTCTCTCTCTCTCTCTGTCTGTCTCTCTCTCCTTTTTTAATTTAGCCCCTCTGCTTAAGTTAATCTCTATTTCATTGCGGCTGTGAGATAATTAATGCAAATTTCAAATGAGAAACTTATTTAGAACGAACTCTAAGAAATAAGTTAACAAGGCTGTGATGTCCCAATTATTATTTTTTGTTCCCCCTCAGAACACCAGGCAGCACGTTGTATGCCTTGCATGGCCACATTTCTCTTTCTCAGGTGGAAGTGGTATTATTCAGATTAAGATAGCATACTCCCACAACATCCCAAAAAGATATAGAAAATTACTTGTGCAGCTTGCTTATAACCAAATTAAATATTATAAAGTCCATGTGATCATTTTAGTCTACTGCAAAAAAAAAAAAAATGCTAATAAAAAAGAAAAGAAAACCCAACTAAGCCAAATTGGCTGGCTGGCTTCCAGTAAGGATGCAACAAAGTGAGCAGTGTAGCATGTGTGTGTGAATGTATTAATGATTTAATTTCATCTTTTGAAATGTTTTTGTTGCTATATTTTGTTGCTGTTTAATTAGTTAGAATAGATGAGTAGTTTGACCAAAAATAATATTGTGTCATTATCTTAAAGAATTCCTCCTGTTGTGTTCCACAGAAATCAGAAAGGTTTGGAATGACAAGAGAGTGAATAAACAGACAGAAATGTATTTTTTGAATGAAGTATTCCTTTAAATATGTGGTCAAATATGTAAATATGTTTGTAAATGTAACTATATCCCTCTGACACCGTCATACTTTGATATCTTTGAGAGGCATGTCGTTCCATACCTGATACCTATCTATAAACCAGAGGAGTCTCAGAGCGAACTGCCAGTCTCAGTAGTGCAAATTTATGTAAATACTGAAGGGTACTCCTGGCCCATATCTGTGGTTGGCCACGTTGATATTAAGAACACCGTTCATGTTTAATTCACTCTTCAATTTTTTCACCTTGTTTACTTGTAAAGGAATTTGTCAAATGGCTTGAAGGGACACATATTTCGAAGAGACATATTTTCAAGGACACGTTACATTTTTTACATAATCGAAAGTCATCTCTTCAAATAATCTTATACGATACAACATATCAGTGGGACATATTATATGAAAATAATTGGTTGGGTTCCCAACAGAGAGGGAAAATGAAAATTGAAATCAGTTAAAAGCCCATAAGTCAACAGTAATGCAGTATTGAGTATGGCTGGGCCATAAACATAACAATTATCGGTAACACATTACAAAAGGGCTCCATTTGTTAACATTAGTTAACAACGTAACTTGAACTAACAATGATCAACTTTTACAGCATTTATTAATCTTGGTTAATGTTACTTTCTACATATAATAATACTTTTTTTTATAAACATTTGTATATGTTGACATTAATAAATGCACTATGAACTAACATTAACTAAAAATGCACAATTATGTTTTAATTAACTAACATTAAACCAATATAATTTTTTTGTTTTGTTTTACAATTTTGGCATTTTGTCACATTATTTGCAATAGATATTTGAGGAATGCTAAAGAGGTTTGGGCATTTAAGACCCGAGATTATATAAATAATTTACTGCTTATTTTTTAAGAAATAATATGAAAAAAAAAAAACATACATTTATATATATATATATACACACACACACACACACACACACACACACACACAAACACACACTGGCAGCCAAAAGTTTGGAATAATGCTGTTTCGGAAGGGAATTGATACTATAATTTACCAAAGTGGCATTCAGCTGATCACAATGTATAGTCAGGACTGGAGCCATCACTCCAACACCTTATCCTTGAGTAATCATGCTAAATTGCTAATTTGGTACTAGAAAATCACTTGACAAACACAGTTGAAAGATATTTGGTTCATTAAATGAAGCTTAACATTGTATTTGTGTTTGTTTTTGATTTGCCACAGTATGCAATAGACTGGCATGTCTTAAGATCAATATTAGTTCAAAAATGGCATAAAAGAAACAACTTTCTCTAGAAACTCATCAGTCAATCATTGTTTTGAGGAATGAAGGCTATACAATGCTTGAAATTGCCAAAAAACTGAAAATTTAATACAAAGATGTACACTACAGTCTTCAAAGACAAAGGACAACTGGCTCTAACAAGGACAGAAAGAGATGTGGAAGACCAGATGTACAACTAAACAAGAGGATAAGTACATCAGAGTCTCTAGTTTGAGAAATAGACGCCTCACATGTCCTCCGCTGACAGCTTCATTGAATTCTACCTGCTCAACACCAGTTTCATGTACAACAGTAGAGTGAAGACTCAGGGGTGCAGGCAATATGGGAAAATTGCAAAGGAAAAGCAACTTTTGAAACGGAAAACAAGAAGAAAAGAAACAGACATTTGACAACAGATAATTGGAAAAGAGTGTTATGGATCTTAACTCCATTGAGCTTTTGTGGGATCAGCTAGACTGTAAGGTGTGTGAGAAGTGCCAGACAAGACAGTCACATCTATGGCAAATGCTACAGGAAGTGTGGGGTGAAATGTCACCCGAGTATCTGGAGAAACTGACAGCTAGAATAACAAGGATCTGCAAATCTGTCATTGCTGCACGTGGAGGATTTTTTTAGTAGTAGTTTAAGAGTTAAAATGTAGTTTAAGTTTAAATTTTTTTTTTTTTTTAATTGTAATAGTAATTTTTCATGTTTTTAATGTCCTGACTATACATTGTGATCAGCTGAATGACACTTTGGAATAAAAGTACCAATTAATTTCCATATGAGTAAAATCTGTACATTATTCCAAACTGGTGGCAGTGTATATACACTAAAGTATTTGGTAACACTTTACAATAAGGTTCCATTCATTAGCATTAATTACTGCATTAGTTATCAAGAACTAACATTGAGCATTATATTTTTTTATAGCATCTTTGTTAAGTACTAAAAGTGAATACCCAAGGTATGTAAGAGTGAGTAGTTTTTTTGTTTTTGTTTTTTGTTTTTTTGCACTTCCATATATTATATTTTTTCCATATATTATATATTTTTATTACATGATATTTATTTATTTGTGTATTACAAGCTAAGTTAGTACTATATTCATACAAATAAATACTATATCACATTGAGAATATTCTTACAATGATGAATTATCAGTCATTTATATGCATATAAATATACATGTTAAATCTAGCTCAAGGTGGCACTGATGTTTCATCGATTGACTTGATTTATATTTGACATTGCTATTTGATGAAGAGACAACATGGAAGTAAATTTATAGCAAGTATAACACATGAAATGTATGATATGACTATTGTAATTTGGGTGTACTGCTGAAATCATGTAAGTTGTGCATCTAATTAGACTCAACAAGTGCCTGAGAAAATACACACATGATACACAGAAGCTACACATGAGTTACACAAACATTACACGTGTAGATTATGTGTAATGTGTAGCTCGATATGTGTTTGACAGCCAGTTGCGTCTCATGAAATTTCAGTGTGAAAATAATGAATCCTGTTCTTGTTTTGTCCTGATTTGAAAAATATCAAAATATATTAATATATTAAATTGTACTGTTGTCTAATTGTCTTGATTTAATTAGTTTTTATTTGTAGTTTTCTAACTTACACTATCTGGGCATTTTTTACATCCATTCATGATGGATATAGTTAAAAAAAAATGAGATTTTAAAATTTTTGTGAAAAGTCATTTTGTTTGGATCAAACAGTGTAAAGAAAATGTCTTGATTTTTGTGACTTAAATTCATAATATTTGTTATATTATACAAATATTTTTGCTTTTTTTTTACTTGGTCTGTACGTGTATAGTCAAGCCAAGGTGCAATTAAATAATTGTAATATTGTTTACTTGGTTACACCACCATGTATAGAATTATTAGCACCCCAAGCATACATTTCCACTTTTATTAATATGCCTAGAAGTCATACATACCCACTGTCAATCTGAAATAGGATGCTTATGTTACAAATGTGTCTTTCATGCCCTTACCTCTGGTGTTTTATAAGTTCAGAACATCCTTAAATAGGCAGCATGGCTTGACTTACCAGTAAACTCTAGATAAACAATTCCTGTAGCAGAACAGATGATAGTCGCTGCTTAAGGGGAGTCACTTTGCTGAGCTGGTGAAAGACGCTCACATTGTGAGGGCTAAAAGCCATATGATAAATCATAACCAGCCTTGGGACGGATGACATCGATTGTTTGCCTCTTTGGAAGTTGTATTTGCAGACTGATGCCACATATTTGTCAGCAACTGTTGTCTTTGTGTTTGTTTACTCATGAGTTTGACTTAACATGAGTTTTGAACTTCCCATAGATCTACAAAAGCTTGAAAAATTAAAAACATTCAGATTGAATGTGTATTTTAGAGGTGATATACACAGCCTTTGGTATCGAAAATCGGACTGTTTGTTTATTTATTTTATAACAGTGTTTGACATCCAAGAGTGCTCGCTTTGCTGGCTTCGCCTCTTGCGAGAGCGAACAATTACTGCATGACAAATTCTCCAAATGCACAGCTGTGTCATCACACTTTGCACAGACCTGAGTCCAAAAATTAATGGCCTGGAAATAATTTGATGAATTTCTGTTTATTTTTAGCAGCTCTGTGCACAATGAATCTCAAACTTGAGACTGTTGTTGGCATTATTACATTGTTGTATTCATTGTATACAATATTCTGTGTCTTATAACATTCAGTTGCAATGTATAGTTATTTCCATTAGCCAGATTCACTTGCTTTGAGCAGTTTATTTGGTGCCTTGTTGGAAATCCTATGATATCACTTGATGATTTGTCTTTTAAAATATATTATATATCACATCATATATAACCGATGCAACAAATAGTGAAATTAAACATGTCTATTTCTTTGTATTTTCATCTAGCATGCTAAATAGTTAGCATGCTATGCTAACACTCTGTCATACATTCTTTGTATTTTCATCTAGCATGCTAAACAGTTAGCATGCTATGCTTACCTTCTGTCATACAGTCCATATGGTTAGCATGCTAATCAGTTAGCCTGCTAAAGCTACCATAAAAAATGAATTTTGTTCCTGTCACTTAAATACGAGGCTAATAGCTAAAAATAAATAGCTACGTGTACTGTAAAATATACTCTAACTCTAAAATATTTATATACAATTATATATTTGAGACTCTAAAACCATTTTAAACTTTTAACCTCCTAGTGATATGGAATTATTTGCTATTTACACTGTTCCCAGTCTATGTGAATTCCCAAGGACAGTAACTCCAGCAATACTGTGCCACTTTTGTGCCAGATCGATTTGCTTTATCACTGGACATGAGGTGAATGTTAAGTTGCCTGTGTAGAACGTTGTGGGCCCAGGTTCGCTGCAGAGCTTACTCAGTCATAAGATCAGCTGATCAGAGAACAGGATGTGTAGTCACATCTTTAGGGTAGAGGTAATTTTAGGACACTCTTTGTCTATGGACTTTTCAGATATACCACTGTGACAACCGTGTTCTAAAAAGTGTGTTATTGAAGAATGGGTGGTGCGTTTACTGAGTTAAATAATACTCTTGAACATGTTGCTGTTCTATTGCTGGCTATATATAACTATCCTATAACAACTCTAACAGAGGCTCCAGACAGAAAATATCATAGTTTTCCTCTTGCCTTCAAAGCAAAGGGCTGGACTGGGAAGAGAAATCGGCCCGGGATTTTACATAGCAATGGCCAGTCCTCCCCTGATCTGCCCCAAAAAATGCCCAGTGTGCCAGATTACCAGTCCTGCCCTGCTCTTTGGATCCCCCACCAAGGGGCACGGCGGCTCATTATAGCTTATCGCAGCCCATCCGACCAGTTTCACGGCCGACCTACCAACCCGCTCAGTTCTCCAGAGGGCCTGTCCACCCCTGATCAGCCCCAAAGTGCGTCGACCTACAGGGAAAATGCCCGGTATGGCAGATTACCAGTCCAGCCCTGGTGTTAGGTTGTTAAGCTGTTCATACAGAACAAACTATTCCTTTCCCTCTCTATAGTTTGTGTTCCCTCACTATCATTTGAATTCCCTAGCAATAGATTTTAGGTTAAGTTTAAGTTATTCGTACTCAACAAACTATTGCATTCCCTCTCTATAGTTTGTGTTCCCTCACTATCATTTGAATTCCCTAGCAATAGATTTTAGGTTAAGTTTAAGTTATTCGTACTCGACAAACTATTGCATTCCCTCACTATAGTTTGTGTTCCCTCACTATCATTTGAATTCCCTAGCAATAGATTTTAGGTTAAGTTTAAGTTATTCGTACTCGACAAACTATTGCATTCCCTCACTATAGTTTGTGTTCCCTCACTATCATTTGAATTCCCTAGCAATAGATTTTAGGTTAAGTTTAAGTTATTCGTACTCAACAAACTATTGCATTCCCTCACTATAGTTTGTGTTCCCTTGCAATAAGTTTTGAATTCCTTTGGAATAGTTTTGCATTCCCTCACAATAGGTTTTGCATTAAGTTCTTTGTACACAACAAACTATTGCATTCCCTCGCTGTAGTTTGCGTTACCTAGCAATACGTTTTGCTTTCCCTTAAAATATTTGTATGGTCCCTCGCTATCGTTTGGTTTCCCTCACAATAGATTTGAGGTTAAATTTAAGTGAACAAACTATTGCATTCCCTTGCTATAATTTGTGTTCCCTTGCAATAGTATTGCGTTCTCTAGCAATAGGTTTTGCATTTCCTCGCCATTAGTTAAGCGTTCGCGAGCAATACATTTTGCGTTCCCTCGCAAACTTTTTGGCATTCCCAAAACGTGTGTAAAAATTAAGTAATAAAAATCAAAATCATTCTGCCAAAAAATAGTGTTTTTTTTTTTTGTTTTTTGCTGGAAACCATGGTAAAAATCATGAGAATGATTATGAATTTTATTAATGTAGTTTTGTTTTTCCTGTATTACTACTATGGTTTTACTACTAATATCATGGGGTAAAAGCCATGGTCAATTTTGTGGTTATGGTACAACTACAATATACCATATTTGAACTATAGATACTTTAGTAACTATCTAGAGTAACTATCTATTTATTCATTTAAAATATTGTCATATTTTTGTGAAGCATTTACTTGGCAAACAAGATAATCCATAAAATAAATACAATACAATACAATACTGCGTACTCATAGTTTATTTCATTTTCACCCAACAGCGCATTGGATTTGTAGCGTTTTGTCATTCACTCATTAATACATCAACTTATAGAAGACCACTAGGTGAAATGATGCAGTTTAAGCAAAGAACAAATAGTTCCTCACAAAACAGGTCAAAATAGGGTTAAAGCTCAACATTTACGTTGAGAGAAACTGTCCTTAATGCTCTTGATCGTTCTAATAAGTATGCATATCTCCAATGACATCATGCATTATGAGCTATTATATATAAAGCAGGTGCCCCTTTCCTTGATACACATACTTTTAATTATGAAGACCTAAAAACCAAAGACAGATAAAACAGCATCCTGATGATTTCTGTAGCAGATGACACTTGTGGCTTTCATCTTGTAGACTTGCAGGTAAAACCTTTCCTTAGTATCATTCTCATGAAGGTTTTGCTTTAAAGTTCTTTTCTTTTTTTCTTCAAAGAAATCAGATATTATTTTGAACAGCATACCTAAGCAGTGTACTGTATATATTAATTTTACATGCCAGCAATGTGCAAAGAGTTTTCATCACATATATATGGGGCCCCAAGGACCTGACGTTTTTTTATACTCTATACAGTATAAATGTATGCAATTACTGTTATTATTAAAGTAGAAAATACTGAATAAGCTCTGAAACAAGGTAAGTACACTATGTTCAATAGAAAATGATTCAGTTATGCTTGAATGAAGAGTGAATCATTTCCCCCATGTAGGCTGAACTCTTGCATTCTTTATACAGAATGAGCTATAGTTATGATAAATGTAAGTTTCTTATGTTAACGTAAACACAAGCGAGCAATAACTGCGATATAATATGAGAAAGAATATGGAAGCCATTTTAATTGGATATTGTGTCATATTTTGAGTCCAACGAGAAAAGAGTATGCATACTGTAGGACAAGTCTTGATTTGACCCATCTGGATTTGTTGGACTGTGTAATGAGGGTGTTTCTTTACAATGCTAACACTTCTTATTTTTTTTAATCAAACTTTAATCAACTTTTATTATGTCAACATTAAATTACATTAAATTGTTGCTTTAACTATTGGGAAGAGTTCAGAAAAGCGCAGGGCCATCATATATTTTTTATTTGCACTTTTTCTGGAGGAAGCAAGCATTTTTGTGAATGTAAATAAACATTTCTGACAATGTTTTAGACATACATATTTTTTGGACATACACTAATCTTTCAATCTAATTATCAAAGGAACAAATACTTTTTTGGAAGTCAATAATCCAATCATAATCCACCTGGCTCAAAATCTAAGGAAGTACGTGCAGTTTGACCAAAGAAGAAAGCTAGCTAGCTGTTCTGACATTACTCAAAGACAGTATACTTACTCCAAGTATTTACACGAAACTACAGCACTGTGTCATAGATTTATTATGTTCCACTCGACTTCTTGAACCCAACACAACTGTTCTGGAAACAGACTGTGTTCTAAAGTCTGACCTAAGCGTGCAAAGACAAAAGAGCAAAGGTTGACGATAAGCTTACATAACATCACTCTGTTCTCACTTTAGGATGTGTCCTTTCCATATCACATTTAAATGTATATGGTTGAGTTGTAAATATAGATACGGCATTCTTCGGAACCATACATATAAGCATGCACATTTGATCGACCTAGTAGTTTATTAGCTACTCTATTTTGAATACAGCTGAGCTACTAAAAAAATATAGTTGATTAATACCAGCTATGCTTCATTGCACTACCTCATAATCATAATGCAGTTAATAGAGTCATCAGTGTCCCATTGTTAAAAATAAGCATCAATTCCCAACCATGAGATATTTCAGACACTTTGACTTTTTTCCTTTCATCAAGGCCTGTTCTGACCAAGACCACAATTTTTTGAATAGGAACAATGGATTACTATGGCGCTATTCATAACGTGTCCGACAAATCGTCTGCCGACAATCCGACAATCTTAATTTACATTATTTCATATTTAGATTACTGTGCCTGTTATATTTTCCAGGCATTAAAAATAGCAGTGAGGTTTGGCAATTTGTTTGCCTACACCCATAGTTTGCACTAAACTCGTAGTAAAATATTGCATGAAAAGAATCTTTACATGCAATAATTTACTATGATGGTAGAAAACAAATTGCCAAACATCGTTGCTATTTTTATTGCAAAGATAAAATAACATGTGAATTATTCTTGCATTGGTGCTCTTTTTCTCACCATGCACAAGAAACCCTGAATTTAATATAAATATGCAATAATTAAATAAATGTTTTTTTAATATATATTTTATTTGTTTTGGTCTCAGTGTGAATAGACCTTTCATTTGCAGTTCGTCTCGCAAGTTTGTCATGAATTTGGTGTGAATAGGCCTTTACTAAGATCACCAACTACGCATGAGTTGTGCTTCACCGTTTAAGTTTTGCAGGTCAATGAGTGTGCTAACATGCACACCAAAACTATGATAATGACCAAAGATAATTTTTTACGCAACATTTGAGATCATCAGTTTATTCTCTGCTTTTGATGTCAAAATGTGAACAGTCATGCTCACAACATTTGTGTACATTGGATAATTCGTAAGAACACTGCTAAAGATGTTTACATGAAATGTGAAATTGGTGTAATGGGCACAAATTTACTTGCGTTGATTGGTTTATACGTTAACTGATTATGATCTTACCCCAATAGGAAAACCATTTAAGTGGTTCACATATAAATGCGTGAGATGATTACGTTTCAATGTGACATGATTACTGTAAAACTGCAGAGTCAATGTTGTGAATCGTGACCAAAGTCCTAATATGTATATTGTACAGTGTGACAAAACCATTGATGTCATACAGTCTGCCTTGGCTTCTGCACAAGATCTGAACAGGGTGATATCATACAGCCTGACAATCGGACAAAGCAACAATAGTAAAGTACGGAAAAAATGCACAGTGTTCACCCGCCATAACTTGGGAAAAGTATTATGCATCTGCCACAACATTACCATAGTTTTCACTTGGGATGTGGGTAGGACATGTTTAATGTAAGACACAGAGCACATATCAAGACCTCTCAGTATTGTCCCTGGAACATCACAGGTCTTGTTAAGGCTAATCTGAAAATTTGTGATTATCCATTGAGTGGCTTCCAGCAGAGCCGTGTCTTTAGCCAAATGTCACCCTAATTCCTTTTGACTGGCTGCTGTAATGATGACACTCCCTTAATGAACACGGACAGCGCAAGTCCAACTGGAGTATGCCGTTTAATGATTTTTATCTTGGCTCTGGCTCCCCCAACCTGAATGTACATTGACAAAAGCATTACAGCAGGTGGAAATTGAACAATAAAATTATTTTTTCTTGTCTTGTTTTCCAGTAAAAAAATATTTAAACATCCTTAAAACAAGATATATTTGAAAGTATTTTAACAAAGACTATCTGTCTGTCTGTCCGTCCAAGCTAGCTATTTAGTAAGGTTAATGCTTTAAAAGATTAGCTAGCTAGCTCTACCTATTTTGTGAGGTTTGTGATTAAAAACTTTGCCTAGCTAGCTATCTACCTATTTAGTGAGTTTCATGCATGAAAAATGTTGACTAGCCTTGTAGCTAAGTATTTAATGAGGTTTGTGCTTAAAAAGGTTGGCTAGCTACAAATCTACCTATTTAGTGAGGTTTGTGCATGAAATCATTATCTAGCCGGCAAGCTAAATATTTTGTGAGGTTTGAGCTTAAAAAGGTTGGATAGCTACTTTTCTACCTATTTGGTGAAGTTTGTGAATGAAAACATAGGCTAGCTGGCTAGCTCCCTAGTGAGGTTTGTGATTGAAAATATAGGCTAAATAGCTAGTTACCTATTTAAAGTGGTTAGTGGGTGAAAACACTAGCTAGCTGTCTTGCTAGCTATTTAGTGAGGTTTGTGCGTGAAAACACTGGCTAGCTGGCTAGCTAGAGATTTAGTGTGGTTTGTGCATAAAAACATTGACTGTACTGCTAGCTACCTATTTAGAGAGATTTATGCATGAAAACATTGGCTTGCCACTAGCTTTTATTTAGTGTGGTTTGTGCATAAAAACATGTGCTAGCTTTAGCTACCTATTTAGTGAGGCTTGTGCATGAAAACATGAGCTAGCCTTCTAGCTACATATTTACAGGGACAGATTATGATTTGCAAAGGCCCTGGGGCCAATTATCTCCAAGGAACACCCTCTACCCAAAAGTTGTTGAGCGGTAGTAAAGTTGGGGGGGTGGGGGGGGCGGGGGGGTTTGGGAGGGGGTTCGTTGCTCATGCCCAAAAGGGTTTTCAAGTGGGGCAATCACCAAATTAGATCAGCCTTAAAGCCCAGGGCACCAGGGCAGTCAAGGGCCCCCTGGTAGTCAAGGTCTGTCTATTTAGTGAGGTTTGTGCATGAAAACATAGGTCAGCTGGCTTGCTAGCTATTCAGTGAGGTTTGCATTGATTAGCTTTAACTGTTAAATTTCTGTTTAAAGTCATTTTTCTGCAATATTTAGAGAATTCAAAAGAATTATTTAACGTTTATGACAAACTAAATCTTGTGAAAATCATCTCCCAAAGACTGTTCCAGATGCAAGGTCAACTTGTGTGCATTTTTGTGTTTGTGTATGGACTTTGACCTTTCCGTCATGGCGGACGGCTTACATATAGCGGCCAATAGGAACAGCCACTAATGAGGCATCTATGTATGTATATTTATGGAGGTTTGTTTATGAAAAGTTTGGCTAGCCAGCTAGCTAGCTATTTAGTGAGGTATATGTTTGAACAAATTGACTAGCCAGCTAGCTAGCTATTAGTGAGGGTTGTGTTTTATTTTTACTGGAAAACAAGAAGCAAATACTGATATACATAAGACAGATTTTTTTTTTCAGTGTTTTTACTAACAAAATCTCCCTCTAGTGTTGACAAGCTGAAAACAAAGTGAATCTTCCTGATTTGGCTTCATTTCAGTCTGTTTTGAGTTTGTGTACATTTTAGTCAGCCATGGAAACGCATAAATGCCACAGAGAATATGCCGCTTAACATGATGTGATCTGTCATTGAAATGTGCATGGCTGCCTCTCTCACTCTCGCTCTGTTTCATTGTCACTTGCACCACAAATTTAGCAAGATGAAGAATTATGACTCTTACTCCCCCTAATGCCATACACCCCCTCATTATGATATATTTATCATGTCCATTCAAATCCTTGAACTGTGATTAATACTGAGTGACCCATTTACATACTAAATAAACAACTTGGAGTATTTACACAAAATTGACTGGATTCTAGTTGATATGCTTGTTGATGGTGTGATAACCTGCCCTGTCTTTATAAGTGGTAGATAAAATTAGCATGTATTTGTATTTAGAAATATGTTTAGCTGATAGTTGCTAGCTCAGGGTAATTCACAATTCAGAATAGCCTTCTATTCTTGGTGACCATTACATTTAGTGACCTTGAATGTTTCCAGTTTCACATTCCTAAGTTGTGACTCTGTCTGGCCTGCACGTGCACCGAAAGACAGATGCAGTTCATCATTTGTGATAAACTGTTGCTCTTTTAATCATCGTCCCGTAACCTCAGGTCATGACCTTTAAACTCAGAGTTGCAATTAGAGTAGCATCATTCTCAAAGCTGAATGAGTTACACCACTCTCACAGATATGAGCTATAGATTGTTGCTTGCTTTCTCGACACTAGTGTCTAATTTACACCTCCATTTTTCCAGTGTGCGCCATTTGCCTTAACCTTTGGAATGTCCATCTTTTACAGTGACATATCCCTCAACCCTTTATTTTTGTTAAATGTTGATGTCCCCACGGTTGCAGTAGAGCTTATATTTGTGCTGAATGATCAGCTACATTTCAGCCAGATGGATCATCTAGCTTATATATATATATATATATATATATATATATATATATATATAATTTTATATTATGCGGTATGTACAATATTTAATTGACTATTTTTGACCTTTGTGATTTTTTTGTGTTGTGAAATTATTTCCATTACTCATTACTGTACCAGTTTACCATATTTTGAATGCTGGTTCAAATTAGATTTTCACTATTGTAATGATTTATACAGTATGAAATATGTATAGTTTTAAGCACTTTGAAATAATAAATCATTCTATTCATTATCATTTGTTAATGCATTCGGTATCATGAACTTTTAATGAACTATTATTAACAACATTATTATTGGTAAATATAAATTTACCAAACAATGTTAATGTTTACTAAACATTGTTTGTTAGTTCATGATGGTTCATAATGCATTAACTGTTGATAATGTGGATATTCAGTTTTTAACATTTATTTAAAAAAAATAAATAAATAAAAAATACTAGTATGTGTTTAAATTAACATTAACAAAGATTAACTATAAAATACAATTGTGATTTTGTGATACAATTGTGTGTCATTGAACTGTTGTATATAAGCAATATCACACTCGCAATCGTGCTATATTGCCCTATATCAGCACTGCTGTCATTACCTGCGGCCTAATCACAGCAGTGCTGATGTAGGGCCATATCGCACACTTGCTTGTGTGATATTGCTTATATATATATATATATATATATATATATATATATAATTTATTAAGGGCTTGTCTAAGCATGTGTCAATGTACACCTGCGTCAGAGAAAACAGGTGGCAATCCATGCTTGAATTGCTTATACAGTATGAAAGGAACATTCCTCATTAGGGTCTGGGGACATGATTAATTGCGTACATTTTTTTGCGTAGAATTAATCACACTGAATTAACGTATATATATAATACTCAAGGGGCGATACCTTCAAAAGTCTGTTGCATTCATCTAAAAATGTTATTATTCAGGTGAGTTGCTATAAACATATTTACAGTAGCTTTCATGAATTAAAAAAAATCAGAAGCAGTAGAAGCAGTAAATTCACACTATTGGCCCCTTGTGGGAACTTTGTGAATGTAACATGTATTAGCATTATGTTATGAATTGGGGACTTTCAATTTTGGAATGCAACAACATCAAAAAACGAGTTTGCGTAACTAGAAGTGTCTGTGTTTATGTATTTGCATAGCGTATGTTTGGCCTTATGTCATCATTAAAGCACAAACATTGTTGTTAAGAGATGTCTCAAATTAGGTAATTAATACCCAATTGAAGTGTTAAAACAAATTTTTATAAAAAGCAGCCATATTTGATTTGCATTGGGATAGTATCTTTATATAAAGCAAACTGCAGCATGTTCATATTTATGCATTTGATGTGTTTGTCTGTGTTTGGATCCATGTCTAAAGTCCTTATTTAAATGCAGGACTTCGTAATACCTCTCACTTTATGCCAATCCGCTGAGAGGTTGCAGCCAGCCACATTGCCAGCCACACTGCATAGGGATTTTCTTAAAGGCAGGTACATGCAAATTCATGCTAATTTCCTGCAAAGTTACATTCAACAATTATTCCCTGGAGTCAGTGAGAAACAGACCATTGTTATCATTCAGACTTTCAACAAATGGGAACTATATTTTTATCAGTAGATAGACTGTGAACAAAGTTACTATTACAACATTGCATTTGGATTGAATTATTTGAAGGTATGTGATGTAATTACATGAAGTAATATATTTAAAAAACAAATGTTTTTACAAAACATATAGTTCAAACTCTAACTTCTGATTGGATGAGCCATGTTGGAAGCTGATGTAAAATGCAGTTAAACACACAGCTCTGTGAACGCATAAATTGATATTAATGCACCAAGTTGCTATGTTGCTTTGCAATGTTAAACACAGTGGGATTTATTGCTTGGTGGAATAATTCTATAGTTTTTATCTGTTATCATTAATACATGTAACGATTTATTGAACACTGGTGACAAGGTTTTTCTAGTTTCTGATTTAATTATTTATTTATTTTTAAGCTGAATCAATCAATTTCTGTAATTCTGTAATTTTTTTGTTTTATTTTTCTTAGTGTTTTCTAGTTTCCGTTTAGTTTTTACTTTTGTTTGAGTTGTTTTGGGGAACCAGTGCTAATGCGTTAATTTATATAATTTATATTTAGCGTAATTAAATACAAAATCCCATAGAGAAAAATGAACAAACCAACAAACAATATTACAACAATTTTTCTTGTGTTTAATTCCTAACCCAAACCTAAGCCTAATCATAAAGTCTAACCACTTACCCAAATACTAAACCTACGGGGTGAAGGGACATACTAATGTTGAATGAGTGTAAATTGGTACTTAAAAATTGCAATTGGTTTCGTCAAAACAAGCAATAAGAAATCCAACAGTAATCAGATTATATTACATAAAAGTGTAATCTAAAAGAGTACATGTCTGATTACTATGTTGGTTGTGTTCATTGTAATCAGTTCTAGATTACATTTCAGAAGTGATCTACCCAATAGGAATGTGCAAAATATGAGGCTGTAATATTCGGTTCACGAACAGTTATTTGTCGGGAGTCAAGACTTGGGAATTAAGACTGTTTATCAGAATGGAATTTCATCAAATACTACTCAAAATAGCAGGGAATAAATTCCACACTGAGCTATGAGTCTTAATATTGAAGTTCTTTTTAATTTAACATGGTGTCTAAAAAACATTGGCAGTCCTGCCCAAGACACTTAAAAAAAAGTGAGATACCCTGCAACAGAAGTTTACATAGAAAATCAATTGAATAACAGTACATACGCACACAAAAACATGAGCCCCTAACATGCCCTATGCTTGAGAACTAACCCAAGCCTGACCCTAAACCCAACTATGGGTTGAAGACTTTTATGGCACATGTAGACTAACTGAAAAATAATTTTATTGTGTGGTACGGTTAACCAAATGTCGACTATCCGTGCACACCCTTACTACCCAACACTCTTGACTGGTTGGTCAACAAGTCATACCTTTTCATACGAGGCAAGTCCTATCATATTTTATGATTTTCCCATCTGCAGGAATTGTTTCAAGTTGTTATGAGTCTATGTTGGATTTTATTAATTGCCATATCTTTTCCAGGCCTGGAAATTGCAAATGTAAAAATCCCTGATTTTCCATGTCTTACATTACCGTAGGAACCCTAATGTAGGACGAGCTAAGAAAGAAAAACGGATATAAGTTGTGTGTGTGTGTGTGTGTGTGTGTGTGTGCATGCTTGCATGTGTGTGTGTGTGCGTGTTCGTGTGCGTGTGTGCGTGTCAATGTTATAATGCAGTGGCTGACCTTCCTCAGGCCACACGCTACATTTTGCCAGTGGCAACAAAGGAAAGCTAATTTGTAATCTGCAAACATTGCTTATAATCTCTGGGTCCTTTATGAGCTGTTTCCTAGCAACAATATGGCACCTTTCTACATTGAGTTATGTGCAGCTTGCAGTAAAACAAGCCAAACAGGAAAGACAAACTGATATTGTGAAATAAATTGTGTGTGCAGGCATGAAACGAATAGTTATGGATGCTAACAAGAAATAAATCTCAGACTGTGAATCTGTGAATTACTAAAACATACAAGTTAGCCTCTGCATTATTGATTGTGTCTGTTTGAAGAAGATATTTGCATGTATATCATCACCTACGTCACAGATTGTATCACACCTGGTTGGTTTATTTGCGGACGATGGCACTCAAGGACAAAGGCTTTCCCAGTCTTTCAAATGGTAATTTTATAATCACTTATAATGTAATAAATATAGTCTATTTAAATAAATCACAGGTTAAATTTCTTCAGCTTTAAAGGTGAAATGTTTTTACTCGATAAAATGTTTTACTATTTATTTTAATTTTGAAACATGAGACGAAGACTCCAATCATATCAGTAACCTTATAAAGGCAGTTTTATTACTACATGGTGAGGGTGTAAGGATTACCCTGGCAACCACCTGGGGTCGCTATGTTTGTTCATTGTTCACTTCGTGTCTTTCCTTTGTCTGTGGGTTTTGTAGTTATTTTCATTGTCTTTGTGCATTGGTTCTTGTGTTCATTATTCCCAGGTGTTCCTTGTTTGCTCATTAGTCTATGTGTATTTAATTCCTGTGTTTTAACATCGAACCTTTCGTGGCTGTTCTTTTCTGTTTTTAAGTTTCTAGTTTCTTGTGTTTAATTTGTTCCTGAGTTTCCAGTGTTTATTTTCCATCTTTATTAAAAGCCGTCCCTTAGATCCAGTCCCACTCATCTCTTGTTTCTGCAAACATTACAGAAGAACTAACCACACTATGGATCTAGCGGCTTTACAACTATTGTCTCATAGACAAGGAGATGGTGCCATCAAGCAGCATACAGAGCAGTTCTACAGTCTCACAATGTATCTCAATTGCGCTCAAGGACTCAACAATCCTGTGAAATCCTGTCTGCCAGGAGTCAGATGTGATCTTTCCTTGGTTGAGTTTATTGCCTATGCTTTGAGGCTCACATTCTCCCGTTACACTGTGGGGTATGTCAGTAATCCCATGCCGCTACCAACGCCCAGCCCTGCTACAGTCAATTAGCCAGTGCCCACGCCTGCCATGGTCAATGAGACAGCCACATTCTGGTAGCCAACACTTGAAGCCTTGACCCTCCCGGAGCCAGCGGCTGAAGCCTCGACCCTCCCGGAGCCAGTGCCTGAAGCCTCGACCCTCCCGGAGCCAGTGCCTGAAGCCTCGACCCTCCCGGAGCCAGCGCCTGAAGCCTCGACCCTCCCGGAGCCAGCGCCTGAAGCCTCGACCCTCCCGGAGCCAGTGCCTGAAGCCTCGACCCTCCCAGAACCAGCGCCTGAAGCCTCGACCCTCCTGGAGCCAGCGCCTGAAGCCTTGACCCTCCCGGAGCCAGCGCCTGAAGCCTCGACCCTCCCGGAGCCAGCGGCTGAAGCCTCAGCCATGCCAGCTTCCTCAGCCATGGAGGCCAATTCCACAGCATTGCTCCTGGCCATCTGGAAGCAGAGTAGGAGGACTCCTGCTTTCCAGTGGCAGCCAGTGTTCCTGGCCACGGAGGCCGTTCCCCAGTGGCTGCCAGTGCTCCCTGCCATGGAGGCCATTGATGATCCTGTCCAGTTCCTTGAGGACATTGACTAGTCTGTTGCACATTCCAGTGACCAGCACATGTCAAAGACAAGCTACCATTCTGTTCAGTGCCCAGCGGCTGCCCACTTCCTGTATGACACCTGTCCAGCGACCGCCACCCAGTCTGCTGACCCCTGTCCAGCAGCTCTGCCTCTCGTCTTCCGTGGCTCCACCCCTTGAGTATCCAGTGGCTCTGCCCCTTGAATCCTCAGCTACGTTGGCCTCTGAGTTCCCAGCTGCCATGCACCCTAGTGCTATGCTTCCCTTTTACATGCTTCCCAGTGACTTGTTTCCCAGTGCAATGTTTCCCAGTACCATGTTCCCTAACTTCATTTGTACTTTACCCCCCAGTGCCTTGCTCTCGGAGTCCCCTAGTGCCTTGCTCTCGGAGTTCCCAGCTTCTCTGACCTCGGAGTACTATGAGTCCACAGCTGCCATAACCTCTGAGCCCTTGCCTTCTGTAGCTCTACATCCTGAGCCTCCTGTGGCTTTGTCTCCTACAACTGTACCTCCTGCGGATCAGCCACCTGTGCCTCTGCCTCCTGCAGCTCTACTTCTTGAGCTTTAACACATTAACTATTTTTTGTTTTTATGTGTTAAGGAACTTCAGGAGCTGCTGCTTAGATGGGGGCTCTGTAAGGATTACCCTGACAACCACCAGGGGTTGCTATGTTTGTTTATTTTTCACTTCATGTATTTCGTTTGATTATGGGTTTTGTAGTCATTTCCCTTGTCTTTGTTAATTGGTTCTTGTGTTCATTAGTCCCAAATGTCCCTTGTTTGCTCATTAGTATCTGTGTATTTAATCCCTATGTTTTCCTCTGTTTATTGTCAGTTCTTAAACTAGATGTCAGTGTACATATTAGGTAAGTGCACCTCTAAGATAAGTTTGACTTCAAAAAATGTATATATTCTCAGAAAAGAAAAACTTCATGTTTATTTGTACTTAATACTTAAATTTAAGCAATAATGAATTTGAAAGGACAGAATTTAGTTTCAGAATAATGTTTGTAATGATCTAGTTTTGATTAAAGTTTCTCCTTCATTTCCTTATTTGTGATAATTAGATCTGTTACATTGTTGAATAAACTTTTTCTAAACCTTAGCTTCATCTAATGCAGTGTTTCCCAAACTGGGGTGCGCGTACCCCTGGGGGTACGTGAGGTGACAATGGGGGTACACAAATGACATTCTGAGATTTGCCATTCTTTCAATTTCATCACATTCTAAAATGACATTCAAACCCGGTTCATGTATCTCTCACTGGCAAAAATTATTTTGTGTGCCCTCTAGTGTAGAAACACCAACAATGGTTGTGTCATAAAGGACACAAAAAATGCAATGAAATAACCTGTTATTTTGTGGTTAAAAAAATGCATCTACTCATGTGTCGTGCGTCACAAGTATATTTTTCCGTCAGCCCAGCCCAGTGCTAGGTGATGTAGCTAAGTGATAGCAAGTAAAATTCTTAACTGTTTTACTAGACTCGAAAATGCCAGTCGTCCATGATTTTAGTTTAGTTTTTTTTTTTCGCAGTTTAAAACTTCATTTGGATTTAAGGTTAGATGCATAGGGAGTTTTGATTCGGATGGTATAAGTTCATAAGCTTTGATGACAGGTGTCAGACATTCAGCAACACCAAATAATTTCCATATTCACAAGCAGTCATTTTCAATCACATTTGCTCGCAAGGTAGAGACCTGTTTTAACATTGTTGCAAGATGTTTTTTTCAGCAAATGAGCTCAGCCTTGCTAACAGTGTCAAATGTGACATAAAAATCCCCTTGAACTGACCGCGCAATTGCACAGATACTTAATGCTCGAATTCAGCCGGCAATGCCGTACCTGCAATGATGCGCAATTCCAGGCACAAAACCGAACACCGTTATTGCGTACCACGACGCAATGAGGGGGAATTTTGAAGTAATGCAGTTATATAATATCTAACATTCCCATCTCAATCGGTAAGCCATTTATTCAGTATATGAATTTGATTAATATAACATGTACAAAACATGTACAAATATAACATGTTTAATATAAGGGAGTTGTTTTACAAAGATAATTGTGTTAAACAGACCGTGTATGAATTTTATCTATGCGTTAGATAGGGGGTACGCGAAAGGATGTTGAATGTTTGAAGGGGTTCACCAGTGTAAAAAGTTTGGGAACCACTGATCTAAGGTAAAAAGGCTTGCTGGCATAATGGGGATGATTAAACACAAAGTCACAGAACTCATGAATCTGTTTATCCTGTCACAGAACTTCACTGAGCCATGCAAATTATTAAAGGTGTACTCAGTAATTTTAACTCCAAAATACATTAAATGTAATTTTGCAAAATTTGTAGTAAATCATGACCATTCACATTAAAATGAGTCATATCAGTTACCTTATAAAAGCTGATTTATTCTTAATGGAGAGGGTCTGCAAATGGGGGCTGCCATGTTAGAATCACATGACAGACGGAATACTACTCACTTAATCTCAGAAACTTCATGTTATTTGACACTTTCACTCAAGTAATCATGGATGGCTCTGAATACTGCATTTCTACAACTCTAGCTTCACATCTGAAACTAAAATCTATTGATTTTAAATGATGCTGCATCCAAACCATTAGGTGTCAGTGTAAGTCCAAGACGACAAAAAGACACAAGTTACTGAGTGCACCTTTAAGGTATAACAATTAGTTTTGATGTGGAAAATAATGTTTACTACCCTGTTCTTTTTGGGATTGGGTGATATTTCAGGGCTGAAGTCTATAAAATGTTACACATACTGTACATGCTAATCATTGTTTTCATGGAAATTATTAGAATTCTTTCAGAGACAAATAGATTCTTCTAACTTTGAGAAACAACAGTCAACAAAAGCACTGTAATACACTCACTGGGCATTTTTAAGGAATACCTTTACACCTACTTAATCATGAGATTATCTAATCAACCAATCGTGTGGCCACCGTGCAATGCATAAATCATGCAGATACGGGTCAGGAGCTCCAGTTAATGTTTACATCAACCATCAGAATGGGGGAAAAAATTATCTCCATGATTTCGACCTTTGTTGGTGCCAGACGGGCTGGTTTGAGGATTTCTGTAACTGCTGATATACTGGGATTTTCACACACAACAGTCTCTAAAGTGTTAACAAAAACATTCAGCAGTTCTGCAGATGGAAACGCCTTGTTGATGAGAGAGGTCAAAGGTGAATATCCAGACTGGTTCTAGCTGACAGAAAGGCTACGGTAACTCAGATAATCACACTGTACAATTGTTGTGAATAGATTAGCATCTCAGAATGCACAACATGTCGAAGCTTGATGCAGATGGGCTACAGCAGAAGACCACGTCGGACAATTTATTGGGACCATACTGTTCCTAATAAACTGCTCAGTGAGAGTAGATTGGCCAATTGATTAATTGAGTAAATTGTTGATTTGTTTCTGTATTCCAAACTGTTTTCAATGGAAAATAGTGCTAATTGAAGGAAAAGTTTTTTTAGTTTTATTTTGGTCAGCATGCCAGGAAATGTGGGACACAATCCAGGGAAATGTTTTGTCTTCCAAAATAACAATTTACGTATCAGACCGTTTATAGCGGAGCCGCAGCTGTTTGTCCTCAGTTGGATCTCTGACAGACTCAGTCTCTGATATAATTTTTGCATCTACAGAATATACATATCTTGAATTAACATGTCATACTGTTGTCCATCTGTTTGTTTTCCATTTGTTTTATTGTAAAACATTATTATCAGAATTATAGGCCAGTGGTTCTCTTTTTTGTAAAGTTGACTGGGCAGAGTTAATTCTGTGCATTGCAATTACTGTGTGATCACATCTAAACCTTGTTGTTTATTTTAGAATTAAAGAAAATTAAATAGCACAGCTATTTAGGGTCTATTTAAATCTGTGAATCTTCTCACACGTTAGTTATTATTAGAAGTCTTTGCTTAGGAAAACATGACTAAGTATTGTTCATTTTTATCAGTTCAACATTTTGGTGTGTAACTAACATAAATCATACCTCAAATCATGCTTTTGTTGAGGAGCAGTGTGAAATTACTTTTCTAAATTTTTGGAATTACTATTCCCACCTGTCTGATGATATAATGGGCAAACAAAATCTCATAAACTTTAATTAAAAAAGTGACCAAACCATATCTCAGGTCTTGAAGGTGGGCTATTTTGGCTTGAGCAAGTAAGCAACCATCTTATAACCACCCAACGTATTCTAGCAAGCAGGGATGCATGCATAGTGCGCTTCAGTGAATGATCACTGCTCTGTTGTTGACACACACACAGCACTTGCAGCTCGCTATATGTCAGCACCACACATGAACTCCATATCAGATGTAGATAATACAGTAGTTCGGTTTGCTTAAACATTCATTGAGAATGGCACCAGAGGAGCATTTAACCTGATGAGAAGCATATTAAAACTACTGTGAACTATACTACAGAAATAAACTCAAAGTTTTCCTGGAGTGTTCCACCAAAATAAAAGCCAGAGGGTTTTAAAGTTAAGAAATGATAACTGAAATGTTATTATGGTATAATATAATTATTATATTATTATGATTAGTATTAGGGGCCAAGGACTGAAGGTCTTCTTCTTATTATTTGTTTTCTTCTTCTTTCTCCCATATGGGTGTCAATGGCAGCCCAATTAACCGTACATAGAAATATGATGAATTTGGCACACTGGTAGGGGTGAGTATAAATTGCCCCCAGACACTATTTTGTGTCTCTAGGATAAACTCTATATCCCCACCACTTAAAAAAACACTTTACTTTTGCACATAGCTTTTGAACCATTTGTCCTAGGGCCTTTTTACACTTGGCCACTTCATGTGTTTTCACTAATCCAATAGCTATCCGATCATGAAAAGACCAGGTGTAAATGCCCTCCGAAAAGCATTAGAGATGGATTGCAATCTGATCACTCAAATCACTTCAGGAGGTGGTCTTAGATGCATTTCAGATGAAACTGGCCAAGTGTACATGCATCTGGTTGTTCAAGTCACATATGTACATATGCACAACAGTGCTACGTCAGCATAGGAAAATGTCATGTAATTTATTTATTTTATGAACTGTAAGATTAATGACTAATGTCTTTGAAGTCCATCCTGGATTAATTGCAGATAGACATAGAATATTCACATAGATGCACTGTCCTTTGTTAGTTGGCTGATGAAGGCTTTTGTTGGCAATTAAATGATAGTCTATGTATTCCATTTCAAGAGTGTAGTCCCTCAATAGACAAAGCTGATGCAGGCAGAGATCAATGAGGGTCTTCACAGTTCAACTGGCAGGTCATTTCGGTGAAGTTTGGTGGGTTCCATCCTCAATCCAAGGTTCAGGCAGTGGCATAAGTGGCCGATGTCTTACAGTTAGAGTTGGCATCAGTTCATCCTCTGATGTCAAAAGACTGAAGTTATGTCTGGTGCTTTAGTTTGTCATCATCACTCAGCGACAAGTAGCAGTGGAGTCCGACACCAAGCAGGAACGGAGCTGGATCTGGCCGGCTCTTGTAAGCTCTGGATATGAAACAAATAGAATAATATTAGCGTATATACCGTTATTTTAATCGTAATGAACGTGACTGAATATAGCGTGTCATAATGTCACAAGTACTGTGGAGCTAGATCATTCAAAGCTTTGTATGTAGTTACAAGAATTTAAAAATTAATATGAAATTTTACAGGTAGCCAATTGATGATAATGATAAAATTGGGCTAATATGATCATATTTCTTGGTTGTAGTCAGCACTTTGGCAGCTGCATTTTGAAGCAATTGAAGTTTATTTATTGAACTTGCTGGACATCCTCCCAGTAATGCATTACACTAATTTAGTCTTGAACACATTCATTTGTTTTTCGGCATCAGCAACAGAGAGCATGTGTCGTAACTTAGCAATATTTCTTAGGTGGAAAAATGGTTCTACAAATATTGCAAATTTGATTTTCAAATGACAGATTGGTATCAAATATAACTCCTAAATTCCTTGCTGTAGAAGTCGATGTAACAGTACATACATCGAGAGTTAAATTACATTCTATTTTGTTGGAATTAAGTAGGATGAAATTTATGGCCATCCAATCGTTGATTTCATTGATACACTCTGCTAATTTGGAGAGTAGTGAATTTTCATTGGGTTTAGAATGAATATAAAGTTGGGTATCGTTAGCATAACAGTGGAAACTTATTCCATGACTCCTGATAATATATCCCAGATGAAGCATATATAAGGAGAAAACGGATGCCCTAAAACTGATCCCTGTGGCACTCCATACTGAACATTTGTTTGATTTGAAAATTTCTCATTTACACAAAGTGGTAGTAGTCTGATAAATAGGACTTAAACTAATGCAAGTCCACTAATGCCAACATAATTCTATAGCTTATTCAAGAGCATATCGTGATCTATTTTGTCGAAGGCTGCACTACGTTCTAAAAGCACTAGAAGAGAAATGTAGCCGCGATCAGATGATAAGTACAAGTTATTTGTAACTCTGATAAGTGCAGTCTGTGTACTTTGATGGGGCCTAAATCCTGACTGAAAATGTTCATATATTCCATTTCTCTATAGAAATGAACTCAGTTGGGAGGACACTATCTGTTCTAGTATTTTCAACATAAATGGTAAATTAGAAATCCGTCTGTAATTGGATAATTCTCCAGGATCAAGATGTGGCTTCTTAATAAGCTGTTCGATAACTACCATTTCAAGTTTATTGGGGCATGTCCTAAGGATAGCGAGGAGTTAAAAATATTAAGAAGAGGTTCTGAGATTACAGGGAATACCTCTTTTGCAGTGACAGATGATTGCATAGTTCCAATTTTATTTCTGATTATTTCAATTTTATCAGTATAGAAATTCATGAATTAATTTCTATTGTGCTGCTACTGAATATCTGGTTCAGTTGATGCTTTATTCCTAGCCAATTTAGCCACAGTACTGAATAAACACCCAGGACTGTTGTGGTTATGTTATATAAGTTTGCTAAAATATGCTGACCTGCCAGTTTTTAGTGCCTATCTGAAGCTACAGACACTATTCTTCCATGCACCAAAATACCTATAATTTTGTATTCTTCCACTTGCGCTCCATTTTCATTGTACCATGGTACAGGTTTTTTCTTGAATTTTCTTTAACCGAAGGGGGATAACACTATCAAGAGTGCTAGAGAAGACTGTATTTATATTTCTGTTATTACGTTAAGTTCTTCTAATATGTGAGATGATTCTGGAAGATTATAAGTGAAGCTATCGTTAGTGGTCAAAAGAAAAAATCTACCTGAACAAAAGCGTGGTGTAGATTGAGCGAGATTAGGTGATCGCAGCAAACAAGAGATGAGGTAATTATCTGAGATGTCATCACTGCGGAAGAATTTCTATAATATCGACATTCACTCCATATGACAAAATTAAATCTAGCTTATTATTATGGCAATGAGTTGGTCCTGTCACATTTTGTCTGACTCCACGAGAGTTGAGAATATCGATAAATGCTAATCCCAATGTGTCATTTTCATTGTCTATGTGAATGTTGATGTCACCAAAAATGAAACCTCCATCTACATGAACTACTAGATCTGATAGAAAATTAGCAAATTCACCAAGGTAACCAGAGTACGGCGCAGGTGATCTATATATTGTAGCAAGGGCAAAAGACGACAGATTTTTTTTATTTAAATCTGACGGTCACATTAAGCATTTTTAGTTCAAAAGATTTAAACTTATGTCCTGTCCTCTGTGTAACACCAAAAACTTCACTGTAAATTGTAGCAACACCTCCTCCTCAACCCTTCAGATGAGGCTCATGTTTATAACAATTACCTGGGGGAGTAGGTTAGTTTAAACTAATACATTCATCTGGTTTAAGCCATGTTTCAGTCAAACAGAGCTCATCCAAACTATGATCTGTAACAATTTCAACTTGTTTAGTAGCCATAACTTTATATGATGTTTATCTTATTTTTTTTCTAAATGAGTCTGTATGTGTTGTAGTTTATGTGACCTGTGTGACGTCTCAAGGCATCTAGCAGACGTTCGGATAAACCAGTTTGTCTGATTCCTGACCTGAGCCCCAGTTAGTCAAATATTATCACTTTAAAAAACTTGAGCCAAATCACTAGAGAGGAGAGTTGCACCATCCCTGGAGGGATGGATTAACACTAACATGAGTGCAGCTGATGCCCATGACACATCTTACCTACGGGATGCCCAGAGGGGAAAAACAGGCATCGCGCCCACACAGAGACACATGTGCGCTGGGCAAATTCACTTGGAATCAAATAATAAAGTAAATCCATTAAGTTCACTATTTAATTGGCATAATCATGGAAGTTAACTCTGTTTTCTTTGCAAGTAGCGCAGGAATTGAAGATCACATTTACATCCATTTGGCGGAGACTCACTGAAGTGGCCAAGTGTAAATAGGCCCCTAGAAACAAAATTACATTAACAGTTTAAGCTTGTCAAATTTGCACAAAAAATGGCCCAAAGTAATCTCCAGAACAAGCTGCATAGACCTAACCAAACAGAATTTTGCCAACTGTTCTGAAATTTTGCCAACGTGAATTTAACGAGGTTATTATAAAACAGAAAGTATCTAGGCAAAAGCCTTGTCCTGTCGAAACATACCTTGTTATGCTTCCTGAGGACCATGATCTGAGGATACATACGTTTGGTGAACTTTTGAACCATATGTCCTCAAACCATGAGGTTGGTGTCACTGAATTATGAGGGTCATGAGGTTTTCGACAATACCACATTTTACCCACAGCGGTCATACTGCTTCTCTGCCATTCTGACTTTTAATAAAAAGTGATGTATCATTTGAATGCCTTTTCGGATATAAAATAAAATTGCAGTGTATCCTCGACATAATATACTGAGGAATTTTGGAGACAGTGCCACCTATATATAAATATATAACTAATTGTGGCACGGTGGAGGGCGGGACCGGCGCGTGATTGCGCACGCCCGGTCCCGTATCAGGCTAAATTGAGCCGTCAAGAGGGATAAAGGCCACTCGCAGACGGTGATCGAGAGAGAGAGCTTAATCAGCAGACATGTCTGCTGTCCTATGTGTTTGTTTTAAGTTCGTCATTAAATTATTATTTATGTTGACGAGCCGGTTTCTCGCCTCTTCCTTGCCCATGTACGTGAACTGTCTTTACATTGGTGCCGAAAGCCCGGGAAGGAAGAGGGATGCGCCGTAGCGGAGTTCTCGCCACTTCTCAATTGAGCAGCCGCGGCCATCTGCCGGGGGACGGAGGAGCCCAGCCACCTGGACGCGGAGGAACGGCCGCCGACCGCGAGGGGAGGAGGGGCTCCTGGCCGACCGCCTGGAGCGGTTAGGGCCGCTGCCAGGGGCGGGGGAGTCACCTACTAGCCGATGGAACGCGGCGGGGTTGGAGACTGCCGACCGCGTGCGGGGAGGGGCTCGCCGACGACCGCCTGGAGCGGGAGAACCGCTGCCAGGGGCGGGGGGAGGCCCCTTCGACACCCCGGGAACGCGGCGGGGCGTTCCGTCCGCCAAGGGCTGGGGACTGCCTCCGATCTGCCCGGAGAGGCGCGGCTGTTGTCCTGAAGAGGGTGGAGAAGTGGCTGAGGAACGAGCTACGGCGTATCAGAGAACCGGCGAGTACGTTTTTTTTTTTCTTTCTTTCCTTTAATCTCTCTCTCCTCTCTCTCTCGATACCGCTCTGCGTTGGCCTTTTCCCTCTTTTTTAAATTATGGTGTTTGTGGGAGGGGAGGTACTGCCCAGTGCAGGAACCCTCCCCCCCCCCCATTTAATTGTTGTTTCCCTCCCCTTGCCCCCTCCCTCGTCCAGGCTGATGGGGATGACCCGCCGGCAGACCGCGCGGGAGGCGCCCCCCTCCCCCCAGGGGATGTACGTCAGGCCGGGGGTCCCCAGCCTGAGAGAACGCGATCTGTCAGAAATGTCATCTGAGTGGTGCAGTGTGTACATTTCTGAACTACAGTTTCAAAGGTTGGGGGCTCGACCCCCACCTAGGCAAGTCACATTTGAAATTTTGTTGTAATGGGCTCTTTGCAATGTTCTTTCTGGATGGTTGCGGGGCTAACCAAATTTAGATTTTCATACCTGTTGAAAAGTTACATTAATGTGAAGTTGATCATTGTAACCACAGTGCTTACTCTCAGTTTGGTATGGTCCTTTGTTGGGTGTCAACCATGTGGCATCATGGTGCAGGGGATTATGCACAGAGCTATAATGTGGAAAGTGCCAGGTTCAAACCCTACTTGTACAACATAGCCACTCTGTTGGTCCTCTGGGTCCCTTAGGTTAAATAGGACTGTACACAGTTTAAATGCTTTGCCCCATAATTGCTGCTCACATCTATATACATTTTTATTAATATTAACAACTATTGCAGTAATAATAACAATGTACTACAAATTACAATAATATTTAAATTTACTGAGTAATGTGGTATTCTATCACAACAAAATTGAACACAAATCAATAAAATATAGTATCTATTCCACATTTCAGGTCCACAAACAATGTGAAAAACATAAAAAATAATAATAAATAAACAGTCCAAACAAAGTCTAATTTAATATATTCATTTTCTGTTTCAGTTTTTGGCTATGTGTGTCCAGAATTTTCGGTTTTGGTCCAAAATATTAATTTTGGTGCATCACTCCTACCCAGAGCATCTTTGCAATTCACAGCAATGTCTTGGCAACCACCCACAACACCCTAGCATCATGGTAGCAGCTTTTGCACAGGCAAACACTACAATTGTATTTAAAAAATGCTGTTAATATTTTAACACTACACACTTTTGGACTCTTAAATCTTTAGTTCTATGGTGTAGCTAAAGTAATGAGAGTGGCAAAGCTAGAGTCATTTCAAGAGTATACCGGTCTCTGTTTTTAGTAAGCATACCTAATATCATGGGTACAAATTGCTGTGTGCTTGTTGGAGGAAAGACAATATTCAAGGCATGCAGTTACTCTGCTTTTGATGGTTCCATAACCTCTGTTGACACCCATAAAACTCCTCTTGACTTTTTAAGGGTGCATTATAAAGCCGATCTATATAGTGTTTTTTGTTTTGTTTCGTTTTTTTTTTCCAACCTGGTTTCAAAAAATATGTTGCTAAACTCCAAATTTGTAACAGCATATTATCAGTCCATATTTATTGTTAAATTATTCAAACGTTACCCATTTTGAATGGTCGGAAACCTAATTTGGGTCACATGGTATGAAGCTAGTTTTTCTTGTCCAACAAGACAAGGAAGACAGACAGAATGTGTGATATATATATATATATATATATATATATATATATATATATATATATATATATATACTGTATAAAGCAAAGTTCTGTTTGAAAATGTTGCAGAGACATATTACAACTTTGAAAACAGTCTGAAAGCTATAGTTTAACGACCATCACAAACACTGCCACATTTGTACTCTTCTCAGCAATTTCTCTAAACATAACCATTGCTTTTATCCCCACCTCATTATAAGCTCAGAGGAACCACACAATGCGGCTTATGCATTTATATTTCATTTTTTATTATTTATATATGACAGCCACGTAATAGCAGAGTCCAGTGTTGTATCACGTACAGCCCTCGGCGCACTATGCCTCACTCTAATGAGCGTCCAACACAGATTGCCGGCCTTATTCTGTACGCCTCGGTTTTTCCCCGTGGCATAACAGGACTAACCCTGCGGTCTCTCGCAAGATCCGTCGTGCTATAACCCACTAAGATGTAGCCGACCCTCTGCCAGCTTGAATCCAGCATTCCCCCGATTAAGGCATGTTCGTGTCGGTGAGGATAACAAGGCGTCTGAGCCTCGGGTAAAATCGGGACTCTGTCTCAGAGCTAGGCAGCCTAACGAGTCATTAGGAGACAGTGCATCAAAAGGCAATCATAACCCTATGTACAAAAATTAGGTCATCACTTGAGCTATAACATATGCACTGCAACGCTGCATATTAGCGAGCTTGAAACGAGCGTTTTAAAGACCTCAGGGTGTTTTATTGCTTTCTTTCTTTCTTTCTTTCCTTCATTGTTCCGTTCTTTCTTTCTGATTTTCTTCTGTTCATTTTCTTTCTTTATCTCTTTCTTTCTCTCTTTCTTTCTTTCTTTCATTGTTCCATTCTTTCTTTCTGATTTTCTTCTGTTCATTTGTTCATTTTCTTTCTTTCTCTCTTTCTTTCTCTCTTTCTTTCTTTCTTTAATTGTTCTGTTCTTTCTTTCTGATTTTCTTCTGTTCATTCGTTCATTTTCTTTCTTTCTTTCTTTCTTTCTTTCTTTCTTTCTGATTTTCTTCTGTTCAGTCGTTCATTTTCTTTCTTTCTTTCTTTCTTTCTTTCTTTCTTTCTTTCTTTCTTTCATTGTTCCGTTCTTTCTTTCTGATTTTCTTCTGTTCAGTCATTCATTTTCTTTATTTCTTTCTTTCTTTCTTCTGTTAATTCATTAATTTACTTACTTTCATTCATTGTTCCTTTCTTTCTTTCTGATTATCTTCTGTTAATTTGTTCATTTTCTTTCTTTCTTTCTTTCTCTCTTTCTTTCTTCTATTAATCATTTAACATTATTTTTCTTTCTTCCTTTCTTTCATTTGATGTTCCATTATTTCTTTCTTTATTTTGTTCATTCGTTCATTCTCTTTCCTTCCTTCCTTCCTCCTGTCGTTATTTTTGATATTCATTTTCATTATATTCAAGTAAATATGGTGAATTTTGATTTCCTTCCTTCTTTTCTTCCTTCCTTTCCTTCTTTTTTCTTTCTTTTGATAGTTTTTTATTCTATTCTTCCTTTCTTTCTTTTTGTTCATTCTTTGGTTCTTGTTTTTCTCTCTGTCTTTCCTTCCTTCATTTGTAATTCTTTCTTTCTTCTGTTAATTCATTCATCAGCTGCCTTTCTTCCTTCCTTCATTTTTCTTCCTTTCTTTTTATTTAATTTGTTCATTCTATCTTTCATTCTTTCTTTCTTTCTCTTTCTTTCTTTCTTTGTTCTAATGATCTAATTTGAGTTTTTCATTTCAACCTGCGTGCGTGTGTGTGTGTGTGTGTGTGTGTGTTTTAAGAGAACATTCTTACGTGTTGTACTCTATCTCTTGCTTTAATTCTCTCATATAATTGTTTATATTTACTAATTTCTTTATATTCAATTTAATTATACTTATTACTTTTCTTTTTATATTGTTTGTTGCTCTTTGCTACACATTATCGTTTCTGTTTAATCTTGTGATTTGTGCTGTATTGTCTTCACGAGAGATAAAGAGTTGTCTCCATTTCAAGGTCTTTAACGTCAAAGGACATGCTGTGAAGCTGTCATTTTACATTGTCTTTTGTTGGTGTAATAACACTTGTAACACCAGACGAAGTCAGATTGAGTATTTTGAAACATGCACCTAAGATTGTTCAATAAACTCATTTTTACCATCACTTTGTCTCCTGCCTTCTGCTCTATTCCCCTGCTGACTCTGCCTGGCTCGTGGACTGGTAGAAGATTTAACATAACAAGTTTTTGATGTTGACTGGCTTTGGATATCAGTCAAAAGTCTGATATTTTTATATATTCTATGGAGAGTGAGGTCCAGTGGGAGACTGGAGTCGTTGTCAGGACAGATGATTTAACATTCATTTGGCATTATGGATGATCCGATTTAAAAAAAATGTAAATGACAATGCTATACAATTTCAATGAACTGGTCGAACTAGTTCATAAAATGGTCTGAATGATTTGTTACCAATATATATATATATATATATATATATATATATATATATATATAATTCTTATCCAGTAATCTTATTAACTGGAAAAGTCATGTCAATTTCATGCCAATTCACTGATCATAATATTTAGAGTTAAGGGTTAGGGTTAAGCATTATTTACATTGATCATTTCTATTTTCCAAGAGTTGACTGTTCATTAACAACATTTTGAGCACTTTAGTCTTCCTCAGGTGGAACTCATGAGTAATTTCAGGCTTTGTTTATTCTACATGCTGTCCATTAGCTTAAGATTATCATTGTGTGCCGTCTTCCAAGTAGCGGCTTATTACGGTAAGCATCTCACATCGTGAGGTCACCGATGTTAATGGAAAGTGAAACAATGTGAAATTGTTATTAACCCATGAAATTAGAAAATCTGCTAAGATTTATGATCATAAGCAGTTACGTCTCTCTTATGTGCAGTGCTTTCAATGTGAATGTTGTGGTACCGTTTCATTACTGAACAACAACTAACAACCACAATGTTCGAACAAGCCTCTTAATTTAATTATATATTTACAGCTTTACAGTTTTCAGCTGGTGGAAACCCAGAAATGGGTTGCTGGCCTGTTGTGATTGGGTCATGAACAACAATTGTACATGGCTAGGATAGCAACATAAATAGGACTTTTAAAAGGGAGAAAACTATTTCCATATCTTTTGTTGTCGATGTCAAAGGCTGTGCATCCCATCAAACTGCAGTATTCTGGCACAAATTCATCTGTCACTTGGTAGACGCAAGCTAAATTAAGTAGATACCAATAAGGACAGGTTGTGTGACATGCCCTCATCTTCAAAAAACATGAACACAACTTTGAAAGATAAAAGAAAACATGACTCAGACTACATTAATTACAGGTTCCCTTTCAACAAGAATAAAAATGTGTTTTGCGTGGGGAATTATTGGCTGCCGGGAACTTGAAACCGTCGAAATTCAAGAGACTTTCTAAAAAAAAAAAAAAACTTTAAAGACAAAGTGAAACCTCTGAGTCAGTTTTACATCCTTTTTGACTGATGAATTGCCATTGCCATACTTTTAAGGAAATATAACAGGGGAAAAATTATTTGTACTAAAATAAAAATAAAAAATTCTAAGCCATTAAAATATGTTAGAGCTCAGCATGACTAAAACATTTCTATATTTATTATTATATATATATAAAACCATCTTATGGTGTTCTTTTATATAAATTGTATATTTTAATGAGTGGTATACGATTTGGGGACATTTCCTTCACTGACTGTCTAAACACACACACACACACACACACACACACACACACACACTCATGTTGGTGTGGCAATGCTTATGAGGACTCCCCATAGACATAATGGTTTTATACTGTACAATCTATAGATTCTATCCCCTAAACCTAACAAAACCCCTAAACCTAATACTTACAGAAAACTTTCTACATTTTTAAATTGTAAAAACATAGTTTAGTATGCTTTTTAAGTGATTTGAATTATGGGAACACTAAATATACAACATAACATTTATAGCATAAAACCCTTGTAATTACCAATTTGTAACCTAAAATATATATCCTCATAACCCCAACACACACACACAAATAATAAAACAATTCTGGAAATTAGGGTTAGGGTCGATAAGTCTAAGTGGAGTCTAAGTAGTTTATTATTATTATATTTTTATTATAAACAAATTGTCAAATACAAATCTCTCATTGACTTCCATTGATTTCATATCAGGCTAATGATATTTTCTATTTCCAATCTCTACCCCTAAACCTAACCATCAGACAAAAAATGTGCACATCACTAGATTTGAAGATCAACATCATCTGACCCATTTCACATATTTTATTTATTGTTTTTACATTTGGTCCTCACAAGTGTAGGTAAACCTGTGTATTAATATCAAACATACCCCACAGGTCGATGTCTGAGTCTGACCCCTGTGTTACAAAGTTTATGCTGGAATTGTGATAAATCACAGTCAAATTTGACTGTAGCAGCATGGTCAGGTTTGACCACATATTGGAGCATAATTGCAAAATCTGAGGCTTCAACACAAGTGGTTTAGAAAAAATTGCTACAATTTGACAAATAATGTCTGAATATATATCCAATTTGTAACTTGTGATAATATATTTAAATTAAGTTTGTTACCACATTGGCTTATAGAGATCAGCCAATGCATAGAGCAGTGGAGCCATCTACTGGACATAGTTGTTATTTCATGTTATTTATTTATTTTATTCCAGCAGATGTCACCAGAGACCCCCAATGCATGACTGTTTGTGATATTTTGTCACTCTTTCAGTTGACTGAAATTAAAGTTTTATTTGAAGTAAAGATAACATAAATATGCTTATTCTATATGAAAATGAATGGAGAGCTAAATAAGGTCTAAACACCATAAGTGATACTACATGGTTCGTTATACGTATCATGGCAAATGTCCACTATGTGGCAAGTTTTTATAAGGTTAATGCTCTATCGAGTTTAAATCAAGAAAACCTTCTTCCCTATCTTAAATATTAAGCCTAAACCGATCCGATTTTTTAATAAAAAGCAAATGTGAGATGAAAAACGCAATTGTGAAGCAACCACGTCATTTTGTGGCGATTCTATTGACACTTAAAGGTGGAGTAAGTTATTTGAATCAAACACACTTTTTGTCAAATTCCTCGAATATCTCTTCAGGGTCTGTTAGCTGTCCGTTCTTTGTGTGTGCGCCAAAATCTTTTTATAAAATACAACTCTGGTGTTAGTACACAGCCCTGGCTCTGTAAATGGAAAATAAACAAAGTGGATGAGTTCGATCCTCACAACGATATTGTGCGTCCATGAATTTGGGAGGGTGGAGCTTCTGAAGGTGCACCGATGGGAGGGGTTTGTGTGTTTGGCTGTTGAGTTCAAACATCAAGTCTTTCTCAGGAATCACTCCACCCTTAACTGAAGTGAAACCAGTTGAAAACAACTGCTTTATAGCATCTTTTTTGAAGTTAAGAGGTCAGATTCATCGTAAAACATTTTGCTTTCTCCTCCTACACTTCATTGTTTGTTCTCATGGCTTGAGGGCATTTAGAGGTTTCATGATCAATTCCTTCAAAGCTTTGTGCCATTTGTCTCTGGTGGGGTTCTCTCCCCTCAATCATTTGAGATGGTCCACTCCGCCCTTATGACTGAAGGTCAAAATATATGGGATGGTTTAAAGCAGCCTGGGGATGTACACTACACTATATTGAGTTCCCTTGCGTGTACTGTGACGGCGAATAATGTAATCTACTCCAGTCTTCTATTTTCTGGAGCCTGTCAGTGTACATTTTTCTGTTTAATATGTGCCCTTTTGTAGGAGAGTAACATGAGATAAGACAATATAAGAGATCCCTGTTGACCAGTGGCAAATTATAAGGGTCATCAAAGCCTTCTCTGCTGACCTAACATGTCTAATATATAATTTCATTCTCATTCACCTTTTTGCCTATTTATTTTCAATTGCTTTCCACTCCTAATTCATCTAAAAACGAATAAGTTTAAAAAAAGTTTATCCTGTCAGAATTTATTCCTTTATCCTTACAAGCAAAGCATGACGACTGGTTCACAAATCGCTTGTCCAAAGTCGCATGCTTCCGATTCTGCATGTGCGTCCGAGCTCCATCCCGTTAAGCCTTCAGAATGTCCACAGAATCCCTCAACAGTGTAAATGAATAGGCAGCTAAAGTCAGATTTATCAGCCAATCAGATTGATTTATTTGTTCTTGGTGGGTGTGGTCTTTAGGATATGTGCCAGTCGAGGCCTTCTAGCTAGACGCAATCACGCTTTAAGTGATGTACGTAATTTGAAAGCGAAGAGCGCGGGATCGCCATCGCTGCCGCTATCACCATTGAGATAGAGATCCTTATGGATTTTAAAACCTCATTATTATAGCAACATCAGGAGTTTTTGAAGTGTAAATTAGGCTGCTGGAGAATTTAGTGTCAGTTTAAGTTTTGAAAAGTAACCGTGTACCCTTATGAAACAAAAATTGTTGAAAGCAACAATTAGATCTCAAATACGATTAGATAGCTTTTTCCTGCTATTAGACCTTCTTGGTTTTGGCCTTCGTGCATGGACGTGTTTCAAAAATGTCAATTGATATTATTATTTGGCTGCGATGTAATGTATGATGTCCATAGACATACTGTAGGGTGTCTTATTAATTGGGAAACAGTGTTTTCTTAATGGCATGAATCGCACTGAAGGCCAAGACTTAAAATGCAAGGGTTGCTCTGCTGTTGACATTAATGGACTAAGAGATTTAGGTGACAAAATAATCAGTGCATTAACGATATTGGTGCTACTTTGTCTGTGTTTGGATAATATCTTAAAAGTGGTTCATATGACTTGAGCGCTCTGTTGTAAGTTTTCTGAAGCCACAAGATTCAGAAAGTTCAGTTGTTTTTAATGGAAGATTAGAATGAAGATGTTCAGTGGATACCAACTTACATTTTGGTCTTTTCCTCACACAAAGCTATCATTTGGCTTCAAAGTTACATAATGTTACACCTGTTTTTAACACTTTTACCCAAAACACATCTTAATACCAGTTGTGAATGGTGTCTAATTATAAAGGCTTACGTCTGAAGAATTCCTAGCCATTATTCCTCCACATATGCGGTTTTAAAGACCATGGTGTCAAGGATAAGATGGGATGAAATAAATGACTTTTATCTGAACAATGAAACTAGTAATTGAAGTAGGTTAGACTAGAGAAATTGGAAGGATAGCATTCAGATACTTGAAGCCCCTCAGGATTGGTGTCAAGATGCTCAGAGCCGATCTCATTTTTGGTTCAATGGATCCTTCTGTGCTTAACTGACTTAACAGACAACTAATTAGAACATTTCTTTAAAGATTTTGCTAGCTTGCACTTTTATGAATCTTTTTTTTTTTTTTTTCCTCGCCTCATTTTCTATTTTTTTTTTTTATATTTGGTTTGACTGCTGAGATTTTCTCCCCAGCTTACTTTATGGAGTGTATTTTTGCGCCCATTCTTTTTTACTATTTAAACCCACAAAATGAAAAACTAAAAATGTGGTTTCTTCTTAATTGGTTTTAACACTGATGAATAAAATGAGCAGATACAAACTCATTTTCTGTTGTCTATTTCATTTGCTATTTTAAAAATGAATAAAGAGAAAGGGTAAAATGGCTTGATTTTCATTTTCTTTCATTGTTTAAAAAAATTATTTATGGCTAGAAAATTTGATATGCACATGTGAGCGGCACTGAAATGCCCCGTTTATCTGATTGGTCAACCCGCCCCTTCTTCTGTATTGCCTTAATCCTATCAGCCAGAATTAGAGTTGGGATTGCTCTGCAAATTTGTCTCAACTTCCATTAAATATTGTCCCGACCCGAACCACCACTAACTGTAAACTATGAATACCATATATATCATGCTGCTTGGCACATCATGGTGATGTTGCGAGGCGTTACCTCTAATGGACGATGTGTGAGAGACTGCAAGAGCTAAGATTCGGACGCAAGGCGTCCTGACTGGTCCGTCTGGACGTGGGACATGGCGTGTAAAATCAGGACTGTCCCTGATGTTATTGGGACGTCTAGTCACCCAATCTCCATAAGTGCAATGTTAATTTATGCAAGCTGTAGATTGCTGATAGAGTGGGCTTGTCTCAGCCTTGATGAACATTAGTAAATATATTATTAAATGTCAAAAATAAATGTAACTTCATATTCAATTTTTAGCTTTTGTACAAAGTGATGCTACTTTTTAAAATTATATTTATCAATGGGACAGGGCACTAGTGTAACTACAAAATCATACAATGTTATTCAAAATAAAAAATATATATAATAGACCAAATCCCAGTCAGCATATGGCCAAGTGATGTGGCTTGAGATCTCTCACGCGTCGTCCATTAGAGGCAACACCTCACACTAACAACATGGTGTGCCAAGCAGCTAGATTCTAACACATATGGCATACATAGTTTACAGTTAGTGGTGGTTCAGGACAATATTTAATGAAAATTGAGACAAATTTGCAGAGCAATCCCAACTCTAATTCTAGCTGAAAGAAGTAGGATACAGAAGACAGGGTAAGTTGACCAATCAGATGAAAGGGGTGTTTTAGTGCCACTCACATGTGCATCAAATATTTAAGGGGTAAATTAATGTTTTAAACACTGAAGGAAAACTTTTCCCCCAATCTCGTTTATTCCTTTTTAAATGAAATAGTGAATAGGAAATGAGTTTGTATCTGCTTATTTTATTTAAGTTTTAAAATTTTAATTATATGTACATTTTCAATCCATCCATCCATCCATCCATCCATCCATCCATCCATCCATCCATCCATCCACACATCCATCCATCCATCCATCCATCCTTCCATCCACACATCCGTCCATCCATCCATCCATCTGTCCATCCACACATCCATCCATCCATCCATCCATCCAATAGATATTTATTCCATTACCTGCTGCACTTCCTAAAGACATGTTTTGTAAATCACGTGGAAAGTGACTAGTTGACTTTAGGCCGACAGCGTTGACTTCATTAGTTATAGTCTACTAGTCAATGAAACTCCTAGTGAGGACAACCTGCTGCTGCTGTGTACAATAATCCACCTTTTCCTTTTGATTTTGTTCCTTTCGATTGCTATTTAATCTTGATTCAAATGTATTATATTTACAAGATGCTTTTCTTGCATCCTGAAGTATGTCCTCTGGCCACTTTAGGAGGCCTTGATCAACCCTGGAGCTAAAAACCTTTATCAGTCTTTATACAGACAGTCATTTACTGGACAGTATAAATGATAGTCACGTTTGCAGTTCCTGTATTTGACTCCTCATTCAAATGGCCTGCTTTTATTTCAAGTTCACTGTTTATTCAGTCATGCACTCAAGCAGATAATACATTTGCCCAAAACAGGTGAGTCATCCACCTTGAAGAACAGTTTATCTCAGTACAAGTCTGGAAAATGTCCACTGTTGAAAGCGCTCTCGAATAATAATATTCAATGTCCTTTAATCATATACAAACATTGATTTAAATAGTCAGTTTATTACAATGTTTCTCTTAAGGTAAAAAGCATCATTATTTATCAGAATTGGCTATATATTTAATAAGTTTATTGACAAAGTTGTGTTTTGCCAGACTTTGAGGAATGGCCTTTATGAGTCATTATATACTCACTCCCAAACCTTCATGCTGTTGTTTTAACTGTGGAACAATAAATTAGATTTTTTTTGACGAAGAAAATAAGGGATGGCACGTTGAAGCGCCATTCTTGAATCCAGGCGATTGCAAATGAGATTTCCGAGGTTTGGCAAAAACTAGTGGTTCTAGTGATTAAGACCAAAATTGAGTAATTTCATGCAAAATCAACCAAATTTCAGAAACATTCCAGGCTGAATTTTTTTAATATCCTTTCTGAAGACAGAAAAATATATGATGATGAAAGCCCAAATATTAGATCCCATGGATCAATATTTTTTGAGTAATCCATTATTTTGTAGAGATGAGTTAAAATGACAATTGTCACTTACAGTTTTGTAGCAAAACTACAGGTCAAACAATTACCGTAGAAAGGTGGCAGCATCATATTTAATTTTTTACCCAGAGATAAGTAGACTATTACTAAAATGAGTTGACCTCAGTACCCCTTGTTGCATAATATGCTTTGATGGCCACTCGAGTACCTTGACTTTGTTGTCCTTAAGCCATTTTGCCACAACTTTGGAGGTATGCTTGGGGTCTTTGTCCATTTGGAAGACCGATTTGTGACTGAGCTTTGACTTCCTGGCTGATATCTTGAGATATCACCTTGCTTCAATATATACACATCATTTTCCGTCATCATGATGCCATATATTTTGTGAAGTGCACCAGTCCCTCCTACAGCAAAGCACACCCACAACATGATGCTGCCACCCCCATGCTTCACGGTTGGGATGGTGTTCTATGTCTTGAAAGCTTCACCCTTTTTCCTACAAACATAATGATGGTCATTATGGCAAAACAGTTACATTTTAATTTCATCAGACCAGAGGACATTCCTCCAAATAATATTTTTGTCCCCATGTGCTCTTGCAAACTGTAGTCTGGCTTTTTTATGGCAGTTTTGGAGTAGAGGCTTCTTCCTTGCTGAGCAGCCTTTCAGGTTATGTCATTATAGGACTCGTTTTACTGTGGATATAGATACTTGTCTACCTGTCCTGCACAAAGTAGATGTCCTAATCGACTTGCCAAAACTACAGTTTGCTAATATTAGATCCGTGGGTTGATTAAAAAAAATGTTTTAATGACTTCAACCTAAGTGTATATAACAATTCTGACTACAACTGTATCATCTAGAGATGCAGATTTTTATTTGATTTTTCTGTGAAATGTTGTTAATTAGCAAAAGAGAATATTTTACATCCTTGTCATTACTGATTAAAGGGAGAGTGTCTGCACTTTTTAAGTGAACGACACATTCAGACCGACGACGCAAAAAGAATTGGAGGGTAGCAGCCCATGTCCGCACACTAATGAATGGACTTGCCTGTGTAAGCCCTTTTCAGGGTATAGAGGCCGGAAAGGACACACTGATAAATTTGAAATGCTATGAGTTATTTTAAATTCGGATTTGTGGGGAGCTTTTTTCAAGAAGCACTTTAGTGACCCAATCAGTGTCCATGATGTGAGCTTTGCATGTCTGGTTTCTTTCACTCACCGGACTCTTCTACAAAACGGCCTAATATGCAATCTTATTTTGAAGGTTTTCCATACAGGGAGAGTGGTGGATTGCAGGGAGATGAGGGGGGGTTATTTTCCAACTAGCCTTGGTAAAATGGGCAATTTCAACATCATTTAGGTTTACTTAAGAAGCCATTTTGGAACCAGTATTTATTACTGAATACGGCCTGAAAATGGGCCTTTTAAATATGACTTGAAAATGTTCATTTCAAAGGAGACTTGCACAGTCCAGTTACAGTAATTCCTGGATACGGGCGATACAATTAGCCAATATCAAGCATTGAGAAGCTGTGCATGAGTGCAAATGTTATATGCAATTTAAATATTTCAATATGGATAATGTAATTTTACATTTGAATCTCACTTATTTGAGAGGTACAATCTGAAAGTAATCTGCAAAGTTGGGGAAGCTACTTTGAAACTGAAGCTTGGCAAACTACTGCTACACTACAAGCTAACTGCATTGAAGCTTAGCTGTTTATATTATATCATGTATAATTTAATAAAAATTCATATCAGTTTTTTAAAAATGTTCAAAAATATCTGAATAAACCAATTCATTAAAATGAATCAGACTTATGGTTACCTGCTGACAAGTGCCCCAAAATTCTCTAAAACCATCAAACGTCACCCGACTGACCAGTGGAATCCAGCCAGCTGGCCAAGTAACACTTCAATATTTCCATAAATTATAACATCCTGGTGTCATGCTACTGTGTGAAAACTGTAGTTAACTATAGCTAAATATTTCTTTATTACCTCGGTCAACCATATTTTTCAATGACCCAAAAACAGAGACAGCTTAGCTACTTATTGTTCGCCTGAGATTTGACAACCTTCCGTGACCTCACCATCAGCAATCTCATTTTAAAATGACACCGGGCATAGTATAAAGCAGTTTGTCTTCCATTTGTATAATTTAGGCTCCAGTAGTGTGTCAAAAAATGGCACAATGTTCAAAGAGCAAATACCAACAGAAATCATGTTACAGACTTCACAGATTTTTTTGTTATTTATATCTTTCTTTCCATCGAAGCATGAAGGTTATGTGCTCGCTCAACTCTTTGTATTCTGCCCTTGTCAGTTTATCAAGCAAATAATATGTTTGTCAGGCATATGAAAGGGCCCAGCCCCCCCAACTGAACTTTAGCCATCTGTCTTTCATTATTTTGTCATACTGGGAATTCAGTCGCTCGAACAGAAACTATCAATCTGGTGTATGGCTAGCTGACGCTGAGTGACAGACCAGACCCAAAAAATGATGGAAGAGAGAATTGCTGCATCAGTTTTGCTATATTTGAAGTTTCCATTTTATATACTGAAGGTGTGAGCTTTTTAAAATGTACAATGTGGAAAGAGCATGGTGTTAATGGCATAATCTAGCAAATTTCATTAAACTTGTTTGACGTGTTGTCATACATAGATGCAAAGTGCAAAGTCTATATGTAGGTTATGTGAATTAGATGGGGAGTTTGGGGCTGTTTAGAAACACAAGAGGTTTATGTATAAACCGTGTGTATAACTGACATTACGGCTGGGTGATATAGCTATATATTATTATAGAAGTATTTGGCATAAACGGGGTCTTTTTTGTTTTCCATCCGAGATTCAAAGCAGATTCAAAATGCTTATTATAAAACCTAAATGCCTAAATGGATATTTCATATTTGTTATTTATATGCACCGATATAAAGATACATAGTAATGAACAGCTTTATTTACCTGCATATTATTATTATTTTTTCTAAGACATTAACTTTTTTTTATTCTTTATTGATGACAGAAAATAATTGATTGATTCAGAGTTTTGAATCAATGTGTTTTTTGGACAGTGTGAACAGTTCATGGAAATGAATCAAAACTTGCTCTAACGCTGTGTTTGCTACTGAAATGTAAAAAAGAAATGGAATTTAAGCATATTTCTTTCTCTTTTTTTTTCAAATTTCTGTAAATCGCAAGAAACTAATCTAATTCAGCAGGAGTCTTAGGAAACTAAATGGGCCATTAAAAAGTGCATTAAAATAATCATGATATTCATGATGTTGGATAATTTTATATTTGTCTCTAGTCTCTATATTAGTCCTCATAAGAATAGCCGCACCAACATGTGCGTGTGTGTGTGTGCGCGCGCGTGTGTGTAAGTGTGTGTTTGTGAGTGTGTTTGTGTGGGTATGTGTGTGTTTGTGTGTGTGTATTTGTGGGTGAGTGTGCGTGTGTGTGTGTGTGTGTGTGTGTGTGTGCGCGTGTGTGTGTTTGTGTGTGAGTGTGTGTTTGTGTGAGGGTGTGTGTGTGTGTGTTTGTGTGAGTGTGTGTATGTATGTGTGTATGTGTGTGTATCGCACAGGCCTAACTGACAGCTCAATTTGTTTTGTCAAAATGGAATAATAAATATAGATAAAATGCCACTGAGTTTGCAGTTTCAACACTTCCCTTATTACTCATGCTGTGTAAATGCATTAGCTGAACTCCAAGATTTTATTCCAAACCAATAACACAGCGCATTATTTCAGCATTTCCTCGGCCATCTGTGTGGCTGCACTGTACTTGCTGTTTAAAACGTTTCCATTACATACTTAATTAAGCTCCCATTACACATCCCCTAAATAATGGATCATTAACTTGTGAACTCAACCATAGACAACCTGCCTTTTAATAATATGGGAGGGGCAATTACAGTAATTTAATGAAAAAAAAAATTATTATAATTGTAATACTTTGACTTTCAGGTTGCAGTAAACGAGGTCCACATATTTAATGCAGGTAGTCCTTAAAATTAATGAGTCAAAGGACCATGTGACCATTAAAGTTTGGGTGTGTAATCTAGAGAGGCTAGCAGTTAGCAAGCTAGCTTTGAAAGCATAGAGCACACCCTTGCTTCAGAGAATGACAATTACTCAAACAATCAATAAATGACATTCAATTCTATAGCACATATAAAACAACACATATTGACCAAAGCGATACACACTAACATAATTTAAAATACAGTTACATTTAAACGCAAATATACTAAAAACATAAACCAACATATAGATAAAGTCATATGACAATAGAGTAAAGAGGAGTCTTTAACTGAGTTTTAAAAGACTCAATTAAAGACTGAACGTACATAAATATACAGTACATTCTTCATATAATTTTTTTAATTTTTGATATAAAGAAAAAAAATTATCTGTAGCTGCATTTTCACAGTAGACTTTCACAAACATCTGTTCTAAACTAAAGTGTAAGAGAAGTGCATATGTGTTAAGAGCTACTTTTTGTCTTTTTTTACATGTATTTTTTTTTATATTTCATATGTTAGCCAGCAGGTGGTGGAAAAGACCATTTTTTATGTGTAATTTGAGCCAGTTAAGTGACGTGAAGTGAATCCGTCAGCCAGTGATTACATACAGCACTACATGATTGCTTGTATTACTACTACTAAAGCTAGGAAATAACTTTAAACGGCTTTAAACTAACAATTTCCGCATTATGGCTCATCACAGCTGAGAGACACAACAGACTGATTAATTACACAAACTCAAGGCACTTACTTCTTAATGGAGTTTTCACATTGGAGTGGACACACTGCTTAAAATAGCGGAAGATATTGCAATTTCTATAGTGAGTAACTCTTGCGCACCGGCTACGGCGAAATAGGTAGAAAAGAAAGCTGAACTTCAGAAAGCTGACAGCATCTCTGCTTGGGTGTGGCAAAAGGTGATCACACACGCTCTGTCTCTCTCTCTCTCTCTCTCTCTCTCTCTCTCTCTCTCTCTCTCTCTCTCTCTCTCTCTCTCTCTCTCTCACACACACACACACACACACACATCCACCCACCCACCCATCCATCCTTGTTTATCCAATAACTTGTTTGAAACAGCACAAGCCGTGATACTATTTCTGAAGTGACATTTTTGAATTACTAACGGAGACTTGGACGCATCATTTGTTTTGAACCAACAACAGCAGATTCTGATCCATCACGTAATAAAGTATTTCCATGCACACATGTATTTTTATGACCGTGACACAAAAACACAAGAACAAGAATAACGCTGGGCACATGAAGGCAATAAATACACATGGATTAACAAGGCTAAAAAGACGCACCTGGGATAAATCAAGGGGACCATAGAGAACAGAGACAAGACCAGGAACTAAAACAATATCAAAACAAGAGTGCATAAACCGAAAAGACTACATATACATTACAGTGTAAGTGAAAGTGGAGATTTATAGTAAACATTGTCTTAAATATTGACCTGTTTCAGACATGGATTTAACCACTAGAGTCTTATGGATTACTTTTATCCTGTCCTTATGTGCTATTTGTAGCTTTAAAATGTTGGCCACCATACTTGTATGGTCCTACGGTGCTGAAATATTCTAAACATATTTGTTTGTGTTCAGCAGAAGAAAGAAAGTCAAACATACAATACAGCATACATGTTTGCGATGACATAATGGTAAGTAAAAACGACAGAACTTTCATATGAATGTGAACTATTACAATACTGCCACCCTACCCCTTAAAGGTCATTCTGACTTATGCATTGAAGTATACAGTATACAGTGAAGTATATAAGAGCGTTCTCTGCCACCAGACACGATGAGTCATCACTCTCTGCTAGATGTGATGGAGTAAGACAGGAAGCATCGTCAGTGATAAAGTTGCTCACTCTGTTTGAACACATTTGCCCAGACAGCTGAGAAATGGAAATGCACGACTGACTGGTAAATACCATGCCACAAACGCATAAACGTCAACAGCACCAGTCAACTGCGTTTGATGATTTTTATTTGGGGTTTCGTATAATGATCTTTCGCTTGATCGAATCTGTAGATATAGATGCCAGACATATTTAAAGATTGATGTGTATGTTGATGCTCATAAGAAGGTAGCTTTATCATATCTGTTCATTCTGTGCTCCTGCAGAGAGCTCGATGTTATCAGGATTTGCCGCAGTCTGGCAGAGTCCATGTCTACTATCTGAGTGTCTATTCTTATAAAAAAATAAAATATTGAGATACACACACAAATAGGGCAAGACATCTGTACATATTACGTTTTGGGCACATTCTCGTCTTTTATAGACTGAGATAGTGGAGAATAACAGAAAGCTCTAGAGCGCAACAGTCTGGTGTGAAAATGTCTTTCACACTCATTTTGAATGATAACTTATACACCTCTAAAGACAGACGTTACCCTGAGCTCTGATGCTTCTGCTATCATCAGTCCACATTACTTCAACTTAAAAAAAAAAAACGAATTCAAGAGCGATGATCCTGCAGAGAAAACTCCATCAATTAGAGAATCGCGGCAAACAAAGTGCGCGAAAAGAGCTCTGCAGCACTGCTCGCTTCCATGACGCGGTGCAAATGACGCAACCACTCTCAAACTGCTTATATAGTTGCATTGATCTGAATATTTTGCAATAAACTTCAAATATATTGTTTCTATACTTTATTAGAATCAACAACTTTACAATCAATAGTTTTATATTATTTAACCTTTTTTAATTTAATTAGATTGTAGCTAATTTCCTCATTAAATGCGTTAAGTACAAAGTCTTGTACCTTCATCTTTTTGTCTTATTTTAGAAACTTTTTTGCTTCAAATAAAAGTTTGTAGTGGTGTGATTCACCTTGGAGCTGATTGTTTTGTTTCATGGCTTAGAAATCTTTTATGAATGATATTGTGAAATCCCTATGGAAGAAATACATGGAAAAACTTCCGGAACCAAGAAAGATAAAAAAAGTCAGAAAATCAGTTCATTGCTACTTGATATTTAAGGGTATGTTTGGCCAGAAATGATGTCGTTCTTAACCTGTATGACTTTCATTCTTTCAATGAATACGAATGGGAATATTTTAAAGAATGCAATGTACAAAGCTTTTGGAAATGTATATTCTTCTTGTCTTTTCCATTCAGTTCATTCCTTAGAAATATGTTGTTAATTGTGGTACTGTTGGTGAAAAAAGTAATGTATATTTGTATTAATAGAAGTAGGCGTGCTTTTCCTACAAGCTTATTAAAGACAAACACCACACAATTCCCAGAGATACTCATGAAGTGGAAAATAGCATCTGTTAAAACTACCTTGGAATCTTTTGGGATGCACAATGCTATTTTTGTTTTTATTTTCAATTTTAAGAATTTCAACAGATGAACAATTATCAACCTATTTTTATGTTTATCAAATATACAAAAAGAAATATCACATACTGTTTAACCCACTTTTCATTTAAAATCCAACTTTTACATTTCTAATCACAAATTGCAAAATGTGGCTCATTTTAGAAAGAGTGTCTTCTCATTTAAAAATTGTATTTGTCTTTCTTGTCAGTTAAGTGTCTCAGATGACCAGAGACAGAAAAAAATAAAATAATATATATATATATATATATATATATATATATATATATATATATATACACACACACACACTGACAGCCAAAAGTTTGGAATAATGTACAGATTTTGCTGTTTCGGAAGGAAATTGGTACTTTAATTCACCATAGTAGTCAGGACATTACTGATGTAAAAAACAGCACTATCGCTATTTGAAAAAAGACATTTTGATCAAATCTAGACAGCAGCATCTCTCCAACACCTTATCCTTGAGTAATCATGCTAAATTGATTATTCGACACTAGAAAATCACTTGCCATTATATTAAACAGTTGCATGTTATTTGGTTCATTAAATGAGGATTAATATTGTTTTAGTTGCCACAGTATGCAATAGACTGGCATGTCTTAAGTTCAATAAATGCAAAAAAAGAAACAGATTTCTCTAGAAACTCATCAGTCAATCATTGTTTTGAGGAACGAAGGCTTTACAATGCTTGAAATTACCAAAAAACACAAGATTTCATCCAAAGGCATACACCACAGTATTCAAAGACAAAGGACAACTGGCTCTAACAAGGACAGAAAGAGATGTGGAAGACCAGATGTACAACTAAACAAGAGGATAAGTACATCAGAGTCTCTAGTTTGAGAAATAGACGCCTCACATGTCCTCCACTGACAGCTTCATTGAATTCTACCTGCTCAACACCAGTTTCATGTACAACAGTAAAGAGAAGACTCAGGGTTGCAGGCCTTATGGGAAGAATTGCAAAGAAAAAGACACTTTTGAAACAGAAAATCAAAAAGAAAAGGTTAGAGTGGCAAAGAAACAGACATTGGACAACTGATAACTGGAAAAGAGTGTTATGAAACTTAACTCCATTGAGCTTTTGTAGGATCAGCTAGACTGTAAGGTGTGTGAGAAGTGCCCAAGACAGTTACATCTATGGCAAATGCTACAGGAAGTGTGGGGTGAAATGTCACCCGAGTATCTGGAGAAACTGACAGCTAGAATAACAAGGATCTGCAAATCTGTCATTGCTGCACGTGGAGGATTTTTTGGTGAGAACTCTTTGAAGTAGTTTAAGAAAAAAATTATATATAATTGCATTTCATTTGTCGTTTATTTTATTAACAAAAGCCAATTCTTGAATGACATAATTTAGAAATGTACATAATTTCTAGTGACAAATAGCAACGCAAACATCAGTAAGTATTAGTAATAGGTTTGACAAACTCTGCAACATTTTGTTGCATTAGTTTGTTCGCCTCACTTTCAAACATACATCCTGTTTGTTAAAATGACATTATTACAAATAAATGATCATACATTTTTTTTTTAATATCAACTCAAAATTCCTCACGTATCTCTATTGTTAGACTCGACATGTTAATTGTCCTGCAATGGTTTAAATAACAAATAATTCATGCAAATTCATCCACATTTTCAGTTGATTATATATTGTAAGTGAACATGTCTGCTGATGCACATCAGCTTGAGGTATAATTAGCTGGCGACTTCACAAAGTTGACAATGTTTGTCTAAATTCATCACAGATTAGCAGCAAAAGTCTGGAACCCTCAGTGACAGCCCTCTATGAATGGGCATTCAAGCAGACAGCGAATAAGTCCGTAATCACCTTTTATCCCTGTTGTAATACTCTGCACCATTCAAGCACATGCAAATTTGTTAATTTATGTTGAGCGTAGAGGGTGGATTTGCTCAAATGCCCTTTGCCATCCCCTGCAAAACAAATTAAAGCATACTTTGCAGACTTCACTGCGGTTTCATGCATACCAGTATGTGCAAATCTGCCAATCGATGCCATTTTTTAATTGAATTTAGATGAAGCCCTTTTGTATTCGGTTTGATCCATGTTCCTTTCACCCAACCCTCCCTTCTCAGTGCGTTGTAATAGTTTCACATGTTCCCGTTAAATTTGGCCTTTTGTTTCAGACAAATTGAATGGATTCATTTTGCTGGCGAAACCCAACAGTGGAAACATTAACGCTTCAAAGAACCTCGACTCGGAGTGTCATTAGTCACAGAAGAAATGCTCAATCATTCCTCCCTCTGTTATTGATTTGCCATTAGATGGTAACTATTTAAAGCAAACCTTGTTCAGGAATCTAAAAGTCACCAAACAGCATCTCTTAATCACACAAGTCAGTCAAACGACCTTGAATTTGCATGTCCCTAACACTCAACTCATGGGACCCTGTGGGTAACTACTTGAGGTGGAGATGTAAAAAAAATACGAATGGCATACTTTTCACAAAATGATGTAATAGTGTTCGATCTACAAGAACCAAAACCACTTTCATGAACCAAGGAATTCTATTACCATTCACCAAAATCTTGGGGCAGTCTTCTGCATTTTACAATTTATTTTTTGTATATATATATATATATATATATATATATATATATATATGTGTGTGCCAAAACCAATCCAATCTAAATTAAAGTGTACTTTTATATCAAATATTCATTATATATATTGACAAATCTAGCACCAAGATGACTTGGATTAGGGTTATGAAATTGGAACGTTTTGCTTCAGAAATCGGTCTGTGCACAATACAATTTGAATCACTGCCCCCACTCAGTGCCTGAAGCTTGAAGTGTTGTTGAATGTATTGGCACGTGTGAGCTCCAGTGTATGGGTGAAATATCCACAGAGTGGCACCAAAAGTTTCTATGTTACATGATACTAAAACTTGCTTATCAAACGTATTATTATTAACACATCCAGTTTCCAGGTGAAATGTCCACAGAGAGGTGCCAAAAGAGAGTTGAATTTATTAACTGTACCCCCTAACCCAAGCACCAACCTTAACCATCAGTGGAGTAAAAATGCAACTTCCAAAAGTTCCCTCCATGTGAAAGTGATTACTTCCTGATTTTCACAGGACAAGAACCCGAGTCTCAGAGGTTTCCTGCGCAATGTGCTATCAATAGTTCTCGAAGGCAAAGTGACCACAATTGAAATGATGAAAAATTGCCTGATGGGGGATGGAGCTTGTTAGTAATTTGGCTGAATTGGGGTTGCCTTCAGTGTACATGAAATTTCGGAAGCAACATGTCGATTTCCTTTTGTGATCACGTTGTACAAAACAAACCTGTTTTGCATATTGTTTTTTCTGGTGTTGCTAGCTGTTTATGGGACATGATGAATGCAATTAGGGAACTTATCTAAAAAAGCAAAGCAATTTTTTCAAATTTGGGTGAGAGATTTGACACATTATGGTTGTGACTCAAAATATATAAGCACAATTTCCAAATATTTTATATATATATAAATAAATGTTGGTTTGGCTGGTTTGAGTTGTCCAAGTGACCAGCTAAGTCCACATAGTATACATATAGTGTGTGTATGTATATATATATATATATATATATATATATATATATGTATACATATGTTCATATATGATATTTCTGTATGGACTTCATTTACACGGCTCTAGTTCGAGGCAGTTGGGATGTAGTATCATAACGTGGACAGTGTCAGCGCTCAAAGCAAAACAAGACATTGCAAGCGCTTTTCATGTGGAGTTTAAACAGCGTGAATCATGTAAATGAAGCTTCACAATTGTTGTAGCAATATGGATGGTCACGATTAATATTGTGGAGGACGAGGGTTTTAATGCCAATTGCAATGCAAACACAATCTACGGCTTCGGGATACGTTTAGTTTTACTTGAATTGGTGCTATTTAAGTACATTTCTATCTTTGTACTGTGAAATGCTTAGTTTGGAAAATGTTAATAAAACATTATTGTTACTGTTTTATTTAGTATTCTAAGAAGGAATTAAATGCATTTTTATAGGAAAATATAATATCAAATTAAATATTTCAATTGACTGATGGCACTAATATAAAATCTACTATATGAATAATTTTAAAGTGGAAATGTTCCGATTGTAAAATCGAATGGAATATACGAATCTCTACATACAAATTCAAATGTACGTCTTTCATGTCTAAAAAGGTAATCAGCATTAGTCTTTTCTTGATTTTATTTGCAGGAGACGGTGTACAATTTCTGCTTAGCACCCTGGCATTATGAGAAACAAAGTGAAAGCTACCTGAAAGCCAAGCAGCATATCAACATCCAGACACAGCCCAGCAGGCAAACATATTGACAGGCAGTTTCCCAAGTCTCTGTTTAATGGCTAGCCTTTCCACATACAGATTTCAATCGAGACAGATTTAGGTAAGACAATGACTAACTTTTTCATTTCTAAGTTGCCTGCGGTGAACTGTCAACTGCATGCGGTGCAAATGATCAATTCTAAGCGATGATTATTGTCTAACAGCCCTTAGCCGCTTCAAAGTCGCCACAGAGTTCCACTAACAAAAGAACAAAATGGACTAAATCAACAATAAATATAACTTACAAAGGTTCTCTGAGCATATTTCCCATCTATGTCATTATATCGGAGATTAAAAAAATAAAAAAATAAATGTACCACAGAATAAAAATAGCAGCTGAATTTGATTTTGAAACAACATGAGGGAGAGTAATAATGGCAGAATTAGCAAAAATTAAGCTTTATACATTTCTTCCTCTCTGTATTGTTAAATAATTAGCAGGTGCATCTTTGAATACTTAACATATTACATAATCACTTAGTACATGCACATCAATCAGTATCAGCGGCTTGTTCATCACCTCAATCATTTTAACAACTAACATTTACTCGTATGTTTTGGCTGTCGTCTGATAACACAAAAGAATGAATATTCATTCTGCTCGCTATTAATCAGGACAACGATCTGTCCTTGACCGCCACAGAGAGATGAGTTATTGGTTCTGTTTGAGGACGACGTAACAGCATTACTAAATGCCAGCGGTAAACTGCAATAGACCCCTACAGTGTTTGAATCACCAAAAGAAAGCCATGTTTAGGACAAACATGTTAAGGACACTAGGAGGAAGTGTGTGCAAAGTAGGTTTCTGAGGGCAATAACGAATGACTGGCATAATGTGTTTTAATTAAGCAATTAATTGTTGAGCTTAAGTGGTGCCTCATTTTAAAAAAATGTTTATTGGAGGCCTGTAAATACTGAATGGTTTGGCCTCTTTATTGCCTGCACACATTTGACAGGTGATTAATCCCATGTGATATGAATGTATATGGTAATTCGACATTGGGAAGTGGCCATTCAGACACGCACCAAAATCTAAAAATATGTTTTGCCCACTTAATATATATATATATATATATAAGAACCCCCATATCATGATGCTCCCTCCATTGTACTTCACCATTGGGATGATGCTTTCATGTTGGTGTTCAGTGCCCTTTATATGACTTACATATTGCTGCGTGTTCTTCCCAAAAAATTCAACCTTGGTTTCATCAGTCCACAAAACATTTTCCCAGTAGCGTTGTGGAGTGTCAGGGTGGTCTTTGGCAAACTTCAGGCATGCATCAATGTTTCTGTTGGAAAGCAGCAGCTTCCTTCCTGATGTCCTGCCATGGACACCATACATGTTTAATGTTTTCTGTATAGTAGAATCATGAACAGAGATGTTAACCAGTTCCACTGATTCCTTCAAGTCTTTAGCTGGCACTCTAGGGTTCTCTTTTTTACCTCATTCAGCATTCTGCAGTGTGCCCTTTGAGTGTGCCCTTTGAGTCATCATGGCTGGATGGCCACTTCTAAGGATAGTAGCCACTGTCTCCATTTATAGACAATTTGTCTTACTGTGGACAGATGAATATCTAAACTCTTCGTGATAACTTTGTAACCCTTCCCTTCTGAGATCCCTTTTTGGTTCTGAGAACACATTTATTTGTATAGCATCTTTCACACATCAAGTGCAGCTCAAAGTGCTTCACATATCAGAAATTGAAAGTCAAAGGAAGTGACTGTACTAAAATAAATACAATTATTTTAAAAACTTTTAAAAATTTGAGTAAACATAATAATACAAATATAAAAAAACATTAATTTACCCAAGTAAATAAAAGTTTAATCACAAATAATTTGTATATTTATGAACAGTTTACACTGATAGAAAAAGTAACACATGTAATATCAAAATACTACAAAAACAGCTGTTCATATATGACCCATATACTGTATTTTACCAGATATTAGTGACATTTGTAACAGTAATACTATTGAGACATTTCCAAATATATGTACTATACATTTTTATTTATGTTCATACATGGGCAAATATCAGATATGTCCTTTTAAGACATGTAAACTCTGTCTTCGGATGGGAAATGCAAAACATGGCCATGGTCCACTCGCGTAAAAGCTTGTGGGTTTGCAATTATGTCCAATATTTTATTTTATAATATTTCAACTCCCTATCCTTCAATAGCACTCTATGGAAAGCCTGCATCACATTCTGACAGATTCAAAGTTCTTGCGTTCAATTCTGCACTGTTAGTCTCCCATGTGAATGTTCAGTGTGCATTAGTGATTTATTTTTGGACAAAAGATGGTCTAATTGGTGGCCTGGAAGTCAAATGAACAGATCCAGTTCTGCTCTAGGTGCTCTTAAAGGTGACTTGAGCAACTCTCAGAATAATTGTATGAGAAAATGGCAAAGCATACTAAAGTGAGGAAAAATGAATACTTTGGGATACAGACGTTTGAAAGGACTTGAAAAACGTAAATCGTATGACTGCTATGACTGTTATTATGTGATGTATAAGACAGTTCAAATTGTAAATTTATTTTGTAACTTTTAATAGGACATGCATTAAACAAGAAGTCACTCTACGTCCTATTACAGTGATTTTACCATATGTAAGGGGCATTCTTAAAACCACTTAACTGTGGTAAAATCACAGTAACACAGGGCCTTGAGTGGCATATTGTTTTTATAAAACGCCGGTAACAGCAATATGACAAAATGCACACCATTTTCAATAAATAGATAAACAAATAACTTCTATTAATAATGATTTGTATAAACTATTCTTCTGAATAATATTGTGCATTAGTCATAACTGCAGAGTTTATGGTTGCAAAGCAACTTAGCAACTTATATTATATGCATTTATCAGCTTTTTACTTTTTGATCTGATTTATACTGTAAGCTGAGTTTATTTCAGAGGTAAACAAACAAACAAAACACATCGGGCAATGTCAAATTTGATATTTTATATAAGTAATAATGCAAAATATTGCACATTAGGTGTGCAACTAATGCTTTTTTGTCTGGATATTTTATCATTCTCGTGTTGGATTATTTTGTTTTGTTGCACACACCTGTTGGCTCATAAACCACTAATATAATTGTCTGGCAAGCTAATCACTATGCTTCATTGAGAGGGCACAAAATGCATATAAAATAAATTGTTGTCAACATTCACAATGGCACCTTATGACCAACACCAATTTGTGTTGGCCATGATTTGTCGGCCATGATTTGTCAACAAGCTACTCATAATCCTGTATTTCCCACTGGTAATCACAACATAGTGGTTGCTTTCATGTGCACTCTTTTCTTATACGCAATCATTCTGACATAAGGCAACATAAGACCAGTGATTGTCGCAGCCATTTTCAATTAAACGCTGTGCTGAACTCAAGACTCGAAATGAAACGAGGTGTGCGTCGTAACTAATTTGATTCTATGAGTTCATCTGAGGTGAGGCCTTCGAATTTTATGAGACGAGGGTTATCAAAGAGAAGACACTCTATCTGAAGTTTATTAGAGATATTGGCAGTTCAGACAATGATTTGAGCTAGCTCAAGATAATTATTGAGACACAGAGCAATGAAAAGTGACCACATGGTCACTTGGTAACGTTTCAAAGGAACAACTACCGGAAACGTGTTGACGAAGACCAAAGCGTTCGGATATTAGCCCCATTAATATATGCATGAGCTGCCACAGCCTTGATTAGAGGCTTGCAACTATCAGACTGATGTAAAGGAGCAAAGGCTATGAGGAAACCACATTTGGCTTTGACGTAAGGGAAGAGAGCTCGCCGAGTGCTTCACTAGTCCAGTGCTTTTTTGACGCCGGCTTATAATCAAATTTAAATGAGGAAGGTCTCATTAGATGCATACATGACAATGAAATGTAAGTTTTGGACGTGATGATGTTGATGGATGTTGATGGTCTTCTTGTGCAAGCTCTGGGCCCAATTACATGTACACAAGGATATATTATAAGCTTAGTCATCATAGAGCTGATAAAAGCAAAGATGTCCCTCTTTTTGACTATATCATGGCATATTTAGATGAATGGATGGATGGATCTATCTGTCTATATATCTGTCTTTTGGTCTGTCTATCTGTCTATTGTTCCATCTATGTCTATTCTATCTATCTATCTATCTATCTATCTATCTATCTGTCTGTCTGTCTATTCTATCTACTGTATATCTATCTGTCATTCCATTTATCTGTCTATCGTTCCATCAATTTATCTATCTATCTTTCCATCTACATGTCAGTTCATTCCATCTGTCTATCTCTCTATTATATTCAAAATCTATCCATCCATCCATCCATCCATCCATCCATTCATTCATTCATTCATCCATCCATTCATTCATCCATCCTATCTGTCCACCTTTTTTAAGATTACCTGAAAATCTTATCACATTTGGGCTTATTTTAATCGGGAGCATGTGCATTTTTTATAATCTACTTATCCTCATATTCTGTTTATGTTTCATGAAGTGATGAGCAAAAATGCAACAAATAGTCACACATAACCCTGTTCTTTCACAGCTTTTACTCAATATACATGTCTGTGATTGAAACAATATGTTTGTTGGATTCTACTTCTTCAAACCTTTCTGATCTGTATGATGATTTGAACGTATTGTATGTTTGACAGTATTTTGTATAGTAGATCATTATATTTCATAATTCATGAAAATGGAACACTTCTAATGTATCAGCAAATAATAATAATAAAAAAAAAGATCATTCCGATTTCAATACAAGGTCACTTGGCCATGACAAAATGGGAGTTTTAATGCTTAGAAGCTGGACTTTACAATCCATATATGCAATATGACCAACTCTTAAAGGAATAGTCCGGGTTTAATGGCCGTTCGACGACATTTGTGGCATAATGTTTATATATATATATATATATATATATATATATATTTTTTTTATTTTATTTTATTTTTTTACTTGTACCATCCTTTCTTAAAAATAAAAAGCAAACATCTGGGTTACAGTGATGCATTTTCAATGAAAGTGAATGGGGCCAATCCGAAAAAATTTGTAAATACTCACTATACTTTCAAATGTATTGCCGAAAACTGTAGAATATGATTAATATGATTTCACTGTGAACATTTTGCTTACTAACCTTATAAAGTTTAATTAAATTCTTCAACTGTTGCAAATACAATGTAATGGCATAAAAACAAAGATTTATACAACATTACACAAGTTTTTACAGAACAATAAAAGTGGTTTTGTAAAAGTATCAGCTTCACAATTCTTCATTTAAACAAAATAATAAAATAAATAAATACATGCCCCTATTTAATTCCATTGAATTCTAATCTCTATTTCCTTTCTTTTAATTTTTTTGTGGTATTCAACATTATGCCAAAAATTCTGTGGAAGGAGCTTAACTTGTATCGAGACTGCATTACATATGCATTGCAAAGTCCTTCAAACTTCAAAGTTTTATTTTTTTTCCCCTCCTAAGCATCAAACACCCTTCTCAAGCATTTAAATGGAAATGCCAGATTGTTGAGTCCAAAGAGGATATTCTATATTGACCAAATCTTTCGATTGAAGAGGGTTATATATTCTCTAATCTTAAGCTCCCCTTGAAATCTATAAGGACAAAAGGAACTTCGCCTATATGAGTCTTTAGCTCAGGGTGTAGATCCATACAGTGTGATTTACAGTCGTTTAGGTGAGATAGAGCTGCTGGTGTCCTCAGCGCGTCCTCACTAAATTAATGATGTCACAACACGCCCCCTGGTTTATACTGCCAGATGAAATGTCCTCTAAATGACCTGATCTCTCATTTGCAAGCATAGACAAAATATGAGTCTGAAATCAGTGCAGGAAATCTTTCATCTCATTCGAATTTACTGGTATGCCAAAATATAGTGGATATATATGATATGACTTTTAATGATTTGAGAACATAAATGCTTTTTGGGTCATTCCTGTTAGCACTACCTTTTGAACTTTTATGAATGAATAGACTTATGATGCAATTTTGAAAGATGAGTATACAGTACCAGACTTTCAGAAAGATGCTCTGGTCAAGCACAGGCAATTACTCTCTGTTAATTGCAATGGATTAGTTTAACAGGATGGAAATAGAAAGCTAAAGTTAGCCTTTGCTCAGTGAGAGTTTGAGAGCTGTGTAAAACCTATACATGTATTACCAATTAAAATGATAAGAAAAACATTTTCAGGGGGGGCCTGGGTAGCTTTTTTTAAAAAAAAAAAAAAAAATTAATTTGAATAATTTCATGTCTTAGTATTTTATCAATTTACTTGCGCAATTAACCGAACATGAAGCGCTGCCGGCTCGTGATGCACAAAAGGCTTGCATGCGCTGAACGAGTCTGTTGGGTATACTGAAGTCACGTCACATTTTAACTTTATGTTTAGACTCCCATTCAGCTCAGGAAAACATGTTGCATGATCTTGAGGATGGATTACATCAAGATGTAGAGTAGAATGCAGGAGCGGAATATATATATATATAAAGAAAACAGTCTACACCTGTCTCGCCATTGATGGTGTGTCAGTGATTACCCCTCCATACGCTGCGACTCCTGGTATACAGTATAATGGGACATGAAAATGTACCGTATAGTAGGAATGACCTTATTGCATTTTTTTTATGTTTTGCATTACGTAAGAGTAATGAATTCTAGGGTATTATAATTAAACAGTTATGTCATACATAGCATATTTTGATCTGTATCTGCATGCTCGTGTGTCCTAAGTGATGACAAACATGCATGATTGACACATGCAGTACATGTGCATTGACACGTTACACTCCGGGATGTTCGTGTGGACATTTTCATGTCAAACTAGGAACTTCTGGAATATTCTGAGCAAGACTTACTCAAGACTGTCAAGATTCATTATTTCCATTTCAATCTGTATGGATGTCAGAGCTCTCCACTAAATGAAACCTACTGTATTTTATTGCTTAAAATGTGCAGTAAATAACTTAGTGAGCTTTACTACATCCAGTCTTCTCTCGTCCTTTGTATCTGTACTATTTTCATTCTCTGTGACCAAAGTCACTGGCAATTGGCCCAGCACTGTGCTCCTTAATAATGCTGTAGTTGTTTATGGAATGCCAAAAAAGCAATGCCCAATTTGGGATTTTATAAAGTGTCATAGTGACATCATAGCAGAATATGACAGATTAATGGATGAGTGATAATTTATATAAAATGTCAGTCATAGTGTGTGGTACAACTGAAAAGTGTTATTTGATTCTGAGCAGAAGGATAATGAAAATAGCGAATATCTAAAAATATTACAGGTTAGTTGCACAAAGGCTAATCTCTGCCTCAGATTCAAATCGTACAGTTTCTTACAATTTTGCCATCTCTTTTACGTACTGCTATTATTAAACAGAGCTAAAGGCATTAACAAACCTAAATAGTATTTTTGCAATACATTTTCGAATTAGCCACTCAAGCCCTTTGATTCACAGTCTCTCAGCTTCATATGCATGCTCACCATGTCTGATCCAGTACATCATTTCTCCTTGTCCCAAGGCTATTAGAAGAAGCAGTCTGAATTTAATTTTTCAACATAAAGACTCCCTTGAGCATCAAAATAGTCATTTACTGTGACCTGGCACGGCCTATGGGCTTAAATTTGTTAAAAGGGAGAATTATCCACTTTTTTTCCCCTGACAGAATTTGGCAAAAATGAGTTTGTGTATGTAATAAACTAGCAGTTAACCAAGCTGCAGTTTTTACAGCATGTGAAAGTTCTGGGAGATATTTTCGGGTAAAAAAATTAAATAAATAGAGAGTAAGAGAAATATGTGTCCCTTGGAGTGTAATGCATTATCCAGAAGTGTGTTTTGTGAAGCTGATCAACTGTTTTATTCATCTATATTTTCTGCACAATGTCCAACACTATAAAACTGGAAAAGGCAAGCATTGCTATACAGTACTGTATATACATATTGTCCCATGCTTTAGTCAAGCGCTAAGTTTTTATGCATATCAGTGCACTCTGTACTGTTTTTTTCACATAAATGGTCTGCACTTATATAGTGCCTTTTTAACCAAATTCAAAGCACTTTACACTGTGTCTTATTCACCCATTTACACACCAATGATGGCAGAGCTGCCATGCAAGGCTCTAGCCTGCCATTGGGAGCCTTTTGGGGTTCAGTGTTTTGCCCAAGGACACATCGGCATGTGGAGTTGTGTGGGCCAGGAATTGAACCACCAACCCTGCGTTTAGTGGCCGACACACTCTACCACCTGAGCCACAGCTCACATTATCCGGCAAGCTCCAAGAAAGAGCATAAAAGAACCATAAAACCATCAAAATGATGTGTTTATGTGAGAAATGTTCTGAAATGTCATGTAAATAAGATTTCCTTATGTCGTTTAAGGGATTAAGAGAAATCAGTTTAACAAATCTAGGTTTCTCACAGAGAAAGCTGCTGCTTTGTGGCCATTTAAACACATAAGCGGGATCCTAACAGGTTTTTGAGGAGTGTGCATATGTGTGGAACAAACAGAATAACAAAAGTCATAGTATGGAGCTTTGCTATAAGTGGTGCATAATTTAATTTAATTTTAACTGACTCATCTCAGTTCAGGAGACTCTATGCTGTCAGTAAATGGTGAAATGTGACAAAAGAAATTTAAATAAAAAATATACTGGCGGTCGCAGAGGATTTTGTGTTTGTTTGAAATGCTAAAAAAAACTACATATGGTAAAAACCTCATTAAAGTCTCTAGTTTCATCTGATATACCATGTTTTTAAAGTTTAGCGATTTATCATGAAACAGCATGCTGTTTTTTGGACTTTATGCTCAGTTTCAGTTAAAATATCGTATATTTACTGTGCATTATCACATTGAGAATTAATGGATGAGTCCAAAAACTGGAAAATGTTGCTTTCAGCTGCTTTATATGGATTTATAAGTAGCATTTCAAACTGTCCTAAGACCAGTGCAGACAGATAGCACACTGGAGGATAAGTCATTCACTAAATATGGAGCAAGGGAGCATCCTATAACTATGCAGCTAAGTGCATTCAATCCAAACATCCTATTTAAAGTTCCGTTTCAGGCTGATCTGCTCTGATCTGCTTGGTCTCCTGATCGTCAACCTGATCTGCTCTGGTTTACTTGGTATCCTGGCTGTCCGGCTGATCTGCTCCAGTCTCCTGGGTATCCTGGCCATCCGCCTGATCTGCTCTGGTCTCCTGGTCGTCCGCCTGATCTGCTCTGGTCTACTTGGTCTCCTGGCTGTTCGGCTGATCTGCTCTGGTCTCCTTTGTCTCCTGTCCATCCGCCTGATCTGTTCTGGTCTCCTGGCTGTCTGGCTGATCTGCTCTGGTCTCCTTTGTCTCCTGGCTGTCTGGCTGATCTGCTCTGGTCTCCTTGGTCTCCTGGCTGTCTGGCTGATCTGCTCTGGTCTCCGTTGTCTCCTGTCCATCCGCCTGATCTGCTCTGGTCTCCTTGGTCTCCTGGCTGTCTGGCTGATCTGCTCTGGTCTCCGTTGTCTCCTGTCCATCCGCCTGATCTGCTCTGGTCTCCTTGGTCTCCTGGCTGTCTGGCTGATCTGCTCTGGTCTCCTTTGTCTCCTGGCCATCCACCTGATCTGCTCTGGCCTCTTTGGTCTCCGGCTCCATCTTGACCCTGCCTCCCTTACCAGCCTTCCTTGGGCATCAGGATCTGCCCATTATCCTCTGTCTTCTGTGTTCCCCGGACTACACTTCCCAAAATTCACTGCCCTCATCACAGCCAGCTGTTCCCAACTTTTCTAAACTGTCTTCCATTACCTCGTTAATCCTTGTGTATATAATGCCCTGATGTCTGTTCAGTCTTTGTCAGTTGTTGTGTTTTCTCCAGTTCCTGTACCAGTTTCTATCTTGTTTGTTTTGTTTCCCAGTTCCGAGACTTTACTTGTTCCAGTGTTTACCCTGTTTATGCATTAGGACCACCTGTTTCCCGAGGCCAAACCACCAGAAACAGTGGTTCGAGAGCGGTTGTTGCACTTTACACAGCCAGAGTCCACAACAACTTTCACAAGAGTCAAATCCTCATACTCTACTGTACAAACAAGCAAAGACTGTTGCCTGTGTACTCTTTGTCATTAGAGGTCTTGGCAAGGCATATTCTGATTGATTAAAGGTGAAGGGTTGAAACTGCACTGTCATGTGTTAATGCATCTCATTGTTATCCTTGGAAATACACCCGTAAGCCTCTCTTGAAGATTTCTGTTGTGACTTTGCTAAGGGTAAGTATATTAAATGTAAAAATGTTTGTGCAAATCTGAGTTTTTAACTGCATATTTATCCCTCTATGGCCCTTCTATCTCTATAAGCCCTTTAGAGATTATTATTAACTTTATGTTTGATTTTAAAACTGAAAGAATATATGAACAAAAAATGTTTACTGAAAATTCATTAAACAAAACTTATATATAATTTTGTATTTAACATTTCTTCTGAAAATCACACCCAGATTTTTTGATCTTCTGTGTTAGTCTTGCTGTGTTTTTTTATGACTTTTTTTGTACTTGCTAGAGTGTTGCTAGGGTGTTCTGGGTTGTTGTTAGAGTGTTTCTAGAGTCTTCTGAGTGGTTCCTACTTGCTAGTGTTTTCTGGGTGGTGTTTAGTGAATTGTTATGAAGTTCCTAGTATGTTCTGGATTGTAACTATAGCATTAGAGCAATGCAAGAGTGATCTAAGTGGTTGCTATAGCATTGCTAAGGTGTTCACAGTGTTGCTAGGGTGTTTTGGGTAGTTACTAGAGTTTTGCTAGGGTATTTTAAGTGGTTACTAGATTGTTGATGGAGTTCTGAATGGTTGAACGAGTGTTGCTTAAGCTTTCTGTGTGTTTTTTACTAAATTGTTCTGTAGTTGCTAGGACAAACAGTGTTGTTGCTAGGATGTTCTGAATGGTTGCGAGTGTGTTGCTAGGGGCTCCTGGTTTGTTGTTAGATTGATTCTAGTGTGTTCTGAGTTGTTGCAAGAGTGTTGCAAGAGTGTTCTGAGTGGTTGTTGGAATGTTGCTAGGGGGTTTTGAGTTATTTCTATAGCATTGCTAGGGTGTCCGCTGCATTGTTAGGGTGTTTTGGGTGGTTGCTAGAGTGTTTCTAATGTGTTCTGAGTGGTTGAAAGAGTGTTGCTAATGTGTTGTGTGTTTTTAGTGGATTGATATGTTGTTGCAAGGGCATTCCAAATAGTTGCTAGAGCATTGCTAGGGTGTATTGAGCGGTTTCTATAGCATTGCTAGGGTGTCCGCAGTGTTGCTAGGGTGTTTTGTGTGGTTGCAAGAATGTTGTCAATGTATTCTGAGTGGTTGCAAGACTGTTGATAAACAGTTTTTTTTATGAATTGTTATGTAGTTGCTAGGGCATTCTGAATAGTTGTTAGAGCATTGTTAGTGTGTTCTCAATGGTTCCAAGAGTGTTGCTACGGTGTTTTGTTTGGTTGTAAGGGTTTTGTCTGAGTAGTTGCTAGTGTATATAGGGTGTTCTGGGTGGTGTTTATTGAATTGTTATTTAGTTGCTAACATGTTCTGGGTTGGTGCTAGAGCATTGCTAGGGTGTTCTGTGTGGTTGATAAAGTGTTGCTTGGGTGTTCTGAGTGGTTGCAAGAGTGCTGCTTATGTGTTCTGTGTGGTTTTTAGTTAATTGTTATGTAGTTGCTAGAGCATTCTGAATAGTTCCTAGGTTCTTCTGAGTGGTTGCTTATGTTGCTAGCGTGTTCTGGGTGGTGTTTTATGAATTGTTATTTAGTTACTAGTATGTTCTGGGTTGTTGCTAGGGCGTTGCTAGGGGGTTCTGAGTGGTTGCTAGAGTCTTGCAAGGGTGTTCTCAGTGGTTGCAAGAGTGTTGATAGGGTGTTTTGTTTGGTTTAAGAGTTTTTTTGGGGTGTTTTGATTGGTTGCTAGGGTGTTCTGGGTAGATGCTAGAGCATTACTAGGGTTTTCTAAGTGGTTGCTTGACCATTGGCAGGGTCTTCTGAGTGGTTGCAAGATTGTTTCTAATGTGGTCTGAATGTCTTGTAGTGAATTGCTTTGTAGTTGCTAAGTTTTCTTAGTGGTTGATGGAGTGTTGCTAAGGAGTTATGTGTGGTTTTTAGTGAATTGTTATTGTAAAGGGATTTCGACAGGCAAGGAGAAGGCGAGAACCGGCTTGACAATATAAATAAGGTTTTAATAATAAACTTAAAACAAAGGACAAACGCACACATGACGGGCATGTCCATAAATGATCTCTCTCTCTCTCTCATCACACCACCGTCTGCCATCGGCCTTTATCCCTCTCAGAGGCTTGATTAGCCTGATACGGGACCGGGTGTGTATCATCACGACCCGGACCCGACCCCGCCCTCCGCCCTGCCACAGTTATGTTGTTGCTAGCATGTTCTGGGTTGCTGCTAGAGCATTACTAGGGTGTTCTGAGTGGTTGCTAGAGTGTTGACAGGGTGTTCTAAGTAGTTGCTATGGTGTTGTTAATGCAACCTTTTTTTGTGACTTGTTACCTAGTTGCTAGAGTGTTCTGAGTTGTTGCTAGAGTGTTGCTAGAGTGTTCAGTGTGTTTTTTAGTGAATATTTGTGTTGTTGCTAGCATATTCTGGGTTGTTGCTAGCATATTCTGGGTTGTTGCTGGAGTGTTGCTGGTGTTTTTTCAGGCCCAAATAAAAATAAAAAGGCTACATATCTATGATATTCTGGTTTCTGGTTATATTTTGAGTCAATTTTTAATAATATTGAACTTTTTTTTTTATTTATTAATGCATTTCAGAATTGAATGCAATATAAGAATATTTATTTCTGCAATGCTGCCTTAGAATTTGGACAAAACAAAGTTTTTTAGAAGTTACCTACCTGAGGAGGTACTTTACCTACCTTTTGAAGCTTTTTAAAAAAATAAAAAATAGATTTCTTTCATATTTCCAGTGCAAAATAAAGCTTTTTTTGATAACCAACAGAGACATTATTCAGAGCATTTTTGCAAGGATTTTTCTAATATTTCAGAATGGCACTTTATATAATATGCCCAACCTTGCAATGAGACAGCGAGAAATAAATGGTATAATCAGCTTCACAAGAAGACTTACTGTTTGCTGTACATTTTTTAGCATGCTCTTACTGTCAGTCTCGGATCCAATTGTGATACACTGTGTCTGCAAACAAAGAGACTCTGGGACTTTTGAAATACAAGGTCCTCTATGGATGACTAATACTTATGTAATTAAAGTGCACCTGAGGTTGTTGGAGAGGAGGTGTCCATTTGTGACCACAATCTTCCATTAAGATGGTGTCTGATTTTTACAACAATGTCTGCAATCTAATCAGAGATTGAACAGAGAAGGTGCCTTAAAGTTGAATGAGATTAGCCAACAATGACTTTTAATGCATTTATTTACAATACTTGATAAGAAAATGTGTTTTAATAGCATGATGATAGAGTCAAGATTGGTTGTAAGGGTGTTACAGTATGACATCGTTTTGAAACTGAACACGATATGCCAGTTAAAATATATAAAATGGAGAATGACATTTGGAAAAAAAAACAACAGCATATGGGTGGGTGAGTAAGTGACATAATTTTCATTTGTGTATGAACAGTTCCTTGAAATTGTTCTGGAGAGACACCTCTTTGCAATTGAAAATCTGAGAATGTGGGTTTATTAACTTGAAATACTTGCTGTTCTAGGACTTCCTAATGTGTACTCTAAATGATCTCTTATTCTATATCACAGTTGTTAGTAAGAATGACTTGGCTGTTTTGAATGGAGTCAAGCCAACGAGAGCGTTACTGTCTGTACTTCAACCTCAGCCTTTCCGCAATCATCCGCTTGATGAGGCAGAGACAGAAGCTAATGAATGTTGAATGTCTATTTGTTGACAATCCATTTGGCTTTTAATTAAACTTGTGGCTGTCCATTGGGCTCTCTCCCCAGATGCTTTGACTTTACTTTCAATGGTCTGTAATCTCAAAGCTTTAAAAAAAAGAAATGGAACAAAAGCAGCATTGTTGTTCTTTTATCAATAAGTATGCGTCAAGTAATTGAACCAAAATCATAACTTTAATCATAACTGAATGCTGAACTCATACACCCCAGACTGTCTCTTTAATATCATATTTCCTTTTCAAACAATTTCCTTCACATGGGTACTCATTAAAAAGGGGAAACACATAAGGCATCATTTCTGTTGAGATAATTCATAATATTAAAAATAATTTAAATATATAAAGCCTGAGATGAGGTCTTAATTTAGTCATTTTGCATTTTGACTTTAACCATTCTAAAACCAGTCTAGGCTGGTTGCTGGTCTTCATTGGTCTTTTAACTGATCATTTAAGACCAGCTTGGTCATACTGGGAGACCGTCTTAAACCAGCTAAGACCAGCATAGCCAGGCTGGGAGGCTATCTTAAACCAGTCAAGAGCAGCTTAGCTAGGCTGGAAGAACATATTGAATCATCTAAGACCAGCTTGGCCAGGCTGAAAGACCATCTAGAACCATCTAAGACCAGCTTGGCCAGCCTGGGATACCAGCTAAGACAGGCTTTGCCTGGCTAGAAGACTATCTTAACCCAGCTAATACCAGCTTGGCCTGGCTGGGATTCCTGCCTAAAATGGCTAAAACCAGCTTAGCTAGGCTGGGAGACCTGCTTAAACTAGCTAAGACCATCTTGGTCAGATTGGAAGATCAGCTTGGCTAGGCTGGAATACCATCTTAAACTAGCTAAAACCAGCTGTGCCAGATTGGGAGGCCTGCCTACACTTGCTAAAATCAGATTGGCCATGCTAGCATACCATCTTAAACCATCTTAGACCAGACTGGCCAGGCTAGGAGGCTAACTTACACCAGCCAAGACCAGCTTGGCCAGGCAGGAAGACCATATTCAACCATCTAAGACCAACTTGGCCAGGCTCGAATACCATCTAAAACCAGATTGGCCAGGCTGTGAGACCTGACTCAAACAGATAAGACCGATAAGTCCATGCTTGTAGACTATCTTAAACCAGCTAAGACTGATTTGGCCAGGCCCGGAGACCATTTAAAACCAGCTAAGACCAGCTTGGGCAGGCTGGGAGACCATCTTAGACCAGCTTGGTCAGGCTAAAAGACCATCTTAAACCAGTTAAAACCAACTTGGCCCAGCTGGAAAACTATTTTAAACCAGTTTAAGACCAGAAAAAAAAAAAACAGTTTACACTGGTTTGAGCTGGTTTTATCAGCAGGGAACAACTTTTCACTCCCGACCTCTCTTCTAAAATCCATTTCACATAGAAATATGTCACACTATATAACTAAAATAGGTTACAAATGTTGTTTATTGTTGACTTTTAAGTGCAAGGAACACCAAGATGCAAGAAGATAAATCGTTGACATGAAATACAAAGTAGCCATTTAATATCATTTTTAATTTGCCTTTCATTGCCTTAAGCAAACATATGTCAAAATGTATAGACTCTGCAGGCTTTCCCCTGACATTATCAAAACTGTTTGTTCTTTAAATAAGCAGTGTACCTCAGCATATATTGATTCACTTTTAACTTAACATCAAGAGTTGCAATTTCTGACATGTATACAGGTAAATTAATGAACAAATTAGATGTTCATATATCTATTTATGGTTTGTTTTCATGTTTTGAGTGTCACCTTCACTACAGTTTGATATTACAGCATATATGTAAGATGTGAGAACGCTGTGTACATTTTCATCCTGCCCAAATGCATGCCAAATAACTTGATGTGATTTGCTGAGAAAGCAAGTAAGGAGCGAGTTATCTCTTCATGCACTACAAGCACAAAACATATTGTGTTGTGTTGTACCAAATTTATCACTGAATGTCACCTGAATCATCATAAGGGAATCTAGGGCTGCATTTTATACATTTTGCTATGTTTTCATAGTGCAAAATATGATAAAAAGGCAGTTACTTCTAAATACCCATTACCAAAGGTAATTTTGAATTTGATGGCTTTAACACATCTCAAAAAAGTTGGTACAGGGGCAACAAAAGGCTGGAAAAGTAAGTGTTACTAAAAAGAAACAGCTGGAGGAACATTTTGCAGCTAAATAAGTTAGTTGACAACAGGTCAGTAACATGATTGGGCATAAAAGAGTATCTTAGAGAGGCAGTCTCTCAGAAGTAAAGATGGGCAGAGGGTCACCAATCTGTGAAAAACCGCGTCTACAAATTATGGACCAATTTCAGAATAATGTTCCTCAACGGAAAATTGCGAAGACTTTGAATATCTCATCATCTACAGTACATAATATCATCAAAAGTTTCTGAAAATCTATAGAAATCTTTGTGCGCAAGGGACAAGGGCTAATATTGGATGCCCGTGACCTTCAGGCCCTCAGGCGGCACTGCATTAATAACAGGCATGCTTCCGTAATGATAATCACTGCATGGGCTCAGAAACATCTCCAGAACTCATTGTCTGTGAATACAGTTCACCGTGCCATCTACAAATGTAGGTTAAAGATCTATCATGCAAAGAATAAGCCATATTTGAACACGATCCAGAAACGCCGCTGTCTTCTCTGGGCCAAAGCTCATTTAAAATGGACCGAGGCAAAGTGGAAAACTGTTCTGTGGTCAGACAAATCGAAATATAAAATTATTTTTGGAAACCATGGACACTGTGTCCTCCAGAATAAAGAGGAGAGGGACCATCCGGCTTGTTATCAGCGCTCAGTTCAAAAGCCTGCATCTCTGATGGTATGGGGGTGCATTAGTGCCTATGAAATGGGCAGCTTGGACTTCTGGAAAGGCACCATCAATGCTGAAAGGTATATACAGGTTTTAGAGCAACATATGCTTCCATTCAGATGACGTCTTTTTCAGGGAAGGCCTTACATATTTCAGCAAGACAATGCTAAACTGCATACTGCATCTATAACAACAGCATGGCTTCATGGTAGAAGGTTTCCGGGTGCTGAACTGGCCTTTCTACAGTCCAGACCTTTCACCAATTGAAAACATTTGGCGCATCCTGAAGCAAAAAATAAGACAAAGAAGACCCAGGACTGTTGAGCAACTAGAATCCTGTATCAGACACAAATGGGACAACATTCCTCTCCCAAAACTCCAGCAACTGGTCTTCTCAGTTCCCATATGTATACGGACTGTTGTTAAAAGAAGAGGGCATGCTACACAGTGGTAAACATGGCCCTGTGCTGCCATCAAATTCAAAATTACCTTATTTGTTCTTTAAAATGGTACATTTCCTCAGTTTAAACATTTTATATTTTTTCTATGGTTAAAATATGTGTTTATGAGATTTGCAAATAATTGCATTCTGTTTTTATTTACATTTACACAGAGTCCCAACATTTTTGGAATTGGGGTTGCATGTAAAAGAGTCATTTAACTAAACATACACATTAAATATATATAATGTATTCAACACAATAACAGAGAGGGCAATACATGTTCAATCCTTGTAAACAAACATACAGTGTTGTTGAAAGCTTCTCATCACACTTCATTTGGAGCTGGTGTACTTAGTGACAGCCTTTGTGCCATCAGACACTGCATGTTTGGCCAGTTCACCAAGCAGCAGCAGATGCACAGCTGTCTGGATCTCTCTCGATGTGATGGTGGAGTGCTTCTTGTATTGTGTGAGATGAGATGCCTCACCGCCGATGTGCTTGAAGATGTCATTGATGAAGGAGTTCATGATGCCCATCACCTTGGATGAGATACCGGTGTCAGGATGAACTCATATCAGAATTTTGTACTTGTAAATAGATTAACTCTCCTTCCAGGACCTCTTGTGCTTCTTTCCTCCTTTACTGGCAGATCTTCGTGATGGCCTTCTTAGACCTCTCATTTGGTGTGGACTTCCCTGGTTCAGGCATAATTATCTGTGGTATTAGACTCACAACAAACGTTTAATCCAATTGAATTTATTTAAATGTGAAATTAATTTCAAACAACCATAAAATTATGACAGCAGTGTTCAAACAAATCTTGTGGTTGAAGTTCATGCTTATACACTACATTGTAGATTGACATCATTGGTTGTTCGCTCCTCTGTGATTAACCTTAATTGTGTTCGCTTGTGCACTATGCATATTCACCTCGACAGGTGATGAGTGCAAAGACAGCTGACTGTAGCGTAATGAATGTTAATCAATGGCACACTTACTAAACTGTATCCTGTTCTCTCTATCCCCTCTGGCCTCTGTGAGATTGACAAATCGAGTTTGGCATTCCGTCTCATTTCGAATTCACAGGCTTTGCATTTTGCATACAGGCTTTGTGTGTATTTACTCCAGAGAGATTTATTACTCCATTTGAGTCACTTCTCCTGGGTGGTGTGTTGTTGGGAAAACAGGACAAGTTCTTTACTGGTTCATTCAGCCGTTGATTGCAAGGCAAGTCCTTGGGTGATACAAACAGATACACTGAGAGACATTTATTCTAGGTGTCTATTAACATTCTCAATCATTGAAAGAATATGTTTGAAATATAATACTACTATTACTTTTGCTGTATGCATGTGGTTTCTATATGCATCAAATACAAAAAATAACCTACTACATTTTCCAAAATGTGCTGTATACAACATAGCACACTGTGTGGAATTCTGTATCTTACAATGCAATGCATTCCACATGGCCTTACAAGCTTTTTAACACATATTTAAGTCTTTATTGCACTGGACAAAATTGGACTAAAAATGCATAACAACCATTTTTATTTCCAAAATGATAATTAGATGCCATTTCCCGAATTAAACGTGCAATGTGATCAGGTCAGCACTGCTGAGGGAGTGATGGTTAATTTGCCATCTTTCTCTCTTCAGACTGTCATAATCCATCTCTCTCAATTTTTGTCTGTCATGGAAATTCTCCACCTGGAATTCAGACGAGTGAGAGAGTTCCAAATATATTGCGGAACACAGTGCAGTCTTTTGCTTAGTGCTTTATCCATACCACCCGGCCCGGGGGAGAAGCTCCTGTGGCTTCTTCCCTAAACACACACACATGGGAGTCATATATACTGTAGGTTGTTAATATGTTAAATGTGATTTTACCTCAGCAGATCTCTCATGTGATATGAACTCAGCAAAATGTTTGTTAGGTATGTATTGTATATCCTTGAGCAAACAAGTTGTCATTAGATCAGACTTCAGATATGTTCGTTATAACAGGGAGATATTGTCTTTTGCCTTTCTGAAACTGCATCCTCCAGCCCAAAGTAAGTTATACATAAATAGCAATGTTCCATTACCCCCAACTATTATAATTTCTTTCACAACCCCCCCCCGATTAATTTTGTTAATCACAATTAAATAGCATTTGCTGTTTTAATTTTTTTTATTTTTGCCAAAAAATTTGAGCAAGCATTGAGGGCTTGTTTCATTTTATATCATCATGAGTAAATGAAATCTGACCCTCCTTCATGCATACCTCACGCTCTACCAGGGTAGAGACACTGGACTCCTATTGATATTCCAACCCCTCACCTCTGTACTAGCTCCCTGCAAGGAACATTCAGCATAGCACTAGTTCTCCAAGTCACACACTATTTCCGCTCTGTTCCTCAGCAAATGGTGGTTGCCATTCTTTTTCCTTTTCATCATGATTCACCTGTTGGTATTGTATAAGAGAAAATTGCCCAGCTACTATTCCACCTACAAATTCTGATGTATTATACAATATAAACACAGGCAGGATGATTAATATTAATAAGTCACATCCCCACCACTTAGTTCCACGTCCTCCTTGACCTAGCTTCCCCACGCATTCTGCCATTCTATGATTTCAGTAGTTTTACTTGATCTATTAAGTAAATTCAATTATCATACGTTTTCAGACAAATAGAGAGCTAGTCCCTCAAATCCAATTGAATTTACCTAAATAATTTACTTTACCTTTTACACTATTTCTTAAAACATACTTGATTACTAGTTCATCCTTGACAAATTATGACCATTTGGATAATAAGGGGAACTCTATACAGGTCTGGGTCACACTTTGGAAAGTTCCGTGTGTGTCAGAAAAATGTACACCATCACGTCTTTGGTGGGCTTTTCCTTCTCTGTTGTGGTTGTATTGTGTCTGATCTTCGCCCTACTCCCAATCTTAGGGCACCCTCAATTGTCGACCCTCGTTGGTCCCCCTACTCTCATGATTTGAGCTGCATTTCCTTGGCCCCGCTGCACTGAGGTGCTCGCCAATCCTTTCCGCTCCTCCAGGCTTGATGGGGCCTTCCTGTAGTGGCTGGCGTGGATCCAAGTAGCCCTCTCTGTGATTTACCCCCCCAAGTTGGTCACTAACAGCACCTGTTTTGGCCCGGTCCTCCTAGGCTTCCTCCAATTTCTCCTTTTGCAGTCCTTCACCACCACCCAGTGTCCAGATCATGTAATTTAATTTTCGCCTCCCTGGGCAGCATTGCTATCACCTGTCTATGAATATCACAAAGCACAGCAGAGTGGTATGCACAACATCACATCATTTCATCCTCACAATGGTCAATATCAAGCAACTGCCTGTTTTTGTGGTCCAATTCCCATGTTAAGTGGACTGCTTAGCAAAATTTCAAATGGGCTCAAACCATTTAATTTCCTGAGCCTTGCACACATCTGCATAAACACCAATGGTAATGCTTGAACCCAATTTAGTCCAGTTTCAACCGAACATTCTGCCAATTTGTTTTTAGTGTGCCATTTTCTCTATCCAATGCTCCCCACTCTTAGGGTGGTAGATGCAGTGTGTTGACATATCAATTCCGAAATGCTGACCAGTGTGACGTAGGGCTTCTTAATTTGGCACATGACACATTTTTTACAAAAACTTTGGGCACATTTGATGTGTGTGTGGGTTAGTTTGCGGAACTGAAACAAAACTGTGGTTTTGAACTTCCTGTTTAGCAGCTTTCTTTGCTGCAGCATCTTCTCATGCATTTTACAATCAATAACCAGTTCCAACTCAGCACTGGAGAGTGGTGTGTCTTAGAGGTCTGGCCTTGGGGTGTAAATGGCTGTTTTTGAAGCAACGCAGTCATGTGGTTCACCATCATCTGCTGTGGGGGAAAAGTGGCAGGGTTAAGAACTGTAAAACTTTCATCAATAATGTTTGGCATTTCCAATAATACAGCATTGCATCTTAACCATCGTGCTGCTGACAGGTTCTAACAGTATGATAGACACTGCATGTGGGACCAATAGGGTCAAAAGTTGATAACCCACCAAATCTCTGGAAGCAAGCAATGTTTTTTCTGCAGCAGCAACAGCTCTTAAGGCAGCCCAGCTGCCACTGTGTCTAATTAAGATGAGAAATATGGTACTGACCTTAATTTTGCCCCATGGTCTTGTTACAGAACTGATGTTATGTAATCTCCTTTTTTGCCCATAGTCTGCACAAAAGGTTTAGTTATTTCAGGCAGTCTCAATGTGGGTATTGATTGTAAAGCCACCTTGATAGAAGAGACGGCTTCATGTCCAAATTCAGTCCAAACTACTTTGTTATGTGCTGTCAGGCCTTTACTGTGTATCATTGCAGACAGCAGAGTGTCTATTTTTTAATAATTAGGTATCCATTGCCTGCAATGTGACATACCTATAAAGCTCATCATTTTTCTTTGTGATAGGCCATGGAATGTTTTGTATGGCCAAAAAGTGTTTTTGGAGTGATCACAACCGGTTCAATGCATTTTATTAATCCCATGTCATATTTACTTTGGGCCCAAAGAGAACTTGGTATTGCAGAGAGCTCAGGAGGGTCTTCACCAGATGTGTGGTTGACCATTAAACATGTCTCCTCAGCAATCTGAACAGTTCTGTTTACAGTTATGTCTAATGGCATCTGTAATCTGTGAGTAGCATGCTTAAAATTGTATTGAACCCTTTTTTAGAGGGGTCTTGATGATGTTTTTCAAATACAATATTACTCACTGTAAAGGGGTAAAGAGAAAGGAGGAGGTGAGAACTGGCTTGACAATATAAATAATAGTTTAATATAAAACTTAACCAAAAAGACAAACACACACACAGGTGTTGGACAGCTGTCCGTAAATCTCTCTCTCTGTCCCACTTCAGTCTCCAGTTGGCCTTTATCCCTCTCTAAAGCTTGATTAGCCTAATTAGGGGCCGGATGTGTGGAATCACCACCCAGCCCCGCCCTCCACCCTGCCACCCTAACCCATGATCCTAAATCTTACCATTTGACATCAGCTGATTTAGCTAATGAATTATGTGGACTAGCCCCCAGAACATTGTAAAATTTGGCTCTTATAGGCTCTGCTAGGTGAACACTAAACAATGTTTTTCTCAAAATCTACCTCATTTCCTTCTGACACATAATAAGTACAAACAATCACCCTCTTGTAGGAAACCTAGTGTTCCCTATGGTGTAACTGTCTGCCCACTGTTTCTTGTGAGGCTTCTGTGAGGTGTCGTTAATAGGCAGAGATAATGGGGGTGGGGACATGGTTCATTAGCATGGTGTAAGCGTGTGGGTGCTTTTCAGAGTCAGTATGTCTGGTCAGTTCTACCCCTGCTTTGTTAGCCTTTAACATAATGCCCAGAGTACACATTAAATCTCGTCCCAACAAATTTATTGGGCAGCATTTTGACAGAAGGAACGAATGGTTTATGGTTCCCTTCAGATCATATTCGATCGAAAGTGGCACCATATAAAACTGTTTTAATGAATCACCAGTCACCCATTCTAATCATTCATTCTAATGAATCAACCACAAAATTTGGGAAGGGTTGTGAATTATTTATTCATGATTACAGATTCTCTGGCACTGGAATCCACAAAAAATGTTATTACATTTTCCGGTTTGTTTCCAACTGTCAATGTGATGGTAGGCATCATTTTATAGGGTGAATTGGAAAGCATTGCATACATTGTGTTCATGTGTGTGTGTGTGTGTGTGTGTGTGTGTGCGTGTTAGATTCTGACTCACATATGCCCTTGGTTCATCATCCCCCGTCCTCGGCCTCCTAGGCAGTCGGTCCTCCTTTGAAAGTATATCTGGCTACGGGTGCTCCTTAATGTCCTTTCTAATCTCTGGACAGCCTCTGATCCAGTGATCTGTTGCCCCGCAGTTGAAGCATCCATCTGCAGTGCCTCTGCCTACCCCCCTGTTTCCTCCTCTGCCCCTCCCTTGTCCATACTCTCTTCCTCTCATGGCCTGAGCTTGTGCTTTGATTACAGCTGTGCCATTTGAAGTTTGTCAGCAGTGGCTTTCTCTTTCTTCTGTGTTTTCTCATTCAACAGTTTCTTAATGTGCACAGTGTGATTTTAACTACATCTTGCAGGCGACCAGTGTCACAATTCACACGGTGGTTTTTAAAGTGTTTAAGAATGCCAGGTATGCTGTATGGTGTCTTGTGTTTGAGGGGAACAGCTGTTGCTCTTCATACTCGGTGGTCTGCTTGGGGTTCTGTCAGGTGAACTGGGTCTTGCGCTAGTTTTCTGCCCGCAGCCTATTGACCATCATGTTGGTCCTCGTCCTGGTCCCGACATCATGCGAAGGGGGTCGAGTCCAGGTTTGGGTCACCAGCCAATATCAGACACTGAGAGATTTGTTAGAGGTCCCTGTCCCTAACTGTTGCATTTTCCTATCCCTCTGGTTTGTTTTAGTTAACCAATCAGAAATAGCTTTCCAATCACCCTTAAATAACTCATGCCCTTAAATAACTTGTGCTTTTTCTGTTCTTTCTTAGTCATTGTCTCATGTTTTTCTTGACTTGCTTTTTCCCTCTCTATCAGTTATTCCTTTAATTGTTTTTTCTGTCTTGTGTTAAAACTTCAGATCTTTGGAAAACCACATTCAGCTATCCAGATCTCTTATTGAGTGCAGCTGCTTGGTTCATAATTAGTTAACATGTATTTACAATTTTGAGCATCCATATCTGGACAGAGGTCTGGACCTCTATTAATGTAATTATTTTTGCTCAAATTCGATCACATTTTCCCTTTTTACTGCAGTTAGGCGATTCTCTAGAGGTTCCAAACCTGTCCTAGTAACCCGTCAGTTAAAATAATGTAATCAACTATTTAGAATCCCTTTTATTTCAGCGTTGGTCTTTCCTTAATTTAAGATTTAAATGTCCCTTATTAAGAGTCACAGCATAATTTCTGTTGCGGCCCCTGACCAGCTATTCTGACCCTGGTCTTTCCTCAACTAAATAACAATTATAAAAATTATCATCTATTGAGAATCGCAGTGGCATTTTCTTATGAGTAAGGTCACCTTTGTTGAGGTGAACCCATCCTCAAATTTCAGGTTTCCGCTTCTTTTTTATTGGGGTCGTGACTCGACATGCCCAGTCCCGTATTAGGCTAATCAAGCCACCGAGAGGGATAAAGGCCGATAGCAGAGGGCGGTGCGGGAGAGAGAGATCCTTACGGACATGTCCGTCGTCCTTTGTGTTTGTCTTTTGAGTTTTTCATTAAAACTATTATTTGTAAGCACAAGTTATTTAAGGTGATTGGAAGCCGTTTTCTCGCCTCTTCCTTGCCCGTGAACGTGAACTGTTTTACATTGGTGCCGAAACCCGGGAAGGATTAGGGATGCCCATCGCAGAGTCCTTGACACTGCCGTCCACCCAGGGGAGCGCCGCTCGGAAGCAGGGAACGGCCGCTATCCGCTGGGGACAGCAGGTCACTCCTCCGCCCCCGGCAGCAGCTCCCTCGCTCCAGGCGGTCGGGGAATCCTGTCCCCACTCGCCCAGCGGTCGAACCTGAGTTAGGCAAACCTGAGTTAGGATCCCATCCTTTGTCGCAACATGGTCATAGAAATTATCCACCTGGAATTCACATGAGTGAGAATGTGCCAAACACATTACAGGACACAGTGCAGTCTATCCCTGAGTGCTTAATTTGTACCACCCGGCCAGGGGGACAAGCTCCTCTGGCTTGTTCCCTAAATAAACACATGGCAGGCTTATATAGGTTTTTAAGAAGTTATATGTGATTTGACCTCAGCAGATTTGAAGATGCAAAACAAAATGATTAGTCAACCAATTTAACTGACAGGGCTGCCCTCATACTGCATATTCCAGCCCAAAATATGTTATACATAAATAATAATGTTCCAATACACCCAACTATTATAATTTATTTCACATGTCCTCTTTTGGAAGGTCGTGGAAATGTAAAACTGACTTTATTCTTTTGCTGTTGGAGCAAATGGGAGCGCAAAGGTAATAATTGCTGTTATCTCCCATGTAAAGCTATATAATTTTAAAGTTAATAAATGTGAATAATATAATGCAACTAACCATATAGTCATGCATAGTTAGGATAGCAACATAAATGGGCTTATAACCTTTTAATAGGGAGACTTTTAATAGGGAGAAAAAACTATTCCCATATGTTTTGTTGTTGATGTCAAAGGCTGTGTGTCCAATCAGTCTCTACGCTTTTTGGTGTGAATGATGTATCCGTCATTTGGAGATAAGATAGGGTGCGATAGGGTTGCCAACCATCTCATATTAGCTGGTACGTCCCATATTTTGGCCAAAAAGAAGACTTTGGGATGCCTGATGACCCCAAGGTCTGATGGCAAAATGTCATCCCTTTTTCATGCGCCCAAAATGTTCAAACTGAACCCTACCGTGGGATGCCCTCATGCTTGAAAACCATGAACAAAACCACTACAGGATATTATTTTTATTGTATTTATTTTTATATTTTTTATATGGTTCTCTTAAGGTGATTATACACATGGTTTGTGCCAAACACAGTATGATTTGAATGGTAAATTACTGGCATGAATCCATCAATACCATTGATGTTTAAAACATAAATTCTTATTTTATTTTTTTCCCTATTTAGCCATTGCAATTCGTGGGGATATTAATGCATTTTTGTGTTTAATTTTTAGGACATTTATTTTTTGCATTTGTGGTCACTGTGTTGGGGCAGCACTTCATGTTCAATGTGCAATCTGGTGCCTTATGTAAAACCAGTTGGAAATTGGTCAGAAGCATGCAGACCTGTTTTATTGAATAATTTGCCACTTATGAAAGTTGCTTTTCACAGCTGCCCTATGAATTCACCACTGTCCCAGATATTAGCAGTTCTATAAATGGAAGTTTATTATTTTAAAGTTGAAATCATCTTTATTTCATTGACATTTCATTAATTTGGCAGACTCTTGGAACCAACCTATATTGTATTCAACTAATACAATTTATCAGTATACAGTATATGTGTCATGAGGAGGAGGGCGTGGCCGGTCTTTGATGGAGCATGGTCGGCATTGAATCAGCTGATCAGCAGGAGAGTGAGATGAGGGGTGGCCGGAGCCGGACTCGCTGCCATCCACTGGGGAAGGAGTGAGCTGGTGTCCACCAGAGGGAGGGTGAGCAGTGGAGGACCGAGCGCCAGCGCGTCCGAGAGCCAGCGAGCAAATTCTTCTCTCACTCTCCTCTCTCTGTCTGTGTCTCTGCTTGCCATTTCCCTCTCCCCATGCCTTCCCTTATCTCTCTCTCCAGGTTCACAGGTGGCGGGGTGGACCACCGGCTGACAAAATGGCCGAAAGGGTAGCATCTCCCCCCCAGAGATGGGGAGGGGAGTTAGTCAGACAGGTGGTGTGATGAGGAGGAGGGCGTGGCCAGGCCATGATGGAGCACGGCCGGCTCTCAATCAGCTGATCAGCGGGAGGGCGAGATAAGGGAGGCCGGAGATGCCGGTTTGTTTATGTTGGTTTTAAGTTCATTAATATAATTAAAATTTACATTGACTGATCAGCTGGTTCCCACTTCCTCCTTGCTATGATGTTAACTGGGAACCAAACCCATGGCCTTGTTATTGTTAGTGACATGCTCTACTATCCGAGCTTTCAAGGAAAGTATTTCAAGAGCATCGTCCTGGAAATTAAACCAAGCCATTGGTTTAGATACAGGAATGAGATCTGACTTAAAGTCAAAGTAAATGAATCAATGCTTTTATAGAATGTGTAATTAGCCTAGTTTCCATCCACTTTTCATGTGAAAATGCGTAAAATATTTTTGGCGAAATTTGCTGTCTTCTGCCTGTGTCCATTCAAATGGCCTTTTATTGATAAAAAGGGTGTGTGTGATGACCGCATGCCTAAAAAAAACCTCTTTGTCGCATACGTGTTGGTTTATCACAAAATAAATCTTCCCTTAATCCATTTCCAAACAGAAATGTGTGTTTATCACTAATTCACCTCCCAGATATCCCTATTTTTTTTCCACCAAAGTTTTGTTAAAATGGGGAGAGTATTGAGACAATTCATTATAATTAGCCAGCTTACTGTCATTTTAATTTCACAAATAAAACAATCAGAAGAGGAGGAATTGCTATCAAAAGGGAGCAGTTGCCCTTCTGCTGGGACTGTAATATTGGTCCTGATGTTGCGCCTATCGCAGGTTGCCACCAGTTCTGACCTGAAAGCGAATCGTCCTGTGGCAACCTGCACCAAGTAATGGAAAACTTTCTGTCTTAGTATAAGCACCATCCATCGATGTGCATACGCTGTGAGCACAACTATTAAAGAAAAACTGATGCGGTGATATCATGGTTTACATATGATAAATTCCTAATATTCAATAGGCTATTTTGAACAATCATCTAATGTAATGCATCGCCATCACAACTGCATAATATCCCGCATATTTCTCCAGAAACTTTTTACGACCAACTGAACTTGATTGTCATCTAAAATTAATTTAATGTCACAATACAATTTACTTTTTCTGAAGAAGCTCAGCAAATGCTATCCGAGGTAAAGAGGGTTATTTCAAAAGTACATTTTTCAAAAGTAAGCCAAACAATCATTTTATAGAATTGGAGTATATTTTAGTGTTCTATACTGAAGCTTATCTCCTAGTATTGTATATTTATTTTTTATTTAAAACATCTTTGTGCACAGAAATTCTGTGTTTTTTGTATTGTGGGCTAATTCCGTGCCTGCCGTCTATTATTATTGTAAAAGCAACTTTAATAAATAAACGGATGTCTACCGTGATTACATTTCTATCGGGAAGACATGCAGGCTTGAGTGAGGTTTAAGATGCCATTTATTTGATGAATGTAGAACAGAAAAGTAATGTCTCTCTTTGGCGTAGGCCCCGTCTGGCGGTCCGAGGGAGTTGTACTCGGAACCATCATATCCTGCCAGAGATAGGAGGCAGGGGCAAAGAGCCTACCCCCGTGCGGTACGAGGCTCAAGTGGTGGTGGTGGGATGGTGGAGGTTGCCGTGTTAGCACACTGAAACAGCAATGTGATAGATTGTGAGCAGACTTATAAAGCAATGGCTTACCTGCGATTGGCTAGGAATTACCCAGCTAATAGTGTGATGATGTACAGATGCTAGTCTTCCCGCTAGAACTATGCTGCGCTCACATTAATCGCAAAGAGTGGCCATACATTTGTGATATGATACGAGATATTTGTGTTGGCACACCTGGAAGTTTGCAGCATCGGATCTATATGCCTTTCAATTCAATCCATAATCACGTACAATAAATTGGATTTCAAGGATATATACCTTGTCGTCATGATTAACACAGGCTAACGATTGGGGTAAATTCTGTCATGTGACACTATATTTTTGCGTTAATGACAATTTTCTCGACAAAAATTGTTTCCAAACCAGTTTTTTGCGTCATTTCAAGGATCGACATAGAGTTTAGGCACTAGAGTTAAACGGAAAAATATTATGTCGACACTTGTTACATTTTTGCGATAATTTGTGTTTCCATCAGCTTTGAGTAATATAATATAACTCAATATAATGGCAGAAATTTCCAGTTTTGGGTGACCTTGTTTTGAATACTGAATATTCTTTTAAAATCCAGGTACAATGAATGAAAGAAAGTTCTGGAACCTTTAAGTACACAAAACCATAAGGTCCAACTAAGAAACAAGACCAACAAGGAGAGGGCAAGAGCAGAACAAACATTGTCATCCCTTAAACAACTGTGGGAAAAGCCTTGAGGATTTTCAACAAGCAAAATGTTCTGGACCGTTACACTTCAAACTTACCAACAGAAACTTGTACACTCAGAGAATAGAAAGTCAACAAAGACACGAAGAAAGCTACAGTAGAAGCAGAGTCCCACAAAATGTACTTTTAACACAAAACTGTTCCCTGTACTTCAATTCAAGGATCAATTGTTCAAAGAAACCAATGTGTGTATGTTGTGGGCAGCAAAGATAGATCATTCAAGAGCAGCACTTGGGGTGGGGGGGGGGATCAAACATCAAACCACTGCACACAAATGCCTCTGATAAAACTCTGGAGGGGAAGTAAAGTTACTGTGTTCTGGATGATAATGCACTTTGACTTATCATGTACAGTTACTTAATTCAAATATATATATATATATATATATATATATATATATATATTTTTTTTTTTTTTTTTTTTACAGCATTCTTGAGGTTGTTACTGTGTTTTGCTACATACATCTGAATGAATTGTACTTCTTTCGAACGTCTGTATAGTATTATTTTTTAAAAGCCTCTGCTTATTATAATGTTTTTTTTTTTTTGTTTTTTTTTTCTTGGAAGCTTTAATTGTACAAGAGCGCTACTTTAAGCACACTTTAATTTATATTAGATTAGAAGCTTAATTAAAATCCAGTTTTACTAGTCTGTCCTCCATTGTGCCTTCGCCTGGCCTTTAGATGTGTTTTAATTAAATACCTAAAATGCAATCTTTTGCATTTCCGCAAATGCCAAATAATTTAACTGGCCGGATCCATATACTTCATCATATATGTAATTTATCACTGAATGAAATGCAGTGTTAGATGATTGGATTAACTTCAAGTTCAGTGTCATAGCAGTGCATACAGCATATAACATTTACATGTGTATTAAAGGAATAGATCATGTAAGAAATAAAATTATGTAATGTATGCAACCTAATGATGTTTTTTTTTTTTTTTTTTGGATGGAATTTTAAAAGACCTACTCACTTCTCTTTTCCATATAATGGCATTTCATGGTGTCCAAGGCTGTTAAGCTCCAAAAATGACAAACTAATCTTAAAAACAACTAAAAAGTTGTCTTCAATGTTTGGGGTCATTGTCCTGCTGCATTACTCAATTTCTACTAAGATTCAGCTGGCATACAGCAACCCTGACATTATCTTGTAGGATATCTTAATAAACTTGAGAATTATTTTGTCCTCCAATGATGGCAAGCAGTCCAGTCCAAGCAGCAAAGCAGCCCCAAATCAGGATGCTCGCTCCATCATACTTCACCGCTGGGATGATGTTATCATGTTGGCATGCAGTGTTCTTTGTATGCCATAGGTAGTGCTGCGTGTTTTTCCCTTACAATTCAAACTTAGTTTCATCCGTCCACAAAACATTTTCCCAGTAGCATTGTGGAGTGTCATGGTGGTCTTTGGCAATCTTCAGGCACACAACAATGTTTTTGTTGGAAAGCAGCGGCTTCCTTAATGGTGTCCAGCCATGAACACAATGCCTGTTTCATGTTTTCCATATAGTAGACTCATGAACAGAGTTCATACCAGTTCCAATGATTACTTCAAGTCTTTATCTGTCACACAAGGGTTCTTTTTTTGCCTCATAGTGCATTCTGCAGTGTGCCCTTTGAGTCATCTTGGCTGGATGGCCACTTCTAGGGAGAGTAGCCACAGTACTAAAATGCCTCTATTTAAAGAAAATATGTCTAGCTGTGTACAGGTAAATAGCTCTTCAAGATATCTTTGTAACACTTTCCAGCTTGATGAGATCACATTTTGTGAGAAATTAGTGCAGAAAACCAGCCAATTCCAAAATGTTAACATACTGTAGACAGTGGTCAATTTTTAAGAAAAAAAAAAAAGAAATTCAAGGGGGACGGTATTCCAAGGTGAATCTTTTAAATATTTTGTTTAACACACTTGTGGCAAGTTCTCAGAAATGTAATCTTTGTGTCCAATTTGGTGTCATACATTTTTGAAAAACCTTTACAGCATTTTCTAAAAAAAATAAAACATTTTAAAACTTTCAAATTGTCATGTTGTGACAGATTCACCAGGCTCTCTCTCTCTCTCTCTCCACACACACACACACACACACACACACACACACACACACACACACACACACACACACAAAGCCTTCCCTCGCTCCCAAATACTAATCACCTGCACCTGTCTCTCATTACCACACTAATCAGCTCCCTACATAAGCCACACTCACTCCTCAGTCAATGTCTGGTTTCCCAAGGAATATAGACTTTCTTACAGACTTTCTTACTGGGTACTTGTTCTTCAGTAAAGTCTTCAAAATTCCACTACAGCAATATCCAATGATTTCTCCAACATTGCCAATGATCTGTTTCTACTCTCTGTGAGTGTGGCCCATCAAGGACTCTCACTTCCTTCAGGAATACAGACAGTTATCAGTATACTGCTCATCATTTATAGTTCAACATCATCTGATTGATACTCACCTGTTTACTCACCTTTTTTTCACCTTGACTACATAAGAGCATAAACAACATCATTCATTTACAAAAAGTTTACAAATAAAATTTTCAAGGTAATTGTTTATATACAATATATAAATATTATGAATTTTAGTAAAAAATATAAAAGTTTTCAGTGTTACACCACATGACTTAAAATGTGCCCTTTTATAAAAATGTCAAAATAAATATCAGATTTTTTTTTTTTTTTTTTTTTTTTTTTTTTTTTTTAAACTTTACACTCAGTCTTGAGGGTCTAAAGGTGTCTGCTCTGTTTTATGTGTTTTTATGGTCATCATAAACATCAACGTCTACCTGCATATTGGTTACAACAAGACTTTGATTTGGTGTACAAAATCATTTTTATATATGAATAATATTTTAAAACACAATTGTTCTTACTGCTTTATTATTATTATTTTTATTTATTTTAATGGGGGTGCTTTTTGGTATTTCTTTCAACAAGGGGGATTTCATCCACTTGCATCCCCCCCTCTACTTGAGCCCTGTCTGTAGATGTTCAATGCAAAACAGTTTTTTTCTTTTTAGAGAGCCTTTCTTTCTGTTGTATGCCTCTTGTGACTAATGGGAATAGGGGGCATATGTGGCCTCTGAGACAACCCAATATATGTCTCCTTCTGTTAGTCCAAGTCCCCCTGCTGTGTGAATGAAGCCCCTCCAGGGTCCTGCAGTCAGGGTTTAGTGATGTAGGTCGCTGCAGAAACCCTTGAGAGCCTGCTGAGCGCAGAAACCCCGGCCCTGGCCCTTGAATGAATCGGCAGAGCCAAGCCCTCGTGCCAGCACCACTCCGTCCGAGTATGTATTGTCCTCCCTGCAGTCTGTCATTTATCTCCCTGCAGGATTCAAAGCTGCAGGTCTCTGGAGCACAGACCTCCTTCACTTTGTTGAGTAACAATGTCACTTTTTTGTTTTAAAGCCACAGTGAGATGTTTCCTATAGTGAGGGTCTTTTCTAGGGGCTGCAGTGACTAATCGATGAAAAAATCTCACTTTTAAAGCGATGTCACTTTACAGCAGTCAAAAATGCATTGTTTATTAATGAAATTATGAAAAAAAGGCAAGTGTTCATTGACCAAGTTGTCCAAAGCATGGGAAAAAAACATCACACAAGAGATGGATGGATGGAAGGAAGGAAAGGAAGGATGGCAGGATGGATGGAAAGGAAGGATGGATGGAAGGAAGCAAGGAAGGAAGGAAGAAAGGATGGCTGGATGGATGGATGGAAAGGAAGGAAGGAATGATGGATGGATGGATATACATAGATTATTTCTACACAGGGACACACCTGTGGTGTGAAAAGGTGACCCAGCTGACAGGCAATTATAATCAATCATTAATTTTGTATTAATTAATGTGGAAATTAGTTGTTAAAACTCACAAAAGTATCACAGCTGTATCTTCAAGACAGACAGACAGACAGACAGACAGATGATTAGATCAAGATTTTGCCCTTGAGATCAGACACACTTGTCCTGTATTTTCATAATCAGATGCCCATCTCAAAGAACATCTCAACCGGTATGCCTGAGGTTGTCTCGTGAGTCATGTCTCAGTCACTAAATGGGCGGGGAATTGGGAGACCGGAGCCAAATTGCTAAAAATCAGGTACAGAGGCTCTTCAGTGTCAAAGTTAGCTAGATGAGGCATGACATGGCTATTGACCTTGTCATCAGTTCCGTTCTGACAAGGTAAGAGGCGAGATTGTGTTCAGAGTCCATCATTTTTGGCCTGTCAGCGGCTGGAGTCTTCTGCCTACAGTATGTGACTTGAAACACTAAACAAGATCGGTTTATAGATCTCCTCATTGTTCTTGATTCCAAGCATTTATAAAAATGTTTTGTGAATCAAACAAGCATATCCACTCTATTTGTTATTGGAATTTAATTGTCAGAAGCAGCGAGTCATTAAAGAGAAACATTTTTTGCTTTAATGAACATGTCTGCTTGGTAATGTTCCTGCCGATCAGACACTAACCATTTGTTTATTCATTTTTTGAAACTATTTCAAATACCAAAGCCAGCTGTATAAAAGCAAGTTAAAAAAAAAAATCATATTAAGTTGGGCTTTATATATTTATAGAATAATAAGTTACATTCCATGTTTTCACTTTTATTAGTTGTCGTCCTATACGTCGTCAGTATAGTTTACAGTACTCATGACACTTTTACACAGGGACATGCCTGAAATAAATAAATACACAGCTGACAGATGAGACACTGATATAATTTTTTTTCATGAATTATATATACATGTATGTATAAATATATATAAACTCAGCAAAACAGAAACATCCCTTTTTCAGGACACTGTATTTTAAAGATAATTTTGTAAAAATCCAAATAACTTTACAGATCTTTATTGTAAAGGGTTCAAGTGTTTTCCATGCTTGTTCAATGAACCATAAACAATTAATGAACATGTGGATTGGTTGCTAAGACACTAACAGCTTACAGACGGTTGGCAAATAAGATCACATGTGACAACACCAAAGTAAAGAAGCCCATGATTCCTGCTCATCTCCGTGAACATGTATTAGGCATGCTGCATGGAGGCATGGGGATGGCAGATGTGGCCAGGGCAATAAATTGCAATGTGCGTACAGAGAGACGCATAAGACAGCACTACAGGCAGACAGGAAGAACAGTTGATCATCATCGCAGTGGCAGATCACATGTAACAACACCTGCACAGGATCGGTACATCAGAATATCATACCTGTGGGACAGGTACAGGATGGCAACAACAACTGTCCAAGTTACACCAGGAAAGCACAATCCCTCCATCAGTGCTCAGACTGTCTGCAATAGGCTGAGAGAGGCTGGACTGAGGGCTTGTAGTCCTGTTGTAAGGCAGGTCCTTACCAGACATCACCAGAAACAATGTCGCCTATGGGCACAAGCCCACCTTGGCTGGACCAGACAGGACTGACAAAAAGTGCTCTTCACTGACGAGTCATGGTTTTGTCTCACTGGGGGTGATGGTCGGACTCGCGTTCATCATCGAAGGAATGAGCGTTACACCGAGGCCTGTACTCTGGAGCGGGATCGATGTGGAGGTGGAGGGTCTGTCATGGTCTGGGTTGGTGTGTCACAGCATCATCGGACTGAGCTTGTTGTCATTGCAGGCAATCTCAACGCTGTGCGTTACAGGGAAGACATCCTCCTTCCTCATGAGGTACCCTTCCTTCAGGCTCATCCTGACATGACCCTCCAGCATGACAATGCCACCAGCCATACTGATCGTTCTGTGCATGATTTCCTGCAAGACAGGAAAGTCAGTGTTCTGCCATGGCCAGCGAACAGCTCGGATCTCAATCCCATTGAGCACGTCTGGGACCTGTTGGATTGGAGGGTGAGGGCTAGGGTCATTCCTTCCAGATATGTTCGGGAACTTGCAAGTGCCTTGGTGGAAGAGTAGGGTAACATCTCACAGCAAAAACGGACAAATCTGCTGCAGTCCGTGAGGAGGAGATGCACTGCAGTACATAATGCAGCTGGTGGCCACACAGATACTGACTGTTACTTTTGTAATTATTGTTACACATTATTCCAGTTCTGTTAGTCACATGTATGTGAAACTTGTTCAGTTTATGTCTTAGTTGTTGAATCTTTTTATGTTCATACAAATATGTACACGTTAAGTTTGCTGAAAATAAATTCAGTTGAAAGTGAGAGGACGTTTCTTTTTTTGTTGAGTTTAAATACTGTGTGTGTGTGTGTGTGTGTGTGTGTGTGTGTGTGTGTGTGTGTGTCTGTGTGTGTAATGAGCTGTTAATGTTTGCAAAAACATCATTACTTTGTTGGTTATCTTCAAAAGCTATTTTCTTTCTTCATGTCCTCCTGAGAAGATATTATTACCAGTCATTCTTTCTTTGAAATGGCATACTGCATGTCACAAATTTAAAAAAAAGAAGAGTTTGAAGAGTTATTTACATAGATATCATTGCTGCAATGTCAAAACAATGCAAGATCATGTCAGTCCAACTTAAATGCCACAATTTGTTATTGTGCACTGTTTGTGTTTCATTCTGTATATAATTATACAATACTTGCTACCATTTAAAGGATGAGTAAATACAAGAGTTACTGCCTTCACCGTAAAATTATGAATCTCGCAAAAAAAAAAAAAAAGTCTGCATCATAATTAAGAAATTAATATAAAAAAAAAAATCATACAATGTTTTACATTGTAATATTATTTAAATTATTTTTGTTTTTATACATTATTTTTCCCTTTGGCAATTCTCATTATTTTCAATAATAATTTTTATTTCAGTTATACAAGAGTTACAATTCCAAAATCAGTTCATAGAATTGGCAATTTACATTAGCATATTTCAACAAACCAGAAAAAAATGCTTGCACATGTCCTTACTGCTCTAAAAATATATATCTTTAATAAGTAATCATCACATGGTTACTTATTAAATATATTTATATAAAGATTTTTGAAGCAGCAAGTGTGCAAGATTTGAGGCTATTGTTTTGCACAGCACCTTCTAAACATTTCTTTTGTGTATGTGTGTGTTTCTACAAGCATTATATTTTACCAACAGCTGGTGGGTGTTGACAGAAGTTGCTTATAGACTTTTTCATTGGCTAACATCAATGATTATATGTACACTTTAAGATATGATGCTTTACCACAGCCAGCTGCTCATCCTTGGATAACACAGATAACAAACACTGTCTTAAGCGATCATGGTGCTGCTTAATTCACAAGACAGATGTTCAGAAGAACAGAATTTCTTGGCAGGCGAGCGAACAGCTGGCTGGTTGATGCTCGAGTCTCAGGGAAGCTTGAAACCCATGGCTCCGCCAGCGACTGCATTGAGCGGTTGGCGACTTGATAAAAGTTATAAGAGTCTGTCTTCAATCAAGTTTTTAGCAGGCTGTCTAATAAACTAGATCCTCTTAAAGTTGTGATAAATCAGAAAAATTATGTTGACGCTAATGCTCTCTGCTCGCTAAATACAGCATGCAGACCGGTTAATTCACAAACATTGTGTTTGATTGATTTGCTTGTCTTTTATTTGTAAAGGGACATACATATTGGGGATAATTGGGAACAAAAGACAAATCTTATTTATTTATATATATATATATATATATATATATATAGATATATATAGAGAGAGAGAGAGAGAGAGAGAGAGAGAGAGAGAGAGAGAGAGATCGCTAAGCTAAAAGCTACATGAGAAGTCCAGCTAGTCAGCTTGCAATTGATTGCAACGGAGTTTAACGTTAGCATGTTGTTAATCTAACGACTCTGAAATGAGCCCAGATACATACATTCAGCACATACTGTATATATACAAATTCTGGGTTAAATTGTTTACTTGTAATTTGAATTACATTTCATATACATATATATAAATGTGGCAAGGCGGAGGGTGGGGCCGGGATGTGATTCCGCACACCCGGCCCATAATTAGCTAATTAGCCCTTGAGAGGGATAAAGGCCGAATGAAGACGGCAGTGTGACAGAGAGAGAGATTTACAGACCGCTGTCTGACACCTGTGTAAAGGGGGTTAAGGGAAAGGAGGAGGAGAGAACCGGCCTAAGAATATAAATAATATTTAATACACAACTCAACCTAAAAGACAAACACACACAAACAGGTGGTGTCGGACTGCCGTTTTCGGTCGGCCTTTATCCCTCTTGAGGGCTAATTAGCCTTATTAAGGGCCGGGTGTGTGGTATCATGGCCCGGCCCCGCCCTCCGCCCTGCCACATTATATATAACACTTTTAAAAATATATTGTATATACACTTTTTGGAATTAAATGAAATGTAGTAGTTTATATTCAATATTTCTATTGACTCATCACCATATTTGTTCATTTATTCTGTGAGCTTGTCACAATAGGTTTTATTTTAGAAGGCAGCATAATCATGCTACCTACCTTTGTGTTGGGAGTGGTCTTAATATACTGTTTAGGTAAGACCACTGGAGACTCACATTTCCTCCTAATTAACTTGATCTTTTTCCATACAGGGCACTGTCAGACTGGCGATGAATACCATAATTATTGTATTTTTTACATTTTTTGCACATTTTACATAACAGGATATTATTGATAGCTAATTTTAAGGCTGTATACATTTGTCATGTGTTAATATTGTAAATTAAGCTCATTCTATTAAAGTTGCCACCTCTGAATTGAAAATTACATTTCTATACTCGCATTATTATCTCCTTTTTTGTTTAAACCTGAGCTTCAAGTTGTCCCTAGGAAGGACATCTTCAATAGTTAGTCATGCAAATGTATCTGCCCAAGGACATAAATAAACCCTTATGGCTAAGTTAAAGAAACTAATGAAGTGTATTTAAATTCGAATGCAAGTAAATACATCAAAACCAGGATGCATGGGCCATTTGCATTTAATTAATGCTCAGCTACTATGCATGCATGTGCAGAGAATCGGATTTATAATATCAAACATACAGTCTATTGTTTACTTTAATTGTGTTTCAGTTTAGATTATATTACTCATTCTACATCTATGCTTTGAAAAAGAAAAGGAGAGACAGAAAGTTTGGGCACTCAAGTCAGGCAGTCGACTATGCAGTGAGTGTTTTTTCGAGTGCAACAATTAGCGGTACGTATTTCAGTGTTTGGTTAGCTTGCAGAGAGATGGTGCATGGACTAAAAGTTGGCAGCGTAATTTACTTCCACCCTGCTAATGTGATTTCATTTGAGTAAATGAGTTGGAGAGACAGAGACCGAAAGAGCTGACAGTCACTCGCAGTAGCAGAGGTTCATCGGTCAGATTACTAACTTTGGCTCTGTGTGGCAGAATGGTACATCACATAATATCAAATCAGATTTATAATCCATTTGGGTTAATAGTTATGTGAGTTTTAACATTCTATGCCATCTAAATATAAATGATACCATGCAGCTGCATTGCATTGCATGCTTCAAGGGATACTTCTTCCCCAATGCTTAAAAGTTATTTATTTACTTTTTACTTTCACCTGTCCCAGCTTAAAGACAATTTAGACAACTAAATCTCAGTTAATAACTAAAGTCAGTTTGATTTCCTAACAAAATTGTAATACTGTGGCTCATCACTCTCTTTTAGCATCCTAACTAGTCCAACACAGCTCAAGCAATGCCATTCATTTGGGGTGGGACTATCTGTTTGTTTGATCAATGGGATACAGTGGTGTCCTTTGGGAAACCTGTGTTAAAACAATCACTGTTTTTGCAAATTTATAAATGGGAGTGTATAATCTCTGTACCACTCGCAGCTAACAGAATTGTAAAAATAATGACTGTTGTTTTCTGTTTTGTTCTAAGGACTTTTCATTTCTGTTCTGAGCTTAAATACGTTTTTTTTTTTTTTTTTTGCTTTTTACTATACATATTAATTTAATTATCTACAGAGCAAACTTACTCTTAAAATTCATGACAAAAACAATAGCTCTACCTACTCAGCATGCTAAGTTCACATGGGGTACAATGAGACTAAAGACCAAGCTTAACCTCCTGAGACCCGAGCATGACTGCTGTGTACAATTTCCATTTTCTTTTTTGATTTATAACTAGTTGCACCTAATAAATATGCAAAATGGATTAATTAATTTGTGCTTTATTAATTCATTCATTCAATCTAGTTTCCAGGAGTGTTGGTTATTCATGTTTTTGAGATGTTACAGGCATTGCATAATTTATTTTATTATTTTTTTTACATCAATCTACACTCTGTACCCCATAATGTAAAAGCAATAAACAGATTTTTGAAAACATTGCAAATGTATTAATAATAAGAAAAACTGAAGTATCACATTGACAGTATTCAGACCCTTAACTCAGTACTTAGCTGTAGCACCTTTGGCAGCGATTACAGCCTCAAATCTTTTTGGGTATGATGTGACAAGCTTTGCACACCTGGATTTGGAGATTTCTGCCATTCTTCACGGCAGATCCTCTCAAGCTCTGACAGGTTGGATTGGGACCCTGAGTGTTCTGCAATTTTCAGGTCTCTCCAGAGATGTTCGATTGGGTTGAAGTCTGGGCCATTCAAGGACATTCACTGAGTTGTTCCTAAACCACACTTGTGTTGTCTTGGCTGTGTGCTAAGAGTCATTGTCCTGTTGGAAGGTGAACCTTCAGCCCAGTCTGAGTTCCTAAGTGCTCTGGACCAGGTTTTCATTAAGGATATCTCTTTTATATATTGCTGTGTTGAGCTTTCCTTCAACCCTGACCAGTCCCCCAGTCCCTGCTGCTGAATAACACCCCCACAGCATGATGCTACCACCACCATGCTTCACCGTTGGGATGGTATTGCACAGGTGATAAGTGGTGCCTGATTTCCTCTTGACATGATGCTTGGAATTGAGGCCAAACAGTTCAATCTTCATTTCATCCGACCAGAGGATCTTGTTTATAAATGTCTGAGAGTCCTTTTGGTGCTTTTTTATGTGTCTTGCACAGAGGAGATGCTTCAGTCTGCCAACAAAGCCCAGAATGAATGTTGCAGTGATGGTTGTCTTTCTTCATGTTTCTCCCATCTCCACACATGATCTCTGGAGCTCAACCAGAGTGACAATCGGGTTCTTGGTCACCTCTCTTACCAAGGTCCTTTCACCCCCGATTACTCAGTTTGGCTGGGCAGCCAGCTCTAGGAAGAGTCCCGGTTGTTGTAAACTTCTTCCATTTAAGAATTATGGAGGCCAATTTGCTCTTGGGAATGTCAATGCGGCCGAAATGTTTTCATAGCCTTCCCCAGATCTGTGCCTTAACACAATCCTGTCTCTGAGCAATGCAGGCAGTTCTTTTGACTTGGTTTTAGCTCTGATATGCATTTTCAGCTGTAAGACCTCATATAAAAAACAGGTGCATGCTTTTACAAATCATGTGCAATCAATTGAATTTGCCACATGGAAAATTCCAATCAAAGTGTAGAAACATCTCAAATATGATCCAGAGAAATGGGATGCAACTGAGCTAAAATTTAAAGTGTCTTAGCAAAGGGTCTGAAGTGTGATATTTCAGTTTTTTTTATTTGTAATACATTTGCAAAGTATTCAAAAGTCTGGAGTGTGGAAAAAAAAAATTAGTGAATGACATAACCTCCAGTGTGCTGTCTGTCTGTAATGGAATCAATCATTTAAAATGCACCTCATTTTCATTCCAACTCCATATAAAGCCTCTGAAAGCATTGTTCTTTCCTCAATAAGAAAATGCACAGTAAATCTTAGGATTAAAAGAACAAAATAGTCCTATTGTCCACTATAGTGTACATTGTATTTAGCAGTGTGGTATTTCATGAGAAATCGCTCAATTATAAAATAAAAAAGGCATATCAGATGAAACAAGATACTCTAATCTTTTGACTTAAACAGGTTGCAATGTAAAAAAACGTACCAGATGCAGTTTTGTTGGCGTTTCTCCCATAGACACAGCTCTGCTGTGATCTGCGCCATGTTGTTTGATCACAAGTTTTACCCTTTACTGACAGCCCAAAGTCCTCTGAACTGAGATCAGTAGCTTTACATTTATTTAAATTATGCATTGTGTGTAGTGAAGCCAAAATATAATGTCCATGCATGTGTACACGGAGTCGCACAAGGTTATGGAAAAAAAAATTTCTCTGGTCGTAAAGTGCATCGAGATTGAAAAATAAATATACATTTGATTGAATATAGATGGAGCAAAGGGAGGGGTTTTGATAAAAAAAAAATATGGCAAATTATAGTGATATAGTTAAAAGAGCAATAGTTAAAAGGCAAAATTTGTCTTATACAGATACTTTTGAGATGGCATGAAGCTTTTTCAAGTAAAAATGTTTTTTTTCAATCACATTTGGCATGTTATAACATCTCAAGCATTATATAAACTAATTAATATCCATTGTGATTGGATTAGTCAATGTGAGCCCACTTTGAAAATTCTTCATAACAAATCTATTCCCATCACTTAAAGAAGAAGAAGAGGAGGCAGGTGGCTTTGTACCCCGAATACTATCCTTTCACATATTGGAAAACAATTTGATGTAATCACCTTGAACAAAACTGAAAAAGAGCTTTTAGCACTGTTGTACCTTATGCCAGTATGCCACGTACTCAGCATGCTTTGCCCAAATGACCATGGCATATACAATCCACTAGCTTACGATGCATAAATTGAAGCCACATATCTTTTTTTGTCTAGGACATTTTGTCCAGTCTTTGAAGTTATGCCTGGCGTTAAACCAAATATTTGTGCTGAATAGTAGTTCTCAGAAGTAAAAAGGCCATGTTTGTTTCTCAGAACCAATTACTCTGCAAGGCAAGCGAATATGAGTCAAAACCAGGGCAGCCCTCTGCATTTCTGCAGGACCTGAAAGAAGACCTCATTCTTCACCTGAAGAATGCACAGTTTGTGCAGTTTAATGCAGTGTGAAAAGTTATAGCACAGAATAAGCAATAGGGCAGAACAGCATTGCACATACTGCAAAGGTGTTATTCAAAGCATGACCTGATGCAGCAACAATTTCAACATTGGGTGACATGCTTTGTTAGAGGTGTATATAGATGTGTATCAAGACAGCTGAACGCCTGAGGTTTAAAGGGCATTTGTCATTATGTACAGTGTATATAGATATAAAGCCCATAAAAGAGTCTTGCAGTATTGAAGTATTTTTTAAAGATATAACAAGAGTGCTGGTGGCTGCAAACCTGATCTAAATTTTAGCTTCATGTTTGGCTCTCCACAACTGTAGGGTTTACACAACTTGTCCATGGGACTTACACTTAGTTGGTATCAGGTCGAACTTGATTTATCAAACAAATTAGTGTTGGGAACTGACTTTTGAAAAAATTCAAAAGTTGATTGGCTAGTCTTGTGGGTGTTGGCCACTATCTAGCAAGTCAGGTTGGAAGACCAGCTTAACCCAGCCCTAATTTTTGCAGGGTTTTTTTTTTTTTTTTGGCTGGGTTGAAATAGTAGTTTGAAGTATTCTGAAATATAGAAGTATTTCAGCTTTTCACAACATTGCCAAATAACAGCATATTCTTTTTCATATTTGGCATCTGTGAGATGCACAGTTGATTTTGCATTGCTGAAATCATCACATCTTTCTAAGACAAATATGCCCAATTGTGTGTTCATACTCTATTTCCCCAGATTCATTGAGTCATTAAGCAGCCGCACGCTCTCTGGAGAACTTTGGGATAATTGAAACAGGTGGGAGCAAAAACAGTTAGAAATGTCAATCACTGTTCAGCTAGTACAACTGTCTCTGATTGTGTTCATCTGCATCCAAAAGAAGTTCAAATTTAAAAAAGAAAATTATATGGTGTAATTTTCAGTTCATCGCTACATCGGGGAGTGGCATGCAAATTAGCATGTACGAACAGGCTGAACAGTCAATGTAACTTTTAATGCAACTCAACATAAAACCAACATAAACACACATGCTTTGTGGCTGCGTGTGTGTCTCTCTCTCTCAAACTGGTTTCTCCGGCTCCCCTTTATCTCACTCTCCCACTGATCAGCTGATTCAGTGCCGGCTGTGCAGCCTCACGGCCCGGCCACGCCCTCCTCCTCATCACACTTCTTCCCTACCCGATTCAGCTGGGGCGCCACTGGTCTCACTCCACGACAGCACATCCCTCCTCCCTCCCGGGTTTCAGCTTCACTGTAACTGTAAAAGGACGGGCAAGGATTAGGCGGGAACTGGCTGAACAGTCAATGTAACTTTTAATGTAAAACTCTACATAAAACAAACACAGTCATGTGCATCTCTCTCTCGAACTCTCGTCTCCGGCTCCTCTTTATCTTGCTCTCCCGCAGATCAGCACTGGCCGTGGAGCCTCATGGCTTGGCCATGCCCTCCTCGTTGTCACAGCGACAGATTTGATTTATTGCAAGTTTCAAATAAAAAGAGCAATGTTTTTAAGAATGTTAAAACAGAAAAAAATAAGAAAAATTGCAAAAACTCACAATGCGGCAATACCGGATCCTTTAAATAAGACTGCGCTAACAACTTTTCTCAAAATAAAACCTGAAGTGACTTACCCAGACATGCGCATTACCTTGTTGACACTGTGTGCTATACAGGCAGGTTTGGGAGAGTAACTTTTGTATGTATTCAATTACAGATTACAGAATACATGCGGTAAAATGTAATTTGTAACATATTCCGTTAGATTACTCAAGGTCAGTAACGTATTAGAATTACTTTGGATTACTTCTTCAGCACTGGTAGATTTTTTTTTCACTTGTTTTGACTATAAAACCTCTGCCAGTACAGTAAGACAAAATACATATGTTAAAAATATGTTCTCGGAAAAACCTAACTATCTTATGCAGTGTTGTTTCTAAAACAAGATCAATCAAATTGATCTTGTTTTAAAGATTTGTAGATTTTTTTTTTTACGGGAAAAAAATCAGATTTTTGACTGAATTTCAAAGGTCTTACTAGAAAAAAATTAATTATGATCCAACGTGAATTTTCTTGATAAAAAATATGAGCGTGTCTGGTAACATGTGCATGTAAAAGGCTAGAAATAGCATTTTGGCTTAGCATAAAGCTGACAGTTTACTAAAATAATGGGAGCATACATGCCTAGATTTCAGTCTGGCATACTCTCACGTGATTCTGAGAGTTACCACTACCCCTTTTAAGAATCAAGTGGTGAACTTGCAAGCGCTGCCCCGGGAAGAGGCAGACACAGACTTGTCGTTTCTGTGTTCAGTATGCACCTTGCGTATTTGCATGGACCTTAAAGAGAGCTTAAGATGCTCTGAGCAGCTCTTTGTCTGTTTTGGGGGACAGTGGAAGGGGAAAGTTGTCTCCAAACAGAGGATTGCCTACTGAATTGTGGATGCCATTGTTTTGTGTGGCATCTTCCTCTGGCAAACGGCACCTCTCTAGCAGAAATCTGTAGAACAGTGGGCTGGGTGACGCCCAATACCTTTGCAGGATTTTACAATCTTCGGATTGAGCCAGTTTCGTCCTGAGTGTTAGCAGGTACGAACAGGTAAGTATGTAGAGAGCCGGCCGGGTGTACCGCTTACACAGCACCTTTCCCCACCCACCTTTCCCCTCCTGCCCCTGATGGTAAACCTGTGTCTTCACTTGGGCAGAGTTCTGCTCTGCCACCAGTTGCTGTGCTTGTAGAGCTTCTTCCTTCCAGGTAGGACCTACTGCAGGCACTCCTTTCCATATGTGGTACTTCCTGGTTGGTAAATCCATGTGATCTATTCTTCACACGTTAACCTCCTGTTTGGAAAAAAAACACCTTCCCCAGCATCCATAATGTATCTTGTTCCCAGCTAAGTGAATTTTTTTATTTAATTTTTTTAAAAAAGAGAAAAGGTCAAAACAGTTGGTGCAGCCTATTCCCATTGTAAATATGTCTTGTCCCCCCCGCGCCCCCCAGTGTATGAGGGATTATGCGACTTGTCTGGGGCATCGGGAAGGTTACGATGGGGCTGTGTGCACTTGTTACTAGGCACGCAGCAGCCTGCCACCACCTGCACCGCCGTTCTACGTAACACAGTTCAGTTGGTTGTGCCGTTTTGTATAGGGACCCCTAGGTATCACTACATCGTCACAACATCGAGTGAGTGACAGATAGGGAATGTCTTGGTTACTGATGTAACCTCCGTTCCCTGATGGAGGGAATGAGTCGTTGTGGTGTCCCTCCTGCCACAACACTGAAGTACCTGCTGAAATGGCCAGGACTCTGTCTCGACCCCTCAGCACAAACCTGAATGAGTGGTTGCAAGCCGTCTCCTTTTATACCCGTATGTCCATTGTCATTGGCCTTTTCACAAATATCAGAGGTATTTGGGGCTCAAGTTTGACCCTCTTGTCACTACATCGACACAACAACCCCGTTCCCTTCATCGAGGAATGTAGATTACAACAGTAACCAAGATGTTCTAAGCATACATTTAACCAAATTTAGTGACAATTTATCAATAGGGTTAAGCAAACAAACTTAATTAAAGAGACATTCTATGAAAATTCATAATGTCTTACACAATTTTGTTGTGTAGTACTAGTAAATGTATGTTGTTTTAAGGATGTTAAGATTTTTGTGAGTAGTAAACTAGTGTTCCATTCTAAAGTTGTCATGCAAGCAGGCTTTTTTTTCAGTCTTTCTCAGTGACCTAAAAAATGGGTGGTTGGGTCCCCACTGCTGTGGTCAATCTACTAACAGCCAATTTGAGTTCCCCATCCCGTGGCACAAATTAAGGATGCTTATTGGATTCCTTGTGTCAATTCCTGCCACCAGACTTGAGACCAATGGAGCATTCACACTTGATCACTCAGATCTTGCTTGAAGGAGTGCTGGGATGGTTGTGAGTTGCATCTTAAATTAAACTTGATGTTATACGACTGTTTTGATTTCTACTCATGTCATGCTTGTGGTGAACTGTACCATAGTTTGGATTTATTTTGTCTTTTAGGTATGTATGTGTTTCACACCATATCAAATTGGAATACCTAATTAAGCACAGACCTATTTCAGTTGAAAATCTTTCAACCTACTGTCACCAACTTCACAGTCAGATCAGTCTGTTTAGATCAGGATTTGAACACGGGTCCTGTTTCATACTTTACCAGCATACTTTCTTTTAAAAATTGTCTTGTATTGAATCGCTGTCCCCCCAGAAGGCATGTTCACCTACTGTAAGAAAATGTATCTTAATGCATTATGGATTCTGTTTCACATGAGTTTTGTGATGAATGTATAAAATGTACCCCTTTCCTGAAGTTTGAGATTGCATTTAGCTAATTTGTTAGTTGTAATACACATTTGATGAAGCTACTTTGCAAATGTTATTTGTTGAGCTACGAGCTACTTATAATTGAAAGTTATTGAATTATTGTAGAGTTCAGCAACTCATTAGAAAAGGTTGGCTACACTACAAGTATCTAACAAAAAGTAGCTAACTTTTATTAAAGTATATGAATTACATTCTGAGGCTGTTTTTGCTAGCTGAGCAAGTCTCATTGAGATGAATGGGAATGCTAATTGATAGCTCTCAAAATGGTTTTGCAATGTTACACTGCTACTTTTGGGAAAAATTGTTTTCTTTTGAATAAGCTACTCTAATTTAAAACAGCCATGCTTTAGACACACACTACTGAACATTTTAGCTAAGTTAGTAGTGTTGCTATTTTCGTTGAGTTTTAAGGGGTCATGAATTAGCTGGTTAGCAGTTCCCCGGTAGCCCCTGCTGGCAAATGCTGAAAATACACCCCATGATGGCAAAAACAATGTTCCCTATTGACAGCCATTCAAAAGTAGCCTTGTTTTCAAATTAAAAACATGTTTTTCCAAGAAACATATAAGTTGCAATTTTTTCGATACATTATAGTGCACTTTTTCTCCAGTGACAGATTGTTTTTGAAGGGAACTTAAAAACTTGCACATATTTTCCCCTATAAAACATTGAGTAATTGGTCAGATGACGGCTGATCCGGGAACTGAGCACCTGTAAGCAAAGATGGCAGCCTCTTTTTCACATACTCCTATCGGGAAGACACGCAGGCTTGAGTGAGGTTTAAGATTTACATTTACATTTATGCATTTGGCAGACGCTTTTATCCAAAGTGACTTACAGTGCACTTATTACAGGGACAATCCCCCGGAGCAACCTGGAGTTAAGTGCCTTGCTCAAGGGCACAATGGTGGTGGCCGTGGGGTTCGAACCAGCGACCTTATGATTAGCAGCCCTGTGCTCTAACCACTACGCCACAACCACCAAAATGCCATTTATTTGATGAATGTAGAACAGAAAATGAATGTCTCTCTTTGGCGTAGGCCCCATCTGGCGGTCCGAGGGAGTTGTACTCGGAACCATCATATCCTGCCGGAGATGGGAGGCAGGGGCGAGGAGTCTACCCCCGTGCGGGACGGGGCTCAACTGGTGATGGTGGGGTGGTGGAGGTTGCCGTGTTAGCCCACTGAAACAGCGATGTGATAGATTGTGAGCAGACTTATAAAGCGATGGCTTACCTGTGATTGGCTAGGAATTACCCAGCTAATGGTGTGATGATGTACAGCTGCTAGTCTTCCCGCTAGAACTACGCTGCGCTCACATTTCTGGGAACCCTGCGCTAGCTGAGCAGATGCTATTGAAATTAATAGGAATGCTAACCAATACAGTCTGATCTCTTGAAATGTACGTCAATTGCAAAAATTTTGCAAACCAAAATTACGTGCTTCATTACACGTTTGGCATTTTTTTTGTCATCAGTCTTAAGAGTCCAAAGTTCAACAGTATCACTTGAGCTACTGTGCAAGCTAATCTTATTGGAGTATGTGTGTAAATGTAGGTGTGTCGGTAAAACTAACCATCAACTGTATTGTTTTTCAAATGATACGTAGAGTAAAAGTGTTTCGATATCATAACATAGCAGGGTGTGAGGGGAAAAAAAGACCGAAACATATGTGTTAATAAAGTCAAATTCAGCTGTTGTAGTAGTGTTATAGCGCCTCTAGTGTCAAGTTCACCAGGAATTTGCAACAAAATGTAGAATGCGGCACACAAAACTATGTTTACAAAATTGTACTTGTATTAATGTTCATTCTATTACACTAGGCTGAACCAATAACTTTCTCCAGGTATTTTGGAGGTCCTTGATTAGTTCCCTTCTAATTTATTCCTATTGGGCAAACAGGCTTTTAGGCCTAAAAGATATGACAAAGTACACTGAAGTTTTTGTTCTGCCAAGGTGTCCGTTTGGTGATAGTTCTTGTGTTCACACACATCCCTGAAATCCTTGACCTACTAGAACTCGGCTAGTCAAAGAGCGTTGTTGGTTTAGACGTGATATTCTGTGTTCGACTATGCTTTGTTCCAGAGAAAAAAATTCAGCTTCTTCCATTGTGTGAATTAATCTTAACACTGTGATTATAGTTCAAATAATTTTCACTTTTTATATTTATTATTTATCATGCATTAGGCAGGGAGAGCAAGAGAGTTAGGGGTTTAATCAAAGCAGCATTATTTGTGAAGGCCACCAAACAATCCTCTGAACCCTTGAGCCAATCCACAGTTTGCAAGGCTTAAAAGTGTTGCCCATGTTTTCATGCCATTCAAACAGCAATGCACACAGATAATTAGTTTCACAGCTGGAGCGCTGATCCTGTTTCATGATGCAATATTATAAACTATCATGTTATCCAATCATCTTGTGGATTCTCTCAAATCTTGGTAGGGGAATGTGATAACACCATCTCATTAAGCCCGGTCCAGCCATATAAGACCACTTCATGTTGTAGCACCAACCTCCCTGAACAAAAGTGTTTCTTTCTCATGTTGTGCTTCAGAGGTTTCGTCTTTCTTGTATATGTTTTATATAAGAGCCAGAATCACACACATGCCATAAGGCGTGCATGCTTTTGTAAGCAGTTTGCTGTAGTTTAAGCTATAGGCCCTATGATGAAATTATTTTTTTATATATATGGGGTTACAAATGTGAGTAACATCAATTTTGATGCAAAGCATGAGATAAATTTAGCATGCACACAGTTTCATCAATATATGTCGACATGTAGTATGTGATTACACAGCAGCTGGACAGTTTGTCGATTGGAAGTGTTAAATAAAAGCATGCACAAGGCAAAAAATCATTTTCAAAATCTTTTTTTTTTTTTTGCTTTGTTTTCCAGAAAATAAATTAATATACATCATTAAATGTGAAACATTTACTATGCTTAAAGGGATAGTTGAACTCTGAAGCTGTTTTGGGCTGCCACCAGCAATTTCACACACTCAAATTTAAAAGATCCATTTACACATAACATGGATTAACTGTCAAATTTTATTCCACTAGATGACAGGAAATACTAGAAAATTCCATCACAGAATGCCACTATGAAATGTAGGTGGCGCAATGATGCATTTTAACCTTTGTAGATGTGTTTGTCCATGGACATTCAGTCTAATTTTCAGTTCTTGCAACACTCATTCTTGGCCTCTGAGTGGACTAGAAGCTCAATCTAGGTGAAAGATGAGATCCTCCCCTTTACAAAGATGTGTAATATTTTAATATTAATAGTAGTTAACATTATCCTGCGGCACTACTATCTAAGATATAACTTTGGATTATTCACACAAGCAAGCTCACAGACAAGTAAACAATGGCAAATTTTTTGTTAGCTATTTGCTGTTGTTATTGTAATATAACTACAGCAGCAGTTATCAGTGCTCAATATCATTTGTATTTTGTCTTACGAATATTATATTTCACTGATTTATTTTGAGAAAAAAATAAACTATATGGTCACGTTGCTGAGAATAAGAGTTTTCATTTGATATATGATTTGTCTATTTAAGACCATTTTAAAGACGTTAATATTTATAATGGCAGCACGGTGGTGCAGTGGTTAGCACTGTCACCTCACAGCAAGAAGGTCGTGGGTTCAAACCCCGGTTGCCCTGGCCTTTCTGTGTGGAGTTTGCATGTTCTCCCCGTGTCTGCGTGGGTTCTCTCCGGGTGCTCCGGCTTCCTCCCACCATCCAAAGACATGCAGGCTAGGTTAATTGATGTCTCCAAAAATTGCCGTGGATGTGAGTGTGAATGGTTGTTTGTATATGTGTGGCCCTGCGATGGACTGGTGACCTGTCCAGGGTGTACCCCGCCTTCCGCCCAATGTTAGCTGGGATAGGCTCCAGCCCCCCGCGACCCTGTACAGGATAAGCGGTTGACGATGGATGGATGGATGGATATTTATAATATTTCTACCACATAACCACTAGGTGGCGCTTATTCGCGATGCTGATGTTTTAAGGCCTTGTTTTATTATTTTAAGTAAGATAAATGCAGAAGTGATGGTAATCTATGTAAAGTTCAGATTCTAAGCTTGTAAACGATACCACTTATGCCTGACTTAAGTATAATAAGACTTGAGCATTTTAAGCATAAATATACTTCTTGCGATATAGCGGACCCTTTATAAATAATAACTTTTTTTTTTATTTTGTGAGCTGCCACTTTAAGCATAAACCTTGCTAACAACATTGAGTAAGGTTTATGCTTTCTAAGTTTCGTCTCAGTCACCATTCACTTTCATTGCATCTTGTTTCCTGTACATTTGAAAGTAAATGGTGACTTAAGGCTGTCTTTCTCCCTGACATTTGATTTGGGAGGAAAGAAACTCATGAGGTTGGAACATTTTTATTGTAATTAAAAGATGACTGTTTGTTTTTTTTTAAAAGGCCTATAAGGTAAGAACGTAATTCAAAGTATATTCTCCCAAATTACCACTTATTATTTTAGCTTTACTTTTCAAGTAAATGTATTTATTTATTTTAGAAAATGAATTTTGCATTTGGTACATATTGTCTACATATTGAATGGCTCTATACATTTGGAACTTGCATATTTACACACATGGCACCCAGGTTACATAGAAATCAAATTGAAGCAGTGGCGTAGATTTGCTTGCACAGCAGGGGGGCCACAAGCAGTTGGGGGCGAACATTGAGAAAATAGACTACTTTGAAATATGTATCAAAACAAGGAGAAACTATATAAATACTGTATATAGCCTGTGAAGTAAGCAAGCAAAAGTATTTATTTTATTTATTTTATTTTTTTTATACCTGTGACAGTTGGGTTGGGTGTCATTGTTTTTGCAGTCTCTTTTGATCACATTAGCAGCATATATATATATATATATATATATATATATATATATATATATTTTAGGGCTTTCAATCGATTATATTTTAGGGCTGTCAATCGATTAAAATTTTTTATAAAATTAATTACACAGTGTCCTAATTAATTAATCGCAATTAATCGCATATACAAATATTTGCTGAGGAAGCCCCACAGATAAAAATAATTGTCAGTGTACACCTGCGTCAGACATGCTTGTGTAGCGTCTCGGGTGTGTTGCATTATAAACATACATTTTTAGGTCACTGTGTCAAGTTAAATATAGCTTAATAATTAGAACACATCTTGAGATCCCTTAGTTCGGATTTGCACTCCATCAAGTGTTTTGAACACAGGAAGGTAGCACGTTTGTGTTGTGTGACTGTGGGTTGTTTTGTTCTCTGTATAAACTGTGCATTGCTCATACAGCTGAAGTTTCACTTACTGCCCTCTGGAGTAAACAGGTGGTACTACAAGCTTGCATTTCTCAGGAATCTTCCATATGACAGTCTGGGGGCATTGCGATTAATCAAGCAAAAAACATTTACGTGTTATTTATAATAAAATTAATCACACTGAATTAACGCGTTAAATCGACAGCAGATATATATATATATATATATATATATATATATATATATATATATATATATATATATATATAGGGAAAAATGCCCCTTAAAATAATTTCAAGCAGGCAAATATTGTCCCTTAATAAAATAAGTGACTTTCTGACACTGCTTGTTACCCAGGACAGCAGTTGAACACTCATTGAAAACCCCTAAAGGCCCCTATTAGCTGAGCTCACATGGTTTTCAGGACAGTTCTGTCAGACTAGATAGTGAACTGCCCATAATTACATTACACAATGAAGTGTGTCCTAAGGGTAACACCATTGCCTGCTTTACCCTTATATGAAGGCTGCTACTGACACAATTATCTAAACAACTTCACCACAATACACTGTGTAAATCTCTCAGGTCATTATTTTGCTTGGAAAACAAGTTACAGGAGAGAAATTAATAGACATTTCTAAAAGCGGCCCAAGTTTAGTTCTTTTGTTTTCCCCCTTTCTTTGTTAAAGCGAACAGTATACAGTACATCTCCTAGCATACAGATCCTTGTTTCATACACATAAATGTGCAAAAATATCATTTATAAACATTGAACTCTATAAAAAATATTATTTAATATTTAAATGAGCAAAAGTACTGATATTCAGTACAATAGCATGGTTACAAGTGTATATCACTTTCAGTCAGTTCTATGAAAAATATATACCTTACATTTCAGACACGAGTGGTTTATTTTATTTTTTTATTTTTTTTTTTTGTTCAGACAGTATTTAATAAGCATTTGTGTTCCTGATATTTTTTTTTGCTATAATGGGCTATACACATTTACATTATGGCACAGCCTCTCAGGCGTTATTGCTTTAATATAAAATAAAAGATCTTTGTGTAACTTACATTTCAGACACAAAATGGCCAGTTTATGACTTTTGCTTAACCAACATTTATTAAAAAATGCTGTTCTTGATGGGTGTACACTATACAGTATATTCACTTATATACAAGTAAATTAAGTATAATAAGTATATTAGTTAAGACCCCTCCGCTTAAAACGCCAAGCTCTCAAAGGCACCACCGCTTAAAGGGCATCTTAACATTTGTAAATGGCACCTTTAAAAATCTGTGAACGAAAGGGGCAGGGGTCTGTGTCCCTGTAGCCCACGTTGTGTGCACGTCAGTGGAACAGTGACATATGTGCATATATGTTTCTTTAAAAAGCCAAAGTTTTTCTAAGCCAAATCATATTTACATCAAATCTAGTTGTTATTTGCTTATTAAAGCAGTTGGCACCTATGATGAAATACATGGAACTGAGAAGCAATGAGTGATAAAGTCAGATTATCGCTGATTTATAACTCCATTTGTACCATGCTAGGGACATATTATTGACTTATTCGCGGAAGCTCTGTTTCAATTTGTATCTGCAAATATGAGCAAGACTTGAGTGAGGGATACTGTGAATTTATCTAATGGTTTATTAGTTTTGCCTTGCATAAAAATTTGATGAGTTGTTAGCCCCCTGGAGGGAACACAGTTTTGCTAAGCTCTGCATGCAGTTCAGAGCCGTTATCTGTAGAAAGGAAGGTGAAAGGGTACAAGTGAGACATCATTATGAAGTGCGGTTTTGTTGTTGTTCTTTCTGCAGTCTATAAATGTCCTGAGACAGGAGCCAATCTAACAGTTTCAAATGGCTATATAGTTATACCAAATATATACCAAATCAGTAACCACATATTCATAATTGGGGGGAGTAAACACAATAGTTCAAAAGGTGAATTGTATATATATAAGCAATATCACATGAGTAAGAGTGCGATATGGTCCTACATCAGCACTGCTGTGATTCAGCCGCAGGCACAAGGCCAGGGCATGATTGCGAGTGAGATATTGCTTATATACTGTACAACAGTTCAACGAACAAGTACATTTAAATAAATTTGGAATAACTGAGTACGGTCATAAAAATTAATTTGTGCATGGAACTACTTTCTTATGCGACGGATCAGAATCTGCCCTTGCTGGTTCAAAACAAATGATGCGTTAGTAATTCAAAAATGTCACATCAGGAATAGTATCACGGCTTGAGCTCTTTCGAACAAGTTATTGGATAAACAAGGATTGATGTGTGTGTGTGTGTATGTGTGTGTGTGTGTGTGTGTGTGTGTGTGTGTGAGAAAGAGAGACAGAGAGGATGTGATCACCTGTTGCCACACCCAAGCAGAGATGCTGTCAGCTTTCTGAAGATCAGCTTTCTCAGTGGAAAAATAATGTCCTCCGACATTTTAAACAGCACCCATTGTGTCATTAATCAGTCTGTTGTGTCTCTCAGCTTTGAAGAGCTGTAATGCTGAAGATGTTCATTTAAAGCTATTTCCTAGCTTTAGTAGTGTAGTAATACAAGCAATCATGAAAAGCTGTTGTATATAAACGGCTGACGGATTCACTTCGTCACTTAACTGGCTCATGTTACACACAAAAATTATCTTTTGCCACCACCTGCTGGCAAAAATATGTAATGTACAAAAAAAAAAGACAATCTGTAGCTCTTAACGCATCTTACACTTTCGTTTAGAACGGCATGAACAAAAGCAGAGTGATAAACACACACACACACACACACACACCCAAGCGTCAGAGTGGAGGACCGGAACTAAATGTCATGTATATTTATATGTATATACACTCACCTAAAGGATTATTAGGAACACCTGTTCAATTTCTCATTAATGCAATTATCTAATCAACCAATCGCATGGCAGTTGCTTCAATGCATTTAGGGGTGTGGTCCTGGTCAAGACAATCTCCTGAACTCCAAACTGAATGTCAGAATGGGAAAGAAAGGTGATTTAAGCAATTTTGAGCGTGGCATGGTTGTTGGTGCCAGACGGGACGGTCTGAGTATTTCACAATCTGCTCAGTTACTGGGATTTTCACGCACAACCATTTCTAGGGTTTACAAAGAATGGTGTGAAAAGGGAAAAACATCCAGTATGCGGCAGTCCTTTGGGCGAAAATGCCTTGTTGATGCTAGAGGTCAGAGGAGAATGGGCCGACTGATTCAAGCTGATAGAAGAGCAACTTTGACTGAAATAACCACTCGTTACAACCGAGGTATGCAGCAAAGCATTTGTGAAGCCACAACACGCACAACCTTGAGGCGGATGGGCTACAACAGCAGAAGACCCCACCGGGTACCACTCATCTCCACTACAAATAGGAAAAAGATGCTACAATTTGCAAGAGCTCACCAAAATTGGACAGTTGAAGACTGGAAAAATGTTGCCTGGTCTGATGAGTCTCGATTTCTGTTGAGACATGAATGAGAACATGGATCCATCATGCCTTGTTACCACTGTGCAGGCTGGTGGTGGTGGTGTAATGGTGTGGGGGATGTTTTCTTGGCACACTTTAGGCCCCTTAGTGCCAATTGGGCATCGTTTAAATGCCACGGCCTACCTGAGCATTGTTTCTGACCATGTCCATCCCTTTATGGCCACCATGTACCCATCCTCTGATGGCTACTTCCAGCAGGATAATGCACCATGTCACAAAGCTTGAATCATTTCAAATTGGTTTCTTGAACATGACAATGAGTTCACTGTACTAAAATGGCCCCCACAGTCACCAGATCTCAACCCAATAGAGCATCTTTGGGATGTGGTGGAACGGGAGCTTCGTGCCCTGGATGTGCATCCCACAAATCTCCATCAACTGCAAGATGCTATCCTATCAATATGGGTCAACATTTCTAAAGAATGCTTTCAGCACCTTGTTGAATCAATGCCACATAGAATTAAGGCAGTTCTGAAGGCGAAAGGGGGTCAAACACAGTATTAGTATGGTGTTCCTAATAATCCTTTAGGCGAGTGTATTAAACTGTTAAAACATAATAAAAAATACCAAGAACACAAATGTTCATTAAATGCTGGCTGAACAAAAAAATAAATAAATAAAATTAATAAATACTAATAAATAACTCATAGTTATAAGTTAGTCATATATTTTTCATAGAACGGAATGAAAGTGATATTACACTTGCAACCATGCTATTGTACTGAATATCAGTACTTTTGCTCATTTAAATATTAAATTATATTATTATATTATTTATAGAGTTCAAGACGTAGAGAACTAAACTCATGTATGAAAGTGATATTACTTAAGTACAAGAAGTAAATATATAGATATATAATATCTACAGGTCACTATGGTGTAACTAAAACCCAAAACATGGCCTTATAGTATACGATGAACTATCAAATATGACAAATTTGCTCCCACATTTGAAATACTGTATCTGGGGAAAAGTTTTGCTTTCTTAAACATGATTTTTATTAAGTTTGAGGTTCATTTCTGACACTGGTGCCAAGTAAAAATACTCTATGCTATAAGGGCTTAGTATATAGGGGTGTACCGATACTGGTATCGGGTCCGATACTGCGCTCATGTACTTGTGCTTGTAAAAATGCTCTGATACCAAAAACCGATACCAGATTATTATCATAGATTACCAGAGATTAACTGCAAAAATTGTGATTTAATGAGATGCATGCAAATATATATTGTTTGCATGTACTGCTCTTTTGAAGCTGGTGTTCACTTTCTAGTGCCAGGTACATGCAGACTACATATTTATTATTAAACAGAACCCTTTTGAGGTTTAATATTCACTTTGAGTCACGTAGCGACTGGCTTTTCCGGAGTGGGAAGATACCATCATAACGTCAGAGCTCCTTGGTCATAACAATACAAACAATTAAGGGAAAAAGTATGACATAAATACATTTTGAAAGATATTAACTTTAATACTACTACTAGTAATAATACATCAATAGTAAATGTATATTTGTAAGCAATATCTCACATCTGCAATGCTCTGTTATGCAGTAGTTTATTTGACAAAAAATAACAGCAATCTTGTATTATGGATTGTGGTGTGAGGTACTGTATTTGATAAAAATAATACAATATTATGTTGAAAATTAATTGCTATTTTCATTTGATTAAATATTTAATGGATTCATTTATTTAAAAAACATTTTGATGATAAAAGTATAGGTACTCATATTCGTTCTCCAGAAAATGGTATTGGGACATCCCTAGTAATATGCATTTCATATAGGAGTGAAGGAATAAAGATTTGCTTAGCCACCTACAGATGGTCTCCAACAATATAAATCCTTAGTTAAAACTACTGGGATCGTAATTAGTCTTTCAATTAATTGAAACATGCTAGAAAAAAAAAGTACTCTTACATGCGTGTCAAACATGTGACTTCTAATTGGTCTTTTATTAAGATGTAGCCAAATCCTTGAACAACCAGAACTAGTACTGAAGTTCTCCTGAGTTTTCAGTGAGCACATTACATAAGCCTCTTTCATTCAGTGATCCCATCGGGTTTCAGAGAAATATAAAGTTGGGTATTGTTGGTATAACAGTGGAAACCTATTCCATGATTCCTGAAAATATCTCTCAGGGGAAGCATATATAAGTAGAAAGGTTTGGGAGGGTTTCTTTTGAAATGTATTCCACACAGATTACAGAATACATGCTGTAAAATGTAATTTGTAACATATTCCGTTAGATTACACAAGGTCAGTAATGTAATCTAAATACTTTGGATTAATTCTTCAACACTGGTAGATTTTTTTTCACTTGTTTTCACTATAAAAACTCTGCCAGTACAGTAAGACAAAATACACATGTTAAAAATACATTCTACGAAAAACCAGAATATCTTATGCAGAGTTGTTTCTAAAATGAGATAAATCAAACTGATCTTGTTTTAATGATTTTTAGATATTTTTACAGGAAAACAATACAAAAATTATTTCTTCTGCTTCAAACTTACTCCAAACGTACTTCTCTGTCTGCTCATATGAATGAAACACATCATAAGAAAGTGGTTCTCCGCTGTTCAAATCCACTTTGGATCACATCATTTATATGTAGAAATGTTTTCCTTCTGAATGGACTAAATATTAAATGAAACAAATGACAATAAAATGCAGTAATCTCTTCAGTAATCAAAATACTTTTTGAATGTATTCTGATTACCAATTATTTAAATTGTAACTGTAGTGGAATACTTTTATATTTTGTATTTTAAATACGTAATCTCGTTACATGTATTCCGTCATTCCCCAACCCTTTAAGTAGAACAGCAAAGGCCCTAAAACGGATCCTTGAGGCACTCCATACTTAACTTTTGTTTGATTGAACAATTCCTCGTTTACACAGACAAAGTGGTAGCGGTCTGCTAAATAGGACCTAAACCATGCTAATGCGACTCCACAAATGCCAACATAATTCTCTAGCCTGTTCAAGAGAATGTTGTGATCTATGGTGTCAAAGGCATCACTAAGATCTAAAAGCACTAGAAGTGAAATGCAACTGCGATCAGATGATACGTAAGTAATTTGTAATTCTGATAAGTGCAGTCTCTGTATTGTGATGTGGCCTAAATCCTGACTGAAATTGTTCATATATATACAATTTCTACATAGTTGGGAGGGCACTAACTTTTCTAGTATTTTCAACATAAACAGGAGATTTGAAATCAGTCTATATTTGGTCTATATATATATATATATATATATATATATATATATATATATATATATATATATATATAAAACACAATGAGTTACACAATGGCATGAAATAAAAACATGGCAAGGGTTTATGACAGCCATACGTTTTTGGCATCACGGTACACCATGAAAATGTTGAAACTCTATTCTGACCACAAACTTTCTCCTTCATATGATAAATGGGCTTACATCATCACTACAACACACCCTTCACGGTATCAGCTCTGCTTTTGTTCACACAGACACAACCCAGAATTGACCCGACAATGTGTTACTATGGTCTGATCCCGGAATAAAATATTCAGGCATTCCAACACCAGCTTGCGTTCACACAAAAGGCTTCCCGGGAATGATCCCGCCGATATCCCGGGATCAGATCCCGGTGTGAATCTGGTAATAAACAGGCAGAACAATACATATATGCAAACACAATTTCATTTACAACTGTGTTCAGATTTTCAACTACGTATTCAGAACAACAATTGCATTCAGGTTTAGAACTGTGTATTCAATATATCTGAATTCTGTTTAACAAATATACATTCAGGATTTATTAATATATTCAGATTAATAATAACAATTAAAAATTTTATATTTATTTCCTGCCTTTATCTGTATGTTACTATGCATAGACACACACACAAACACACACACACACACACACACACACTATATATATATATATATATATATATATATATATATATATATATATATATATATATATATATTAATAAGGGGAGTACTGGCACCAATTTGTTACCACTTCAAACACTACATCACATTGATCTACATCGTGAGTCATTATCGAAATCACTTTAACCTGTTTTTTTTGACAAGCTCCAGTGATTGGTGTTAATGAACCCAGAACATCAGGAATAAATCAAAGGAAAAGGCTGTAGATGATGCTGCCTGGACTTGGATGTGGAAGATGGCTGATGTTGAGTTAGTGAGGGCCACATTAGTCAGCTTTAGTGCTTTAGTCATGGTCTTTTGTGCATGTCTGATTTTAAGGCATATATTTTTTTAGGTGTGCCGGAAATTTGCTTGTAATTACGATTTCGTAAAAACACTGTTGGCAGTCGTAAAAACAAAGCATGGTAATGCCATAAAACACCCTAGCAACTGCAAAGGTACTATGCTGTTCACATTGTTTTTATATACTAAAAGTGTTGGGGGAAATGTGCTCGAATCACTGAACATAAAGTGTTATAAATGTTCTCTCGACATGCTTACAGCAAAATACATATAAAAAGGCATTTGCATGAACTGTGTGTTGGATTGTGGAAAATACATATTTTATTGATTTGATCCAGGAGTCTTATGTTATCCAGGTATTTTTCACCCTCACTAATGTTTTTTTTATTTTTAATGCTTTATTTTTTATGCTATAGCGATCACGCTGGTGTACGTGCCATTAGTATATATCTTTATGACATTAGGTCTCGCCAGATTTTTCACACTGCTACTGGCTGCCTGCCGTTTACTAGGACTTTTGATGTATTACTTAATGTAAATTTCATTTTGTACTTTGTCCCTACAGCATCAATATTACAGCGGTACACAAAACCTGCAGGAAGTTCAAACATTTGTATGTGTGGTGAAATGGCAGTTTTTACCTAACGTCATATCTCCAGTCTAGGGTGAAATTTGTGTCGGCTACAGTGAGGCGCAAACATAACGATTGCTATGAGCAGTGTTGGGTAATTTACTTTTAAAAGTAATCCAATACAAAATATGAATTACTTATCTTAAAATTGTAATCAGATTACACTACTCATTACTTCATGGAAAAATAATCACACTGCAAATTACTTTATTTTAAATGTAACTTTCTAAAACATTTCACAGGATCGTTTTTTCTTTTTTCGCTCAACAAATTGAAGTCATGCACTCAACACCACACGTTTATCCTTTACAATGTCTCGTTAATGACTCTTTAGCTGCCACAAACTCAGACAGACAGTTTTCAATGTATTCTATGTATAATATTCATTCAACCCCTTAAACTCTGGTGCATTTTGTGGTATGCCGCCCGCATTTTTTCACACTCAAATTTAAAAGCGCACCATTTATTCATGCTGTGGACTAATGGCAAAAAAATAAAGTGGTCTTATTTTTCAGATAATAATCCAAATAGAAATAACAAAAATCTCTAAATATTTCTGGTTCTGTTCACTCATCCTTACTTAAAATCTAATTTTATTCTATTAGGTGGCAGAAAGCTCTAGAAAAAATATTTTTTTCTCTATCAAATTCCATCACAATCTATAGATATGATATGTAGGTGGCACTCTAACGCGTTTTAGCCCTCACAGATGTGCTCGTCCATAGACATTCAGTCTAATATTTAGTTCAAGCGCCACCCTTGTTGTTTTATTTAATATCTTAGCCTCTGAGTGGATTAGAAGCTACAATCATTTCATTACATGACATTACAATCTAGGTGCAATTTAGAAAACTGAGAACTTCCCCTTTGTGATAATATATAACATTGGATAATCAATAGATGATGTTTAGCATGCTTTTCCTTCTGGATGGCATATTTTGTTCTGGATATCTAAGATATTACATTGGATTATTCAGCCAAGCAAGCTCACAGACAAGTAAACAATGACTTTTTAGAGTTATAAGCAGATATAAAGTTTGGGGATTATAACAGCAGTTATTGGAGCATAAAAGAGACGTTTGTAATCCAACTTTGTGATTCTTTTGTAAATCTTTTGAACTGTGGTATTAGGACAACAAAAAAAAAACTGAATCACATTCCAGAGAATGAGAGCTTTCATTTGATATACTGTATGACTGGTCCATTTATGTACTATGTGAAGGACTTTTCATTTTATAGAAATATGTCTACTCCATTACCTCTAAGGGGTGTTCATTTTCAAAGCAAATATTTTTAGGCCTTTATTTTGTTTGTAACAAGTGATGGTTATCACTAAAAAGTTCAGATTCGAAGCTTTCAAATGATACCTCATATGCCTGGTTTATGTATATGGAGACTTTTTTCGCAATATAGCGCCCCCTTTTGGACCTGCTGGTAGATGCATAGAGTTTAAGTGAAATCTAAACCAAGTAATCTGCTTAAAAGTAATTAACTTAATTGAAAGTCAGTAACTGTATGTACAGTGATTACACATATTTATAATGTAATGTTACACTACTTTTTGAATAAAAAGTAATTAGATTACTTCATAAACAGATTACACCCAACGGTTGTTAACTGCAGTAAAACCATAGCAATAATACAGGGAAATCCCCCCCCCCCAAACAAATATCACAATTCTACCAAAAAAACAAAAAAAAAAAAACAACCACATGGTAACCACAGTTTACTGTAAAGTAACCAAAACATCTTCAGCCTGCTAGTTAACTGGAGTAGCAATGGCGGTCAAGTAGCTATTCCACAAGGCCTTCTAATAATTTCATCATCATCTTGACTCCGCTAACAACTGTTGATGGATCATATGTGGCACATGACTCTTCATTAGACTGCTGTGTAGGAGGTTCGACCGGTGTGTCTGCAAAGCCTTCAAACTACCTCACCGTGCCAATCAGTAATAGCTGGCAGCTCATGGGAGGAGAGAGAAGAGGCAAGCAAGAGAAAAGGAACGTCTGAATTAGCTGCCACAGCAGTTAGATGCATTGAGGGAAACTCACACTGCTGCTTTAAATTACAACTTGAAGAGTTGATGAACGTCAAGATTACTGTGAAATGTATCCACCTACCTTTTCTTCCTGCAGACTCAGCTCAATGATAAACATGATGTAGAAAACGGACAATAGATATGTACTTGAAGCTATTCGAGACAAGGAAAGATAATCATGACAAACTTTGAATGCTAGCTTGACAGACTACCTGGAAGTTTAATATATTTTAAAGATTAGTTTGAAATTGAAGGGGACAAAAAAAAAAATTTACTTCGAATATTTGGTAGTTTGAAGAAAGATTTAAAGTTTGAAGATTGTAAGCCTTTTGTACTTTGAATACTTCTGTAATTTGAATAGAGATTTGAATGTGACGTAGGCTTTGTGTAGTTTGAATGGATGTTTGAAGTTTGACGATTGTAATTATTGTACACTTTAAATATGTTGGTCATTTTAAAATAGATTTGACGAGGTCAGGGCTGGATTGGGAAGAGAAATCGGCCAGGGATTTTACATAGCAACTGTCCCAAAAGTTGGTGAGTGGGTCCATTTCTGCATATCGTGGCGCTGTTTTGTGGTCTGTTCTGCATAACTTGGCAGCTCATTTATGCTTATCGCGGCCCGTTTCACGGCCGACCCACTGGCCTGCTCTGTTCTCCCGAGTCCTCCCCTGATCAGCCCCAGAGCGTTGACCCTCTGGGAAAATTCCCAGTATGCCAGATTACCAGTTCAGTCCTGGACAAGGTTATATAAGCCTTATTTACTTCAAATATCTCTTTCAACTATAAAATTATTTAAAGTTTGAAGGCTAAGTAAGCTGTTTGCCTTTTACATACTTTCGTAGTTTTGAAGATTTGACAATTTAATTTTATATAAGCAATATGTACTTTACATCCTTAATGTAATGTCGTTTTGAAGATATAATTGAAGTTGGAATGTTTACCAAGACTTTCTATGAAGTCCTTATTTAGAATACATTTAAAGGCATTATAAATGTGTTTTATAACTGCATTTATAAAGTCTCATCATACACATGAGAAGTTATAACTTATAAGAAGTAATCATATTTACAGATATGAAAAATTCTAAGACTTCCCCTATTCATAGTCATACTTTAGAGTAGCGCCTTGGGGCTGGTCGATAAAACAATCTAGATGTTTATCGCAATAAAAAATAAACGATTTTGATGATAAGCTTTTAAGAATTTTTTTATATTTAGCCTGTGTTCTACATTTAGAAGATCAGGTGTGTGTCACTAAAAAAGCAAGCAGTTCAGCTTTCTCAGGCTGTATGAACTTGCTAACTTTAGCTGCCTTGTTAACGATTAAGCTACGCCAGTCAACGCGGTCAATGCGGCACAACATCATGACGATGGTTGTGCCCTCTCATCATCTCTTGTGAGCAGCGCGACAAAACAATGGTGCTGTGTATACCAGATCTGATCTTTTTGCACTATATTCTTAAATATTTCATTCACAAGGGCTTCTACACCCCATTCTTGGGTATCTGAATGTATCGAAATATCAAAATAATTTTAATGTAAAAATTGTATGCTATGATTATGCTTCAAAACAAACAGATGATCTTTTAACATTAATATCCAACAGCACTTGATTGATAAAATTTTTAGAGTCTGTCTACACTTTAATTGTCCTCCGAAACGCAATGGTGATGGATTGCAATTCGATTGCTCAAACCACTTTAGGAGTTGGTTTGAGATGCATTCCTGGTCAAGTGTAAATGCATCTGGCTGTTTAACTGAAATATGTAAACTGTACCACGTCCAAACAGTGCTACATCAGCATAGGAAAAATGTGAAACATAACAGCGGTTACCAAATATTAGCGTTGGGCTTGCGTCATGCATTAAATAATAACAAATAAAGAGACGAATGCATGTTGTAGGAGAGCCAATTTTTTTTGAAGCAGATCAATGATGAAATCGAAACTAAACACTGACATGAGCGCAGCTGATGAGCATGGCGCGTTTTATCTACGACGAGCTCCAAGGGGAAAAACAGACATTGCGCCCATGCAAAGACACATACACACTGGGAAAATTTATTTGGAATCAAATAATAAAGCACATCTTTTAAATTCACTGCTCTGAAGTTTTATTTGTATATAGCACAGGGACTGAAGATCACATTTATATCCGTTGGGCACCGACACATTTATGTGGCCAAGTGTAAATGGAATGAACTTTTTCAATCGAACAGCAATCCGATCAGTAAAAATGCATGGTGGACATGATTAAATACAGTAGGTCCTTATATTGTGGTAGAAGCTCCCTTAGACACCACTGCTTTTGCTGTCTATGAGCCCCCAATGCAGATTTGTATAGACTATTTTGACTGTTCAGGATTTTATTAAATTTTTTATGACAACTTAAGCTTTTGAGTGATTTTCTATATTTAGCCTGTGTTCTACATATAGACGATCAGGTGCGTATCGCTAAGAACACAGTCTGTTCAGCTCTCTTAGACTGTATGAACTTGTTAACGTTATTTACCTTGTTAACGATTAGGCTACGCCAGTCAACGCGGTCAACATGGCAAGTTATTATGATGATGGTTGAGCCCTCTCATCATCTCTAGTGAGCAGCGCGACAAAACAATGGTGCTGTGTACACCTGATCTGATATTTCTTCACTGTATTCTTGAATATTTTTCTCTAGCACCGAACATGCTTCATTTATGCCCTGTCCCGCTCAGCATGCGTTGCCTCTGTATCAGATGTCATCATCTCTGGCATGAATGACAAGGAAAGACAATAAAATGTACTAGTTTGTAGCCTACTGTAGTCATTCTCACTTTAATGAAAATATAAAAATGGTCGATTCAGACTTTTACTTTTTCTCTCAGGGAATACCCCTGAACCCCCATAGAGTATTATTCCTCGTCAAAAGGGCTTCTATGCCCCATACTTGGGTATCTAAATGTATCAAAATCTCAAAAATCTCTCATTTGAATGTAAAAATGATATGCTGCCATTATGCTTCAAAATGAACAGATTATCTTTTAACATGAATATCCAACTGCACTCGATTACTAAACTCTACAAATGTTTTAGGGTAAAAGATCAACTTTTATCAAATTAAATTTGATATTTTGTGTAGTTTGAATACTTGGGTAGTTTAAAGGAAGATTTGCAGTTTGAAGGCTATCAAACTTGTGTACTTTCAACACTTTGGTAGTTTGATCAGATATTTGATATTTGAAGGTGATGTAACATTTATGTTCTTAAGAAGTTGTGAAGATATTGATGATATATGAAGTTTGTATGTTATGTACGCTTTGTGTAGTTTTATTACTTGGGTAATTTGAATTAAGATTTGAAGCGACATTTGATGGCTATGCAAGCCTTATGTACTTTCGTTTGTACTCAAAGAGTTGAGATGTGAAGTTTAAATAAGCATTATGTACTTTAGTTCGGAAGTAGTTGTTGAGGTATATATTTCAAGTTTGAACGTTTTATATGCTTTGTGTAGATTGAATACTTGGGAAGTTTGAAGGAAAGTTTGAGCAGATATTTGACATTTGAAGGTTATATAACCCTTATGCACAAATTAAACTGGTAGTATGAAGAGACATTTGAAGTTTGAAGGTTTTACAGGGTTTGTGTTGTTTGAATACTTTGGTATTTTGAAGAGTCCTTTGAAGGTTATAACCATTGTGTACTTTAAATTACTTGCTCGGATGTTCTGGCTTGTTGTTAGGGTGTTGTTAGACCATTTCTAAGGTTTCTGGACTGGTTTGTGAGGCGATTGCTAGACCATTGCTGGGGTGTTCTCAATAGTTGGAAGTTTGGATGTATTTGTAAGCTCTAGTCAGAAGTTTTTAATTGAGGTCTATGGGATCTTTGGAACACAACAGTCTGATAGTAAACTGATTGTGAAAGATTGCTTTTACCATGTCAACTGATGGTTCTTTTTTGTTTTTTTTTAATCAATTTCAATAGTGCCGCCTCGACAGGTTTTAGTCTCTTGTACAATATTCACTCAAATTAAATTCCGTAGTATACGAGTTGCTTTTCTGTACCTCAGGAAGTGTCATGTAAGGCAAAACTTACAGCTGTATAATAGCTTACCACACATCACACTATAAAACTCAATTGTAAGTTTGCAGGGGAAAACAAGTGCTTGGGCTTGTTTCAATTGACTGGTTTAAATTAGGTGGTTGCTCAGTGTGTGCTACAGTCCGCTGCTCAGATTTTACACTGTGTTGCCTTTTTTATGCATTTGCATACATAGTTAAACAGCAGAGTTTCCTGGAAAGAATTTCCCAGAAAATTGTACAATACGCCCCCTTACTTTGAGAGTATTAAATGAAAGCTTTCTGAGTTGGAAAGTCTGCACAAAACTTTCAATGCACTGAAATATACATGTCTGAATATAAATGGGGTGTTTGGGATGCTAGGAAAGCAATGCTATGGAGGATTTAGTTGCATAATGGTTACAGATTAATTGTAAAACAAATGATAAGGATACTTCAACAACAATGACATAGTTTTCGTTCTCTGGGCAGTTGAGGAAAGTTTGGTACAGTAAAAGTTTACCTTATAACCTGAGAAAATATAGCAAATAATCCAGGTTACAGGCATAGTTTACCAAAAAATACACAAATCTGTGATCATTTACTCGCCCCCACTATGATGTTCCAAATCTGTATGACTTCCATTCATGAAACACTTTGTCTTTGTTGATCATTGCATTCAATTTTTGCGCATAAATGAATAAATCCAGGCATCACAGAAATTATAATGTCATTATTGTTTATGTCAAAGCCCCTCTCAGAGCGCAGCCGGAGGGATTTGATTAGATGCCATATGTTTTATTTGAGCATCAATGATCGGCCAAGACGGAACATTCAAATGTGTCAACATTCTGAGCGACTGCAAAATCCTCCATAGCAATTACAGGTATGTTCAAAACATACATATTTTTTTCTCATTTATTTTTTTTCATGCACGCATAGCTGAATATTTTGACATCACTCGTGCGTTTAAACGTGATCTCTTGTATGCAACGGGAGCATAACCCAAAAACCAACTTAATGAGACACAAAGGGTTTTACCCCTGCCACTGAGAATACATCACGCATGTTAAGCAGCTTCTTTGTTGATCTCACTTCAAGATTTTTCTTTATTTCCTTTTCCTTCCTTAACTGCCACTGAAAAAACTCTTGGGCCATTTCCGTTCTCACATCAGTCATTCCTGGAGCTGTGCATTATGCCTTGATTGGGAGCATTGTCGATTTACAAGATTATGCAGACAATTAATCGCACAAAGACTGGTAGACAAGCGTCTCTTTTCTCTTTTCTACTCATCTGTCTTTACATATCACTAAATCATGTTTGGCAAATTCATGCACACTTCTGGTGGTACAATGTATTAAGTGTGTGAATGCACAGAGTAAGATATAGTGAGATATGAATGCTCTTGAGGAAAGCACACAGATGAATTAATGTATATGTAAATGCATTATCCATTTGTTTATTTATTAGTTCCTGTAGCTCAACTGGTAAAGAATTTTGCTAGCAACTGCATGTTTTTTTTTATGCCCTTGTATTTATGGTTAGTTGACATTACCTGTGATGTGACAGGTTTATACTCCATCTAAAAGTAATGAAATAGTGTTTATGTATTTTATAATTATGTTTGCGGCTCTTAGTTGAGAGACCACATGTATTGGTACTTCATTTGTCTTACCACAGGACCAATGAACTAGTAAAGGCAAAAAACATGTTTAAAAATGGTGATTAACCCGGAAATGGTCATCGCGTAAAGGACAAAATGTTGTACTGACAAATAAATAAATAATTACTGTTGTTGCCTTGTTTTCCAATATCTAAACATCCTAAAAACAATACACATTTATTTAGTTTATCCTTTCAAATTGATTTTCTCTTTGAATTAAGTGTATTTTTTTCTTACCCCATTGGGAATTATATATTTTGTTCATTGTTTTAAGCATGAATAACACCCATTTTTATTTAGATTTCTCTGAAAACAAGACCCAATATCTTGCGCCATTTTGGATCTATCTATCTTTTATATACAGTATGTATATATTATGTAATTGCATGTGTTATATAACTAAACAAGCCTTGCCTTGCTTGTATCTGGAATGCACTGTTAGCAAAAATAGACATACGCACAATGCTTGCTAAGGGGACTTCAAGCCTGAAGACAGATGATCTTGAGATGACCACTGTCGAACAAGTCAATGAGAACATCTGCATGTGGTTGACAATTTAAATCAACAGGAAAAATATCCATTCAATCTATTAATTGATGAAGGAATGACCCTGCCCGATCTCAGAAAAACATAACTATACTATACCAGTTATACACAATTATTTTTACAAGGTTCGGCAGTTTCCTGGTGAAATGAAAGAGCAACCTCTGAGCAATACCGTCATCCTCTCAGAAGTGTTGTGTGAAAAGTTGCCAAACAACTTTTAATCACTGGCATTGATATATGTAACAATTAATATGCTGATTAGCATAAGTTTGTTATTCAATGCAAGACCTTTTGTTTTAAATGAGTCTTTTCTTCCTATTCATTACTGCGGCATTGAAGCAGGGCGGTTCATTATCTTCTTTTAATCGTATACTCACTAACTACTCATGGAAGTGCTGAATAAAATATACGCAAGACAGACTGTGCATTAAGAGCACATGCAAGTGCTGCTTCTCATTATACAAGCAGCATTTCTTGCGCATGTGTCACGTCTCCCAGAATAGATGCCATAATTGCCATTGCATAAGTATGGGCAGGTTGAGGCAGCAGGGCACTCCTTGTAGTTCTGCTGTGCAGGGATGCTCTCCAAGATAATCTGCGAGAAGGTTAGAGTGCTCAAGCTGTCCTAATCGCTGCTGAGAGATGCAGTGGTACACATCAAGCTGTTCAGAGGGGTCACTTGATAGCCAGCCAGATTTTTGACTATTGGCATAGATTCTGCTCCAATCAAGGAGTTCTAAAATACCTGGAAATAGCTATCCATCAGCATCCCCAATGGCAGTATAGCTATGTTTAGAATGGATTACTATCTTACTGCCTACTGAAAACTGTGCAGTATATTGCCCTCTGGCGGACGACAGCCGCTCCTCCCCGGGTGGATGGCTGCGGTTCCCACGACTCCCGGCGGCTGGCAGCGGCGACTCCGTTCCCCAGCGGACGGCAGCAGTGAGGACTCCACGACAGCGAATCCCTCCTCCTTCCCAGGATTATTTTAACTTTGAAACAAAAAAAGCATTTGAAAATCAGACAAAGATACAAATCAAAGTTTGTAATGTTGTGATTCACCTCAAGTTGATTGGTTCGATTCATGGATTAGAACTTTTATGAATGATTTTATGAAATCACTATGGACACACATGAACAGGAAAATACTCTGGAACCAGGACACTGTTGAGCTATATATAACAATGGAAGTTTCAAACACTAGTGTGCTACATTGTTGTCACATAACCTTATCACGTTGAATGTTTTATTCAGATTATCTTGGAAATAAATGGCTATTTTGCATTTTAATAGAATTTTGTGAACATATGTCTTAACCTTTTGACAGTCTGATCAAATAATGACTCAGAAATTCAGAAATGTAGGCTGTTTTTGTTCTGAATACTGAAAATATACAGTTTTGCTCATGGATATCTCATTTACTTCTAAGTATCCCTAGACAAAATCTTGAATATCTTTCAAAGACTAAATACCATGAATCTGGCAAACCTTAATCCTGGACTTACTCCTGAAATCCGTTTAGAAGGCATCAATCTGATGGGAATTTACCATTTTGAGAATTATTGTATTTTGCCAATACACATCAGATGTTCCATGAATAATTTGTGGGCACATAGTCTGAGGCTGAGATGACAGGATAACCTATTTGGAGATTTTTTTGGTCATTTGGAGTTGATAGTTATATGTGAAATACCCCTTGGAACATGTGGACAAGTGTCCTAAAGGGAACTGTTGTGAATAAAGCAACTGTCAAGGGTTGAATTGGCCTGCAGTCCAAATAGACATACACTGGACAGTAGAAATTTATTTTATTTTATCCCCATATAATGGAGACCGGGTGTAGTTGTCACAAGGTATACAGTATTTAAGCAATATCACACACTCAAGAGTGCTGTGTGACCCTATATCAGCCAGGCTGTGATTCGGCCACAAAAAAAAGTACCATAGATAAATCACAGCCATGCTGATTTAGGGCCACACAGCACAATTGCGAGTGTGATATTGCTTTTAACATTTTAACGAATGAGAGATGAACAGTAAAGCTATAGCAGTTTAACTCTATTCCTCATCTTTAGTGTTAATAAGCTTGCTGTAGATCATTTTCTTTGTTTAAAAAAATAGCTTTCTGAGCAGGGTCTTCCCTGAGAATTTCATGGAAGCCAGTTAGTTTCTCACCTGCGCCATGTTGAATGTTTATATCCGAATTCAGTTCCCAATGCGGAAACTCCGGTAGGTAAAAGTGTGTGATTACTCTGTATGTTGTGTATCTTAGCTGTGATAAGGGCTGGACTGGGAAGATAAATCGGCCCAGGATTTTACATAGCAACTGGCCCAAAAGTTGAGCGGGGGAAGGGGGGTTTGCTGTCCTTTTCTTCATATCACGGCACAGTTTTGTGGTCCACTCTGCATAACGCGATGGCTAATTTTAGCTTATCGTGGCCCATTCTGTCCATTTCACGGACGACCCACCGGCCGCTCGGTTCTCGGTTCTCGGACAGCCAGTCCGCCCCTGATCTGCCCCAAAGTGCGTCAACACTAGTCTAGTGGTAATTTGAGCGATCATGGAGTGAAAGGCAATTGCCAATGACTTCAATGACTTCGAAGAAACCACTCACTGAATGGCAGCACTGACTCAAATGAATGTCAATTCAACTCACTCATAACACGCAAAAAAGGTCTTTTGTCGCCAACTGCTGTGTAAAATATTTAATGTCACAGGAAACATTAAAAGACACATAGCTCTTTTACACATCTGCACTGCTCTTATACTTTAATTTAGAATGCCGCGAACAAAAGCAGAGTGATATAAAGAGTGAAGCGTCTGAGTACTGCTGTTCTGAGACGAGAACAACGTCTCTCGTCCAATCAGAATCGAGGACCGGATCTAACTGCTTTATTTATCTCAATAAAATTAAGATTTGGAGTCAAAAACCATAATGCGCAAATGTGTTTTCTTTAGCAGAGGTTTAATATGTTGGTTTCAAACACCTAGTTCAAACCCCTCTTAATTATAATGTTTGTATTTAGTTCTACCCTATAAAGTGAATTTTATTATCATATTTTTGTTATTGCTCTTGGGTAAACAAGCGAATATAATCAAGCCACTGGCATACATTCAGTTAATATTCAACCATATTATGAAGGCATATTTTTACAGAAAGTTTTAAATTAGGGCTGTCAATTTAACTCATTAATTCAGTGTAATTAATTATCTAAAAAATGTGTTAAAAAAATTAACACAATAAATCATGTCCCCGGACCATAATAAGGAATATTCCTTCACTATAAGCAATTCAAGCATGGAGTGCCACCTGTTTTCTCAAGGGGGGAGGAGAGAAACTCACAGTATAGGCAATGCGCAGCTTATACAGACAGAGAAAAAAAAAACGTATGTAATTTTGAATATTAACGCCTTTTGAATTTTAATCATTTGACAGTCCTGGTTTAAAGGTGTGCGTACAAGACAAAGGCAATTTCCATGAAAGTGAGGTCGAAGAATGTTGTCCAATTCTGATCGGGGCAGGTTGTCACATGTTTTAAATGTCATAAATGTATCAATTGCAATATTTGTAGGCCAAAATAATATTTTGATATGTATGTTAATTTTCAGTTTTTGTTGTTTCAGGATTAGTTTTTTGCCTCCGGATTGTTCTACTTTATACATTTGCTGAAAAGGCAGGTTTGAATGTGACAAATTGCCCCATACAGTGTGACACATGCCCGCCTATTTGGACAAATTTTTGCAAATGTCAAAGTGCGTTAAATGATTTATTTGTATTACTTTTTTCCCCTTTTTATTATTATTATTATTATTATTATTATTATTATTTTTATTTTTATTTTTTAATATACATTAAAAAGTACATGCACACGATGTCCTGCACTATTTCTTAAACCCAATGCTTCTTGTCATGAGCATCTCTCTATAACATCACTTATTTTTAGCCATATGCACTTCCAACAGAAAGCTAAATCGGCATTCCTTGTTCGTCTACAAACCATCTACGTGTTTATTTTTGATGCTCTACACTTTTATTCCCGTTGTCAAGTGCCTGGCTTGCTTCTGCGTTACCACCATTGTGCACGGCAGTGATCAATATTTTCAGTGTGTCCCATAACGGGGCTCATCTCGCACATAATAAGGCTGCACACTCATCCTCGCAGCCTGAGGGAAACTTCACATTGCATTCAGATTCCCTGCTGAACGCCACTGGAGTCATCTTCAGCACAGCAGGTCAGATGCTCAAGCAGACGAGACTGTTCTGGAAACAGTCAAAGCACAAGTTGAATTGATAAAAAGGTGGTTTGGACCCCAGTTGTAAGTCGCCCTTCATCTTTCTCCTTTTATCCACCAATCTGTTGATCATTGTTTGTGGAAAACAGAAATAAAATCTATCCATAAAAGAGAATCTATTCTTTTGCTTAGAATCTATTGACTTGTTGTAAGACTTAAAAATAGTGAAAAGGAGGGGAAAAGTCTAAAAAAAAATAAACTTCTGTGGTGATCAACGTAATGCCTCAAATACTGTCAACTGAGCTCAAATATTGAACTCGAAAAATTCCTTTAAAAAAAGATAGTGCCCCCTTAAATGGATTCTAATGGTAGCTTGACTGTTGTTTAACTCTGTTCAAAGTATTAGTAGCTGGTATCTTGTGAAGACTAAGTAACATCAAAGTAACATCCCCAAAACTGGCATGCATGCTATTATCTTAGAAGTGCCTCTTCTTCATTAGTAAATTAAAAAATCAAAGTACATTCTGATCATTTCTGACAGGGTCGTTAACTCTCTAATTATTGCTTGACAGCTTCTTGACTTAGTGATATCACTTCACCGGTGCCACATGGAAAATAAACACCCTCAAGGTTACTACTTTTAGGTTAAAAATAAACTCTACGTACAGATTTCTTTAAGATCCCACCCAATCTCAAGACCTGTAATTGGTCTGTTACACCTCAGAAGGCACACCATCATTACTGCCTCAGATAAGAAAAAGGAGGTGATATTGCCCACCCTAATGTTTCCTCTGTGAACGATGAGGAGATTTTCTGGGAGATGTGCACTGATGAGAAATATCAAAGCACCTCAGTGCTTTTTATAGTAATGCTAATGCTGTGGTGTTTTGCAAGAGGGCGAGAGAAACAAGAAGGAATTGAAAGAAGGTTTGCTTCTAAGATGAAAACATCAACATCAGGAACTATTCGCAGACTCGTACGTTTTCTGTTTACATACAAGAACGTTTGAACTGTTGCAGCTGTACACAATTTTTGAAAGCAGTTTGGAAAATGAAACTCTAGGTCTCGCACAATTCTTTTATCAGTGGTCAAGGGAAAAGTAAATGTAATATATACACTGAACACCCTAATAATTTGTGTGTCGTAAAAGCAAATGAGAAGTGAACAAAACAGACATCCTTACCGAAAGCAACACATAAACCTTACAGACAGTGTGGAAAAAGCATATGTGATATAAAAAGCACATTTTCTAAAGCAAGCACTTCATGTTGCTTCTTTGACACTTTCATCTCATGCGTCAACTTGTGGGCTTGACTGGTCTTGAACCCTGACCTCCCAAGTCTAAGTCCAACACTCTATCAGGTGAGCTACCCTACAAGTTCAATTTCATTGGAATAAGTGTGTAAATGTAGGTGGGTCTGTAATACAAGCACTGTAATAAGTGTTTTGATGTGCGAGTAATATTGCGATAATACAGGTTTATGAAGTCCTAATCAGCCATTGTAGCCGTGATTTGTGTGGAAGTGAATAAAACGCGCAGTTGTTGTAGCGCCTCTTGTGTTAATTTCACCATGAATCTGTGGTGAAACCTAGAACGCGGCACGTAAAAGTCAGTTTGCAAAAATGTAGTTATAGTAATGTTCATTCTATGAGACTAGGTTGCTCAATTGATTAAACTCATTCCCTCAAATTAATTGAGTAATAGCTTCCCCAACATGTGAGTAATTACGTTCACTTAACTTTGTGATCATACATAATGAACTTAACTATTTTAGTTATAGAGAGGTAATTAGTTGTGAGTGGGCTTAACTCATATTTGCTATTCAAATTGTGTTTTTATTCTACTTAATAATTTGATGACGACTAAAGAGGACACAAATCATCCTAATGGAGATATCATTAAACTATTTGCCAAAAAACAACATAATGGTACAATAGAGCTAAAACCTCTATGAATTCTTATTAACAAATATTTACATGGCCCCATATTATCCTCTTGACCAAGAAAAGGTAATGAAATAATTCAAGCCAAAAAATTATATGAATATGACCGAGGCGTGTCCTGAGAGTCACATATAATATATATTAAAATGGCAGAGGTAGAGCTGCATCTTTCACCAAATAATTAAAAATCCATTGTTTGGAAACACTTTAGGTTTTATAAAATAGATTAAATTTTTTATAAAAACCCATGCAATTTGTAAAATATGTCATGCCGCTATAAAATATACAGGCAGTACGACTAATTTATCAACACACTTAAAGCGGCGACACGACGCGAGTGCATAGAATTCCATTTTTATGTACACCATGAAAATGACAATAAAAGGAATCAATCAATCAATCAATCAATCAATCAATCAATAGAAGTCCGCCTCCCACACCTCGCCCTTGGAATCAGCTGTAGCAACTAGCCGCTGCGGTACCGCTAGCTGGACGCCGGGTGAGCAAACGGTTACACTTTTTTCACTCCCTGCTGGCTAACATCTCTGCTCATTCCAACGCAATAACCGACGCAACTGCCTTTTTTATTTGTTAAAATATTCAGCGTTACAGAGACTGAGGGCTTCTAATACCTCCTCCACGCCTGGGAAGTTACAGAACATTTCTTCATTGTTTATACCTGAGCATCCTTAAATCGCTGTCCTTTTCTGCATATCGCTGCCCCCTTTGGGATATTCTTGCATTTTGTGGCACGTTCTGCATAACGCGATAGCTCATTTCAGATTAGTCCCGGTTCTGACGATGGCCAGTCCACCCCTGATCCGCCCCAATGTGTCCAGTATTCCAGATTACCAATCCAGCCCTGATTAAAATGTCAAGAGCTATTATGCAAAACACCTGTTTACCAGGAACTTTTTATTTTTATGGTTGTATGAATGGTTTTACATATGAAGAACTTCAGAGATGTAGAACTCTTTATGAATTCATATTGAATTTATGGATATTGAATTCATTAATATCAAATTAAAGTCTTTATCTGGACTACTTATATATTATAAATCAGAAAAAAAGTGATTAAATTGATCTGTTATGCAAAGGTAAATTTTACCTTTGTGTTTGACAGAAGAAAATAACAGCATATGTGTTCGGAACAACTTGGAATTAAGGTGAGTTAATGGCTTTTAAATAGACTTTTCATTTTTGGGTGAAATGTATCTTTAAATCCAAGAAGATCAGCTCAGATTCAAAGAGTGTATTCCTGGAAAATAGAGGAAAAAGACTGAATGAGACTCAATGAGTTTAAGTGACTTAATAGCTGGTAATATCCATTAATACCCTCTGCCATATTCCTGATTTTTACTGATTTCTGGCCATTCATTTCCCTTTTATCTAAGCACATCAATTAAATATAGCTTTAATTTATCGTACTGCGGGAAGCCAGATCAAATAGATTGGGGTCAGATCTAGCAATGGTGAGAAGAGTAACTGTCTGAATAGAAAAAAAAAATTGCCAAGAACAAATTATAAGGTCAGCTCATAAGTGTAGGCTTTTTAAATGTTGGGATATGTCAACAATCGTCCCTTTCACATCAATGTCCCTACGACACTTAGTCAAAGTCTGAATCTAAATGCACAAATCAGCTGGAATAAAAGAACTATTCATCCTTTGCCATTAGCTCATGGGCATCAGAACATTGAACCTCTTTACATCCATTCTGTCATTTTGATGTATGTTTGGCTTGTGGCATATGAATTCAATTAACATATAGTATTGTATACAGCTGCCATTTCTCTCCAAACAATACATCAAAATTACAGCTCCATTGCACATTTTAGACACGATCCGTTTTGATAGAATCAATACACCCATCCTAAAACTACATTATCTCAAAAGTCTATAGTCATTTAGAGCATCACTTTTACCATTGCTCATACTAAGGGGTAGTGGTTTTTCAAAATAGGTGTTTCTTTTACTTTTCCAAGCAATCAGCCTTTAGATTTATTACCTAAAACATGATACAATTGGCAAAAAATCCTATTGATTTGCATTAGAGGATGGACACTAGCCATATCTTCAGACAAGCATATCATAGAGACATTTTAGTATGAGCCAGTAATAAACCACCTAGCAACCACCCAGAACACCCTAGCAACTACGGAGAACAACCACCGTAGCCACTTAGAACCCCTTAGCAACTGCATGGCAAGGTATTTGCAATCAGAATAGTATCATATATGCGAGTTATCACATTTTCTGCAGAGAATTTACAAATCTAGTTGTTATAAATTTCTTTGGTCAAACACATTAGGCAAGTCAGTTATTTCAGTGCATAAACTTTTTCACTTTGACTGGTATCACTTTACATTAAAATACCCATATTAAACATATATGTTACTATTACATGTATTAACAATATTATTGTTTAATTAGACATTAATTATGTTTTTATTATGTAACTGTAATTATAGTATTGTTTTAAGGGTCATGTTACAGTGTATTTGTATACCAGGTAAAATGTATGAAAACATTTTCATTAAAAACATCGCAAGGTGATAATTGCACATTAACAATTGTGGTACTAATTACCAATTAATTACATTAACATTTATACATTTCTATACTTAATTATAGTAATAATGGTGTAGAGTTACACTGATATTAAAACAGATACATTGTTATTACATTGTAATATCTTGTAATAACACATTCATTATAATGTTATTACCATCATTATATTTAAAATATAATTTAATTATTACAATGCACGTTTTTCCATAAGTTTTACACAGTATATGAATACACTACCTTAATAAAACTTTAATATAAATTGTGACCAAGTAACTGACCGGGGAACTTAAATCTCTATAATCACATTGCGGTGACTGCCATATAGGTTGGCCTTGTAATTATTCAAAATTGTGGGGATTATGATGGCAACGTCAATCCTTCAAACATAATAATTCAGCCATTATATTTCAGTTTGTGACTCTACTCATTCATGTATCAACAGGGTTTAAGAACAAGTCTGTAGCCGAAAAATGTTGTCTCTGTATACTGGATTTTTAAAACATTGATGGATAATTCCAAATGATTTCTTTCATTTTGACAAATAAAATACAAGACAACTAATAGTGTTAACTAATATTCAAATAGCATTTAAATAGCATTGACAAGTGGCTGATCTAGTTGATTAGTCTGTGTAACCCCTAGATAAACAATATATTTTGTATTATTTTATCTGCTGAATCTTGTAAAATAAGTCCAGTAATGTGTATTAAGTAAATAGGGTCAAATTTGATTCCATGTTGGTTTTAACCTTTTTGATACACTTTATTTTATATATATATATATATATATATATATATATATATATATATATATATATATATATATATATATATATATATATAAAAATAAGTATAACACTTTATTATAAGTGGTTTTTATCTATATGGTAATCATGAAAAATTGTGGCCATAAATAGTAAATTGTGTGCAATAGCACATTTTATGAAAATTAGAACTTAAGATTGAAACTGTCTCCACATGATTCGCTTTTTAAGCTGAGTTGCTGATGTTATTTTTCTTTTGGTGAAAAGCACAAAAGCCATTCTGCTGCCTACTCAAAAAAAACCTATGCTATACGTCTCTCATTTTATCATTTATCGTTTCTAGCAGTGCCAAATACAAGGTGATGTCTTATTTTATGTTGGTCCAAGCAAATCTTGCACACAAATTGGCTATAAAGTGGGAATGCTTCTTTGGGACCCAAGTGGCCTTTTCGTGATATAAAAGCGTTTTCTCCTCGGGCGTTTTTGAAATGATTTGAAGATGAACAAAATGTCTGAAGCTATGAAGTGAGCTATACTAGAGATTAGCTTAGCTCAGCAGAGCCGCTGAATAAGAGGCTACAGGGATATTGGGTCGTTCATGCAAGCTGAAGCGTATTCTGTAAGTATTACTTAAAAGGCCACCAAAGCGACAGAGGTCACCTATAGTTATTTCATGCTAAGTGAACCCAGCATTCTGTTGGAAGACATTGGTGGGTTTACCATCTGTGAGGCCAACTGTTGTCTTCCACATGAATGTGATATAGTGGTAGACATTGGAAATCATTCTAAGTGGGTTTTTAAGGAATCGTTTATCCAAAATGTTTTATTCTATAACGATTTCTCATCCTCATGTCGTTCCAAACTTGTCTGACATTCTTTCTTTCTTCTGTGGAACATAACAAGGATATCCATTCATAAATGTGCATGAAATGTTTCTTTAAGCTGGACTCCCCAACGGTTACTCAAAAGTGTTGAAGTCGTCCCCACTTCAGTAAAATCTCAAAGATGTTTGTGTACATAAGTGGCCTCCATTAGTAGAGCATTGAGCCAAAACCCTTCCTTTTAGACATATATATACACCCTTAAGCCCCTGTGTCGGATTGTGCGACTGCTCATTTAAGTAGCTTAAGGTCTGCAGGGTTCTTTTGTTTTGTTTTTTAAAGGAAAGTTCCCAAAGGTAGAAGTTTTACTTTTTAAATTTAGCTGAAAAGTCTATAATATGCTGGCAGATTTCATTGTGACAACATATCCTATAAAGTTTGACAGCATGCCTATACATTTTGGGTCATAAAAGTTAAATGTTATCTTTTTTTCTTGAGCTACAATGATAAACATAATAACTGAATGAAATGGCTAAATAATCTATATACACAGTGGCTAGAAAAAGTATGCAAAGCCTTTGAAATTTCCTGCATTTATGTATAATTGTGTCTTAAAATCTGGTTTGATCATCATCGAAGTTACAATATTGAATAAACTCAATCTGTTTTAACTAATAACAAACACATTATTGTATTGTTCTTGTTCATATTGCATGCATCATTCAAAAATACACAATGTAGGTTGGAAAATGTATGTGAACCAATTAATGAAATAAGATTGGGTGTGTGTTAGAGCTCCTTTGAATTATAAAAATCACTCAAACACTTTGAGTTTGCTGTTCACAAGCAGCATCTGCTGACGTGGACTATGCCTCGCACAAAAAAAAAAAAAAAAAAATATCTTCAAGAATTAGTCTTCAAGAATGGTTGCTTTCCATAAAGTTATCTCGAAGAGTTTATATATTCATCTGTCTACAGGTAGACAAATTGTCTATAAATGGAGATGATTTAGTACTGTGCCTATTCTCCCTAGAAGTGGCCGTCCTGCCACGATAACTCAAATGACACACTGCAGAATGCTCAGTGAGGTAAAACAAAACAATCCTAGAGTGACAGCTAAAGACATGAAGGAATCAGTGGAACTGGTTAGCATATCTATTATGAGTCTACTATATAAGCAGCATTAAACAGGCATGGTGTCAATGGCAGGACACCATGAAGGAAGCTGCTACTTTCCAACAAAAACATGGCTGCATGCCTGATCTTTGACACTCCACAATGTTACAGGGAAAATGTTTTGTAGACTGATGAAACTAAGGTTGAATTGTTTAGGAAGAACACGGACCAACTACGTATGGCGTAAATAGGGCACTGCATACCAACATGAAAACATCATCCCAACGATGGTGTATGGTGGAGGGAGCATCATAATTTGGGGCTGCTTTGGGGCCTGGAACGCTTCATCGAGGGAAAATAAATTCCCAAGTTTATCAAGATATAATACAGGATAATGTCAGAGTGGCTGTGTGCCAGCTGAAGCTCAGTAGAAGTTGGGTGAAGCATCAGGGAATGACCCTAAACATCAATGTAAATCCACTACAGAATGGCTTAAAAAAATAAATAATTTAAAACCACCTTTTGGAGTGGCCCAGTCAGAGCCCAGACCTTAACCCAATAGAGATACTGTGGAATAGGGCTGCACAATTAATCGAAAAACTAAACATGATTACGATTATGGCTCTTGCGATTATGTAATCATGAAAACTTATGGTTAAAGCATTCATTTTAAGTCTTCTCCTGTTACGTTAATGGTTTCTGTAGGCCTATGTCACGAAAAAATTGAAGACCGGAAGTACGTCTTTTAGGAGGGATACGGCTCTTCCGGTTTTTACAATGGCGGAGTCCGATAGATACCGCTGGACCAAATCTCTCCGCAACCTGCCTGAAGTCACATATGACGATGTGGTTCGGATGGTAAATGAAAACTCTCAAGTGGAAACGTCAAAACTGAGGAAAGGGTACAAGTTCTTTTGGGAGAAATTCATTTTCAATTACAGAGGTAAGTGTTTGAACCAGCCTGAACGCCCTCCGCTACTCCTAGGCATGTGTTAACACAGTCAAAAACTGACCGACGACGGGGCTGATTATCCCCCCAGTTATTCCAGGGAAACCGGGTTGGTATAGTATTGGCTTTAAGTCTATTCCGACCACTTTCCAAGACATAGATGCGCTCTCCTTTTCAAAATGCAAACGAAAGTGCTGCCCCGGAGAATATTAAAAGAAGGCCCCTCATCCCTCCTTATTAACCTAACCCAAGACTTGCGGAGTGTTTCGTCCTTCGGGAAAGCCTGAAAGCTGAGGTATGGCTGTCTACGTCCTGATAAAGAGCAACCCAGTACACTACAACAACAGTTGCGGGTGTAGCCTGCCATTGTTGTTATAGCTCTAGCCGTTCGCCAGTAAGGTAAACGTTTCTATGGTAACAGCAAGTTGGACCAATCAGCAGACGTTGCTGCTATGCTTAGGATTGTGGGGTTTTTTTCATATGATCGCGGATAAAACATGTTTTTCTTAAAACAAGGTTGATTTCATACGAACTTATAGCTTCTACTAAACCTCGTTTCACAACCTCATAGCTCGTGGTCAGTCTACCTCAGATGGTTTAGACATTATGGCTGATAATCTAAATCCTTATTGAGAAATACTGTTGACCGGAAGTTCTGAATCCCTACTCCGCATTCCGGAAGCAGGAAGTGTGACATAGGCCTATTTAGAGTTTGTTTTAGCAGCGGTTGAATTTCTAACCAATCCCAGACGTGTCTGTTGAGCAATGAAACAGCAGTGGCCAATCAGAGACACAGTGAGTCTACAGTACAGTCCTATCAGTAATGACAACCAAACCTTATGCACAAGTTTTGAATAGTCTGACATCCAGATATTTGCTTTACAGTATATTTCATCTCGGTTTGTGATGGCAAACGAACATTAGTGCTAAAGAAACATAATCTGACACCTGAAAAGAAGCTGTAGATCAAAGATGTGCAATTTTGAATTATTTCCAATTTGTTAAATTTTACCCCATTTTATTTATCAAAGGTAAACAACCCGCAAACAAGCAATGTGACCAAACGAAGACAATCACTGACCATTAAAATCAAGGTACAGACAGGTAAGTGATTTTATTGTGTTGTTTAAACAGCTATATTTATTATGAGAGCATTTGTGATTGCAGAACAAGATCACAATACAGGATTTTTCTTTACTGTAAACCATAGCTATACCTTTATAATAACCTTTTGTAACATTAACAAACATTATTGCAGTATTGAATGCTTAAAATAAACTTCAGCCCATAACCACCTGATGTTCTGAAGAACCTGCAAGCATGGTTGCCTGTTTAGTGACATCACAGTAATTCCATCTATTAATCGCCATTAATAATTGCAATTACAATAAGTCATAATTGTGCAGCCCTACTCTGGAAAGACCTCAAGAGAGCTGTTTACATCAGAAATCCTAAGAATATGGCTAAGCTGGAGAAGTTTTGTAAGGAAGAATGGTCCAAAATTCCTTGTGAACGTTGTGCAGGTCTAATCAGCAGCTACAGAAATACTTGATTGAGGTTATTGATGCCAAAAAAGGATCGACAAGTTATTTAGAAGACTAAACAATGTTATAATGTGCCAATGCAAATATTAATAAACAATTAAATTGCATATTACTCATTCTACACTAGTACACATTTTTCTAATGTAGAATGTTCCCTCATCATGCTGGTGTAGACACAACAATCTCTGCAGGATTTTTTTTTTAACTGGATGTGGCCTGATTTATTTATTTTGAAATCTAGTTGCTACTAAATTAGGTAGGTGTCTGCTCTGATAGGGTTGGCCTCATGCTGGGTATACTTGTGATGGGCAGTGCACTTTAGCAGAAGAGCAGGATTGATTGAGCCATTACCTGCTACAAGATATATTCAAGTCTCATAATGTCTTCGACTCAAAAGCCTTTCAAGGGCTGTAATCAGAGGGATTATTAGAGCCAAGAAGATATGCAATACATGTGCAATGGGCAAGGGACTGGGTCTGATATTTTAGGTCTGATTTTTTATGCAATATTCTGCCCCAATTTATGGTTAAGGAAAATAATAGTGTCTAAATTTAGTTCAAAAAAGGCATCCAATGCTCTTAGAAAAAAGAGCGAGTACCTTGACCGGTTTCAGAAAATGAAATGCATGTATATTTGAACAAAATTAGCTTAGATCTTTTAAAGCTAGTTCATTTTCAGTGTGACACTGTAATTTCAGGAAGTCATCTTTGTATTTTATTAGTATAATTTCCATATTCTTTGGAGAAAATTTAGAGCACCTCTATTATCATTTTTGGGATTATTATTATTATTATTGAAAGAAAAATGTATCAGGACTTTAAAAGGACCATATGAAAGCTAAACATTTTAAGAACATATCAGTGGTTCAGTTATTAGGGTGTAATGGGTGATTGCCAGGGCATGCTTCAGTATGAGGTCGCTAAGGTGTTCTGAGTGGTTTTTAGGGGGTTGGTATGCGGTTGCTATGGTATTCTGGGTGATTGCTAGGTTGCTAGCTCAAGTCAAAATAGCTGTGTTTCATGCATATGTTTTTATGCAGATTTTGGATACTGCGTATAAAAATGTGAGAAAAATGTCCAAAATGCCCTAAAAAGACAATGTACACTTGCTTGAGGTGGATTTTGTATTTATTTATTTTTTATTTAATTTTTTCATGATTGAAACACATTTACTCAATATATATTTAAAAAATAATTTATTTAGGAATATAGATATGCATTAAAAATAAATTATATGGCTTTGCCTCAACAAGCCATGTGACTACATAATTAGCTTAATAAATATATGTGGAGGGCGGGGCCGGGTCGTGATTGTACACACCCGGTGCCTAATCAGGCTAATCAAGCCTCCGAGATGGATAAAGGCCATTTCGATGGGCAAGGAGGAGGCGAGAACCGGCTTGAAAATATAAATAATATTTTAATGATACACTTAAACAAAAGAAACAAACACACACATGACGGACATGTCCATAAACGATTTCTCTCTCCCGCACCATCCTCCGCAGTCGGCCTTTATCCCTCTCGGAGGCTTGATTAGCCTGATTAGGGACCGGGTGTGTATCATCACGAAAAATTATTGGCAACTATTCCCTCCCAGACATCTGTTTTGAATGTTAGCGTTAGCGCTTTAAACCGCAAGTGTTCTAGTTTATTAAATGTAATACAAGAGCACATTTGCTTTGACTTCTATTTTCATTTCTATTTTGTGCCAATTTCCCCTGAAGTGACAATTTTGCTCCCTTGAGCACATGGGATGGAAACGCTGTTTTATTCGCTAAAAGTTGTGAAAAATTTAATTTGCAAATAAAGAATGTGTAACCTGAATCGAGACAAAGCTTATAATATTCAAGTCCCTTTAGATTTTAGGGACAGATTCTGTATTTTTTTTAAGTAACCTACCCAACCCTGCATTTGACAATGTTGGCTCTTTGATTTGGGCTAACTACCCAGCAGCCTAACGTCCTAAACACCCTAGCAACCACATATCAACACTCAAAAAAAGACTCAAAACACTTAAGCAACTGTATATAGCGAAGCAAACGCAACCAATTACAACACCCTTTTTCAGAAGTTCACATCGTCCATAACAGCACCCTTTAACCATGGTAAAATTACATAACACGTGGCCTTATTGTAAAAAACAAACACCAATATGAGTTCCATTTTCCATATTTGAAACTCCATATGACAGAATATGTGATTTGGATCTCATTGCACTAAAGTGTCTAACCTAGTTTTATTTTCTTGCATAATTTTTCGTAGCCAGTTGTGGTGGAAGCAATGGATGCTGCTCTTATTGCAAGAATATTAAAGAGAATGATGCTACAGCCATTACCTTTAATCTGTTGTGTTTCCACACACACACATACTCTGTGGGAGATTTTTAATTGGGTTGCCACAGAAGGTGCTGTCAGATTAACCGCATGCAGTGAAAAAAAGTGGGATTTTGACTGGTCACACTCTTGGCAGGGAATCTGATCGCTTCTGACAGGCTGTTTTGAATAATCATATTACGAGATGATAAAGAGAAGGCGATACTTAGATCAAGCCGTGTCATAGCATAGATCTTATTGGAAGGACAAGTTAACTAAAGCTGAACACTTTTTAATGGCGATTAACTTTAATGATGTGTCACAATCACATAGCGCAGCTGTTTCCAAGCAGCAAACCTGCAATCCGGAGTTCTCAGATGTAATCAAGATGCTTTGTTGGATATTCTTGGTATATTGACATGGTAAAATCCTTTTTAATTCCTGCTTAATAAAGGGGTACCTAAACCATTCCTCTCAAGAAGCTGGGGATATATTTAGAACTGTTTCAAGCGTGAAAACCTGTACTTTGGAGGAAAGGTTTTAAGGTTCTATTGGGTGGAAAAGGGGTTATTAAGAATGCCGTCTTTCTTTAAAATGGAAATAGATTGTATACAGTAAAGAACTGTCAAACGAGGTATTTTTATTATATGTATTTTTTTTAAGATGTATTTAGTAAACATACAGTATGTTCTGAAAGTTCTAGATCACAATAGTAATAGAAGCAAATATTAATAGCATTTGTATTTTGCTGCTTTGCAGTCATTCTTCATTCTGTATTTCACTAGGGACAATACACATTCATTAAGATAACGTCAATGTAAATGTTCCAGATGTTAGGCAGATAGATTTAAAAAAAGGAAAAATGACTCATACATAAATAATCAAACAGTCTATACTATAGTGATGTTTGCCTTAGCAAATACCACTTATTATCCCTAATTATACCTTTAATTATAGATCTTAGTGCTCATATAGGGAACAACTATCATTAAGGGACGTTCAGATCGAAAGCATTCTTCTCTGGAAAAAAAAAAAAAAAAGAGTCTAAAGAAGTCTCAAATGTACGCCATCTAAAAACTTCTGAGAAATGTTGAAAAACAGCTGGATGTGGCATAACAGTCAAAGACATCCAAATAGAAATGTAAAAGAGTGCAGATGGACACAAAATTGCGTTCTGTGTGATAGGCCACTTGGACTAGTTACGTGCAACTGCGTGAAATATACAGAAGCACAGAACTTGTATTTTTACCTTGATCTTGTTGAAAAGAGTGTAGTAACAGTTCACAATGCACTGTCGGTTGCCCTTAGCGTGGGTTGGCAAGTACTGCAATGTTGGTCACAAGCTGTGTGAATTTGCCTTAAAAGTTTGCATAGAAAATGTGAAAACTGACAACAAGCAGGAACACTTGTACATTCAGAAGAGTAATTGGTACATGGGAAGCTTTCTTCAACTTAGGAAGTAAAATAACATAAAATAAAAAAAATCAAGAAATTATTTGAGTAATGCAATTTTGTTCCCGTGTTGATGTTTTTATTATTATTATTATTATTATTATTATTATTGTAACTGGAATTTATGATGGGACAGAAATATATTTACTTCTGATGATGTCTCGCAAAAATCTTTGATACAAGTATATGTATGGGGCATCAGTGGCTCAGGTGGTAGAGTGAGTCGGCCTCTAATCACAGGGTTGGCGGTTTGATTCCCGGCCCACATGATTCCACATGCCGAAGTGTCCTTGGGCAAGACACTAAACCCCAAGTTGCTCATTGGTGTATGAGTGTGATTGGGTGAATGAGATGCAGTGTAAAGGCGGTTTGGTAAATGCTAAGGTTAAAAAAGGTATTATATAAGTGCAGACCATTTACCATATATATATATATATATATATATATATATACACATGCCATAAAATCTGTGGACATTGTGTCAGAATGATATGCCCATCGTCGCACCGCCACTTCACAGGGCCATTCAGAGAGGAGGGGCATGGTAACTTTTCCCAAATTGGACGCTCCATAAGAACTGCTGCCCCATGCACCTCGGAACCCAAGAGGGGGGCACATGTGGCCACTGGACCCAGGTCACAAGCACCTGGACCTCACCCTCTCTGCATGACCCTTCCTGCCATGTGCACCATGAGGAAGCCAAATGCCCCTTTGTTTTAGATACTTTTCCCTTTGGACAACTTATTACCCTTTCTCTGTTGTTATTATGTTAAATAAACGCCTCTTAGAGGCGTGATGCCACACCCACTGTGTCAGTCTCTTGCTCACCCCGTCAAAACTTGCTGTCATTAAAAGATGGGGAAAAAATATTCTGGCATTTTATAGTGGTCTCTTTATCAAGCTTTATTGGAGAGATAAACTTAAGTGCACATTACTAATGCATTATTAGACACTATACATACAGATTGAAACAAATCGAATGCTGGAGTTTAATTTGCTTAAGATTTAAAATCTCAAAACTATTATTTTCTCTAGCTGTGTTTAGTCTCTGTTGTGCACATGCTGGGTCTCTCATGCGGTTTCACTTCTGACCCTGGTTCAGATGACAGTGCGGCTGCTTGCCCGTATCTCTCCCACACCTGGCTCACCACTTGCAGGTGAAGTCTCCATTCTCCATATATTAAATCTGCTCCTGTGTTTAATATGCCCAGGACATGCGTTGTGCTTAATGGAAAAAGCGTGCACTACTCCACACAATCCGATTCAGTGCTAGAATGTGCAGTCAAGTTGAGCATGTACCTCCTGTAAATGTATATAGGCCAAACAGGAAATGGGGAAATAAAGTTGGATACTGCATATATTTTTATTTTTTTTTATTTCAACTATTAATTACAGGAATGAACACATTACATTTCCCAGCCCAACTATTCATACATATATCTAGTTTACTTTTTGGAGTACACTAGCATAGAGATGGCCGTAAAGCTAGCAAACATGATCTGAATGCCACAACAACAACAACAACAAAAAAACAAGACTTAAAATGCAAGGACTAAAACAGTCAGACTGTAGGAGAAATTTAAATATTTTAATCACTAGTTTGCCATGATTATTTACAAATTTACATATATTTAGAATTCCATGCTTAGACAACTGAATCTACATGGGGCATCAGAATTTGTGCTTTACTTCTTGTTGTTTCACTAAAGTAATATTTTGCATTCATGTAATATCCCTACTTTATACAGGATTAAAATTCTTATTTTTATTATTAATACTATTATTATTTTTTAAATGGGGTATATAGATGATACCTGCATAATTTATGTTTCTCAAAATGTATATTATGTAGTGGTTTTTGATATATGATTTTAAAAATACAGATCTGCAGTCAATGTAGGATTACTACATTATTTTATCACATTTTATTACCTGCAAGCTTTAAGAACTAGATTTATTCAGGCTGATTATCTCTTCAATAAACATCAAACTCCGTCCTAATCAAATGGTTTGAAGATGTGCTTTCCGAAATATGTCAGTGATATATGAAACCACCAGAAAACCTGTTAGAAGTGCCAAAAACAAACATTATCTTTCATTGTCCATATGAGATATCTGGATTACCACAAAGCAATACTTCATTTTGTAACAGTGACGAGTATATCAGAATCAGAATGAGCTTTATTGCCAAGTGTGCTTACACATCCAATGAATTATTATTGGTGACAGAAGCTTCCAGTGCACAAACAATACAGGAACAAGACAGAGATAATAACAATAAAAAAGCCAATCTAAAATACAAGTATATTTAGAAATACACAATAAGACCAAGAGTAAAATGTCCAGCAAAACGTCTGAATAGTCTAAAACCTGGAAAAGGTTGTCTGGTATGTGCAGCTGTTCGTCCCTGGTAAAACTAATTGGAAAAAAATGACTAAACAAAAGACAAACAAACAATAACAACAAAAGAATTGTAGTGCTCAACACAGAGGCGGACATCTGCAGCGCCATCTTGAGCATCATCTAATTTATCTAATACATGTGTGGTATATATATATATATGTAGGTGGATACACAATATCAAGAATATCAGTTGATATGTTCAGTCTCCTACACAGGACAATGACAAATAATAGCATACATTGATCCTCTTCCCACATTATAAAGAGTGCTGCCTGTGACACAAAACAAGTGTTTCTGAATCACAATGCTTTGGTGAAGTAGTTGAATCTCAATTCTATTGAAGTGCACAAATGGCAACTGCACAAAACAAGTGCATTTGTTTTCTGCGTGTTATCTTAGAATGTCTGTACTCTGCCAGGAAGATTGTATGTTTTTTTTATGGATTGTGTCAGGCCCATTCAAACTGAGGAGGCACGTGTTTTAAATGTGTTATTAAAACATCTATTGAGGCTGAAACATTCATGGAAGGGTGTGAACACAGACGCTTCTCAATTTTTTTGCATTGTTGCATTCCAAAATGGGTCAGATTGCAATTTATACCAACGCAAGTATGTATTGCACTCTCAAATGGGCAGTAAAGTGGACATTAGTGTGAACTGTCTGCAAATATGTTGAGTTTTCTCTCTCAAGTCAACTACTGTCATGGTAGAGCAAATGTTTGAAGAGAATCTTGCGTAGCAAGGGATTTAACGTTACTGATGAGTTAAAACATCATGACCACTCAGAGGTGAAGCAAATAACTTTGATCATCTCCTAACAAGACCACATGTCAAGGTCTGGGTATATTAGATGGTAAGCGAACAATAAATTATCATAGTCAATGTGTTGAATGCAGGAGAAATGGTCAGGAGTAAAGGAGTGATTTTGACTAGGTCCAAATTGTTATGGCCAGATAACTGGGCCAGAGCATCTCTGAAACGATAAACCTAGTGTCAAAAAAAGTAAATGTAATAATTAAATTTTTCATTTACATTTATTAATTGAGCAGTAATATAAAAAACGCAATTGCTAAAGCAACAACATCATTTTGTGGTGCTTCTACGTCACTAGCATGCCCTTTAGGACTCAGAGCCCGGTTCCTTTGCATTGCAAGTACTGAACTCTATCAGTTTAGCTACCGCACAATTTGATCATAATCAAACAGGCTTATAAATGTAGTTGAATATGAAGTGCAAATGTTAAAATGTATCGCCTTACAAGTGATGCTCTATAGTAAAAGTGCTTAGATGTCATAAGCGAACACTAAGTATAATCTGCCATTTTAATCGTGAATTGTGTGAAAGGGAATAAGTTGATGTTGTTGTAGCACCTCTTATTTTCAGTTTGCCAGAAAATGTTGCAATGCATATGAGCGCAGCGTAGTTCTAGCGGGAAGACTAACAGCTGTACATCATCACACTATTAGCTGGGTAATTCCTAGCCAGTCGCAGGTAAGCCATTGCTTTATATGTCTGCTCACAATCTATCACATTGCTGTTTCAGTGTGCTAACACGGCAACCTCCACCACCCCACCACCACAAGTTGAGCCCCGTCCCGCAGGGGGGTAGGCTCCTCTCCTCTGCCTCCTATCTCCGGCAGGATATGATGGTTCCGAGTACAACTCCCTCGGACCGCCAGACGGGGCCTACGCCAAAGAGAGACATTACATTTCTGTTCTACATTCATCAAATAAATGGCATCTTAAACCTCACTCAAGCCTGCATGTCTTCCCGATAGAAATACAAAGAGTGTGTAACAATAATTTTGCAAATACAGTATGTAGGTATAGTAACACGATTTAAATAGACCAGGTTGGAATAACATACTGTTTAATAGCACAGACTTTTGACGGTAACTCTATCTCACCCTTGAGTATTGATGCTCGTTACCGCTACAGGATGGAAAAACACATGTTAAGTTTGTTTAACCGTTGGCAATGCGTTGGTCCATTGCTTGCATCTGCATTCGCTCACTTGCATTTAGTTGTTTCTGGCCTTAGGTGGTACTACATTCTGAGATATTTTTGCCACTCTCAAGATTATTTGTCAAATTTACAAGTCGGTAAAAAGGACATAATTTAATACGTGTTAAACAAGCTGTCTCCCAGATTAGACACAATAAATAAATGCAAGGTATTTCTTAACAGCCATGTTTTTTTGTTTGTTTTTTCCCCACCAGCTTTATTAAAATTATTGCAAATACAAGTGCACTCAACACCTTACATTTAGCTGCACTAAAACAACCACATTTGCTTTGAACACAGTTCTATCAAATAGTTTAACATTTCAAACGCCCTCTTAAAATGTCAGGTCACCACACTGACTCAACAAAACGTTTGTGGGGAAGCTCTTTTAGTGCCAGAACATTTCCTAACCTCATTCAAATATATTCAGTCCATTTGTTAGTCTGTAGTTGTCATACTAGTGAAGATAGCCAACCCGCACTTCCTGTGACAAAGTGCAGGTTCCACTTTCACCATCCAAATATGGTTGCAAACGTCAGAATGGAAAGAGAGTAGGTTTGTATAAAAAAAAAGAAAGAGAGAGAGAGAGAGAGAGAGAGAGAGAGAGAGAGAGAGAGAGAGATTTATTCCTGTATGCTCTGGCAAGCAGGGCTGGTTTGTGGGCTGCTTGGGTACAATAGACCTTTTTCTGCTATGTATCAAGGGTACTTGTGGTGATGTTGCTATGGGGACTGCTTAGGAGGTAACCCACTTTTGTGCATGTTTCCTACTTAAAGTTAGTGCCAACTTGAGACTTAAAAGTGACAATTAGGGTGACTGTAAATATGCTGCTCTCAACATGTACTTGTCCTTCAGAATTAATTAGTAGTAGGTGCTATCTATCAACACTTACTGTTCATGATGTCACAGGCTTAGTGTATCTGTGTTGGTGATAAAAAAATGGGACTATTTTATTGATACACTGAAACTACTATTTGAAATAAAGTATACAGTGGCATGAAAAAGTATGTGAACCCTTTGTAATTGCCTGCATTTATGTATAAATTTGTCTTAAAAGTCTGGTTTGATCTTCATCCTAGTTACAATAATAAACAAACTCAATCTGTATTAACTAATAACACACAACTTATTATATTGATATTGTACATATTGAATACATAATTCAAAATTCACAGTGGAGGTTGGGAAAAGTATGTAAACTTCAAGGCTAATGATGTCAACAAAAGCTAATTAGAGTCAGGAGTTGGAAAACCTGGCATCATTAAGGAAACGAGATTGGAGGTGTTGGTTAGATTAACTTGACTTCTAAAGAGTACTCAAACATTTTAGAATTAACAAATTCACAAGAAGCATCTGCTGACATGGGCCATGTCTGGAAACAATATATGCCAGAAAACCTATGATTAAGATTTGTTGCTTTGCACAAAGCTAGAAAGGTTTACAAAGTAAACTCAAAGATCTTACAAAGTATCTCGAAGATCTAAGATATTCATCCGTCCACAGTTAGACAAATTGTCTATAAAAGGAGACAATTTAGTCCTTGAGCTACTCTCACTAGCAGTTGCTGTCCAGACAAGATGACTCAAAGGCAGAATGCTCAAATAGATAAAAAATAACCCATAGAGTGCCAGCTAAAGACTCGAAGGAGTCATTGGAACTGGTTAACATCTACATTCATGAGTCTACTATACAGAAAACAATGGGCAATGTCAATGGCTGGACACCATGAAAGGAAACTGCTGCTTTCCAACAAAAACATTGCTATGTGCCTGAATTTGCCAAAGACCAGATTGTCACTCTACAATGCTACTTGGAATTTTTTTTATGGACTGATAAAACTAAGGTTGAATAGTTTGGGAAGAACACACAGCACTACGTATGGCATAAAAAGAGCACCACATACAAAAATGAAAACATCATCCCAACGGTGAAGTATGATGGACGGAGCATCATGATTTGGGGCTGCTTTGATGTTTCGGGCCATGGAGGACTGCTTGCCATCATCGAAGCGAAAAATGAATTCCAAAGTTTAGCAAGATATCCTACAGGATAATGTAAGGGTGGCTGTGCACCAGTTGAAGCTCAGTAAAAGTTGAGTGACGCAGCAGGGCAATGACCCTCAACATCGAAGTAAATCCACTACAGAATGGCTTAAAAAAAAATCACAACTTTTGGAGTGGTCCAGTCAGAGCCAAGACCTTAACCCAATAGAGATGCTGTGAAATGACCTCAGGAGAGACGTTCACATCAGACATCTCAAGAATATGGCTGAGCCAAAGCAGTTCTGTAAGGAATAATGGTCCAAAATTAATTCTTGTTTGTGTGTTGTTAGCTTAAGCACCATCAGTGTTTGTCTGTACTTGTGAGTCTTGACTTTGATGAGGATGAAATCACATTTTATGACCAATTATGGCAGAAAACCAGCTGATTCCAAAGGGTTCACGTGCTCGTTCTGCCTCTGTATCTACTGTATATAGGATGTATACTTGTTGTCATACTTTTTTACTTAATTGAATATTTTTTAGGATAGGTTTATTTTTTAGAAGTCAATTGATGATACATGCCTTAAAGTTTTTGTTCCAAAAAAAAAGAAAATCAATAAAAAAATAAAATAAAAATACAAATAAAAAAAAAAAGATATATATATATATATATATATATATATATATATATATGTATATGTATGTATATCATTTTTTTTTATTTGTATTTTTATTTTATATATATATATATATATATATATATATATATATATATATATATATATATATATATATATATATGTATGTATATGTATGAAGCTTGGTTTGCTGTACAACAAACAAAAACTCCAGTGTTGTGTTTTGGATTGTGTTGTGAGGATCTGTAAAGATGCAATTCGTTTGATAAATAATAATGCAATGATGAAATTAAATTTTTTCTATTTTTATTTGATTTAAGTGTTTTGGAGTGATTTGATTAGACACCATTTAAACTTGAAAATATGGAGTTCACAAAAAAAATAATTGATGCAAAATTCAGAATTTAGGAATAAACAAAAATTAAACTAATTTCATTGGGCCATAATATAGACATGACATTTTGAAAGTTACGAAAGAGCATGTAAGCTCATGGAATGTCATTTTCTATTATTAATAAAATCTTCCACAGAATTTAGTTTGAATGCCAACTTGCCTTTCCTGTATAGCTTATATATATTCGAACTGATTCATTCATGTCCTTTTAAAATTGGAATGGCCTTTAGTTGATCATAAAGTTCAGTCTTAGTAATGCATCTAACTGTTGCTACATTTAGACTGAAAGCAATCATCACACATGTATAACTGTCTCAGTTATACCTCAGCCAGATGAGACCAGGAGCTCTCCGCAGATATTTTATCGATGAGATTACAGTGTGTGGTACTGCGGGGAGCACACCTGCAGTAGATTATAAAAGTCGTTCTCAACAGGTCAGCCTCTGATAAGCACAGATGCAATTCCTGTAAACCGAGAATGTGTTGGGATGCATTTGATCCCATTTGATAGACTTGGGTACCTCACACCTGCACAGTAATTTCTTTGTGCTTTTGCATATGAGACCTGACTTTTCTTCTCAAAAAAATTAGGGGACCTTTGCCAGGGTAAACGGAATATTTAAAGTTACACAAATAATAAATGAAGCAATGAAGGATAGATTTCACTGTCTTAGTTCACCAAAGGGATAGTTCAACACATTGTAAGATATCACATCGCATCTGTGAACATGTGTGTTCAGTCAAGCAACAGAAATGTTGTAGCCATAACTCGTAATCTAGCGAGAATTTTATTGAGGATTATATCAATCACTTTTGGCTGAAATAGATAATACTACTATTACATTGTGTTGGCTATTTTCTCTGTCGAACACACTGGTATCAGCTAGAATTCAATCTAGACAGAAAAATTGTAATCCTCTTTCACACCTGCACTAATATGTCCTGTTCTGCACACACCCCACCTGTAAGTCTGCCATACCCTAATAGCCAGCGACTCAAAAATGATGCGTGAAAACTCTTAAAAGTTTGCAAAGTAACACATTGAAAGACATAAATTCTACACATTGGTACCAAATTTCAAGTCAAGTGGATCTACGGTTCAAGAGAAGATTTTTTGTAGGTTTTCCCAAATTTTCACTGTACAGAAAAAACAATCATGGCAGAAATGATGGGTCCTTGAGGCTTATTAGAGACACTTATTTTGCAACTAAGTTTTGTCTAGCATCTTTTAGATTGCTTTGGCAAGCAGCACTATTAATAATCCTTATACTTGGGGTTAGGGATTTGGCATGTAATGGTTCATTGTTCTGCCAGTGTGTGCTATAAGTGGCCTTGCAATCACCTAGAACACCTTAGCAACCACTTTACTGATGCCTTAACAGACAACCAAAACCAAAAAAAAAAAAAAAAACACTCCAGAAACCGCTTAGGAACGTGCTAACAACTACTCATACTTTAGTAACACACTAACCACCACTTAGAACACATTAGCAACATTAATCAGAAGTACATCCTGGCAACGGCCCAGAACACCTTAATAACCACCTTACAATGCCTTTGCAGCACACTAACAACCACTCAGAACACATTAGCAATCATTTAAAAAGTCCATGGAGACAACCTAGAAATCCTTAGCAACCACCTTGGAATGCCTTAACAGACAACCAAAACCCTCTCAAAACACCCTAGAAACCACTTAGCAACACACTTAGAAACAGTCAGAAAACCTTAGCAATGCACTAACAACCACTCAGAACACCCTAGCAACTGCAAAAGAAGATACTAGAAATCACCTGGAACAATTTAGCAACCATCTCACAATGCCTTAACTGCCAACCAAAACGCACTCAAAGCATCCAAGAGACTGCATTGCAACGTGCTAACAATCACTCCGAAAACGTTAGCAACACACTAACAACTCAGAACACATTAGCAACCAGAAAAGAACATCCTGGCAATGACCCATAAAACCTTAATAACCATCTTAGAATGCCCTTGCAGCCAACCAAATCCCACCCTAGAAACAGCAATGCAATGCGCTAACAATTACTCAGAACACCTTAGCAATCGCTTAAGAACGCCCTGGCAACAGCTCATCTTACAATGATCTTGCAGCCAACCATTCTGTGTCTACCATGAAAGGTTTGCGTTTTTCAGGAGAACTTTATAAATTGCTTGATGCTGATAAATGGTTGTGCACGCTGCTGTCTGGCACAGTTTGATGATTAAATACATACCGTGTACAGAAATGACAAATATTCTATGAATTCATAACATGTTTGGGATAATCATGCATTGCTCTTCGTATTTGAAAGTATATGTCATTGTTGCCAAGAGAAAAATGCTTAGTCAATTAAATGGATTTCTTCCTCAGAGAATGATGCAAACAAAATAAGTTTGCATTTTTTCTGGCTAAGTATATCATTAGTTTATCTTGGATTGGATAATATGTCCAAGGGTGTAAGGCCCAATTCTGTGAACACAAACACTTCTAGCTATGCAGGAACAATGCTGATTGTAAAGGGGTTATAAGGGAAAGGAGGGAGCGAGAACTGGCTTACAATATAAATAAAGTTTAATGATAAACTTAAACAAAACACACAAACATAAACACATAAAGGGCAGCTGCATGTAGTTCTCTCTCTCTCTCGAACTGCCGTCTCCAGTTGCCTTTATCCCTAGCTCGCCTCATCAGGCTGACTGGGGTCCAGGCATGCGTCATTCCAGCCCGGCCTCACTCTCCTCCATGCTACACTCCTCCCTGCATTGCCTCCAGCCCCCAGCATGACACCCCCCCCCCTTCCTTTCTGTGGGGATGTGCCTTGCGGGTCATCCCCACCTTCTTTGAGAGAGAGAGAGAGAGAAAGAGAGAGAGAGAGAGAGAGAGAGAGAGAGATGACAGCCACTCCTCCCCAGGTGGACCGGAGTCAAACATCTGACCCCCAGCTGACAGAATGCCCCTCTCCATTTCTTGCGACCTGTGGGGACACTCAGCAGCCCTTCCGCTCCAGGCGGTCTTCCCTCGACCTCTCTGCATTTCTGGTGGACGGCAGGGCACTCCTCCACCCCTGGCAGTGGTTCCATCACTCCAGGCGGTCAGGGAGTCTGGTCCATCCTCGCCTCGCAGACAGCGGCCGTTCCCTGCGTCCAAGCGGTCGGGCTACTCCATCCCCTGGCGGTTGGCAGCAGCGCTCCCCAGGGTGGACAGCAGTGTTGAGGACTCCATGACGGGGATCCCTCCTCACTCCCGGGTTTCGGCACCAATGTAAAGGGGTTATAAGGGAAAAGAGGAGGCGAGAACCGGCTTGACAATATAAATACATTTTAATGAAAAACACACAAACAAAAACACATACAGGGCAGCTGCCTGTAGTTCTCTCTCTCTCTCTCTCTCTCAATCTGTTGTCTCTGGTCGCCTTTATCGCTCACTCGCCTCATCAGGCTGATTGGGGTCCGGGCGTGCGTCATTCCGCCCCGGCACCGCCCTCCTCTGTACTACATTAATGTTTTCCTAAATATGACTGAAGGCAGTTTATAATGCAAACAAATGTGTTGCATTTACAGCACTGCTACAGGGGGCACTATTGGTGGAAATTGCAACAAACTTGTGGCAAATTGCCCATGTTGTCTTCATATTGCATATTTATTTGCTACAAAGGCAGCACAGAGATTGAAACAAGTTGGACATCATAACGAGTCTCCTATCAAGGTAGTTTTTAATTAATTTAATTTCAGACTGAGTGTAATTACAATTATCAAAGGCTTCCAGCCTACCCTGAGTACAATTAGAGAGCTGTAGTCCAGTCAAATAGAATGGCCCGGAGGTTGAAATACTATTGTGTGATAAATCGCAATGGACTTTAAGTCTATAAAGAGGCCATGGCATGTCCTGAGAAGTGCTGATCACAAAAGACGGTCTGATTCTAGAAGTAAAATCACATTCATTTTCTCCATAGACAAACAGATTTTCAATGATAACATATGGGGCTGTAAGTCCCATATTTTTATGTTTCAGTTTGATGGAGGTTCATGTAAGATGGAGTTCATCAAAGAAAAATAGTGCGGTGAGATAACTCATGAAGCCCATTAGCTGACACTGTATTATGCATGGAGCTCAGCGAGAACTATGATAAATTCTCTTGTTTGAAATTACTTTTGATAAAGGTCATATGGTTAAACGCTTGTTGGATGCCTCACATAGATTCAATTCAGTTAGTAAACTATCATAAAGGGTTGTTTAAAGAAAAGACTTTAATTTTATTATTTTTTATATTGCTACTTTTGACATTTATTATTTATTTATTTTTTTTACAATTGAAAGTGTGTCAACAGCGATCCTTATTGAAAGAGATCTATCAGATAACTGTTGTTATGTCTGTCTCTGCACTTGTCTTAAAAGTAAAAAGTGTACTAGGTAGCAATGAGCAGTACTATTTATCCCATTTTGTTTTCTGACTAAATAATTATTATGTGTTCAGGAATTATAATCACAGAGTGTATACTAGTTACTGCAAATAAGATTGTCAGGGATGATACAAATTTGAAATCTTTAATTTAACATTTATTTATTTATTTATTCAGTTTATTTTATTTGAATATAGTTTAAAATGCAAATGTCAAGTTTGTAGAAATGTAAAATATTTAAGCAATATCACACTCGCAATCGTGCGATATGGCCCTACATCAGCACTGCTGTGATTCGAGTGCTGTAGTTAATCACAGCTGCGCTGATTTAGGGCCATTTTCTGCATGATTGTGATATTGCTTATACTGTATACAACAGTTCAATTAACAAGTACATTTTTAAAAAATAGGAAAAACTGAGTGCGGTCATAAAAACGCATTTGTGCACGGAACTACTTTCTTACGCGACGGATCAGAATCTGCCATTGCTGGTTCAAAACAAATGATGCGTTCCAGCCTCCATTAGTAATTTAAATATGTCACTTAAGAAATAGTTCACGGCTTGTGCTGTTTGTACCAAGTTGGATGGATGGATGAATGGATAGGAGTGTGTGTGTGTGTGTGTGTGTGTGTGTGTGTGTATTTGTTTGTGTTTGTTTGTGTGTGTGAGAGAGCATGAGAGAGACGGAGTGTGTGCAATCACATCAAAAATCATCAAAATCAAAATCAAATCACTTTATTGTCACACTACTGTGTACACGAGTGCAACAGTAGGTGAAAGTCTTGTGTGCAGTTCCGAGCAACATTGCAGTAATGACAGTGACGAGACATAAACCACTTTACATTCATTCATTCATTCATCTTCAACCGCTTATCCTGTACAGGGTCACGGGGGGCTGGAGCCTATCCCAGCTAACATTGGGCGAAAGGCGGGGTACACCCTGGACAGGTCGCCAGTCCATCGCAGGGCCACACATATACAGACACACACTCATACTCACATCCACACCTAGGGCAATTTTTGGAGACACCAATTAACCTAGCCTGCATGTCTTTGGATGGTGGGAGGAAGCCGGAGCACCCGGAGAGAACCCACGCAGACACGGGGAGAACATGCAAACTCCACACAGAAAGGCCGGGGCAACCGGGGTTTGAACCCATGACCTTCTTGCTGTGAGGCGACAGTGCTAACCACTGCACCACCGTGCCGCCCAACCACTTTACAATAACAACATATTTACACAACACAATTTACATAACAAATGTACACATACTTACACAACAATTTACATATCAAATGTACACAATACACACAATGTAGAATACATGTTGCCACACCCAAGCAGAGATGCTGTCAGCTTTCTGAAGGTCAGCTGTCTCAGTGGAAAAATTATGTCCAAGCAGGGGTAATTCTTCCTATTTTGCCGTAGCCGGTTCGAAAATGTCATTCACTAAAGAAACCGCAATGTCCTCCGCCATTTTAAACATCACGTTAAACATCAATGTGAAAACTCCAGTAAGAAGTAAGCGCCTTGAGTTGTGTAATTAATCAGTCTGTTGTGTCACCTAAATGGCTCATATTATACACAAAAAATATATTTTGCCACCACCTGCTGGCTAACATATGTAATATAAAAAAAAATAAATGTATGAGATGCATACAGTAGCTCTTAACACATATGCACTTCTCTTACACTTTAGTTTAGAACGGCACGAACCCAAGCGGAGTGATACACACACAGCGAAGCGTCTGAGTGCTGATGGTGTGAGGCAATCAGTGCTCATGGAGCATTTCTTGTCCAATTAGATATTTAGGACCGGAACTAACTGTTGTATGTGTATATATACATACATATACATATACATATACAGGGTTGGGGAGTAATGAAATAAAGGGATTATGTATTTAAAATACAAAATATAACTATTCCACTATGGTTAAAATGTAAATAATTGGTAATTAGAATACAGTTACACTCAAAAAGTATTTGGATTACTGAAGAGATTACTTTGCATCTTATTGTCATTTGTTTCACTTAATATTTAGTCCTTTTCAGATGTAAAACATTTATACATATAAATGGTGTGATCCAAAGTGCATTTGAACAGCGGTGAAACACTTTCTTATGATGTGTTACATTCATATGAGCAGACAGAGAAGTATGTTTGAAGTTTGGAGCAGAAGAAATATAAATAATCCTTGTGTAAACTGTCAGCTTTTACGCTAAAATAAAATGCTATTTCTAGCCATTTTACATATTTTTTTATCAAGAAAATTCACGTTGGATCATAATTTCTTATTTTCTAGTAAGATCTTTGATATTAGGGCAGAAATCTTATTCTTATATATAAAACCTATTCTTATATAATCATTATAAAATTAATTTTACAAATATAATTATATTTTTTTTGGTCATATATCAACAAGTGTTCTTAAGATTAATTAATTTGACCAGAAAAAAAAGTGCCATATATATTGTAAAACAGATCAAATTCGCGGGCAAGGAAGAGGCGAGAAACCGGCTTGTCAAATAAATAATAATTTAATGAATAACTTAAAACAAACACATAGGACAGCAGACGTCTGCTGATTAAGCTCTCTCTCCCGATCGCCGTCTGCGAGTGGCCTTTTAACCCTCTTGCCGGCTCAATCAGCCCGATACGGGACCGGGTGTGCGCAATCACGCGCCGGTCCCGCCCTCCACCGTGCCACACTCCTCCCCCGTTCTCTCAGGCTGGGGACCCCCGGCCTGACGTACATCCCCTGGGGGGGGGCGCCTCCCGCGCGGTCTGCCGGCGGGTCATCCCCATCAACCTGGACGAGGGAGGGGCAAGGGGAGGGAAACAACCATTAAAAATAAGGGGGGGGGAGGGTTCCTGCACTGGGCAGTACCTCCCCTCCCATAAACACCATAATTTAAAAAAAGAGGGAAAAGGCCACCGCAGAGCGGTATCGAGAGAGAGAGGAGAGAGAGATTAAAGAAACGAAAGAAAAAAAAACGTACTCGCCGGTTCTCTGATACGCCGTAGCTCGTTCCTCAGCCACTTCTGCACCCTCTTCAGGATAGCAGCCGCGCCTCTCCGGGCAGATCGGAGGCAGTCCTCAGCCCCTGGCGGACGGAACGCCCCGCCGCGTTCCCGGGGTATCGAAGGGGCCTCCCCCCGCCCCTGGCAGCGGTTCTCCTGCTCCAGGCGGTCGGCGGCGAGCCCCTCCCCGCACGCGGTCGGCAGTCTCCAACTCCGCTGCGTTCCAGCGGCTACTAGGGGACTCCCCCGCCCCTGGCAGCGGCCCTAACCGCTCCAGGCGGTCGGCCAGGAGCCCCTCCTCCCCTCGCGGTCGGCGGCCGTTCCTCCGCGTCCAGGTGGCTGGGCTCCTCCGTCTCCCGGCAGATGGCCGCGGCTGCTCCATTGAGAAGTGGCGAGAACTCCGCTACGGCGTATCCCTCTTCCTTCCCGGGTTTTGGCACCAATGTAAAACAGATCAAATTCACGGGCAAGGAAGAGGCGAGAAACCGGCTTGTCAAATAAATAATAATTTAATGAATAACTTAAAACAAACACATAGGACAGCAGACGTCTGCTGATTAAGCTCTCTCTCTCCCGATCGCCGTCTGCGAGTGGCCTTTTAACCCTCTTGCCGGCTCAATCAGCCCGAGACGGGACCGGGCGTGCGCAATCACGCGCCGGTCCCGCCCTCCACCGTGCCACATATATATATATATATATAATTTTTTTTTTTTTTTTTTTTTTTTCTCTCTATAGGAATGATTACCTGCATGTTGTTTATACCACCTGACTTTGATTTGGAATACCAATTATAATATTTTAAAACACTGCTTATTTATAGAGAATTTCTGCTTTTAAAGAGGCTTTAATTATTATTTTTTTTTATTATAATTTATTTCAATCCCATAGGGGGATAATAATTATTCTGTGTTAATTTTTTTTTTAATGTATTTTAATAACTTGCATGCCATTTACTCAAACACATGTGTGTGTGTGTGTGTGTGTGTGTGTGTGTGGTTGTGTGAATATATATATATATACATATATTAGGGCTGTCGATTTAACGAGTTCATTCATTGTGATTCATTTTACAAAAAAAAAACGCGTTAAAAAATAACGCAATTAATCGCACTTCCACCAGACCATAATAAGGAAAAGTCCAGAGAAATGCAAGCTTGTAGTACCACCTGTTTACTCCAGAGGGCAGTAAGTGAAATTTAAGCTGTATGAGCAACACACAGTTTAAACAGTGAAGAAAACACTTCAGTAGCAGAACAACACAAACATGAGTTACGTTCTTGCGTTCAAAACACTTGAAGAAGATGTGTTTAAAGATTGAGTATTAAACTATATTTAACTTGACACAGTGACCTAAACATTTTATGTTTATGATGCAACGCAACCAAGACGCTACACAAGCATGTCTGACGCAGGGTGTGGCTGGATTGAGATGGTGCAAAATTTGGAAGTTACTCATAAATATTTAATCACAAATAAAATCAAAGAAATTTCCTTCAAACTTATTTATAAGTACTACCCCACTAATTATTTTCTTGCAGAGAGATTTAATTGTGATGTCGATATATTCTGCACATTTTGTAGTCTGCAGGCGGAAACATTTTTTCAGTTATTTTGGAGTTGTCCCTACTCGACTTGTTTTTGGTCTGATTTCTGCAAGATTGTTAGAGATCATATCATTCCCAGCTTTCAACTTTGTTTTGAAAATGATTTATTTTATTTTTTTTAGTTATGACATGTCGACATGTCTCTTCATAAGGAATATTTTTTGATTAATGTTCTGCTTTTCTTGGCAAAGTTTAATATTCATAAATGTAAGTATAGTGGTTATAAATCATTCAGTTCAGAGGTTCAGGAATACCTAAGAACAAATTCCAAATTTTGCAACAAGAAAGCTGTAAAGTGTATTGAAATATGTAAACAATTTGATATTTTGTTTAGAGTGATTTGTTAACATAAGGGTAATATATGAGGGTTGTTGTTGAAAATATCTCTTGACTAATAAACTGTGATATAAATTGTAATTTAATTTTATGTTAAACACAGTTATATAAGATAGTTACGGTAAAAGAACCGAGAGCTCATGGAAAGCTCGTTGAGGGAAACCCCAAAAATGTTTGTGTGAAATGTACTGGTGCAAACATGTGGTAACTATCAGTTTGTATGTCCAACATGATGTGATAATTGCTTGTTCGTGTACGCCTTCATTGATGCACGGTAAATGTTTAACAGTGCCCTGACATGTCAATCAAGGGAGTGTGTGAAGTATGTATATAGAGAGAGACGATAGAGAGAGAAGAAATGTGAGATAGAAAAAAGAACGGAGATGAACAGTTGTGAACAGAGATGATTAGATGGTAAATCGCTGTATTGTTTGTTAAAAAAAAAAAACGTATCTGTGTTATATTGAGAAGAGATAACACGGAAGAGTTTTTTGTTTTGTAGAGTGAACTGACTCTAAAAATCCTGAAGATTTCATGTGTGATTGTTCACTGACGGAAAGCATAAAGATTTAGAGTATAAAGAGAGAGACTCTGTATACTAAGCACGAGTGTGTTTTAGTCGTCGAGGGATTTGTTTGGACACTGTGGAAGAAACCAGATAGCTCTTTGGGTCACCGGACGCACTCAAAGGTCCTCTGGCTACGGGGGATTCAGACGGTAAGAAGAGGCAGAGAGACTGAATTATATCGGCGCGTGATTCATCGCAGTTCGCTGGAGAGGAGGACTCTGAGAAAGCTAAAATTGTATGTTCCTGTGAGGGTATGGAACGCCTAAAGGGTTGAACTACCAGAAAAGGTACTTTGTTTTTGTTTTTTATAAAGGATAAGATAAATATATATAAATAGGTTAGGTGCAGGAACTTGCCTAACGGGAAGGAAGCGTTACATTTGTATATGCATTTAATCGTGATTAAGTAATCGGGACTGTAATTAATTTGATTAAAAATTTTAAGCGATTGACAGCTTAACAGCAAATATATATATATATATATATATATATATATATATATATATATATATATATGTGTGTGTTTGTGTTTGTACAACATTTTTCTGTAATTCATGAACTCTTCACTATGTTGTCAAGATGAGCCAGAATGCACAGAATTAGCATTGATTTCGAAGGGCCCAAGTGTAGATTTCTAAATGTACCCTGTTCTTCTGGCTTGTTTTTCCATCTGCCCTTTCCATCATTTCAATATCCTGTAATCTCATTGGTAGGTCACTTCCATATCCCTATCATCTGGAATCAGCATTGAACACCAAGGACATTCTCCCTCCAGTATGTGGATTATTCTCATGTGAGTCCCAGTCCCTGAGTAAATGCCAAGGTTGTTCATTTATCAGGCCAAACAGCAGGCAGTTGTCTGAACTTTCTCCTACCTTAGCAATGATGGAGAGCCTAGGTGTGTTGAAGTGCTTTAAATATTGAATCCTGAGCACTGAAATGAGAAAGGAAAAAGATTAATAATGTTCTGAAATGGGCAAGCATGCCAGGGGCCCTTTATGAATGAAGAAAAAGTAATGCATGTCTACGTTTTTTTTTGTCTGCACAGAAGTGTAATTTGAGTCCGCAGCTGTTACCAAACAGATAATGCAGTTACATGTCTGGATTTTTATTTTTCTCTTTAGTTCTACATGATGCTGTGGAATGTGATAGAATCTGGACCCTTCTTTTTTCTTTTCTTTCACTTTATTTTCCCCCACAGATGAGAGTAAAAATAATAATTATTATTATTACTATTATTATTTACTCATTTCAAACCCATATACTGTTATTTTGTCTTATGGAGCACAAAATAAGAACATGTAACAATCCTAAAGCACCAGTGAATTCTAACTTGTTAGGAAAAAACAAAAAAACATACAATTTTTTAAATATTTTTTTCCTGTGGAGGGTAGACTGAGTAATCATACTGCTGGTGTGCAAGGTTGGTTATTGTAACATCTGAAGTTTTAACCATCCTTCCAACCACCAGAGGGAGCCCTCTCCTGTATACTGACCGTCACCCATTTCTTCACTGCTCATTTCCTGTTTATCACATGTGTATATATAGCCATGCAGTTCCATTGTTCTGTGCAAAGTTACCAAGTGTTTTTCCATTGCCATTGTTTATTGAGTCATATTATGACCATTGCCTGTTTTCTGGATTTACTGCTTTTTGGATAACCCTTTGTTTTGTTTGCCTGGTTGGTCTGTCTATTACGTTTATTGGATTTATCTACCTGCTTTACGATTATGTCTTTCTGCCTGATGTTTTGGATTGTTTGCTTGTGTCTCTTTTAATAAACCTCCTGCACATGGATTAGGATCTCCATGGCCAGTTAGTTACAGAATACTTTGCCTACTATAGATCCAGCAGAAGTCTCACAGCTCCAAGCTGCATTTGCGCACCAGTGCGAGGTTTTAAAGCTGAACAACTTACAAGCCGCCATCGAATGTTTGACTCACTACATTCACTCACAGCCAGCTCCTCATGATAACTGGTAAACCTTGCTCTTCCTGACAAGTTTGATGGTTCCTTTGAGATATGCTGGTGTTTTTTTACGACAATGTAAAGTTTATCTAATCAACCTGAATCATTTAATCAAGACACCAAGCAATATAACTTATATGATTGCTCTGCTAACTGGTAAAGCACTCTATTGGGCCGCCACTGTTTGGGACAAAGATCCTCAAATCCAGACCTTGTTTGACTACTTAATTCAACAGATCCATGAAGTCTTTTGAGTATCCAGTGGGTGGTCAAGATATATCTGTTCAGCTGCTTCATTTACACCAAGGCCATAGATCTGCAGCACACTACGTAATTCTGTTCAGGACGCTAGCGACTCAAAGTGGGTGAAACGATGTCACTCTGAAAACTTTTTCTCGAGGAGCTTCACCAAGAACTCAAGACTGAACTGACATGCAAGGGCTAGGGCTCTATGTTGTCTGAATTTATTAACATGGCTATCAAGATGGATAACCTTCTTCGTAATGCTCCACGGCCCCAGTTTCACTCCACTTCTAAGTCTACAGTCTCAGTACCGGGACAGGCATCCACTGAATCACCCGAACCTAACTGTGCTATTACTGTGGTGAACGAGGTCATCTGCATGCTCACAAGAAATAAAGTTCCCCTGAATCAAGGCTGAGTGCGTACCACAAACTTATCACCTATCCTTCACAGTTTTCTGTTGTCTGCAAAGATCTCCATTGGTGATCATATAACATTTTCTAGCTTTAGTGGATTCTGGGGCTGCTGTGAATCTCATAAATCAAGAGATTGTAAATTAACTCAATATACCCACCATTAAATGCATTCCAATTATTAATATCACCACTGTTAACACTCCCACTGGTACTGGTATAACCAAACAGACAGTTTCCATAACCATCAAGATTTAATGTGGAGAATATTTCACTTTGTCATAAACTCACCTAATCACGTTCTTTTCCTGGGTCATCCTTGGCTGGCCATCCACAATCCCTCTATATTCTGGAACCAGGGTGAGCTCACGAAATGGTCATGAACATTGTGTCCATGTTTCTGACTCCATGCCTTATCTTACCACCAGCATTAAAAGCCCTGACATCCAAACGGTAACCATGATTCCAGAGGAGTATGCAGAATTCCAAGTTTTTAGTAAAGTCAAAGCTACTCAACTTCCTCCTCACCGTCCATGGGACTGTGCCTTTGAACTTCTGCCTAGTACAGCTCCACCGAGAAGCAAGGCTTATCCATTGTCATGCCCTGAGACCCTAGCTATGGAAAGTTGCATCAAGGAAGCCCTTGCCTCCGGTTACATCCGTCCCTCCACCACTCCAGCAGCTGCAGATTTTTTCTTTGTGGAGAAAAATTATTGTGGTCTACATCCATGTATCGACCATCGAGGCCTGAACTATGTCACCTTGAAATACCGTTACACACTGCCACTTATCCCCTCAGCTCCTGAACAGCTCTGCAAGGCTCGATCTAAGAAGTGCTTATAACCTCATCAGAATCAGAGGAGGAGATGAGTGGAAAACTGCATTCATCACCACCAGGGGGCACTATGAATATCTGGTCATGCCGAATGGACTTGCTAATTCCCCCCTCTGTTTTCCTGTCTTTTGTCAAATGAGATTTTCAGAGACCTACTGAATCAGTGTGTGGTGGCCTGCATTGACAACATCCTCATCTACTCTCAAAACAAAGAACAACATATCCAGCATGTCAGGACAGCCCTATCACGTCTCCTGGAACACCAGCTATTTGTCAAGGTAGAAAAATGTGAGTTTCATATCTCCCATACTACGCTCCTAGGTTACAATATCAGTCACCAAGTTGTAGAAATGGATGTCTCTAAAATCACAGCAGTTACCAGTTGGCCTCTACTTTCTACAATCAAATAACTACAGCAATTTCTGGGCTTTGCCAATTTCTACTACTGCTTCAACAGAAACTACATTATGATTGCAGCACCACTCAAGTCATTGCTCAAGGAAAAACCCAACAAGTTGCAATGGAATGACACCACATACCAAGCCTTGTCTCCATCAAGTCAAGCTTCACAACCATTCCTATAGTGAAACACCCTGACCCAAATCTTCCTTTCATTGTTGAATTAGATGCTTCTGACTGTGGGATTGGAGTAGTCCTGTCACAACATCATGGTACCTCAGGCAAGCTTTACCCTTGTGCATAATTCATGGAATTACTTTCCATGAAGGCAGCACTCAAAGAATGGCATCACTGGTTAGAGGGTCAGTAAACCCATTCCAAGTTGTCACTGATCACAAGAACCTTGAATACATCAAGGCAACCAAGAGACTGAATCCACATCAAGCCTAATGGTCTCTGTTCTTCACCAGGTTCAATTTTACTGTCATTTACTGCCCTCGCAGCAAGAATAGCAAAGCCATTAATGGAGCACTGGTGGAGAGAGTCAGAAGCTTCAAGTTCCTCGGTGTCCACATTACTGAGGAACTCACATGGTCCGTCCACACTGAGGCCGTTGTGAAGAAGGCTCACCAGCGCCTCTTCTTCCTGAGACGGCTGAGGAAGTTTGGAATGAACCAACACATCCTCACACGGTTCTACACTAGTACTGTTGAGAGCATCCTGACTGGCTGCATCACCGCCTGGTACGGCAATAGCACCGCCCACAACCGCAAAGAGTGGTGCGAACTGCCAGAAACATCATCGGAGGTGAGCTTCCCTCCCTCCAGGATATATATATAACAGACGGTGTGTGAAAAAAGCTCGGAGGATTATCAGAGACTCCAGCCACCCGAGTCAGGGGCTGCTCTCACTGCTTCCATCAGGCAGGCGGTATCGCAGCATCAGGACCCGCACCACCCGACTACATGACAGCTTCTTCCCACAAGCAATAAGACTTTTGAACACATGATCTCTCACGATCTACAATCAGCACTGCACTTTATTAGTCTTCATTCTGTCAAATATATTCTCGCTCCCAATTCAGTTAGTGTGTGTATATATATATTTATACCCTTATCTAGTGTATGTGTATTCTACATTGTGTGTATTGTGTACATTTGATATGTAAATTGTTGTGTAAGTATGTGTACATTTGTTATGTAAATTGTATTGTGTAAATATGTTGTTATTGTAAAGTGGTTTATGTCTCGTCACTGTCATTACTGCAATGTTGCTCGGAACTGCACACAAGACTTTCACCTACTGTTGCACTCGTATACACAGTAGTGTGACAATAAAGTGATTTGATCTTTGATTTGATTTGAAAGCAGATGCACTTTCATGCAGGCATGATCCACCCCAACCTCATTCTGGATCAGTCCTACCACAATCTGTAATCATTGCCCTGATCAGTTGGGATATCATGGAAGAAATACAACAAGCACAATATCACGAACAGTCACCACCTGACTGCCCCCTCAACCAAGCACTTTGTAATTCCTTCTGGTGGCCGTCTGTGATTCGTGATGTTACTAAATATGTGAAGGCTTGTCAAGCGTGTGCACAATTTAAGACCCCCAGGAAACTGCCAATACCCCAAAGACCATGGTCCCACCCGTCTATCGATTTCATCACAGACTTTCCAAACTCCAACGGATACACCACCATACTGTTAATTATTGACCAATTTTCAAAATCATGTAGATTTGTTCCTCTCAAGGGTTTACCCACATTTATGGAAACTGCTAACGCTCTTTTTCATCAAGTATTCAGAGTTTATGTTTTACCAGAAGACATCGTGTCCAATCGAGGTTCACGTACCTAGTTTGGCAGGTGTTCCTCAAGCAACTGGACATCAATGTGAGTCTCACCTTAGGCTATTATCCCCAAACCAACACACAGGTGGAATGTTTAAACCAGGGGATTGGCAGATATCTTCGGCGCTACTGTAGCCGTGAACAGGAAAAGTGGAGCGACTTCTTTCCCTGGGCTGAATATGCACTGAATTCCCTCACTCATAACTCTATGGGACTAACCCCCTTCCAATGTGTGCTGGGCTACCAACCCCTGATGTTCCCTTGGTCAGGAAAACCATCTACAGTGCCAGTGGTGGATGATTGGATTAGGCGGAGCGAGAGGGTGTGGGACAGCGCACATGTCTGGCTACAGCTTGTGGTCTGAGCACAATTCTTTCAGGCTGAGGCGACCTCACCCCAACTATCAGCCTGGACAGAGGGTCTGGTTATCCACAAGGGATCACAAGCTGTGGTTAGCCTGCAGGAAACTCAGCCCAAGGTATGTGGGTCCACTCAGAATTATCCGTCAAATAAACCCAGTTACTTCCCAATTAGAGGTTCCTGTTAGAACTACTGAATCTCTCCTTCCTTCCATGTGTCCTTGCTGAAACCTGGCTTCTAGCCCTGGAATCACACACCCAAGCCTCCGCCCACACACCCAAGCCTCCGGAGGTTGATGGCATTCCAGTGTATATGGTCCAAAATCATGTACTCAAGTCAACAAGGGAGCCAGATGGACTGTGAAGGCTATGGCCCAAAGGAGAGTTCGGGGATAATCGCCAAGGACATACTGGACCTCTCCCTGATCAAAGAGTTACACCAAGTTCATCCTAATCATCCAGCACCAGCAGAAGAACACCAGAAGTTTGTTTTTTTTTGGGGGGGGGGGGGGGGTTCTGAGGTGGTTACCCATCCTACCAACCACCAGAGTGAGCACTCTCCCGAATACTGATCTGCACCCATTTATCCACCGCTCATTTCCTGTTTACCACGTGTGTATATATAGCCATGCTGTTCCATTGTTCTGTACAAAGTATTGCCATTTTACCCTGCCTTACCAAGTGTTTTGCCATTGTTTATTGATTCATGTTATGACTATTCCCTGTTTTTCTGGATTTACTGCTTATTGTTAAACACTTTGGTTTGTTTGCCTGATTGGACTGTCTATTTGTTTTATTGGATTTATCTGCTTAACTAACACTGTGTCCATGGCCAGTTTTTACAGTTAGAGAACTTCAAATCCAAATTCCCAGAACTTATGAGATGAACAAAAACTGAAATTAATCAGAACTATATATTTCTGGCAAGTTAAAGTAACAATCAGTTTAATTCTTAAAGTACAAAGTAACTTGGTGATTCTGCTAATTATTTAGCTAATAGTAAGTTAAATTTGATTACAGGTGCACTATGCATAAGAAATGATGTTTTCAAATTGACTCAAAACATGATTGTTTCTATGTTCTAACCACAAAAATTTTGAAATTGCATCATCTTAATTGATAAAAAGTATCTTCCTGAATGTGTCCAGTTGCATGGTGAGGCAAAGCCATTATCTGTCAACTACCTGTCGAAAGAAACGCTGGTAAGGTGTCAGAACCCAGCCCGTATATCAAAGGTGAACTGACAGGAACACAAATGCCATCGCCGGTCTTTCATCAAGACAGTGACACGGTCCCATTTTAAAGCACGGCCTTGATCTTCACTTCATCCTTTAGTCTTTTTCATCTTTTTATTCACTGAAAGTTCATGGTTCCTGCTGTATTCAGCTATTCTTCAACTCCGCTCATTAACTTACATAAGCAAGCAGAAATTTCGCACTTTATGAAATCCAATAGCCCCGCACATATGCTCATTAAAAATAATTAAACTTATTAAAAAACAAACAATATATACACACAACACCTCAGGGGTAGATTTAGGGCCTATATATCTAAATATTCTTTCTAGATTAGCATTTTTTAAAGTATTTTTACTCCTTTATCTTCCTCACAAAAATGTACAATGGTACCTAGTCAATTTTTTTCTTTTTTTTTTAAAGCTTAAATCTTGGTTACAGTGACACACACAATGGAAGTGAATGGGGACAAACAGTAAATGTTAAAATATACAAGACATAAGTGTATTAACATGATTTAAGTGTGATACAATTGCTTACAAATCTTGGCTGGGTTTCCCTAAGCACTAAGTAGAATGTTAGCAGCACTTTAGTGCTTAATCTATACAGCGTGTTTCACAATGGCATAATCTAAGTAGTATGTAAAAAAGTTTGTAAATTAACGAGAGCTTTTAACCACTTTTAAGTCAAATAAGTGCAACTTCAACATAAATTGTCACATCTTTCAAAAGGACATTTAACAAATTATATTAATATGTATTTTGATAATTGGAAGGCCATTTCATTAGATAAAAAAAAGTGTTCAAAAAATCACATTTAAATTCATATGCAGTCTGCACATATTACAATGGCAATGGAAATTTGATGATCTTTTAGTCATATTTAGATAGGTCTATGAGTAGTTAAATACTGACAGACCATAATTTTAATTATGTTCTGTTTGCGTCTGTTCATTCTCCAGCCAAAGAAACAAACTTGTAAGTTACGTGAGAGTCCTTCATTATTATGCACATTATGTACATCTGCATTACGTGCATTTCTTGCCTCACTTTTATTAATCTCTACAAGTTGAGCATCCATATCTGAAACCCTGTCTTACCAAAGTCATTGTTATTTTTTTAATTCAATTCTGTAATTGTTAATCAATTTCTGTGCCTCAACAAGGTTATAGTTTGTAAGAATTTCCACATTAGTTTTATGTTGAGAAGACAAACTCCTGGACTCCCTCCTATTAATTGGCCAAAGTTTCAGCATATTTGTGACAGACAGCTCCCGTAACAAAGCAACAAAGTTCTTCTTAATTACGAGCGATCTGTGTGCTGGTTTGGGAAATAGGCGTTTCTATATTGCAAAATATTGATCAATGTTAGGTAAGATGATCATAAAAGCTTAAGTTGCAATGTAATCAGGTAGCCTGGTCTCATGAACATTACATGACAATGTCAACATTTTTGCAAGGTGAAATTACGCTTTCGTTGCAGTTTCTGGAACTGTCCAGCGGGTGGTGCTAAAAGAGAGTTAAATGGTTAAATTGTCACTGCTAAAATGTACCCCCTAACTAATAATCTTTTGAAGCAACTACGTCACATCTGTGACACTTTTGTGTCACGTGTCAGCTTGTGTGTTTGACTGGGCTCAAACCAAAGTCCAACACTCTACCAGGTAAGCTACCATGGAAGTTATTAGAAGTGTATAAAGGGAGGTAAGTCTGCAATACAAGCATTCAAATGTATAATTTTACAAATTATGTGTTTATAGTAAAAGTGTTTCAATATCATATCATAGCGGTGTGTAGTTATAGAGCGAAAAGTGTTTATATAAAGTCATAATCAGCCATTGTAGTCGTGATTTGTGTGATTTTACGCACAGTTGTTGTAGCACCTGTAGTGTTAATTTAACCAGGAAACTGCAGTGAAACTTAGAATTCGGCACTTAAGTGTCAGTTTGCAAAAATGTTATTAAAGTAATGTTCATTCTGTGAGATTATAGGTTACTATCAGGAATCCCAGCCTTTTCTGTGTAAAGTTATATCCAATTTTTCAACTTCGTTGTAATGAAGATGTAACGTCGTGAATGCTAAAACAATGGTAAATTTGATGTAAACAAATTTACAACTCAAATAATACACAAGTTTTAATAAAGGAATTAATGTAATATAATTTATGTAAAATTATAAGCTTCACATTTGTGCCTTTTAAACCCTACAAAAATTGGCCTCATCCACTTTCATTGTAAGTGCCTAGCTGTAATGTCGATTTTTAGTTTTATTTAAGAAAAGATGGGGCGAGTCGAAAATGTTTTTATGGAAATCAATATTTAGCCACAAATGCTGTTGATTGAGCTTAACTTGTATTGCACCTTGAATATTACTTAAAAATATATATATATATTTATAATGTCCTTTTTTTAAATGTATAAATATTTAATTTATATACTTATTACATGGGCTAGATTCAACCCTGTGTCCCTGTGAGCCCAACCTCACTTACATGTCATGATCACATGCATTAGCTACTGCACCATGGCTCTGGCTTTTTATTCATGTTGAGAGATGGTCTGCAAGCGATCAGTGTACCAGTGTGATTTGTTATCTCTTAACTGACTGAGTGTTTGGTCTGGCCAGTCTCCAGTGATCACTCATATATCAAACTTCTGTATTATTTTTCCGCTTTTACTTATATCTGATGGATCTGACTGTAGATTTTTAAACTGCTGCACATATGTTTCGGTTTGTTTGTGTCTTTATACTCTCCAAGGCTTGCTTTCCTCAGATATGATAAAGTGGAGCAGGCAAAGTTTCGATGGATCATCCTGTTCCTCTTCTACAGAGATGGTGAGGTCATGTTGACCTTCTTAGCCCTGCCTGTTTCATCTTCCTTTATCGCTTCTCTCTCTCTTTTTATTATTTACATTATTACATCAGTGAGCCAGACGAGAAGATTAAATTGCATATGTTCCCATGGGAACTGGAGACTGAACATTGATGCATCCACCTGTATCTTCTCATGGCTAGCCATAACATTAAGTGATACATAATATTACTTGTCATGCTATGGTTTCTGTATGTTGTCATATGTTATGCAATATAGGATGTCTAAATATTAGACATCATTGTGTAAATCACAGTTAGAGTCTGTTCTGATAAGTTTGTTTGGACAGCTGGGAAAAACAATGCAAATAATAAAACAACTAAATATGAAAATGTGCTAATCAACTTTTTAAAGGGAGAGGAAAATGCTTCCCATGTCTTTTGTTGTTGACGTCAATGACTGCTCTTTAAACCGAGCTCTACCGTATTTTCGTGCAAATTCATTGGCGCTTTTTTAAGAGTGCTAGCACTAAGCGCTGCACTATGCTTTAAGTCTCAAGTGCAAAGTCAATGGGCATGGCCATGAAGTTTTGGTATTTTCGTGCAAGAATGTGCTAAGTTTATGCGCAAGTGGGTTTGGTGAAATTACACAGGTAAAGCACTAACGGGATTGGTCAAGTGCAGTTTAGTTCTGAGGTTCATCTCATGGTTATTCCACCTTTTATGTCCTATTTTATAGTCCATTCCCTGTCAAGCACAATCAATATAAAAAAGACAGCACAATCATACGAAGTTGGTGGCATAAATGGACTGTATACAATGAATTAGAAGATTAGAAATATGGATTTAACTTTTTAATGCATTAACCTAATTTTGCCTTGTTGAATGTCAGGCATTTTACTTTGACGGTAACATGCTCCTTTTATACGCATGGAAAATGTGGTTCTCATCAGGATTCATAGTCTCCGTTAAATTATAAAGAATGTTATGTATTATTAATAACTTTCATCTACTGACGCACAAATCATGGCTTGAATATGTAAGCGTAGCGTAGATCTAGCGGGAAGACTAGCAGCTGTACATCTTCGCACCATTAGCTGGGTAATTCCCAGCCAATCACATGTAAGCCATTGCTTTATAAGTCTGCTCACAATCTATCACATTGCTGTTTCAGTGTGCTAACACGGCAACCTCCTCCACCCCACCACCACCTGTTGAGTCCCGTCCCGCACAGGGGAAGGCTCCTCGTCCCTGCCTCCTATCCCCGGCAGGATATGACGGTTCCAAGTACAACTTCTTCGGACCGCCAGACGGGTACTACGCAAAAGAGAGACATTACATTTCTGTTTTATGTTCTTTAAATAAATGTCATCTTAAATTTCACTCAAGTCTGCGAGTCTTCCTGATAGAAAAACAGATTGTATCGGATTTTGAATTAGAAAGTTAATTAAATTTATTGAAACAAAAAAATGTTTTTGTTTCATATAACGGCTATTGTCAGGGACATAATTCGATGTTCCACTCTATTTTCAGAGTATGCACATGAACTTTATTACCACCTGCTGGTGGAATCTCCAAACTGCAAATGCATGAAATGAATTTAGACTTTGCGCTGAGATAAGACATGCTTTTGTAATATCTTTGCGCAATTAACTATTTCTCAGGAAAATAGCAAATTGCACTTTGTGTCACTTCATTGCCATACACTGTTTGCACGCATACACCCACAGATTGTGCAAACACTCCCACCCACCTGCGTGTTGCGCTGGCACGGCAATTGAATAAGATGTAGCACACGGTCTTAAAGCGCAGCACTGCACTTTCCGCACTCCTGAAAATAAAGACTCATGTCATTTGGTAGAAGCTAGCCAGTTTTGGCAGATGCCAAGATGAACAGGTTGCGTGACTTGCCTCGTCCTAAAACCACAAACAAAAGAATGCAAAGTAAAGCAAATATAACCCAGACTACATTAAATAGAGATTCAATTGCAACATGAATAAACATGGTTTGTGCAGACCACAATGTGTTTATTACAGTGAATAATTGGCTGTCGAGAACTTGAAAACATTAAAAGGAACCATTAAAAGGGACATTTAGAAACCAAAGTTGTCAATATTGTCCTATTCAGTCTATGCATCATATTAAACATTTTGCATACTGTATGAAACATTACAAACCCAGTCTCATCACATAATCTTAAGGAATGGTTGTTTCGTACTACCATAGAGATAAATTAACTATGCTATTTACATTTTTCCTCATTTAAATTCCAAACACAAACCTAAACCAGTCATGATCTTAATAGAAAATTAACCTTCTGTATGTGTACCATGGATGAAAGAAAACATTGAGGTTTGGAACAGGACGAGGGAAACATGTCACATATTATTGATATACATCATTTGTATTGCATAAAATATGAAATCAGTTACCAAATTTATTCACTCAAGTTTCCTTTATTAAAATTAAGTGTTGGCTAAAATTGTATGACTGTATTGTATCGATTTATTGATTAGTTGGACTTTATTGAATGAACCTTTTTGTAAGAGTCAGTTAGCATGATATTTATGATTGCACCATCTTAAACAAAATATGATGTTAAAGATTACTGAGAACATCTCCACAATCATACCACATAACTTTCCCAGACGACTCTTGAGATAAACACATTAGAACAGCCTGTTTGCTCCAAAACAGATGTCACATGACAACTACCGAGTTACTAAATTTAACTTTTAGCATCCCCATGAGCTGTCCTCTCATGAATACAGAATATCATATCCAAATGTGTGCAGAGCGGAATAGTATGTATTCAGAGGCTTTGTGTGCGGTTAGTTTGAAATTACAGTTCTGTATTAAATTAGAGTATATTAATCACTCATTTTCAAACTATGTGGCCAAATGAATGTTGTCAATGCAATATTAGGGTAATGCTGAATTCATTTTTTTTTTTTTAAATATGTATTTGTAAGAGCTACTTTTTATGCTTAGTTTTACATGGATAACAACTGCTAAAATACATTTACACCTGTGTAGCCCAAAATAATCACACAGGAAGTCGGCAAGTTGTTCCTGAGAGTTCCAGTTCCCTAGGATCAGCCACATTATGTCGACTCATCCACAAGCGCCATCTTCTATCAGACATTTCTGCATCAGCTCTTCGTCTTTACCTTCCCTTGTGGTGCAACTAGAAATGCGTTGATTAGCAGTGTTGGAGATCTGGGTTCTGATCCTGCATTGAAACTAGGTTCTGAGGTTGCATTTTTCTCTGTAACATTACATTTTTACTCATCTAATGGTTAGGTTTAGGTTTGGGGTTTGGTTGGTTACGTTATATTGAAAATAACTCTCTTCACAACTCACTTTAAGTGCCCCTCTGTGGACATTAAACCCAGGAAATGGAGCACACACCTGCCTATACGCCCAACAACACTTACCGATTTGGCCACTGGGGGAAGTGTTTCACATTTCGGTAAGCACAGAACAGTTTTAACTCCTACTATTTCACTGTTAGAGCAGTCTGTTTTTTTCAGATTTTTTCAAGAAGACTGAAAATAACTGTCCCATCCCTTAAGAGACCACAACTTAAATTCCATTTCCGAGTGATTGCTTTTCCTCAGTGTATCACTTTGATGTTCAAAGTAAAGTTTGCTTATATTTCTTTATTCATTTATAGAAAGGTAGTATATTTTTTTTTGTTAATATGAAGCATGTGCACATTCAGCTGCAAGGTAACGAGAGTTTGTTTTCCAATAGATATGAATAAATTATCTGAGCATTACTTGATTTAGGAATTTTGGATCAAAGGAATTTTCGAAAGCCTCTGGGACTTTTCAAAATTCACTATATTTGGACTGTTAATATTGTGTGGTCGTGAGTTTATTTTAAGGAATGTTTCAGGTTCTATATAAGTTATAAATAAAGACATAAGTAAAAATAATCAATCATTCAATAAATAAATAGTAAAAAATATCAACTTTCAAAATCAACTCTGAACCACTTTGAAAGTGCTTTTCCTTTTAGAATGTTCTATACATATTATGTTAGACAATACCTTTTGAAATAGGCCTATATATTACTGCATTTTATTACATTATACTTTATCTTTTTAAAGTATTTTATGAAATATAGACATTTTACTTAGGATGCACTATACAATATATATATATATATATACTATTATACTTATACTATGAAATGTGTACATTTTGGTCCATGATATGTGGTACTGTGGTTTTATATGTGTTCACATATGATCTATGTAGGGACAGATTAAGGTGACCTTATGTAACCATTACGTAATTTTAACCTAATGGCTATGTGTTTTATTTAATTATAATTTAAAAGGCTTAAAATTGAGAATATGTTGTCTCACAAGCTCAGCGAGGTAAGCTTACATCTGAAAAAAAAAAAAAAATCAGCACTGCAACTCACGGGTTTCTGCAGAAATTAATTTATTGCTCAATGCATTCAGATACACAGATGACTAATTATGTTAATTGGCTTTAAGATGTAATTACAACACATTTAAAATTATATTATTCAAAAGAGTAATTGGCTGTCTTTGTGCAAAAACTTCCAGATGGAATAGATTCACTGTCTGGAGATCAGTTTTTCAGTCGGGAATGACACAGCAATATGTTATTTTGGTGTATCGGTACAGTTCTGGTAAAATAATAGGATGTTTAACCCCAAAGTAGCTTAAAATAAGGATAGTAATGCAACTTTAACATAAAGAAGGAGTAACATCTTTTCTGGCATTCAATAAAAGAAAAAAATATGCCAAAACACATTTAAGCTTGCATTGAATTAATTCAGAGCATACAATCTACTTTACAGAGATAAAAAAAAAAGAATCATTGATGTTTCACCAGTCACCCATTAACAATGCTGTTTTCAGTAATTCTCCACTTAGTCTAACATAGTTTCAAAGCTGGAGCCTGTATTCATCTACTACTGTGGAGTGATAGCACCCATTGGAACCTAATTAGAGCCTGTTGCCCATCAGACATACATAAAAGACACCTCAGAGCACCATTCAAAGCCATTATTGATCTGTGCAAATGGAAAAAAGTACAACTATTTGAGTGGTGTGAAAATTAAAGCATGAAGATTTCTCCTACAGTTCAAAACCTGATATTCATATACTGCCATAACCCACATGAGATAACCAAAACTTTTATTTTGTGAACTTATTTAGATAAAATGCAGTAGTTATGGTTGCAACCTGGTCTCATACAGTAATGTTACTATAGCTGCATTTTGGCAGAATTATTTTTACGTGGCTCTTTATACATATCGCAGAAGTTTCCTGTTAAAATTAACTTTTATTCCCTCTAACACAAATCAAGGGTACATTGTTATATTTGTGTGTCAGGGCGGAGGGCGGGGCGGGGTCGTGATTCTACACACCCGTCCCCTTATCAGGCTAATCAAGCCTCCGAGAGGGACTGTGGACGGTGTGCGTGCGAGAGAGAGAGAGAGAGAGAGGGAGAGGGAGAGAGAGAGAGAGTGTTTACGGGCAGCTGCCCCGTGTGTGTTTGTGTGTCTTTTGGGTTAAGTTTGTCATTAAATATTATTTATACCGTTAAACCGTTTCTCGCTGCATCCTTTCCCTTAATCCCCTTAATCACTGGTGCCGAAATTCAGGAAGGAGGAGGGATATGCCGTAGTGGAGTTCTCACTGCTACCATTCACCCCAACGGAGCAGCCGCGGCCGTCTGCCTGGAAGTGGTGTAACGGCCGCCGACCACGAGGGGAGATGGGGCTCCTAGCCGACCACCTGGATCGGTCAGGTTGGCTACCAGCCACTAAACCCAGCAGGGTTAAGGCAGAGGAGCCCGGCTGCCTGGAAGCAGAGGAACGGCCGCCGACTGCAAGGGGAGAAGGGGCTCCGCTAAACGCTGCAGGGTTAAGTGGGAGACCCCTTCTTTTCCCTGAGAACACGGCAGGGCATTCTGTCTACCAGGGGCCAAAGAACCGCCTCCGATCCACCCAGGGAGGCGTGGCTGTCATCTGTTAGAGGGTGGAGGAATGGCCGAGGACCAAGCTACGACATATCGGAGAACCGTTTTTTTTTTTTTCTCTCTCTCACTGAGAGGCATTGGCCTTTTCACTCTTTTAAATTTGACACAGTTTTTTTTTAGTTGGGGGTACTACACAGTTACAGGAAGTACCCCCTATTTTAATCATCATTGTTTCCCTCCCCCTGTCCCCTCCCAGATTCAGGAAGGCGGGGATGACCTGCCGGCAGACGGGGTGTAAGACACGCCCTCCCCCAGGGAAAGAGGCGCATGGTTATGTCATGAACGAGGGAGGAATGTGACAGGGCGGAGGGCATGGCCGGGTCGTGATTCTACACACCCGGCACCTTATCAGGCAAATCAAGCCTCCAAGAAGGATAAAGGCTGACAGCGGACAGTGGTGCGAGGGAGAGCGAGCGTTTACGGGCAGCTGTCCGACACCTTTGTGTGTTTGTGACTTTTCTTTTAAGTTATTTATTAAAAATATGATTTATATTTTCAAGCCGGTTCTTGCCTCCTCCTTTCTCTTGTTCCCTTTACAGTTTGCATTACATAACCAACTGCATTAACAAGCTTGTTTGACTTCGATCAAATTGGGCATTAGCTCAACTGACAAAGCATTGCACTTGTGAAGGACAGGATACAAGTCCTGAAGAGCAAGTTGAAAATCATCACAAGATAACTTGGTTTCTTCAGAAATTACATTTTTCATCTCACATTTGCTTTTTCTGACACTATCAGATAGGTAATTTTTTTTATTTATTTAAAACGCGATGGAGCATTAACCCTAAAAACCTCATCTGTTTGAAAGAACTGACAAATCAGAGATGAATTTGATGAATAACAACTGAGAGCTCCATTAAGTCTCTCCAAGCTTTGAAAGAGCAACATCTGAGCAATTACATGTAAATCTTCCTCTGGGGTATATCATTCACGTCACTGGTTTCTCTAAGCCGACACTCCTTTTGGCAAATTGAGGCCCTATAATTGACTTCAAATATAGGTTTTAACATATTCATGCAGCTTCTAGGATAATTAAGTGACCATTTGTGTGGACAGATACTGTATATTGAGTAATAGGTGACACAATGCTCTATCTTAAGGGCTGACCTTTCTCATGGCATTAAGACTTAATGACTCAACCAATGTCAAAGAAAATAGCTGGTGCCCTTGAAACAAGGTTAGATAATGTCTTCTCTTTGTCTCATGTATCTCCAGCTGTGTATGACTAGATAATTTGCTAGTCTTTTCTCCTCCTTGTGTGCTAATTGTACTGTAAGCCCTATTCGGGCTTCTCAACTCAAGAAAAGCAGGTTGCTGTGTGATCCAATGTGACTGTAAACTCAAAAGGCTGTTATTTCATTAAATAAATGTGCAGTTTGTATGCGCCTTGTGCTACAAAGTGAACTGCTGTCATCTGCTACAAACAGCGTGCGTGATGCTCATGATAATGGCCGTAGCAAGCTATGAGGTCACCGAGGTCTTGACCTAGGTCATTTTTTCACATTCCAAAATACATTTTGATGCTATGTACAACTGAATAGAGCAGTTGATAACTCCTTTGAGTGTCTGCATGCATGTATAATTTAGTTTAGACAGTTGGCTGGATTCTTTAGTGTCCGCAAGTACTACAAGAGTGTGACGAAATGGCGCTACCTCAACCGGCTCTGCGCATGTGGCATGCTGTCCCGAGGTTTACACAGTGCGAGTCGTGTGCGACCTATCTGAATTTGACACAGAATTCTCTGTTATAAACCCATCTGATACGAGACACTTAAAGGCTCTGCGCTGAAGCTATTTGAAACAAGATTAAACAGCCCGTCATATTAAACTACAGTGACATTGAAGAGAAGAGAAGAAAACATTGTTCCATTCTCAACAGTATTTACAGGATTTTCATTCCACAAATCAGCACCCTTATAGAAATATACCTGACATTAACTGTAGTAGTAACTATGGTATTTTGCCAGAAATAGTGTATATATTTGTAATAAATGTTAATATTATTAGCCTACAAAAATATTAAATATTGTATATTAGGGCAATAAAAGTCACTTTTATGGAGGTTGTTTTTATTATATATACATGTGTTTAGGATATTGTTTTTCATTACAAATTCTATAGATTATTATTATTTTTATTTATTTATTAATATATTTTTTTTTACCTGTGATTACCATGATCTTACTAATACCATAGTTAAACTCTGAATACTATGCACGAACAATGGTAAATTGTCATAAAGGCAAATACAAAGCAAAAGAAGTTGATACCTCACCTTAGACCTCACTAATTTTCAAACCCTGGCTACGGCCCTGCTCATGATGGTGTTTTTTCCGTGTATGAGCCAAGGAGCTCTAAAAGATATGAGACACTGGCTCCACACATTCACTTTGAAGTGTGCAGCACAAGCAAACTATATATGTATCTAATTAATTGAAGCCTTTGTGGTTTAATAATCAAACTAGGACATAACGTGATTTTAATTTGGGCGTTGTTTACGGAATGAAAATTCGTACATGAGATGGTATCGTTTTTTGATATCGGAGCATTTTTACGAGCACGAGTACAAGTACATGAGCCTGGTATCGAACCCAGTATCAGGACATCCCTATTGAAAACCAAAGTTGTCTGATTTACTGCAAGATTTCTTCTGTTAAATAATATGTATCAATTTGTTCAAAGTGTGCTACAAAGCAAGCTTTGGCATTTCTGCATTTTTTAAAAGTACATGCGAAAACAAGGTCTTAAAGTAGGATGTCAAGTAAACTACTCAAAGAGACTATTTGATTTGGTCAGGATTAGCCTCCATTGACCTCTCTGTATAATCTCCCACTTTGAGTTTTTCAGTCAAGTATGAAATAGGGGCCTGAAAAACATGTATGCTTTATATGCTGCCTACATTGCCTTCATCTACATATAAATTGGGGGCATGTATATTAGACTCATAAATGTTGAGTTCACATCAGTTCAGAGTAGTTGTAATCAGGGAGTTCAGAGGAGTTTATTACAATTTCAGATTTCTCAAAATAAACAGCTGATGAATACAGAATACATGCTGTAAAATGTCATTTGTAACGTATTTCGTTAGATTACTCAAGGTCAGTAATGTAATCTAAATAATTTGGATTACTTCTTCAGCACTGGTAGATCTTTTCACTTGTTTTGACTAAAAAAACTCTGCCAGTACAGTAAGACAAAATACACATGTTAAAAATACATTCTCTAAAAAAACGAAATATCTTATGCAGTGTTGTTTCTAAAACAAGATCAGTCAAATAGATTTTTAGTAATCAAAATACATTCTGAATGTAACTGTATTCTAAATACCAATTATACTTTGTATTTTAAATATGTAATTTCGTTACTCCCCTTCTGTTACTTTCATTACTGCTGCATTTGGTCTGTGCTTACCGAAATTAGAATCAATGCCCCAATATATATATATATATATATATATATATATATATATATATATATATATATATATATTATTCCTCCCTTCATTTCTGTCATGGTGTGCATCTGACAAAGGAAAACCAGCCTGTTATCGGAGAGGCCATGCATCCAGACGTGGCGCCATATCCAATCTGTTTTCCGAGACATGGGTTTTATGGAGTCTTCAAGGGGGACCCAAGGTCTTTCTTTCTCAGTGCTTTTGCTGAAAGGTCTCTCCCTCTCTCTCGTTGTGTCTCGTTACTTTTCTTTTATAGGAAAGATGTTCCACACCTAGAGAAGTGACTGGATCGGTCTCTCTCACTCTTTATTTAACACTTCCACTAAGGTCCTTCTTTCTATTCAATCTTTATGTCTCAGTGCTCTCACGCCATGTCTTGTTATAGACTGATGTCCTGTCAAAATAATAGTTTGAATCAATTAACTTAGAATTATGGAGGCTGGATAAAGGTCGACTCTAGCTGTGTGAGCAATGGAATAATAGTCTACTGCTTGCTGCATACTGCACTATATACATATATATGCAACATTTCTCACAATAGTACAAACTGTTGTCACATGACCTTATTGCATGTTTAATTTAGAGATATTATATCATCAAAATCATCACTCATTAGTTTTGGTTTGGCTAAATAGTGATGTACCAAAGAGATCAGCTCATCACAACATGCTACTCACACACACAGGTAGCCCCAATGGGAATATTTATTTATTTATTTTTTGCCATTATCCATCTAGGATTGTTATTTATGCTGTTTTAGCACTTGTAATATGTGTGGTCCGTACGCCTTCCATCAAATCACCCTCAAGGATTAACAAAGTTTATTGAAGAGAATTTAATATTAACACTAGTCACACTCTATGCCCCATGTCTCTCTCTCTCTCTCTCTCTCTCTCTCTCTCTGTCTCTGTCTCTGTTTCTCTCGCTTGCCTCTTTGTAAAGGTCAAGCACTGATGGATTGTAATAAATGACTCTCTGTCTTTTAATGGGTGTATTGTAATAATGCAGATATTGATATTGCCATCGAAAGACTGCACATTGCCTCTCAAAAAGCACATCCATTATCTGTGTATCACGAGAGCAGAGTTTCCCACTTGGAAGACAAATGTATAACCATGCACAAATGCAGATATACCCAGGGCCATAATGCTATAGACGTCATTACTATTAGCATCCAACTTGAAGTCCCATCGTATCTCATTTTCCTCAATGAGATCACACAGCCTGTGGACATAAAACAACAGTAGTTATTTGGATCTGCCAAAACCCTTTCCAGCCTGAAATTAGAACATCCGTTTAAAATAAAAGGCCTAATAGAGTGCAACAGTGGGGTTCCAGAAGTAAAAATGCCATTTCATTTTCTCCACTGATTGTAAAAATAATGTATAAGCCTTTCGAGACAGTCCAACCATGAGCTCCATGAGGTTATCAAGCGATGATATATTCACAAGTCATTTCAACTTCATTTTTAGGTGTTCAATATCTGATTTCCTGGCGGAGAACTACACTACCCACAATCCTGAAGCAAGATCCATCAATCAGAAAAGTCACTGTTAGTGTGGAAACATGCAAACCTCAAGAGTGGCAAATGACATAATTCAGGTGGTCACCCTACACTCAAACTACTTATATATTTGAAAATTTTGCAATAAACTTCAGATGTCTTGTTTTTATAATCATTAAATCGATAGATTTACAGTTGTTTCTGAACTGATTACATCATTTGCGATGCTTCTCAGGATTGCAGATTGCCGTTAAATATGCAGTCTTGTACATTTATCCTTTTTTACGCTTTTCAAATACGTTTTTGCTTTAAACTAAATCTTGTAGTGTCATGATATATCTCGAAGCTAGTTTGTTGGGTTCATCGCTTAAAACTTTTTTTCCAACTGGTCTTAGCATTGTTTTGATCGGTTAGTAGACAGCAGGGAAAATAATGCTAAATGTAAAAATATCAATGCAATTAACCGTATAATAGTGCATGTTTAGGATTGTAAAAAATTCCATAAAAAAAAACATACTTTTTGATATTGTCCTCAAAGGCTGTGCATCCAATCAAACTCTACAGTATATTGGCACAAATGAATCTTTCATTTTGTAGAATCTAGCTAAATTAGGCTGATGCCAAGTGGGACATGACCTCATCTTTGAAAAAAAATAATAATACTGTACACATTTCAGTTTTATTTCAAGGACATTTTTATCATTTATTTAGTATGCAATTTACAATATGTACAAATATACTGTTTTGGTACAGCTTTGTGTTCCCACTTGATGTCCAATATAAAATCTGTTTCCTAAAGCAAAACCAGTTGAGAACAATTGGCCCAGAACATTTCATTGAAGATTTTTTTTATCATTATTACTATATATATATTACTATATATATATTACTATATATATATATATATATAGTGTGTATATATATATATATATATATATATATATATACACTACCGTTCAAAAGTTTAGGGTCACTTACTCATTCTTTTTTTTTTTTTTTTTTCACATTTTACAATAATAGTAATGTCATCAAAACTATAGAATAATGGAAATGGAAATTTGGGAATTATGCTGTGAAAAAAATTAAATAAAATAACTAAACACTATATTATATTTTAGCGTCTTCAAAGTGGCCACACTTTGCCTAGATTTTACAGAAATGTACTCTTGGCATTTACTCAACCAGCTTCTTGAGGTATCACCCTGGGATGCTTTTTAAACAGTATTGAAGGAGTTCCCATCTATATGTTGGGCACATAGTGGCTGCTTTTAATTATTCGGTCCAAGTCATCCATTTTTCCAAAAACATTTTTTTTTTTAAATAATATTTTATTTTTTGTAATTAAATTAATATGTTGGCACAATTATGTTTTTGTCTACAAAAAGAATTTCAAACATTTAAGCGTACGCCTTCAGATCAAAAGGTTTTTAAGATAATGAGAAACATTTCAGGCAAGTGACCCCAAACTTTTGAACGGTAGTGTATATGTGCGCAATTCCTTTGGAGAAAATTAATAGCAAAAATACTTCTGGGAACCAAGGCTGCTGAAAAATTGGGGCAATCACTATTTCTTCCAAGCAGCAAAGATCAAAAAAACTGTCTTACATCACAATGAGATAAAAGGAAGATCAACACACTGAATATTAAATGTTGCAGGCCTGTTACATGACTTCAGGTAAAAAAACCCAGTGGTGCGAAAACTACCTGCAGGAGTTTAGGGCAGACTAGGGCAGATTCATGTTGATCCATACCTTGTAATGCCAAATTCACATGTATTGTCTCAAAGCACCCTCATGTATGAAGAATTTTTGAAGTTGTTCCCTATGGAGATATAGGCCATGTTAGATAGTCCTTGCTGAAACACTGCATTGTAAGTGAGCCTCCCCTGCTAGTCTGTAGATCTTGAATTTCTTTTATGTTTTTGCTTTGGCATATATATATATATATATATATATATATATATATATATATATATATATATATATATATATATATACACAGTGCATCCGGAAAGTATTAACAGCACTTCACTTTTTCCACATTTTGTTATGTTACAGCCTTATTCCAAAATGGATTAAATTCATTATTTTCCTCAAAATTCTACAAACAATACCCCATTGTTACGTCCTAGCCCCCGAAAGGGAGGGGAACCTGATAACCCACCACTCAGGCCCACAAATGCCAGCAAAGGAGGTATGGAGTCGTGGTGCGAGAAAAGGCACAAATACCAAATACCGTACAAACTAAGCTTTTATTTTTGCCACGGTAATAATGTGAATAGTAAACAATAATTTACTGGGAGAAAGGGGGAGAGCTGGACGGACCAAAGAAAAGAAAAACAAAAGAAACCCCACTCCTAACCTATACTAATTATAAAATAAATAAACACATCACCTATCTGGCACACGGTCAAGGTGCCCTAACCAAACTTACAGCTGGTGGTCTGCCCAGGTCTAGCTGGTGTTTCTAGACAGAGAAGTGTGCCTACTGGTAATGTATACCCCGGGGTAGCTCTAAATCTACTCCCCCCAACTCCCTATAAACAATAAAGAAAGAAAAAAAAAAAGTTAACACAAATTATAAGACTTCACAAACATCAAGTGCTCAGTCCTGCTGTTTACAAGTTCCAAAAGTGGAACACAAAGCTAGATTTACTAACAGACAAATCAGATAAAAACATTATCAAAACAGTGTCAAATGTTCCAATCAAAATATCAATAGAGAACAATAAAGTTATCTAAAAGTCATAAAGATCCCAACAAAGGGTACCAACCAAACCAACAGCAGGAACAGAGAGAGTGAACTGATTCAAAACTGGGCTTTTTAAAGAGCCCAGCCAGCTGCAGCCACTGACGAGTGGGAGGAGTTCCAAGAACCAATCAGCCGTTGAACCACCAATCAGCTGCCGGAACAGTTACAGAAGCCATCTTGCCTGTTAGAAGAAACAAACACACAAAACCACAAGCAATACCAGAAAAGGAATCACTATAAAACGAACCCAGAACTCTGGGGACGTAACACGCCACCCCCCAAAAGTTGTGCAAACCACCTTTTGCACACAATTTAGTCTTGGTATACACGGGACAACGCGTCTGCAACTACATTAGATGTTCCTTTGACATGAAGGATGCAGACATTATATCCCTGTAGGATCAGAGCCCACCGCATAAGACGACGGTTCTGATTGTACATTCTTTTGAGGAATGTAAGAGGATTATGGTCTGTGAATACTCTTACAGGCACAACACTAGAACCGACATATACCTCAAAAAACTGTAAGGCCAACAATAAAGCAAGCGTTTCTTGTTCAATAGTAGAATACCGGGACTGGCATGGACTGAACTTCCTAGAAAAAAAACTAATTGGCCGATCTACACCTTCCTTATCTTCTTGTACAAGGACCGCCCCAGCCCCCACCATACTGGCGTCTACCTCCAATTTGAAAGGTTTGTCAAAGTTAGGAGCGGTTAGCACAGGAGCGCTACAAAGCAGTGCTTTTGCTGACTCAAAAGCAGAGTTACACTCTGCGGACCATTTAAAAAATATTTTTGGACTGAGCAAAGTGGTTAGGGGTGCTACTACCGTTGAAAAGTTTTTACAAAAAGTCCGGTAGTAACCCACCATTCCAAGAAATCTACGTAACTGACGACGTGTTTTAGGGGCAGGATAGCTAGCAATAGCTTCCACCTTGCTAGCGATGGGACGCACTTGCCCACGACCCACCTGTTTCCCCAGATATGTTACAGTAGCCTTACCGAATTCACATTTAGCCAAGTTGAGGGTTAGCGAAGCGTTTTCCAAACGCTGGAACACCAACCTCAACGTGGACAGATGTTCAGCCCATGTGGGTGAGTATATTACTACGTCATCAAGGTAAGCTGTACAGTTAGGGACGTCATTAAACACAATGTTAACTAAACGTTGAAATGTAGCGGGTGCATTGCACATTCCAAATGGCATAACTGTATACTGCACAAAATTATCGGGGGTCACAAAAGCCGAAATATCAGAAGCCCGTGGGGTTAGAGGCACCTGCCAATAACCTTTAAGCAAATCGAGTTTACTTACAAAAACAGCCGAACCAATCCGGTCAATACAGTCTTCTATCCTGGGCAGCGGATAGGAATCTGGCACAGTTACTGCATTTACTCGACGGTAGTCAGTGCATAGACGGGACGTGCCGTCTGGTTTTGGAACTAAAATACACGGGGAGCTCCAAGCACTATGACTACGTTTTGCCATGTCATGTTTTAACAAGTAGTCAACCTCATCTTTCATTAACTCACGTTTTTTTATATTTACCCGATAGGGATGTTGGCGAATAGGAGGTGTACTGCCAACATCCACATCATGCACCAAAACAGACGTGCTCTTAGGTACATCCTGGAACACAGTAAGAAAAGACTGTATTAGAGACACAAGATCCTCTTTTTGACTGCCATCCAAATGTTCCATTAACGAAGGTAAGTTTTGTAGCACCTCTGAATTACTAAGACGTTTACACTGTTGTAATGAGTGACGCAATTCCAAACCATCATTATTGTTCTCCTCTAGGTCCACAGTAGGCACAGGTACCACCAACTGGATGCTGGATCCTGCAGACTGAACCGGAACACTAGAGGGGTTGTTGGAAGAATTGGGCACATGATAGGCTTTAAGCATGTTAACATGACACAAACGAGAAGAGCGCCTGCGATCTGGTGTTTTGATAATGTAGTTAGTATCACTGACTTTGTGCTCCACAACATACGGTCCAGAAAAACTGGCAGACAGTGATGAACCTGGGATTGGTAACAAAACCAGTACTTGATCCCCTGGCAAAAACTTACGGTCTTTTGCTTGTTTGTCATACTGTTTTTTCATACGTGACTGAGAGGAAGAGAGAGACTCCTGAGCTAGCATGCAAGCAGCATGCAGCCTCTCCCGCATCTGACTTACAAAGTATAACACATTTTTAGGGGCGCTACTAGGCGCATCAGATAAAACACGCTCCTTTAACACTTTTAACGGACCCCTAGGTGTGTGTCCGAACACGAGGTCAGCTGGGCTGAACCCCAACGATTCCTGCACTGTTTCCCTAACAGCAAACAAAACAAAGGGCACCCCCTCATCCCAATCAGCACCTGTTTCCATACAATACTTCCTCAGCATGGTTTTGAGTGTCTGGTGCCAGCGTTCAAGAGCCCCCTGACTCTCTGGGTGGTAAGCGCTGGAGACCTGGTGCGATATGGACAATGTTTCTAATGCAGAAGAAAACAGTTTGGACATAAAATTAGTTCCTTGATCCGTCTGGATCACTCTGGGGAGACCAAAGGTGGAAAAGAACTTAATCAGACTCTTAATAATTGTCTTCGCTGTAATTGTCCGGAGAGGAATAGCCTCCGGATACCGAGTGGCACTGCACATAATGGTAAGCAGAAACTGGTTACCTGTTCGAGTTTTTGGTAATGGACCCACACAGTCAATAATCACCCGCTCAAACGGTTCTCCAATCACGGGAATCGGGTGAAGTGGCACACGAGGAACAGGTTGGTTCACTTTTCCTGTAAGCTGGCATACATGACAGGTTTTACAGTATTGCACAATGTCCGATTTTAATCCTGGCCAGAAGAAATGTCGGAGGACTCTGTTATATGTTTTAGTTACCCCTAAATGTCCGGACCATGCAGGGTTATGAGCCAGTGACAATACTTGCTGTCGTAGTGGGGATGGAACAACTACCTGCCAAACTGTATCCCAGTCCTCACCTGTATTATGCGCAGTCCATTTACGCATTAGAACACCAGCGTCCACAAGGTAAGCAGCCCCTTGTTCTTTTGCCTTTTCGAGAGAGACCACAGAGTCAAAGCATTTGTTAAGGCTGTCATCCTCTTTTTGCCACTCAATCAGCTTCTCTGGTGTGATGGATGACAACACATCTAACTGGGGAGCGACTCCGCACCCCCTTTTCTCAGCCTGCACAGAAGGTAACCCCTCTGGTTTAGGTTCTACATCTACAGGTTCAACCCGTTCAAGAATAGTGTCAGATAAATTCACTGTATCCCCCTGCATACGAGCCTGTGCCCGTGTTAAAACACATGCAGGGAACACTTGAGGGTACTTCTGAAAGAGGACAATGTCAGAGACATTAGACTGAGGTCTGTCTGTTACTTCTAGTACTGGAGACACCTTACCTCCAGCAATGTCGTTTCCTAGTAATAATGCTACCCCTTCCACTGCTAGTGTAGGCACCACCGCAACACGGAACTGACCTGAAACCAAATCAGAATGCAAATGAACCCAGTGTAAAGGCACAGAAATTGGGTTAGCTTCAATACCACACAGAAGTATATGTGATCCACAGTACGTCTGGTCAGACCATGGCAACACATCTGTAAGGATAACTGATTGAGCCGCACCAGTGTCACGTAAGATTTTAATTTCCCTCTGATCTTCAGTTTTCCCTGTGCATGAAACACACCCTACAGACACAAACGGAGCATACAGCAGGTCTGGTTTCCTTGTGAGTACCTCGCTAGCACATCTAGCTTCCTGGAAAGAAACAGATTGAGTTAAACCAACACTCTTATGGAAAGACGGAGGTGACTTAGACTTGTTCTTAAGTAAGGAACAATCTGAGATTAAATGGCCTTTCCGGTGGCAATAAAAACATTCCCTCTCTTCTTTCCTAAGAACAGTAGAAGGTTCCGAAGAGCGTGATGCACCGACCGCTGATGAAACGAACATCCTACTCTGGCTGGATGCTGTGAACACCGTTTTATGCGTTAAGGCATATTCATCGGCCAGGACCGCTGCCTGACCCAACGTCGCCACCTTGTTTTCACTCAAATGCATTACTATTCTTTCAGGTAGGTTGTTCTTAAAATCTTCTAACAATATCTGATTTCTCAAAGCCTCATAAGTGGATGTTTTATTGGCTGCACACCAGCGGTCAAACAAGGACTCTTTGTCCCTGGCAAACTCAACAAATGTTTTACTACCGCTTTTCTTATAGTTTCTAAATCGTTGTCTATAAGCCTCTGGCACTAGCTCATAGGCACGCAGTACAGTAGCTTTAACCACATCATAACGCAAACTATCCTCTATGGAGAGAGAGGCCACAACCTCCTGGGCCTTCCCAGTTAGCTTACATTGGAGAAGTAGAGGCCAAACCTCTTTTGGCCACTGTAAGGCAGCAGCTACCCGTTCAAAAGCAGAGAAATATGAGTCTACCTCAGACTCACGAAATGGGGGAACAACCGCAATATTCCTCCCTACATCAAAATGACCTGGCTTGCCAACTGGGTAAGGAGACACCCCAGCCTCAAGCTCCATTCGCCGAATATGAATTCGAGCTTCCTTGTCTGCCTCTATTTTCCTCATTTCTATGTCATACCTCATTTTGTCTTCCCTGTCTTTTAGGTCTGCTTCCAGACGGGCCGTTTTCAGCTGCAGTCGAGCGACCTCTACAGACTCAGGGAACACAGGAGACAATAGGTCATACTTTGGCAGAGTTCGAGGCACCGGAGCATCCCCATCTCCCACACCGCCCTTCGGCCGTGCAGGCGAGAGATTCTCTACGGCGCCCTCATCCTCCCTTTCATCTTCTATTTCCACATCCTCCACTGCCATAACTCCTGCCCTTGACAGACTCAATAAATGGCTTTTGATCACTCCTACTAAATTTGCTTTACGAGCCTGCCTATCAACTGTTAGATTATAGTAGTCTGCTAGTGCAAATAAATCCACCTTACGCAGATTAAACAATGACCCCAATGAGGGCTCCGCAATAAAGCCTGCCACATCTGAAGTAGCCGCCATACTCAACCCTCATCCAGTACAATCTTAAACTATTTAGACAAACTACAAATACTAACCAACTGTAGGACAGAACAACCACTACTATGCAAGACGACACTACTAAGCCTACTCGCACCCCAACACCACACCTCAATCACCGAGCATCAAGTGGTCCGAGCAATGGGACACCAAGATCCCGGACGAGCCCCCAATTGTTACGTCCTAGCCCCCGAAAGGGAGGGGAACCTGATAACCCACCACTCAGGCCCACAAATGCCAGCAAAGGAGGTATGGAGTCGTGGTGCGAGAAAAGGCACAAATACCAAATACCGTACAAACTAAGCTTTTATTTTTGCCACGGTAATAATGTGAATAGTAAACAATAATTTACTGGGAGAAAGGGGGAGAGCTGGACGGACCAAAGAAAAGAAAAACAAAAGAAACCCCACTCCTAACCTATACTAATTATAAAATAAATAAACACATCACCTATCTGGCACACGGTCAAGGTGCCCTAACCAAACTTACAGCTGGTGGTCTGCCCAGGTCTAGCTGGTGTTTCTAGACAGAGAAGTGTGCCTACTGGTAATGTATACCCCGGGGTAGCTCTAAATCTACTCCCCCCAACTCCCTATAAACAATAAAGAAAGAAAAAAAAAAAGTTAACACAAATTATAAGACTTCACAAACATCAAGTGCTCAGTCCTGCTGTTTACAAGTTCCAAAAGTGGAACACAAAGCTAGATTTACTAACAGACAAATCAGATAAAAACATTATCAAAACAGTGTCAAATGTTCCAATCAAAATATCAATAGAGAACAATAAAGTTATCTAAAAGTCATAAAGATCCCAACAAAGGGTACCAACCAAACCAACAGCAGGAACAGAGAGAGTGAACTGATTCAAAACTGGGCTTTTTAAAGAGCCCAGCCAGCTGCAGCCACTGACGAGTGGGAGGAGTTCCAAGAACCAATCAGCCGTTGAACCACCAATCAGCTGCCGGAACAGTTACAGAAGCCATCTTGCCTGTTAGAAGAAACAAACACACAAAACCACAAGCAATACCAGAAAAGGAATCACTATAAAACGAACCCAGAACTCTGGGGACGTAACACCCATAATGACAACGTGAAAGGAGTTTGTTTGAAATCTTTCCAAATTTCCCCCCCCAAAAAAATAAAAAATCACATGTACATAAGTATTCACACCCTTTGCTCAATGCTTTGTTGAAGCACCTTTGGCACCAATTACAGCCTCAAGTCTTTTTGAGTATGATGCTACAAGCTTGGCACACCTATTTTTGGGTAGTTTCTCCCATTCTTCTTTGCAGGACCTCTCAAGCTCCATCAGGTTTGATGGGGAGCGTCAGTGCACAGCCATTTTCAGATCTCTCCAGAGATGTTCAATCGGGTTCAAGTCTTGGCTCTGGCTGGGCCACTCAAGGACATTCACAGAGGTGTCCTGTAGCCACTCCTTTGTTATCTTGGCTGTGTGCTTAGTGTCATTGTTCTGTTGGAAGATCTGAGGTCCAGAGCCCCAGTCTGAGGTCCAGAGCGCTCTGGAGCAGGTTTTCATCAAGGATGTCTCTGTACATTGCTACATTCATCTTTCCCTCGATCCTGAATAGTCTTCCAGTTCCTGCCGCTGAAAAACATCCCCACAGCATGATGCTGCCACCACCATGCTTCACTGTAGGGATGTATTGGCCAGGTGATGAGCGGTGCCTGGTTTCCTCCAGACATGACGCTTGCCATTCAGGCCAAAGAGTTCAATCTTTGTTTCATCAGACCAGAGAATTTTGTTTCTCATGGTCTGAGAGTCCTTCAGATGCCTTTTGGCAATCTTCAGGTGGGCTGTCATGTGCCTTTTACTGAGGAGTGGCTTCCGTCTGGCCACTCTACCATACAGACCTGATTGGTGGAGTGCTGCAGAAATGGTTGTTCTTCTGGAAGGTTCTCCTCTCTCCACAGAGAAATGCTGGAGCTCTGTCAGAGTGATCATCAGGTTTTTGGTCACCTCCCTGACTAAGGCCCTTCTCCCCAATCGCTCAGTTTGGCCAGGCAGCCAAACTGAGGCTTCGCCCCGAAAGCGAACCTCAGGTACTTCCTGTGTTGTGGCAGACTTTCTATTTGAAAGTACGCATCCATGAGATCGATTGTGACCAACCAATCATGATGTTGGATTTGAGACACAACCGTCTTGACGGTTAGCATCTTGAACTTGAACGCCCTCGGAGCGATTCAAGCCTCGAAGGTAAAAGATCGGACGCAACCCCCCATCCTTCTTGGGAACCAGGAAGTATCTGCTGTAGTAACCTGACTCTCTCTCTGGAAGGGAAACATGTTCTAATGCCCCTTTAACCAAGAGATTTTGCAGTTCTTTCCACAGTAAACATGCTTGCTCCGGTTTCACGGTAATGGTAACCACGCCATTGAAACGTGGAAGATGGTGAACAAATTAAATTCTGTAACTTTTTTCTGCTGTTCTCAGTACCCACATAGAACCACCTGGCAGTAGTTTCTACTCTGCCAGGTTCTCTGAGATGGGTATCAATTCTGGCACTTCCTGTTGAGGGGATGTCAAGTGTCCCGTATCCTGGACTAAGGCAGGAAGCAACGGAACACCAACATTTTGCTGGAAACCACTAACTCCTGAAACACCAGAGGCGGCGGGAATGATCCGGTTTCATGGGGGTATCGGGAGGGTACAGGTGGATGTTTCACGTGACCCGTCCCAAGGGGGGGGCAACCCCCACAAGGCTGGGTACAAAACCGTCAGGGTTTTTCTTTTTACCCGCAAGTGTCTCTTCTACCGGCGGCATCACCGAATACCCCCGAGCCTCAGCACCCACGATAGTCGAATATGTCAACGTCGAGGCCACGAAGACATGGGAAGTATAAGGATTCCTCCATGAATGAGAATGCTCGTTATGTAGGTCATAGAAGAAAAGAAGGGACTGATATAGCGTTCCCTTCCCTTTTTTATTTATTTATTTCATTTTTTACATTTATTTATTTTTGACCACCAGACAGAAATCTGTCTTCTATTTTTGAGCGTTTGGGGGGGGGGGGTCTCTTGTTCGCGTGGCCAGTCTAACTATAGTCTGGCCACAGCCTGAGTAACCACATCGAGTAATTCCTCAGCCGCTTTATTATTGTGCGTGGAATGTACAGAGGTTCAGCATCCCCCTTGTGAACCGAAGAGGCGCCGAGGCGCGCTTCAGGCTTACGAGAAGTATCAGTTGGATCTGAGAGAGCGAGCGATAGGGACGGACCCGTCTCTCGCTCCTCAGCCAGATCTATGCGAGAGCCCCATGTCGAAAAAGTGGGCGCTGGCTATTGGAAGTAAGTGAGACGAGCGTAAACCATTATGACTGTAAACAGATCACAATGCCTGCACCCACCCTGCCACAACGCAATAGCAGCATGCTCTTCCCCCAAACACACAAAACAAAACTGGAGTGTGTCCATTTCAGCCATAGAGCGTAAACATGACACCGCTTGCTTTGTTTATCAGTCATTATTTTTCTTCTTTTTTTCTGGTTTCTGCCTAATGATTCTAACTCCCAACAGAGGAAAGTAGAAAGTTTCTGACAGGCTCATGAAGCACACACACACAGAGAGTGATCTGAAGACAAAAGATCTAACGATGCGCCTGTGACGCATCTATTTATAGCCCTGCTACAGGTGTATCCAATGATGTCACCTGCAGAGGCTATAAATTCCGGTCAATGTTCATTGACGTGTTGCACACATATTCACAACTGGTCACACCTAAAGTTGTTCCCAAAGCGCTAACTCAGCTCAGCATCATAAGAGTAGCTTTTTGAAAGGGAACAACGATATTCACTTTACCTGTGTGTTGTCATAATGATTAGGCTCATCAGTGTATAAGCATTTGATGTTGGCATGCACTGTCCATAACCACAGGCAAAAGTGCCCACTGCCTGGATTACCCATCGATAGATAGACAGAGAGACAGACAGATAAATGTTGCTTAAAGTAGCTTTTTTGTAAATTATAACCCATTTTCCCTTTCTTCTCATGTCACCCATAACTTTCATTCTTGTCATTCTCATTGCATGCATCCTTTATCAAAAACCAACAAAATCACAGTACATTCCCGAGCCCATTAACTGCTTCTTCATGGAGTTCAACCAATGAAGGGTGACAAATATTATCTGTAGACGGGGATGAAAAGTGTGCATCTTCCTCCATTGGTTGAGCATTGATGCATGGCAGCCAGTTGTTAGACGAATGTGAGGCACTTTGTGTCATTACAGCTAATTCATTTTTGAAGACTAGATTGATTTCACTCCACACAGTAACTGTATTTCTGAAGAAGAGACGTGTGCGCCATTTCATTAAGAATTCACTCTGAGTTGCATGCAACTATCTAATCATATCTGATGAATAATGTAATCAGAAGAGGGAATAGAGGGGGAGGAGTCTTGAACTGTAATTCACTGTACTATGAGTTAAATCAACTGAAAGACAATGTTTAGCTTAATTGTGAAATATGGTAATTCGTGTACAATATCTTATGATGATACTTCTTCAGCACTGGTAGATTTTTTTGTTAATCTACCAGTTTTGACTATAAAAACTCTGCCAGTGCAGTAAGACAAAATACACATGTTAAAAATGCATCCTCTGAAAAACCTAAATATCTTATGCAGTGTTGTTTCTAAAACAAAATTAAGCAAGTTGATTTTGTTTCAAGGATTTTATTTATTTATTTTACATAAAAACAATAAAAAAAAAATTATCATCAGGAATAAGATTTTTTCCCTAATAAATGGTCTGCACTTACTGTATACAGCGCCTTTTTAACCTTAGCGGTATTCAAAGCGCTTTACACTGTGCCTCAATCACACATTCAAACACCAATGTGAAAGCCTGTCATTGGGAGCAACTTGGGGTTCAGTGTCTTGCCCAAGGACACTTCGGCATGTGGAGTCGTGTGGGCCGAGAATCGAACCACCAACCCTGTGATTAGTGGCCGATCCGCTCTACCACCTGAGCTACAGCCGCCCCTGGCTATATAAAAGGTCTTACTAGGGAGAGAGAGGAAATTATATGTTCAAACATGTATTTTCTTGATTAAAAATAAATATATATATAGGCCTGTATATGATTGTGCCTGGTAACAGGTGCATGTAAAATGGCTAAAAATAGCATTTTAGCTTTGCATAGTGCTAAATGTTCACTTTTCGGCTGCTCCAAACATACTTCAAACTAACTTCTCTGTCTTCTCGTATGAACGTAACACTTCATAAGAAAGTGTTTCACCGCTTTTCAATTGCACTTTGGATCACATCATTTATATTGATAAATGTTTTCCAGTAGAACAGAATTGAATTGAAGGTATAACAATAAAATGCAAAGTAATCTTTTCACTAATCAAATATACTTTTTGAATGTAACTGTATTCTGATTAACAACTATTTAAACTGTAACTATAGTGGGATCCATTACATGTATTTCATTATTACCCAACCCAGATTGTTAGTTCATGTTGACTAATGCATTTATTAATATAAACAATTAGTACCTTATTGCACAGTGTTACTATTTAATGAATGGAACAGTACAAAAATAGTACAAATAGTGGAAGAGAATTGCATAGATACTTTGACTAACAGCTTTTACACTTGGGTAAATACTTTACTTGACTCCTAACCTTGGCATTAAAAAGAATAACCGTATGTTCTTGGGAATTCTCGTTAAAAGTGAAAGGAAACAGATAATTAAGTTGGAATCAATACAGACATCGTCTCAGCTCTCCATCTGGCTTTTTATCAAACTGATCGGCTCCTTGCCTGAGCACATCTGATGAAAGTCCCATATCTGAACCCATGCATTCTCACTGCAGACTGCCACCGGTTAAAGGATCCCTAACTGATTGTCTTGGTGGAGAGAAAAGTCTAAAATAATCAGACTTGCAGCCTTCAAGTCTTCAACTCCAATCAAGTCTTGGTTTCCAAATGGAAATGTTCAATCAGATTGGAAGCTTTTAGTGTCAGCAGGTCAAATCTATTCTGCTTATTCATTGCTGAAAAACTTAAAGACTCCAAAAATCATAATGCATGCTTTTGGACTTTTAGTCGAGCTTTGAGGCCAGCTGCTGTATATGCTAGTGTACTCCTAAAAGTCAACAAAACTAATGTTTAGCAGCTATACAAGTTAAAAAAAATAATAATAAAACAAATTATATTAAACTGTTAAGCCTAAGACATGGTCTTCAAAAATACTCTCGTTTGATCTGATTAATTCATTTCCATTGGTCAGAGACACCATTCATGTCCCAGTGGTGCTCTTCACACTCATCTTGTCCCAGGATTTGGGATGAATGTTTTTGCATTTCTAAAGTAGCATTTTTCATCCCATCTGCGTCAAAAACAACTACAGAAACAAGTAATATTGGGCCCACATCAGGAGCCCATATTACTGCCAGATTAGGCTGCTGTGCAAACTCATGCCAGTTTGAATGCTATGCAAAGTTGGCCAGCTTCAAACCAGATTTTTGGATAGATTTGGAACAGGTCCTCATTCATGTTGTCTTGCCATCTGGGCTGGTTTTCTTGTACCATAGAGAAAGGAGAATATCATAGGTAGTTGATATGATGCTATTATTTCTAGTGCATTATTTCAGAGTTGACTTTTGAGACTTTAACCATTAAATGCATTGAAATTTCATCAAACAATCTTACATATTTCAAAATATTTTCAGGACAATTAGAAAATAATAGAATAAAATATATTTTGATATATTTTGATGTTTTCTTTTTCAGATATCATAGAGAAAATGCAACAAATCAGGACAAATCTAAAACAGGATACATTACTTTCGCACTGAAATTTTCAAAGACGCAACTGGTTGTCAAAAACATATTGAGCTACTCAGAAAACACATGTTATAGATAAGCTACACACAAGTATTTTCTAATGAGTCTAAAATAGACACACAGCTTTATATAATCTCAGCAGTACAACCAAATGACAAGTCATATCTTACTGTTCAAATCTTACAGTATCATGGCTGACCCTGCACTCTGACCCCATCTTAGCTGGGATATGTGAAATAATTTATTTCACTGTATATATGCAAGAAATGTATGTATAATGTGTGACAATAGATCAATTATATATTATTTTATTTCTAGTTGCAAAGTTGGATCTGCCATTGCAAAGATAGACATTTGTAATGCAAACTGAATATATTATGGATTGGGTTAGTGTTATGAATGTTTAGTAAGACTGTTGTTCCAAAACCAACAAAATCATGATCCAGGAACGTCATGCTTGACAATCATGTTGTGCTAAGTAGTGCATAAGCTTGAAGTTACTGGCTTGCATATATAAATTTGGCATACAGCGGAGTCTATGATGTGTCATTTTACTCTTGCGTGCTTGAATGCTTGAGCCCTGTCAGTGTCCATCATCCCTCTGACACCAATCGCAACGAGCTAAAATCATTGCTCTGACACATCCATTCATGTTGAAACTAGAAATGTACTTTTATTTATTCGCAGAAAACAACAAAGCCAAAATCTTGATTTTATATAGTCCAAACATTTATCTATTATTTCTATTTCTATTTATTTTATTTATTTTTCTCCCCTTTTTCTCCCCAATTTGGAATGCCCAATTCCCAATGCACTCTAAGTCCTCATGGTGGCATAGTGACTTTTCTTGGTAGTGGATGACAAATCACAATTGCCTCCTCATCTGAGACCTTCAACATCACATGGCTTTTTGAGCGAGTTACCATGGAGACATAGTCAAGTCAAGTCAAGTCAATTTTATTTGTATAGCGCCTTTCACAACACACATCGTTTCAAAGCAGCTTTACAGAAGTTCAGCATTAACAGACGATAAAAATGTAATGTCTATAAAGTCGATAAATCATCATCCTTGTGCAGGGCTCCAAACTGCGACTAAAAAATGGTCGCATTTATGACCAAATAAATTTATTTGCGAGTATAATTTCTGTCAAGGTCGCCATTGGCGACAGTAAAAATGTACTCCCTTTGATTTTAAAATTTGCATTACATTTCCCGAAATACATTACAAAAGAAAAGAAATACATATATCAAAAGAAATAGCGGGGAAAACAGAGTTCATTACAGGAACTAACCATTTCAAAAAAGAGACTGTGAGAAAACACGGTGACCGTAACAAGCATAAAAAATGCACGTGATCACATAATTGCGAAGAATGCTCCACAGACTACACTGTTAGCACGTGCAGTTTTTCTTGCATGCGAGCTGCGGGACGACAAGGAATGGAAGGAGTTAAAAATGAAAATATTTGGCGCCTGTTTTTCCCCCTATAGGAGCCAGTGGCTCCTTAATTGATTTTTTGTTTGGAGCCCTGTTGTGGAATTAGAAAAGATATGATTCTTTATCGTGTTTAAAAATAATTAAATAATAATTGTATTAATAACCCCAGTGAGCAAGCCGAAGGCGACTGTGGCAAGGAACACAAAACTCCAAAAGTTGATGGTTAATGGAGAAAAATAACCTTGGGAGAAACCAGACTCACTGTGGGGGGGCAGTTCCCCTCTGGCTAACATCATGAATAATGTAAATAAGAATTATTTATAGTTAAAAAAACATGATTTAAAAAATTATTAAACTTATTAAGTGTTAAGGGTCAGTATTTAGACAGTGATTGTACATAGTGTGTGTGTGGAGGCTTCACACTATTCTCCGCACCATCCACGCACAACTCACCATGCGCCCCAAAAAGAGCGAACCACATTATAGCGACCACAAGGAGGTTACCCCATGTGACTCTACCTTCCTTAGCAACCGGGCCAGTTTGTTGCTTAGGAGACTTTGGCTGGAGTCACCCAGAATGCCCTAGATTCGAACTTGCGACTCCAGGGGTGGTAGTCAGCGTCTTTACTCGCTGAGCTACCCAGGCCCCCTAACAGGTATGTATTATTAAGAATAAGTGACACATGTGGCTCTCTAGATATTAAATATATAATAGTATGTGTTAGCAATATATACACTGATGAGCAAAAACATTGACCACCTGCCTAATATGTGTCAAGAGTTTAGCCACTTATGTTGATTGTGTTTTGTGTTCTTTGTGGCTGAGCTCTGACACTCTTGCTTAGTGTCTTGTCTAGTCTATGTGAGAGTGAGTGGCTCGTCCTTTATGCCTTCTACACACTACACGACTTTCAAAGGTGTCGGATCGTGGTACCATTCATATTACACAACTGTCTCTCGTGTCATGGAAATCGTAGCGAGCTCTGGTTTGCCAACGATTTCAGGCTTTTGTTGCCGATCATCAGAAAGCGAAAATCGGCTTAAAATCATGTAGTGTAAACTCGGCATTAGGCGCTGTCATGCAATCTCTTGTCTTGTAGGTTATTGGCACAAGTGCATTGCTCTGATGTAATTCTTGCGGCATGCACGCATGTAAATTGTATTGCTTTGTGCTGCGCGACCAGGTCTCGATTCCTTTGTTATGTTGGGGTTAGGCTGCTTCAGTCTTGGGGCCTGTTTATTTGTGGCCGAATCCTTGCACAAAGGTCCCGTCTTGTCTGTCATTTAGAATGAGCGCATGTTGCCTTTTTCTCTGGTGATATGCGTTTGAGTCATTCGGGTGTTTGGTCTGTAAGAGCACGTGACTTTGTTTTGTTTCTGTATTGCCACATGTCTCTCAGTCTTTCGCACACCCTGCCTCCTTGTCGGCTCATTATTAGTTTATTGGTTTCTGTCCCTCGTTAATCTGTTTGATTTGTCTCCCTTTATTAGCTCCTTGTGTTTGCTGTCCTGTGCTGGATTGTTTCATTCATTGGTTGGTTTCCTTCCCTGTCGGTTATGTACTTCGGGCTTTTACTACATTTGTTTTTATGTGTTCTTTTCGTCCTCAAGTGAGTTTATGTTTGTTTTCTATTTTCAATAAAAGCTCATTGATGCCATCTTGTGTACTTCCTTAAAACACCCCATTCCATGACAGAACAATCCAGCCACTACTGGACCCAGCAGAGGCACAATGGGCATCTTCCTTTTTACTTCTCCCCCCATGGTATTGTCCATCTGGCAAGATCCAGCTCGTCCAACTCTGTAACATCCGTCAGAGGGGAACTAATTTGAGGGATTTGTCCTGTGATTTTTTTGATTGCAGTGGATGAGCTGGATTAAGATGAGATTTAACTTAAGGAGGTAATTAACATCTGCCTCGATCAGATTCTCAGCTAGGGGGGAGATGGAAAAGCCGGGGCATTTGGACTTTTGGGACTTTGTGTATCACCTCTTTAGTGCGGGGAGTCTGTACTCCCATCCCAGGAAAAGAATCCCCAGGTGGGCATTACCATCTTCCTACCCAAAACAAGCCCTATCTTGGAGGAGGAGGAAGAATGGGTTAGATGCAGCCCCCTGCACGTTCCCGTGGCCAAACGCCCGGCACCCCGCCCAGTTCCCTGTGGCCACTCCTGAACTCTCCCCAGCAGTCATTACCCTGCCTGCCCTGCTTAGTGTGTCAGTACTGTCATCCCTGTTTAGGCCTCAGCCCTGAAGTATCTTCCCTGGGTGCTTCGTCCAAACCAAGCCTTAAACCTCCAACCTTGGCCACTGGACTCTGGCCTTGTTCTGGATGCCCTGTCATGTTGGTCTCCCTCCCACCCTTGGTTGGTCCTGCTGTCTCCACCTTGGTCTGTCCTGCGGGTTCCGCCTTGGTTAGTCCTGCCAGCTCCACCCTGGTTTGTCCTGCCGATTCTGCCCTGGTTGGTCCTGCCAGCTCAGCCTTTGTTGGTCCTGCAGGCTCCTTCCATGTTTGTCCTGCCGCCTCCTCCCTGGTTTGGCTCAATCTTGGTTCCCCGTCCTTCCTATTTTAAAAGTTTTAGTTTTGACTTTGTAATTTTCATACGTTTTCCACATTTGTTTCCAAAATTTGAGCAATGTTAAGGCAAACCCATCTCAGAAGAGAATCGAATTAACCATCTATTTACAGTAGTTACTGCATTTTACCTTTATATCGTAGTATGGCCTCGACATTTCTATATCTCATTCGTTCCTCTCAACAAAAATGCTGAAATATTGCATTTATATGCTATTTTTCATTCAAATTGGATGGCAAAACTTTGCTACTTAGCCCAGCATACAGTTAACAGTAGGATTCCTAGCTCACTTACTAGGGTATTGGCACATACATATAGGAAATGAAAGGTGAAGCACAGGATAGTCTTTTCTTGGATTTGAGAGGTTACTGTGGTGATGGGGGCGTGGTCGTGTGTCTGTCCGCGGGAGAGTGAGAGCGGTAAGGCTCGTTACCTGGGTTATCATTATCTCTAACACCTGTTTCTTGTTGTAGTGATGGCGGAGGGAGTCATAAAAGGCACATGAGGTGTCAGAGTGGCAGAGAGCGAGACTGTACCTGTGTGTGCTTGATAGAATCATTTACTTTGTGTGTGTGTGTGTGTGTGTGTGTGTGTGTGTGTGTTTGTGTGTGTGTGTCTACTTGGCCACTGAGTGCCTTTTTGTTTAAGTTTTATGAACGACACTGAAGAGTAATAAAAATACTCACGTTGACAGTTTGCAGCCTCCTGACTCCTTCATTGCCCAGACAACAAACCTTTCACAGTTACTAATCTGCACTGCAAACAAGCTCGGAGAGTAGCTTTATCCCACCACTTTAAGTGTGACCTAAAATTTAAAAATAAATAAAAATAAGTGCTGATTTTGTTCCTGCTTTTATATTTATCTGCTTGCTACCTCTGCATTTGTGTTGACAGTTCATTTAACCGGATCAAATAGTCTGCTTGCCTTGTCCAAAGATGACAAATGGCGCACGGTAAAGCCTTAAAACCATCTTCAAACTGTGCTAGCTGAACCTTTAACTGTCCATGGAGATTAACCTTTCTAACACCAGTGACACAATTCTCCATTTTTGTGCAGAGCTCTCTTGAAGGTCTAAGAACTAGAGAAGAATTGTCACTTTGACATACATCCATGATTGACTTTTAAGAGTGGGACAAGAGAGGTCAGTGCTCAATAAACTGTTCTTGTGAGGCCCACTTTAATTTAACGTGTTTTGATCCTTGCTTGTAAAGGTCTGCCTTAAGTGTTAAAGTCTTTTTTCCTTTGAAAACAAAAGGATCATTTTTGGAGAATCTTCACTCAACTCTTTTCCATGCAAATAGAGTTATTGTGACCACTTCTGTCAAGCACCAAAAAGGACAAAAAGCATAATAAAAGCAGTCCGCGTGACTCGTTTGCTTTATTCCAAGGCTTATCTATCTAAATTTACCTGTTTATAAAGGAACATTTTCCCTAGAAATTACAATTATTTTGTAGATTTTTTTATATTATAAATCAAAGTATTCATTTATTGTTTACTTAAAAGTCATTATTTACTCACCCCTATGACTTTCTGCGGTGGAACTCAAAAGAAGACATTTTCAAGAATGTATGTTCTATAGTCCCTCTTTTCTAATGAATAGGCACTGGAGCGCTCAAGCTTCAAAAGGAAACAGAAGTGCCATAGAAAGTCCATAAAAGTGGTCCATATGACTTGTGTGGTAGTGACAAAATGGTAAGAGTGGTATTCTCATTTTCCATCCTACTGAGAGTTCATCATAATTAATAAACCAAACAAATTATTTTTAAACAAAACATCAATGCATTATGATTGCATAATATGTAGTGGGATAAAGTTTAATTTAAGTTAAATATTTATTAAATATTTGCTTATAGTTCATCATTGGAGATCGTCTAAAAAGTCCACACACTGTGCAAAAATGTCACTGGTGTCCAAATGTTCAGTGCAAATCTTTTGTATGCAAAACTTACACTTTAATTTGATTAATCAGTGAATGAAAACGTGGACATCTCTGACATTTAGTGATGTTGGTGGATTTTACAGATGTTTTTTACAAGCCCATAGTCCATAGAAGCATTTTTAGGCCTAATTCTCCAGCTACAACAAGCGTTGATTGTTTGAGTTCAATAATTTACGCCTGTATGATTTAATCATATATTTTTTACCTAATCATGCTAATGATATCGTTGTAAAATCGGCAGCTCCAAAGAGCGCAGGTATGAGAAAATGTCAAACAAATAATTAGACAACAACATCCGGAGATAAGGTAGAAGTTCAGCGTTAGTTTCGCATCTTTGGACCTTCCAGCTCCAGTTTCAGTTCTACTTAATGTGGATTACAAGTGCTGGTGTAAATGTAAGTGTAAGTTAAGTTACTTTTATAGCGCAGTTTCCCACGTTATTATTACGAAACCTGATCTGGATCGAATTTTCTGCCTTATTATATGCAACTGAGCCCAAATCTCTCAAAATAGAGATCACTCTTATTTGGCTAGCATTCATTTTATATATATATATATATTAGTTCTCGTTATGAACTCCATTTATCAATCAAATATTTAATGCAGAGAGCACCAATGGAGAGGCACATGTGTGCTCAATAACGGAGAATTGAGCTTAATATTAGCAACTGCATTCTCTAATAAGAGGCACACAACAAGCGTGCACATTAAGGAATGCGCATAGACACTGAGAGACATAATAACGTTTAAAAAACACATTAAAGACTTATTGGTCACTTATAAATGCGATGCTTGCAACTTTTCAATTCTTAGTAATTGAGATAGATAAATACATTTAAAAAATCACTTGTTATACTGGGCCATTTAAAATGAAATTTATAAATGTGCTTAAAATTCTAAAAAGCATTTTATAGAAATAGTGACCATTTACAAGACATGTACATGCTGAGTATAACCTGCTGATTCAATTCTAACCTGATCATGTTTGTTAATATATTTTAAAATTGAAATTAGATTTAATTTGTTTTTTACTCAAATTTGGTGAATCTTTGGTTGTCTTTTCAAAATTGCATGTCTGCAAATATTAAAACAGCAAATTATGTTTTATTTGTGTACAGGGGACATTTAAGGTATAATACAGTTGCCCCCCCCCCCCCCCCCCTACAAGCACACCCGACTCCACTCTGGTCCCCCAGTCAAAATGGTCTAGAACTGCCCCTGGACTTCATATTTTTAATCACATGTAGTTTTTAGGTGAAATCTTTGCTGATTTTGATCAAGTAAAAGTAACAATTATGGTTGTTTTTAATAAATATTTATATATATATATATATATATATATACACACACCTCTTTAAGAAATTGAGAGAGAGTGAGAGTGAGATATGAAAATATGAAAAAAAAAAAAAAAAAAAACTGAAAATTATTTTCACACCTGTGATAGGCTCAGATGCGTACGATCAAAACAATCTTGATCTGCGGAGGGGCAGACTGGTCATGGGGAGCACCAGGCATTTTCCCAGTGGTCCGCTGGGTAATTTGAGCTGGCCCCCTGCTGCAATACAATAATACAATAACAGCAGCCTAAATAAAATAGGCAAAGAGTAAAGCTATGAGAAGTACATAGTCATTTACATAATTTATTAATACCGCTTTTGTTTTATATTTGTTTACATTTATATATGTACATATTCTGTCCAACTTCGTTTTCAATTCTTATTTTTTGTTTTATAAAAATGTACATTTATGTGGGTAATTTACATTAAATTTTAAGCATTGTCATCAGTGTCCTGCTGTGTGACACTTTCTTCAATTAACTATTTTAAACAACATCTTGTGTATATATATATATATATATATATAAAATATTATTATTATTATGCTTGTTGTTTCCAAAACCTTATATTAAAAGGACAATAGTTTATTTGCACTTCTAGAAAAAAAGATTTTTAAAAACATTGAAGAAATGCTGACCTGTCACAGCACTTAAAATACAAACTTTCACTTGTACTTTCATGTACATTTAAACCTAACATCTGTACATTGGGAAAAAAAAAAAAAATGTTTTCGGACATTGTAATTATCTTAGCTATAAAGTGTTTATTTATTGAGCTTTCACTAAAACATCGACTCATCACATTTACAATGTTTTTATATCCACTCGAGCCTTCTCCCATTCCATCCATCACTCATTCTAACCACTTCCAGTCCTGTGAAAGTGGTAAGGCTAGTTTTTTTTAGAACCTTTTATGCTGCTATGCTGTGATGAAATCAGATCCTGTGTTGCATTGAAATTCTGTAAGTTAAATGGTTGGACTCTACGGGAATTAAAGTCGTACCTTTTTCATACGTGCCAAGTCGTACGATATTGCATGATTTCGCCATCTCGTTCATATTATTACGCATTGTCATGAGACTTTATTGGCAAACTTTTCATCATTTAATTTTATTAATACAATGCAAAAGTCATACTAATGTAACTGGAGCAAACGACAACCATTCATCTAAATGCATTGTGCTCTTAAAATGACAAAATGCTGCAGATCAGACGTCCTTGTACTCTTTTGATTTCATTGCGGTGTTGGAAATACGTTCTAAGCACCGAACCATATTGTCTTATCAAAGAAGACATCAAGCTATGACAGCGTGTGGATTAAAATAAAAACCGAGTGAGAAAAACATTTTAGATTATTTAATAGAATTGCACACATCATACAGAATCAGTAATGCCATTCTGGAGGGGGATGTGAGTTGAGCGATTCAGTAATTGGTCTGCAGGCAACGTAACAATGAGCGACATTACCGGGCTCAAAATGCACATTTTAAGTGAGCCGGGATCTGGTGAATATATAAAGGAAGAAAATGACAGTGGTAATAGCGTGAGAAGACTTGATTGGCAGGAATATGAGAATGAACTGTCAGTGATGGAAGAATCGTATCTCAGTAAGCAAATCCATTTATTTGCAGCGCCCCTGAGGACTGACACTATTTGTCTGCCTCGTATCATCTCTTCACATTCTGCATTTCACTTGACTCTCCCGTTTAATTAATGACTTGTGTCACATTAAACATATGTTGTTATTTAATGCCTTTTCTCAAAGATGAGTTTGAGATTTGAGTTTAATGACAGGGGCTGTCAGTTTCGATTTTTTTTTTTTACTATATATATATATATATATATATATATATGGACCTAGAACACATCTATTACAAGCTTTGAGATGTGCTGCAATCTTTCTGTTGCTCAATTGACCGTCCCAGCACCTTTATAGCCAGTAAGAACTTCTGGCATTATTACACATGACAGCATTATTATCATCACACCTGTGAAAAAAAAAAAACACTTATTTCCTCCACGTGTTTAATACTTTATTAAAATGATACCCAACGAATCAGCTAATTTTGTCGGAGCGTGTCGACTCTCATGAGCCATTAAACTTTTGTTAGCTTCCAGCGGAAATACACAACAATCAAAACCCTTTGTCTGCCATTGTAGTCACTCTACAATGCATCCTCGATATTTTGCCTAATCAAGAGCACATCAGGTTAATTTTATGCATTCTAGGTACCTGCAATGTTGAGTAATGGAATCGAACTTCAGCAGTAGATGATGATGTCAAACAAGCCCACGATGGGATAGATAGGCAGGTAGGAAAGTAGGTAGGTAGATACTTTTTTCAGCGCCGAGGTAATTCCCGACCTCATTCCCGAGGTAATCTGGCATACTGGGCATTTTTCCAGTGGGCCGACACACTCTGGGGCTGATCAGGGGCAGACTGGCCATCAGGAGAACCGAGCGGGCCAGTGGGTTGGCCGCAAAACATGCCGAATGGGCCGTGATAAACTAAAATGAGCCGCCGCGTTATGCAGAAAAGGACAGCGAAGTGGTTCTGAGCTGTGCATGCATGTTTGTGCATCTGTGTTGGGGAGGTGTAATTATACTAAAGGATCATTCTCTTTGATACACAGGGTCTAGTACAGAATCCTGTGCCCTCCACAGTGGAAGAAATTATACAATACACTAGGAATGCGTACAAGTGGAATTTTCTTGTTTGCTTTTAAGTCAAATAAAGAAAGAATATTGCAAAAAAAAAGTAGTATTTTTTCTCTTACTGTACTTGTCACCTAAACATAGAATAACAAAAAACAATCTGATGTTCCAAGCCATCAGAACCAAACTGAAAACCGTGGTTAAAAAACCGAGGTATGTCTTGAACCATGGGCTAACTGTATTGTTGCATCCTTAGTAGTTAAAAAAGGTAGGTGGATGAATGGATGGATGGATGGATATAAAATGTGTTAATGAGAAATATGTTTTAGGGAAGTTTAATTCCTTAAAGTTCATCAAAAAAGCCAATAGTTGAAAAAATATAGTTTTACATTAGTAAAATGCAATGTCTTATAATACATTTACATATCAAACTTTTTATTCTCTTCAAGGCCTGTGAAATGTCATTCGCATTACGCCTACACATGGGATGCACTTTAACTTTTGGTTTGCATAATGAAGGCTAAGCCTCAAACGAATGTTTAAAACAAATGGATAATGCACATGCTATCGCCATGTGTAGCATGTTCTTTGACAATGCTAATTGCCTAGCGTATGGCTCCATGCCCCCCCCCCCCCCCAAATAATTTCTATTAAGCTTGTTTGTTCCATGGTTACACAGTTTTGACAGATCTTTATGACTAAAACAGTTAACACATTCTTCGAAAATGTTATGAGCATGGCTAAAAGTCAAACAATGATGGTGTTGGTAGTTATGGAAACACATTATAAAAATAAATGCATGCATGAACATCAAACAAGAAATTAAAACGCTTGAAGACTGGTACTGTACATTTATCCTTCATAATAATAATGCCTCTAGTTACAGGTTTTTGTTTCATATTATCTGAGAGTGCACCTCTCAACCTAACCAATGCCCTATTCGGTTAGGATTCGTTTTCCCTGACAAGGTTTGCTAAATGTTCATACAGATTTTAATAACAAATTGCTGGAAACAAACAAGTCTGTGTTTTTTTTTCCAGACTTATCTTGAACTTCGAAACTTTGAAATTGGAAAGAGTAGGTTGACATTTCTTTAGCTATGCTGACCGATATTCAAAACACTGTCTTCAGAGGCCAAAGTGGTAAGTGTTGTTGAGTGTATGGGCATGTGTGAAATTTCCAGAGGGGACACCAAAAGCAAGTTGTATAGCAAACTTTTTTCAGCGGTACAGGCTGTAATGCTGTATGACCCCAGCTTAGCTGGGATATATGAAAACTTTAGGGGTAGTAGTGGTTAAGGATCTGGGCTATTGACCAGAAGGTCAGGGGTTCAAGCCCCAGCACTGCCAAGATGCCACTATTGGGTCCTTGAGCCTATCTGCTCCAGGTGTGCCGTTTCATGGCTGACCCTGCACTCCGACCCCAGCTTAATTGGAATATGTGAAAAAAAACATTATCACTCTTTTACATGCAAAAAATGTATAATGTGTGACAAAATAAAGGCTTCTTCTTCTAATGAAGAGAAATGCATATTTTATGAACAGTACCGCAACCCAAACCTAAACCTAACCATTAGTGGAGTGAAAATGTAATGTTGGGTGGAAAAATGCAATCAATTTCAATATGGGATTTGAACCCAGGTCTCCCACACCGCTGAAGAAACGCATATTCGGTCACCTCTCAGAGGAAGATAAATGTGGTCAAACTGAAGTAAACACTACCGATGGGAGATACCGCTTGTCAGTGAGTTGGCGAAATGTCACAATTTTATTTTTACACAGAGATGAGTAGGTCTATTATCAAATTCAGTTGACCTCAGCACGCTTTGTTGCATTATATGCCAATGGTGTGAGTCCAAAAATGGGGGAAAAACAAAACACACTTTTGTGTTGTTTTTCCAAAGTTGGAGTGCCTGTAACCCCAGAAGTATTGGATATATCTTAATATCCTTTTAGATCCTAGTTCAGAAGAAACTTTCCTTTTTGTATCTGAATTTATAAGGCTGTATTTGGTTAAATCCCAGAGATATTGGGCTCTCAATGTGGCTCCATGTTGAATTTTACCCATTTTCAATGGTTGAAAACCTTTGGGTTATGTGGTATGAAGCTAGTTTTACTTGTCCAATTAAACTGAAGTCTAAAGTACGACTAATGTTGAAACTCAAAATGTACCATTTATTTACTTAAAAACAATAATGTCAAAATCTCATTTAGTGTGTAATACCTACAGCATTTCTCATTATGGATTTCAAAAATGTACATCTGCAAAGCCCTAGAATGCATCATAAGGGGTCGAAGCACCAACGGAGCTGAAACGCTACTCTATTTGTGCTGCTTTTCATCTTTTTTTGCCCTAAAAGTGTCTGGGCATCAGAGACCATAAATCATAGAAATCCCCACCCGCTACAAGAATATCGAACTTTGAGAGTAGTTTGGACAACTTTCATGATACTTTTATGGTGTATTATTGTCATTTTGGAGCTTGACACCCCATACTCCATTCACTTTTATTGTATGTAAAATAGTGGCCTAAATATTCTTCAAAAATTCACCTTTTTTGTTTCACGGAAGCTCAAGCATTTTTGGATCATGTGAGGTTGAATAAATGACAGGATTTTCATTTTGGGTGAACTATCCCTTTAATCTTGCTCACTCCGTTTCTCTCATTGTTTAATTCGCTTTATTACTCTTTTGCTTGACCCATTTGAAGGCTTTTTTATCGTGTTGGCCTTTTTAAAAAGGATTTACAACATGGCTGCAAATCATATTTTCCCAAGAATACAAATGTCCCTTTGGCCGTTCAAATCTTTTCATGACTGATAAAGTTTCATTTATTGCTGTAGGTACTTAATCTAGTGGCTGATTGTGAACATCTGCTTGATAAATGGCTTGCATAAAATTAACTGTGGAGGCACACTCAGATAAAGGCGGTAGAGAGGTTAGTACACCAAAGCGAGCATTTCTTTCTCATTAAATATGTGCTTAAGACCAAAAGCAAATCTTTTTACAGCAACACAAAAGTCAAACAAAACAAAGTAACATCAAAGTCATTGAAATACAAAGACCCAAGATTGGTAGCCCCTAAATAATACCAATTAGTGTGGCGACATGCCCCGCTATTGGGGCAAGAGGTCACCAAAGGTCAATGTGTGTTAAATTAACTTTTTTGTAGACGTTAAAGTATGGGGCTATGCAGAAACTGACTTCCAAAAATAAACTTGCCCTGAGAAATAAACATGTAATTGCTCAGGTAGCATAAACATGTTAACAATTCTGCCGTACGTAACGCAGACAGAATTACATTATGATTTTTAATGCATATTAACAAACGAAATGGAGTACAAAGTGTGTGGGGGGAAATATAAAATATGTATTAAAAATAAAGTATTACAGACGCCAATTTCATTGTGAAGGCATTGCACCCGCTACAGACAGAATAATCTTTGATGACAGTTCCACCCTAGAAGCACGACAGGATTTGTGTGGATAATTGCAAAGCGGACGCACCATTGCAGCCTAAATCAAATGTTGTTTTGACAATATGAAACATCGATCCAGTCAAATGGCATATACGCAATTGGTTTGAGCAAGTTTACACTGCTCATTTGCCATACCAAAACCTTTCTTCGACAAGTCAAACGTGAGTGCACTAAATGATTAAAAGAATCACCATCAAAGCATAAGCGTTCTATGTACCACGGGCTGCCGTTACATTACAATATTACAGCAATTTGCTCAACATTTCAAAAGGATAAGTGAACAGAGACCTATTACAAGCATTGAAACTGTGTGCGTATACACCACACAAATAATGGGATCCTCTACGGGGTTTATCTCTTGTTTACCCCCTAAGCGCACAAAAAGGAGGCTAAAGTTAACTTGTTGCAGACCTTTGCCTCCCATTCTGGCAGGCATAATTAACACTCGGTTGCACACTAACGCTCACAAACAGATGTTGGCAGACATGTCAAGGAGACTCAAACGAATTCCCCATCACATAGCCCCTCCTGCAATGCCCTTGCATGGCAATGAGACATAAGTGTGACCGAGTCGTTTTCACTCTTCTTTGTCCATCTTCTCTCTAATTTGTCAATCTTTTATGCTGTGGACAAATGCCTAAAATGTACTTTTTGCCTAGGGTGCAAATTGATCCAGAGTTCAAGGTTTGGCTGGTTAGCATGGCCCAGTTAGCCCCTACTGGTCGAAACCAAAACTGCACCTTTATAGTGTCCGTAAGTATCTTTCTCTATTGTGAGTATCCATCAGCAGTGGATACAATGAACTCTCATCATGAGCCGGGTCATTTGAATCTACTGCACAAAACATTTAGTAGATAAGTCCTATTTCCGAATGAAATTACTCTTATGAGCTAGTTCATTTAAATATACAACTGGGAACATACCAATACAGCGCGACCAGTATAGTCTGATTTTAGAATGAATGACTCCTCTGATCCTGTTCTTTTGAATCTACATCACGAAGCGTACAACGTGCCCAGTGTAGTGCAATTTCTGAACAAGTGACTCTAATGAGCCAATTCTTTTGAATCTACAATGCAAAACATACAGGGCAGCCAGTATAGTCTGATGTAAAGCAATTGTAGAACAAATGACTTTTATGAGCTGGTTCTTTTGAATCTACAGAACAAAAAATATACAGGGCAGCCAGTATAGTCCGATTCCCAAACAAGTGACTGTTATGAGCTGGTTCTTTTGACTCTGCATCGCAAAACATACAGGGTGAGCAGTGTTGTCCAGTTTCTGTGTTGTAGATACAGTAGGAAGAAATGTCTGTTTCACACTGTAGATTCAAAGGAACCGTCTCGGAGTAATTTGTTCAGGAATGACCAGAGTAGTCCGATTTCCAAATGACTCTTATAAGCCGGTCCTTTTGAATCTACAGCACAAAACATTCAGCGTGACCATCGTAGTCCGATTCCAAAACAAATTACTCTTATGAGCAGGTTCTTTTGAATCTACAGTGCATCTCGAAACATACAGGGTGACCAGTGTAGTCCAATTTCCCAAACGACTCTTATGAACTGGTTCTTTTGAATCTGCATCGCGAAACATACAGTGCATCCAATGTAGTCTGATCCCCGCCAAAAAAAAAATGTTTTATTCCTGAACAAATTACTCAGAGCCGGTTCCTTTTAATCTACATTGTGAAACAGAGAGCGCTTCCTACTGTATGCCTCTAACCAGCCAGTTCTTTTTATTGGGTGAAAAACTTCCAGAAGAGCAAATCATGACTCTAAATTAACCAGGAACTGTTACATTGTTACGTGTATTTAAGGGTTGCGAGACTTACATCGGAGCAGTAATTACTGTATGGTTGTTGATATGATTTTTAAAGATCCACATTATGAGCTTTATTGTAATTAGTGGTAATTTGTAGTGGTAATCTTATAATTTGGTATCAGGCTGCTGAGGGCAGGAAATCCAACAAAAAATTGCATTGTTATTTCCAAATACCTTCCCCGTGAATGTACTAAAAGGATCATTAATGGAACCATTAGGAAATCAGAATCGTTAACAGGAATCAGAACCTGAATATTTAAATTCCTTACGATATTCATCCCTATTTTTGAGGACTCTTAAAAGTGTAAGGGTAGACACTAGAGAAGGAATCGGGCTGTGGGGGTTCTTGTGGTTCCATCAGCCAATCAGCTTCCTCAGCATGCCAGGACACCATCTTCCTGATCAATCTAGGTATTACTAATGTGCTTTGCTTTGTATCTACCTGATAAAACCTACATTTTAGAATTCTAACATTGCAAGACAGTATTATTGATGCAATGGAAATGTTTTCTTGGCTAAATCAAAAACATGTATGCAGATCATATTGCATAATCCATAGGAGCTATTTATGGTTCCATGAACTTTCATCTCCATTCTCACATGAGTGCAGCAAATGATTATGTAAAACAAAAGATTCTTGTAAAATTATATTGCATTAAAAAATCAGATTGGGTGAAAAATGCACTTTTATTATGATGTGAGATGTATTACAATTGCTTGCATAGGGGCGTATGCTGTTATTATTGTTTCATACTTAGGGTATAGGGATTTGAACAGACCTCTACATTTTGGCCTACAAATCATCCCATACTGTTTGGCAATTGACATGAATGATCCCTAACATCCTGTGGCTTGTTGAGGAATGTACTTCGCTAGGACTTTTCTAAGCGATTGGGCGCATGCCTTTATAGCCTGGCGGACAATGAAACAAAAAAATATCATAGAGACTTGTGGGTGGGCTTTTTGACTTGGGCCAGTATGAAAATACCCAGAAAATAATTTGGATAAATCTCTTTGATGGGCAAAGTTGGATCCGATAGTGAGTGCCAGCGAGGTCAACTAGGCAATTGCGTTGGTGGAAATGTAATTTGTAAGCAAATCAATTATTGATTTTGGCCAGTGAGCAGAACTCTTGTTAAAAAACAACTTCAGAGAGTGTCATTTATTTTACAACTCAAAAAGTGGTAACCCTAATTGGGATCCTGAAGAAGGATATGCAGGGCAGCTGGTCCTACACACAATAGAAATGGCACAAAGTTTTGCCTTTGTGTTTTATTGTTACTCAGTCGGGTGTTCTTTATGTAAAAAGTTCCAAGGGCATTCATCGGTTAATTTATTTGGGTTTCTGACATCCGAAATCCAAGGCGTTTTGCAGATTTCTTTCAATAAATGGTCATTTTGGACCGGAAAGGATGTTTTGAGTTCTGAAAGTTACAAAACTGTGTATTTACATAGTACAAAGTAATTACTCACCACCCTTGTCTGTGTATTTTTTTTTTCAAGCCTTGATATAAAGAGGTATATTCTACAATATAGTGCAGTACAACACCAATTTATTATCAGTGAGGAATTCTCAAGCTAATATGCTAAGTGAAGCTGAGGCACAGGGCCAGTTAATTTCCCGCTACAGTCAAACCTTTACCTACAATCTTCCAGTGCATGAATGCACATTTACTAAGCATGTTGTATTGTAAAATATTCACCTTTGTTCAACGGCCCAGGCCTGCTCTCAGTGTACTTGTACTGTATTATTTCTCATATACTGCATTAATAGTAATAGTATGGTATCGAACAGCAACAAAAAAGTATTAGTAGTATGGTAACAAGTAGAGTTTTGCAGCAAAGCCATTATCTGTATCTGTATCTGTATCTGTTCATATGACAAAATGATCTGTTTCGGATTAGAACCGGATGTAACTTTCACATTTATTGTTTCTATTAATAAAATATGCCTTGTATATGCCTTTTCAAAATAAAAGCATAATAATAATAATTATTATTATTATCGTTATACAATTATATATGCAGTGTGTGTATGTATATATATATATATATATATATATATATATATATATATATAGAGAGAGAGAGAGAGAGAGAGAGAGAGAGAGAGAGAGAGAGAGAGAGAGTGAGAGTGAGACAACTTTAAAAGACGGATCGGTGAAATCATTACTTCAGGAATTACGGAGCCCCTAATGGTCCAAGGTGATGGGGAAAAAAGATAGTGAAAAAAAATAAGCAAATATTTTTGCGTTCTCTCTGAAAACTTTGCATTCCCCCAAGAAACTGCGTTCTCTCGTAAATTATTTTGTGTTCTCTGCTTATGTCTGCTCTGCAGGCTATTGCATTTATGAGAGATAAGTCGAGATGACAGGTGCTGGTGCCTACTTTTTGTGGAAAACTATATCGGGTAAAGATGAAAAGAGTGAGAAGATACAGTGACTCCTTTATGTATTGCATAATTACATCATACATATATCTGATATATGGCATATGCAAAAAAAAAACATATATATATATATATACACGTAAATATATACACTTGTGAAAAATGTTGTATAGTGAGGATGTCTTCAAAACTAAGGACATAAATAGTTTTCATTGATCAATTAATGTCATACAAAGTCCAGTAAACATAAAAAAGCTAAATCAGCATTTGGTGTGACCACCTTTGCCTTTAAAACAAACCAAATTCTCCTAGATACACCTGGACACAGTTTTTCTTGGTTGTTGGCAGATCGGATGTTCCAAGCTTCTTGGAGAATTCACCACAGTTCTTCTATTTAGGACGTCCCAATTGCTTCTGTCTCTTTATGTGATCTCAGACTGACTCGATGTTCAGTGGGGGGCTCTGTGGGGGGATCTGTGGGGGCCATGACATCTGTTGCAGGGCTCCCTGTTCTTCTATTATAATCTTTCTATTTGCAAAAGTCATGTTTGTGAGTCTGACATTTGTATTTCCTATTGACACACTAAAGCTGAAGATAGAAATAACCATCTTAAGACACATGCTTTTTTTTTTAAAATGCTACAAAAACAACTGTTTTTATACATGTAGCATGTTTTCTCAAACTACAGTCCTAGTGGAATTTGAATGCCATATGCTCAAATATCAACTATTATATTATGTGTATGTATGTTTATGTGGCCATTTATCATCGCCAGCAGATGGCGACAATTGTGTTATGAGTGAGTCAATCATTCAACGCTGACACCTACCAAACGGCAGAAATGATGCCTCCACAGGGCACTCTGAAGGGAGGGCAATCATGGAGTCAAGACCACGCACATCCAATCTGAAATCACACCGCGTATTTATATTTGAGAATTTTTGGCTGCAAAGATTCATACATTTGTTTGTAACTAAAAATGGCGCTTTATCCTTCTGCTGCTTGGTTATAAGAATATGTTTGTATATTATTCGGATTAATCGGTTATTCGTTTTGAAGTCATTATTTGTGTCTTTCCAAATAACGTATTCGGGCACAAGCATAGTAACGAGAAAGAAGGGGGGATTATTCCAAAAAGAAAAAAGAAAATGCATATTACAAATTGCATTGCAAGAGATCACATAATACCATTAATGACCGCTAGTAAACCAAAGAACTTTAACAACATTGAGTCTACATTATGCCAGCTGAGCCCAGCTGGTGTGAAGGGCCTTGGGATTCATTTCTTTGCCCATAACTATATCTGACACCAAGGCAAACAAAATGTCACAACCAGTATTGTTGAGGTGCATACGGGGTTAAGTGCCATGCTCAAGGGCACAATGCCAAAGCTCAAACAAAGTACACTTGCTGGAAATAAAGCTGCTACCTTCTTTATTTTTGTTTCTAGTTGCATTTGACCTTCACAAACATTTGATTGGAAAGAGAAATTGGCCCAGGATTTTACATAGAGACTGGCCCAAATGTCCTGCATAGGGTAGATTTTCAGTACTGACCACAATTTCGGCCTGTTCCTCACAGAAAGCTATTGTAAGGTTTAAGAATGCTTCAAATATATGGCACAAGTCATAAGAACTACTTAACCTTTGAATGCATATTGAGCTACACATACTGTAACACATAAGCTACACAAAGGCTACATATACTATGTATTTTCTCAGGTGCATTTTGAGTCTAAATAGAGGACCAACTTGCATAATTTGAGTAGGACACCAAAATAACAATAAACAAATCATACTGTTCATGTGTTAAACTTGCTATAGTTTACTTCCACATTGCTTTTTCACCAAATAGCAATGTCAAATGTAAATCACATCAGCGTCACCTTGAGTTAGAAATGACATGTATAATATGTATGCGTAAACACATATGGAATATTGATAATTCACCAAAAAAAACTATGCTGTTATATCTAGGGTCAAAAATGATTATTATTATTATTATTATTATTATTATTATTATTTTTACACTATTCGAAAAATAAATGTTAAAGAATACTAAAGAGGTGTGGGCAGGGCTGGACTGGTAATCTGGCACACCTGGCATTATCCCAGTGGGCCGACGCACTTTGGGGCCGATCAGGGGCGGACTGGCCATCGGAAGTTCCAAGCAGGCCGGTGGGTCGGACCGAATGTGCAGCTATAAACTAAACTAGGCTATAAGCAGAGCGGACCACAAAACGGCACCGCAATATGCAGAAAGCCTTTGGCCAGTTGCAATGTCTTCCCAGTTCAGTCCTGGGTGTGTGCATAACTCCAAAAAATGGATAAGGTCCAGCCATTGGAATGAGGTCCTGGGTCACTAAAGACCCAAGGTATGCATTAAAGGGTTAATGGTGTTTTTTGGTCTTTTACGGAGCTTTGTATGGAAAAAAGCTATGTTCTCCGAATTTCTCATTTTGTGTTCAATGGAAGCAAGACCAGCTTGGATGAGTAAATGATGACAGAATTTTAATTTTCAGGTGAACTGTTCCTTTAAGCTCCAGTAGGTTGCTAGTGAAAAATGCTGATGAGGCAAGTGAGGAAGAATTGGACTCGATGTGAGAGAACCAGACAGACTGGAAACTTATTCATATTCTGATCTGATCTGGAGAGCTAAATGAGCAGGGCGGCCTGCTGCGTGCACATCAGCGCTTAAATTAAACAGGATGGAGAGAGAGAGAGAGAGAGAGAGAGAGAGAGAGAGAAAGAGAGAGGGGAAACGTAAGAAAGAAAGAGGCTCTGAACGAAAAAGGAAGGGAGGATAATGACGAGATGCTAATGAAGAGATGGATGAAGTCAATGGAGTAAGAACTGAGAGATTGCTCAAAATAGCAACATGGATTTATGGTACATGCACTGTTTTCAGACAAGAATGTCAGAGAAAATTTGACTCACTCATGTGAATATGTATAAGAATAGTTCGCACAAAAATGAAAACTGTTTTGTCATTTACTCACCTTCATGAGGAATGCAGCTGTGAAGCTTGTGCAAAAGAACAGTTGAATATTTTGACTTTTGAAGCCTTATGATAGCGTTGTGTATGAAACAGATAGACTTTTAAGTAGATATTATGAAATGAAATGCACTTTTATTGTCCCCAAAGGGAAATTTGTATTGGACTCATGGTGCGACCATATACACAATGACTTCCAATCATAAATAAGACACAAAAAATAAAACTTTAATACGACGTAAACCATCTCACAATATAAATAACTAATATCTATATATATAATGCATCAAAATAATAACAATAAATAAAACACATTATACACGCCCATCAATAAATTATGAACCCATACCCATCCATATCAGGCACATATCATAAATGTGTATGGATTACATTCACCATTATACCTACACACTGGTAACCTGTACCGCCTACCAGAGGGCAACAACTCATACTCTGAATATAATGTGTGTGATGCATCAGACAATATCTAGATAATATTAAGGTTAAGTGGGATAGGCTATGGACAGGATTAGCGGCAACCTTTTGCACCTGTGTGGACATAGAGATAATTTGGGGGGCATCCCAGCACCCCTCTAGATCTGGGTCTTTCTTGGTGTGTTCATAAGAGAAGTAGCAATGTACTGGATTCTTTTGAGTTAGATGTTTTCAATAAATCATTTGATCCAGTTCAGAAAATTGGTGTAAATAATTTGTTCATTAATCAGAATGATCCATTTGTGGAGTTCAACTCACTGACTCTCACTGGAGGGGAAGATTATCTGTGAATAATGACTTTAATTTTGGTATTTTCTTCACAAAAAAGCTTTCGAAGTACACTTTAGAAGAGTTTTATATATTGCGCAAAAACATTATGGACCACATCTATGCTACTTTTATGGTGATTTTTTTTTTTTTTTATGTATTTTTTTATTTTGCAGCTTGACAGGCTGACAGCCCTAGTCCTCGTTTATGTGGCAATGATGTTCTTCCAAATGTATCTTTTTTGTGTTTCAGAAAGAAAGTCAGAAAGTCATACAGGTTTGGACCAACGCATGGGTGAGGAAATTACCGAATTTTCATTTTTGGGTAAACTATTCATTTAAAGTGATTTGTCATGTTTCTATCCTACACAAGGAGGCACTTTTTAAATTGAACAGTTTTTAAATGTGTAAACAACACAAGAGCAGTACAGCAATTTAAAATGTAAGCCATCTTAATATAGTCAAATTCTCAAAAGCATAAGAGTTCAGAGGAAGTTTACTTTAAGCTATAGGCTAATGAAGTGTGTAGACGGCCTAATCCTCTTTTATTTCTAATGGGAAATATATCAGGCTTTTCCTGTGAACAAACCACAATGAATCATGTGCATAACACAACAGCCTAAACTGTCAATGCGCGGCTCGCAAATCTAGTATGCTGGAAAAAAACAGGTCTGTGAAATCACTATGACAAACGCAGCATTACACGTTGCACAAAGAAGTTCACAGTTACGCATATTCTCACAGTTTGTGCGGGATTATGTTATATTGATTCGGCTGCTGTCACACTGTGCATGCTTGTATGTAGGACTCTAGTGCAGAATAAAAGACTGAAAACCCATGGGGCCCTCTGATTATCTAAAGGATCTATTTTGCGTAGTGCTCTAGTGTTTTTTTCTCATAATACTTTGGCTCTAATTTTTTGAAGAAGGCAGAGTCATTATATTCCTTCATGACTGAAACATTACTTCATTGCAATTTAGTATCTTTAGTTTCTGTTTAGATAAAACATAAACTTGAAATATGAATAATTATTGCCACCTTTGAGTTGCCAAGGCACTTTATAGAGCCTTTAACAATGAAAAATACACACAAACAATGTAATAAAAATATAAACACACAAATGTACAGTATGTGTTGCCAATGCAAAGGTTGTCAATATGGTGCTCTACTGTAGGTGGTTGCCAAGGTGTTCCTAGTGGTTTTTAGACTATTTCTAGAATTGCCTTGGTGGTTGCTATCGAGGCAGTTGCTAGAGTGTTCTGAGTGGTTGCTGGGGCTTTCTGAGGCAGTTTCTATTGTGTTATTGATTGAAATGGCATTTCTATGGGGTTTTGGATGGTTGCTAGGGAATTGTTAGGTGGTTGCTAGGGTGTTCTGGGTTGTTGCTAGGGCATTGCTAGGGTGTTCTAAATGGTTGCAAAACATTTTGCATGGCGGTTGCTAGGGTATTTTAAGTGATTGCTAGGGTATTGCAAGGTGATTACGTGTGTTTGAGGTGGTTGCCAGAGTATTTCTAGATCGTTCTGGATAGTTGTTAGTGTGTTCTGAGTGGTTGCTAGTGCTTTTGAGGTGTTTAATAAGGCATTTCTATGGTGTTCTGGGTGGTTTGTAAGGCATTGTTAGGTGGTTACTAAGGTGTTTTGGGTGGTTACTAGGGTGTCCTGGGTGGTTGCTAGAATGTGACATGGCAGTTGCCAGGGTGTTGTAAGTTATATCTGTGGTATTGCAAGGTGATTGTGTGTCTGTTTGAGGTGTGTGTCTGTTTGAGGTGGTTGCTCTTATGTTTTTCTGGAATGTTCTGGATAGTAGCTTGGGCATTGTGAGGTTGTTGCTAGTTTGTTTGTGGTGGTCACTAGGGTATTTCTTCTGTGTTCTGTGTGGTTGTAAGGACATTGTTAGGTGTTTGCAAAGGTGTTTCAGGTGGTTGCTAGGGTGATCTAAATGGTTGCTAGAATGTTGCATTGAGGTTACTAGGGTGTTGTAGGTGATACTGGTGTTTTACAAGGTTTTTTATGAGGTTTTGAGTGGTTGTCGGGCATTGCAAGGTGAATGCTGGTATGTATAAGGTGGTTGCTAAAGGCATTCCTATGGTATTCTGGGTGGTTGCTAGGGCATTGTTAGGTGGTTGCTAAGGTGTTCTGGGTGGTTACTAGGGAATTACTATGGTATTCTAAAATGGTTTCTAAAATGCTTACATGGCGGTTGTTGGGGTTTTGCAAGGTGATTGTGTATGACTTTGAGGTGGTTGCTAGGACATTTCTAGAGTGTTCTTGATAATCCCTTGCTAAGGGATTTTTAGGTGTTTAGGTGGTTCCTGAGGTGTTCTGGGTGGTTGCCAGAGCAATTCTGGGATGTTCTAAATGGTTTCTAAAATGTTTTCATGGTGGTTGTTAAGGTGTTGTAGGCTATTGCTGAGGTATTGCAAGGTGATTGTGTATGTGTTTGAGGTGGTTGCTAAGAGATTTCTAGAGTGTTCTGCATTGTTGCTAGGGTGTTGCAAGGTGTGTGCTAGGGTGTTCTTGATGGTTACCAGGATATATCATGGCGGTTGCTTTGGTGTTGTAAGTGATTGCTGGGGTATTGTAAGGTGACCGTGTGTGTGTTTGAGGTGGTTGCCAGGGCATTTCTAGTCTGTTCTTGATACTTGCTAGGGCATTAGGAGGTGGTTTCAAGGGCGTTCTGAGTGATTGTTGGGGCATTGCTAGGTGTTTGCTAAGGGATTTATAGGGTGTCCTAAGATGTTGTTGGGGCATTACAAGGCAGTTGACATTGTGTTCAAAGTGGTTGATAAGGTTAGGATTAGGTTTTGGATGATTGCTGGGGCATTATGAGATGGTTACTAGGATGTTCTAGGTGGTTTCTAGGAAAATGTTAGGTGGTTGCTAAGGTTGCTAGTTAGGGTGTTTTAAATGGTACATGGTGGTTGCTGGGTTATTGCTAGGTGATTGCGTGTGTGATCAAGGTGGTTGCTAGGGCATTTCTAGAGTGCCCTGGATGGTTGCTAAGTGTTGTGAGGTGGTTGCTAAGGTGTTTTGGGTAGTCGCTGTGGCATTGCGAGGTGGTTGATAGGGCATTGCTAGGGTGTTCTTGATGGTTACTATGATGTTTCATGACGGTGGCTATGGTGTTGTAAGTGATTGCTTGGGCATTGCAAGGTGGTTGCTAGAATAGTCTGGTTGGTTTCAAAGGCATTGTAATGCATTTTGCTATTGTGTCCTAGGTGGTTGCTAGGGCATTTCTAGCATGTTCTGGGTGGTTGCTAGGGTGTTGCTAACTAAATGGTTGGTTACTGGCCAAATAGCAGTCAAAATAGTCCATCCCCAAGTCTCTGTGATACTCTGATTTTTAGATATGTTTTCAATGCCAATCTATGAGAGTTGTTCATACATTTTTCATCCGCTGTATGAAACTCAAAAGTCTGATTGCTTTGTAATGTAGTAGCACAGATCTCCTCAGCAAGCTGCATGATTTGAGGTAGCATTCATGTCTGTAGCACAAACAGTGCAGGATGAATTATGCACCAAGTTCGAATACTTCTAGGCTTTTGTTCCCTAAACCTTAATACATGCAGTAGTAATAAAGATGCATGCTTGAGCAAAAATGGTAATGTTGCTGAACTGTTTTATGTGTATTTCCTGCTTTGTGCTTTACTATTTGGTCTCACCCTTTGCCTTTCTGCATCCTTTTCTGTATTCAGCAACTAAAGTGTGCCAGAAACTTCTCTTTTTACCTAGTGGACAACACTCTTTGACATTTACACCTTTTGCCAGCAGGTCCTAGTTAACGCTGTTTTGATTATTTTGAAGCGAGACACTCATCCGCATTGACTTATGTCCTGTGTATTGCTACAGGGCAGAACAGCTGTGAAACTGTGCCTTTGTATGAGAACACTGTGCATGATTCTGATGCCATGTGACAAGGTGGCTTTTTTATTTCAGCATGCAAATATATACTCTACTGTTCAAAATCTTGGGGTCACTTGCCTGAAATGTTTCTCATGATCTTAAAAACCTTTCGATCTGAAGGCGTATGCTTAAATGTTTGAAATTAGTTTTGTAGATAAAAATACAATTGTGCCAACATATTCATTTATTTAATTACAAAACTGAAATTTTATATAAAAAAAAATATATATGTTTTTTAAATGGATGACTTATAATTGATGATGAGCGAATAAATAAGAAAAGAAGCTTAGTGAGTGCCAAGCATATAGATGGGAACACCTTCAATACTGTTTAAAAAGCATCCCAGCAATGTCAAGAGTACATGTCTGCAAAATCTAGGCAAAGTGTGGCCACTTTGAAGATGCTAAAATATAACATAGTTTTGGTTTATTTTTTGTCTTTATTCTGTTATATACTGTACAGGTATGTAATAGCTAGGGCGTAGTGGCTAGAGCACAGGGCTGCTAATCAGAAGGTTGCTGGTTCGAACCCCACGGCCACCACCATTGTGCCCTTGAGCAATGCACTTAACTCCGGGTTGCTCTGGGGGGATTGTCCCTGTAATAAGTGCACTGTAAGTCGCTTTGGATAAAAGCGTCTGCCAAATGTAAATGTAATGTAAATGTAACATATATTTGTAACTATTTTGCAGCTGATTTAAAACTACTGTGAAAATTGCAATGATTTTAATGTGTTTTATTTGGCCATTAAGTGTCCTAAAGACCACGTTATTAGATTAGTTTAACAATCCTCTTTGCCTTTTAAATATGAGAACTTACACCCATCCCTACATTTGCTCAGTAGTTATATTGTTTCTCTACATACTTTGCCACTGCAGAATCTGTCACAACGATTGACAACCAACATTAGCCATGTTTTTATCCACGCAACATAAATTATGGTTGTTCAAGACCATTTTTACCATGACAGCAAATCAGGCTCCAGAGAGTTTCATTGTGACCACTGTAGCATATTTTCCAAAACATATCAATATATGTATGCTTATTGTGATGTTCAAACTCTTACCCAAATTTACAATCCAACCTCAAGAACTCCATGAGAATTAGGCCAGAGTGATATATTGAATACTCATTCATTAGTGATGGTTTTGCTGGCGAAATCAAATTAAGTACCATCGTTAATGTTTTTATTGCTCTTCTGATTTGGCTTTTAAGTTTCCTAAAGGTGTGTTGTTAGACTAGTTTCACAATACCTCCTTGAGAACTGCTATTTTAATTGTGTCTCGGATTTGAACAAAAATAGAAAAACAAGAGTAATTTTCATTTTCGTGAATTAGATCCAATTTTTTCAGTAATCCGTTTCAAAACTCTGATTTACGATTTGTTTCAACCAAATCTCATAAAATGAACGTTACAGTAACTACATTTTTGCAAACTGAATTTTACGTGCCGTGTTCGATGTTTTGGCGCAGTTTCCCGTGGAAGTGGAAATGTATTCACTTTCACACAAGTCTTGACTTCAACAGCTGATTATGCTGGTAGAGTGTTGGACATTAAACTTGGCAGACCGCTGGCTCGAACCCAGCCAAACATGTGAGATAACATGTCATAGTAGCAACACGAAATGAATGGCTTGCTTCAGGAAATGTGCTTTTCATGTCGCATTTGCTTTTTCCAAATTGTCCTTTAGGTTTATATGGTCTAGGGTAAGGATGTCTGTTTTGTTACCTCTCATTTACTTTTAGGCCACTATTTGTTAGGGTTAGGTTAAATTTTTAGGTTAGGAAGGTACGTTATACTCATTAAAAGCTTGTCTTGTCTAATTACGATACGATTTCACTCATTTTTGGCGCCCCCCCGGTGGACATATCACTGGGAGTCTGCAGCCAAACGTGTATTGAAGCAAGTTATTTAGTTATTTAGCAAATATGTTGTCATGGTTACATAATGTTCAAGAGATCAGGCTGATTCGTTTGCATCATCATTCAAAACTGTTCACATTAGCCAATATTTCATGATTTTATTTCTTGTATTAAATAAAATGTTTTAGTAAAAACAGGATGTAGATTAACATGATTCACGTGATATGTTGGTTAATATTACAATACAGTAAATATGAATTACTACGTATTGTATATATTAGTGTATAAAAAGTGTGTATCAATTCAAATTATGTCATATTCTTCCTTGTGTTCAGTTAGTAAAAAACAGTTTGTAAAAAAATAATTAATTAAAGTCATTTTTACTGTATTTTACCACTTGCACTAAACAGTTAATTAATGTACTTGACGGAAATGGTTCACAAGATGGTTCATCTGAAAAAAAGTAAACACAAATATGGTGTTTCAAAGATAAACATTGAAAATTATCAAAAGGTGTATATATATATATATATATATATATATATATATATATATATATATATATATATATAAATAAATAATCACCCAGCCTTTAATGAGACTACTCTCTGAGGAACAGCTGTAGGTCCTTCATAACTTTATGATCTACAAGGCATTAGGGGGGAAAAATATAATTATGGGAAAAAATACTCTCTGAGTTAACTGGAACAAAAATGCTTCAGTAATGCAGAAATCCCAAACACTCTTGAGCTCCCTGCTGGATTTACCATCTCCCAAAGCAAGGAATCATCAAAATAGAGCAGAAATGAGGAGACAGATACAAATAAATTGAGAAGTATCCAGTGAGTCCACTGTACAGTTATTGACTTTTCTCGACTGTATGATTCATGGATAAATTGAGCGTTCCACCTGGAGTGTTTGTAGTGGAAAACAAGATAATCTCTGACTTCTCTATAAGTCTGGTTGCAAATATTGGTCTTGAAGTATTTGGGTCTTTGGGTCAAGAGAACGTGGGCCATAATATATAGTGCATTAGGTGAATGCCACAAACACTTACACACATGTCCAGATCACCTCTAAATCAAAAGAAATAAATAAGAAATTATTTCTAATAGAGCATAAATTATGATTTGTCTAAATTATTTTGCACTAGGAAAATTAAGCATTTTTAATACCATTAAGACTTTCTATTATTACTTTTTTAAATTATATTATTATTATTATTATTATTATTATTAGTAGTAGTATAGTAAATACTAAAATATATATATATATAAATTTAATTCATATTATATATATATATATATATATATATATATATATATATATATATATATATATATATATATATATATATATATATATATATATATATTTTATGTAAATTAAATTCATTTGAAATGCACAGTCAGTACTCTGATTTAAAAAAAAAAATACATAAAAATACATTTTGATTGTGGTGCATATACCGTATATCAACAAGTATTGGCAATCCATGGGTGCTAATGCGATAAATTATTCCCTCTCATAAGGCAAAATTCAAAGACTGCACGCTGACAATATCAGACACATTGATTTATGACTAAATGACATAATGACCCAACTAGAATAACAATGAGGGCCCAGGTAATTTTCAGGCCCACAAACAAAACACTTTCAAAGGGGTTGGAACACTCAAACTGAAATTGCATCCTTCTTGAAATCAATATTAAAAGGTAAGACATAATACCTTAAAACGTGTTATGTTACATTTCTGCCATAATCTGAATAAACAACAGAGACAGACTTTGTACTCACTGTTTCTAAGGGGTTTAATAGCAGTTTTGATTTGATATGGTTAATAATACTTGAAAAATGTCACGTTTTGTTCTACAGATTAAATTACACACAGTCACACCTCATTTTGAAGTTGTTGTATGCATTTATGAAGTATTTTGGTAACAGGTGACTTGTAAAGCTGTTGTAGGTTCTTTAGGGTGGCATCTGCTTACTTGGCAAGAAAGATCATCGCAACCCCTTAAATCTGTCCAAACAACAATGCAATATGTTCAGCTAACAAAACAACAACATGGTTTTTTTTTTCTGGCTGCAGAAGCACTCGGTGAGCATTAAAATAAAGCTGCCACCCACACACTCAACTGTCTCGAATCAAATCTCATTTGGTGCATACATCTACAGTGCATTGTAGCTCACATATGTGGATCAGAGATATGAGCTATTCTCTTTGACAAAACGTCAGGCGTAGTATTGCGGAAACAGGCCTGTCATAATAATAAGTCCCCCAAATGCGTACGAACAGGCTCGGGTGAACACAAAATCAGAATGATTACACAGAAATTCTAGAAGATCAATTACTCAACTAGCCAGTCAGGCAACCCAATGACTAGTTTATTTCAAATGTTTTGCATACTCCGAGTTGGGAGCCCATACCCATGTTTGTTTCTTATCCAACAGTTCTACCAATATGTTACTCTTGAAAAGGGCGATTAACATTGGTTGAGGTTGTCTTTGACACAGCTTGAGTAGAAATATCAAACAGCAATATGGGGATGGCACAGAAAAGCCCAAAAAATGGCTTTTAAAACATGTACCTTGAAGACTTCTTGATTAGTTGATGGTTAGATGATGCAGGACTTCAGCGCAAAACTTTTCACATGTATTCAGTGTGTTCTGTTTATTGTGCTTAGTTATTTGCAGTCATTTACTGGAGACCTTATATCAAGGGTATTAAATGAATAGAGTACACAAACATACATATGGTTTAATGGATGAGATAAATGGGAAAGGGGATAATGAAACAATTGGGAATGCTAACGGATAGCTTTTTCCAGGTATTATAGACCTCCTTGAGACCAACCATTCAAAAATAGCACAGACAAAACACAATAATGTGGCCTGTGGGAACGGCCCCTAGTCTGTGCATTTTTAAAGCTTGACACATTTAGAAACTTTTGGAAACAATGAGTATCTTACATCATAATTTAAATCCAAATACCACATAGTTTGTGCTTAGCTTGCCTCCAACATTCACATAATATTTGACCTCCAATAAATATGTTCATTTTATGTAATTGTTTTGCTCTGATGGGATGGAATTAAATTCCCCCACTGATTAACATGCTCACGGTTTCCTCCTAATTAGTCTGCTAATTGCCCCCTTTCTCAAAAAATCATGTGCATTCGATTGGTATTGCACACAAATGAGTCCTTGTACGTCCAATTGAATGGGCCCCATCTGTTAAAATAATGGAACGTAAAACTATGTGATAATTGCAAAATATGGGCTTATAATTGAACAGTATGACCACCATTTGGTTCAGTACAAAAATAGATATGTGTAATTATATTTTCTGAAGGCATGCTATTCCTTGCCTTACCTTCAAGATATTTATGTTGCATTAAATATATAGCAGAGAGCTTCAACATCTCGCCAGTATTTATCAGTGCAAGGGTTATTTTTCTAAAGGTCAAAGCAATTCCTAGCTGGGTTTTTGTACCTTTTGAATTTTCCAACATACTGAAGTCACCTCTTAAAATAAACATTTCGTACAATAAACATGAATTTCGTATCTGTGTTTGCTCCAAATCTGTTAAAAAAAATGTTGAGTTTTCCATTTGTGTTTATACCCTCTGACTTCTCCAGATAAATATGTTATTTTTATGACTTTAGTCAATAACTGTTTTCTTCTTCTTCTTTTTGGCAACAGAAGCATCTACCACTAGAGAAATGCATTAAAGACCCCAGGAGTGAAAACTTTTGAGAGCCTTTTTCAAAGCTATTTCTGCCCAGCTTACTGAACTACTTTTTCTTTCTTTACTTTTAATGCACTTTTTTGGCTGGTTTTCACTGCAAAATCCCTCCGACTCCTGAGGTTAAATATGTACATCGTTTTTGTTTATTGTTTTTTTCAAAAGGTCCAGTTTGCAAATAGACCTTAACGAATCAGATGATTGAATATGATTGAAAATAAATAAATAACTCTGCATAATGTTGAATTGTACAATACAAGGGGGAACTACCACTCTAGAAGTTATGTATGTTTATGGCTGGCTATATTGTGCTTACGCAGAACACCATTTTAACATTGGAAAACAGTGTTTACCATATGCATTCAGGAACTGCGCTATGCCGCTATTATCTATTGACATTTCACATGGTTCATTAATATCCATGACGAAATGTAACACTTGCCAGAACCAGTCGGTTGCGCACTTATACTACATGCAATCAAATGGGACACCTGTATGAAGCAAAAGGAACCCCACCATATACACTCACAGTGACGTCATCGTATAGCAGCCCATCAAAGGCTGTTCGTGAGTGCGCGCACATACACAACAGAGAAGACCCGACATGATACCTCTTCTAGTGGAAAGTCTTTTACTCTGATGACTCCTTTGGCAAGGGTAGTAGAATTACAGGGCTCCAGACTGCGACTAAATGGTTGCATCTTGCAATAATTTTTCCCCGCCGGTGAGACTTACGTTTTTTAGAGGTCACACCGGTGTGACTACAGAATTTGCCAACTCTCACAGTTTATGCGTGATGCATCTGTTTCGTATGAGAAAAATGGAACATAACAGCACTAGCCACTACCCGGATCAATAATCAGCCAGCTCAATGAACAGAGCAGCTCCAGCGCAATGAAGTCTCATCCAAACAGCGCAAATCATTATGAACAGCCCTGTGAGAAGAGTGGCACGAGACACAAAACTCATTCGAATTTGGCTGTGGTAAAACCCTATGAAAACACTTGGTATCTCTTGCCTTTGCGATTTAACGAGTTTTAAACCATGTTTAATGGCAAACCATTATAAATAACACTGACGAGAACATAAATTATAAGGCTGTACAATCCACACATCACCAACATAACAAAAATGTACCTTGGATTTACTATAGTAACACTTACTGTGTTAAAAATGGTATTTTGGCAGATGTGCAATATGTTATGATAGTGGTTAAATCTTGTTCGGTTCTCAATCTGCACACCTCTAAGATTTCAAAGTATTTGAGATAAGTCTCATTTTGTTTTCAGGAACAAACAAAGCCACTAACCCTACTAAAATAGGCGATAAACCCTGTAGGTTCTCTAACTCATCCCCCCGAACAATTAATGTATAACTCTGGTGTAATCCATCTCTAGAGGAAACACCTCTGAGTATGCAATCTTTAGGAGCTTTGTAAAAGATTACATATCGCTGCTTTCATAACGGCGCCATTACTGTCTGGAGAATAATGGGACCTGCTAATTTGATGGTTTGACCTTAAGCTGTTCATCACAGATCAATGAGATGGGAGGACTTTGGTGAGCGAGAGTACATTAGCATTTGGCCGTAGGAACTGAGAAACTAATGCTAACGGAACACATGGGAGAACCGATAACAGTATTCACTGAAGAATACAGCTCAACATCAACACTAGTGCAAAATGAGAAAAGAAACCAGTAACTAGCTTACAAAAATAATGAACTATATAGAAGGCCCAGAAATGATCCTTACCTACTGGCGAGAGAAATTAAGCACACAGTATGACTGTCTAGCAGCAGATTAATGAAATTCTAGCAATTGGCTAATCAATAATAGGACAGTGCTAATCATGAAACACCATTTTCTTTGGTCTCAAATGGAACACTAATGTTGTTTTACTAAACAACTATTACTAAATTACGTTTCAAACGCATGTAATGTGTTGCCATTAGCTTTAGCATGTTAGCTACCTGAATCAAACACATATCCCAAATAATGTCCATAATCATACTGTGTGGGGCAATGGTAAATCATAAAACTCACATTTGTAAGGTGCTGTCTTCTGTACAAAATATAAAAAAACACCAAGACAACAGCTACCAGAAGCCAGGTAGGGTTATTGACAACTATTAATTGAACACATACATTGGACACCCAGTATGGTTGGATGGTCTGGATGTATGGCCAGTGTTAATTTTCACACAGTTTTGTATCTGTCATCAATTTTATCTTTTGCCAAAAATGTCCTTTAAATTCAGTCAATATTTCATCAAGTCATATTCATTAATTACTCTAAAATTACATGTAATTTTAGCCCACAAAAGTAAAATTTATGTTGACTATAAAATGCAAAATGACAAAAACATATATCAAACTGTAGCAGAGCAAACTTTAACCAAATATTCAAATACCACTATGTAAACATGTATCAAACATATTGAAAGTTCAGAATATTGTTTAATATTTAAGATTGAACAACATGAGACATAATCCTGAAATAATAGCATACAATGAATATACTGAAGTATTAGCTACTTAAAAGTTACTCTTTTGTGAATTGTTCGCACATTTAGACCATTTAGGATATTGCGTTTCACGTAGCTCGTTTTTAAGGAAAAAACGTATTCAAAACTCAAGTTACGAGTTATGATGCATGGGACTACAGACAGTGTCAAGTCACTAGTCATTTATTCTGACTAGTGTGTAACTTAGTTAAAGTTGACCTGTTTTTTCGCGTCATTGTCTGTTCAGGTAAAAGTTGTAATATTATGTTTACACTGTGGATATAGTTGATTTAATCTAATTTATTTGACGTGTTCAGATCTTGCAGAACATACGCAGCTCAATATATTTGGTTTGGTTTCCCAGAAGTGAATGCTAATGAAATTGCAATTGTATATTTCTGCAAAAAATGTATTTAATCAACTTTTAGTTGTACATTAGCATAAAGATATAAGCCTCAAAGCTAACAGACCTCCCTTAAAGCCAAAAAAATCATCTTTTTCTTTAAATTGTTGTCAGGCTGTGAACACAGCTGGTTTGACCCTCTAATCCAACTAGGGATATTCACCAGGCTGGTAGACCAGCTCAAACAAGCTAAGATCACCAAACCAACTTAGTCAAATGTATCCCAGACTGTTATTTTGCCATGGATATAAAGCTTAATTTAGCTCAATCCTCCCTTGTGCATATCAATGTCATCATTCCTGGATTCTGGACCTCGAGACTACTTGACACTGTCTGTAGTCCCATGCATCATTAATCATCCCGTCTCTAGTGGGAGCCATGATAAATCCCACCCATTCAAAGAGTCATTCTAGCCTAGCCTTCCGTAAATTGTCCTGACCTAACCACTTGGTTCCAATCCCAACAACGGCAAACTGATCTAATCTAAGACCTCCAGCAGGCAATAATTGATATGCGTTCCCAGTGAGTAATGCGTTTTGGTCTTTGTGTACCTCTCTTCCATTGCGCTCTAAATGATCTAGTAGAAGGGATTGTAATCTTACAGATCAAATTTGCCCAGATTTTCGCTGCTATGGGAGAGTAATAGAGCTTTGCTTAACAGCTTCAAAGGAGAGCTCTTCCATCACAGAGAACACTTAATGACTTAACTGCAGTGTAGTAAGTTATCAGATTTTCTCAGTGTGTCAAACCTCCTTATGTTACACCTCGCTGTGGTTTGTTGGGTTTCTTGAGCGCGTAGTGGCATTTTCCAATTAAAATCAAATTGAAAGCTTGTGTACTTGTTCCTTGCTTCAAATACAGAAGTTTGCACGAGGCTCAAACTAATCAAATTGAAATGGAAATCTAGTTTGCCACACAACAAGTGAAATTTATTTCTGCAACTTTCATAATTTTCCAACAAACTTATTATCGATAAAGCTCCCTCAAAGTAACCTGCAAGATACTTGTAAATTAAGAATTGAGCCAGAATCCCTCCATTCCAATTAGTAGTCCTTATACTTATGATGTGTTCCAATCAACAACTCCGTTAGCTTATCAGGGGTTCGACTGTCACCAGAGATGTCTCCTAGCAACCCAATTGATAAACAATGCTGCGGCTAGCATTTATGCTAAAGGTGTATAATTATTAAAAGAAAGTATAAATTGCCATGTTTGAACACCTATCTCTGCAAACATTTTTAATACAAGCTTTCATATCATGTAATGAATGAACTTATTACATAACTTATACATTAACTAATTTATTGATAATATGTAATAAACATGAATGCTTATCACTTACTTTGTATATCTCCCTGGGTGCCAGCATATTTGTGTGACTATGTGCACCTGCACCTCGGTGAAATCAGAGTTTCCATGTTGGAATTCCAACTTCAAGTAGCATTCCATCGCACTTTTCCTGATGGGAAGTTGGAAAATCTGACTCCCCGTGTTTAACGGAATACAGCAACAACCACTAGACCAACCTCTTTAAATCAGCTGCAAGTTATTCTTTTACATGTATTTTTTTATTATATTTCTTTTGGAATAGCGCACATTAAAACGGAGCAGTACCATGTGTTGTATAATAATGGAAGATTAAGGGAGTTTTCGGAAAACCATTTTCAGTCGAGACAAAATTTGTTAAATTTATTTTGGACCTCTAGTTGGGCACAAATGATCAAGTTTTGTCTTGATAGCATCAGAAAGTTAGCCTCTGCTGGTAGATACAGTACTCTAAATATACCTTTACCGTAAGTACGACGGCAATTCAAACATATGTAATCTAACAAAATAAAAGTTTGCTGCCAAAACAGCGCTGACCCGCAGAGGAATGGACTCTACAAGACTCCTGTGGTATCTGGCACATTAGCAGCAGGTCCATCAAGTGCCACAGTAGACCTTCTGTAGGTTCAGACCAGACGGGATCGCCTTCTTTGCCCTCGTGCATAAATGAGCCTTGGGTCCCCAACACCCTGTCGCAGGTTTGTGGTTTGTCCCTCCTCGTACCACTGTTGGTAGGTACTCACCATGGCTGACTGGGAACACCCCACAAGCCTTGTCATTTCAGAGATGCTCTGACCCAGTCATCTGGCCATTACAATTTGGCCCTTTTCAAAGTCGCTCAAGACTTTACTCCTGCCCATTTCTCCTTCATTCAACACTTTGACTACGAGAACGAATTGTTCGCTTACCATCTCATCTACGCAGACCTTGACATTTGACCTTGTTAGGACATGATCAACGTTATTCGCTTCACCTGTGATTGGTCATAATGTTTTGGCTAATCAGTGTATATATCCCCAAAAAATTATTGTTTTATAGTACATGTTTGATCAGTGACTGATTATTTTGGAGGGATCTTAAGGCCTTTGCCATTTCTTTTTCAGCCACCAAAGGTATTTACGGTTAAGGTGATTGACTCAAATAACGTTTCAGGATCTGAAAGATGGCAACATGCTGATCTTCTACTTTCAGAGCAAAGCTATTAAGATGAATGACAATGATCAAGATATAGTAGAACTCCTTGGTTAAAACCCTTTGCACTGATTGTTTTAAGGAATTCAGCAGCTACCGACCTCACGCAAATAAATAAATCACTGCAATCGAAGCAATTAATTTTAAGCACCTCAAAAGATCTGTTGGGCAACAATTAATGTACCACTTACAGGATTTAGCTGAGAATTAATTGCATTCTAGAAAACATTTTTGAAGCGCATCAATCAGCAATTGTGATTAGCACCATTTTGTTGCAGCAACATTTGGCATGGCCATTGCTGGTTTGCTGGTCTTAGCTGCCAGTCTTAGCTCCCAGCCTGGCTAACCTGTTCTTCAGCAGGTCTTCAGATGTGCCCAACCCCCTCTAAAACCAGCCAACAGGCCAGCCTGACCAGGCTAGGAGATCATCTACCAGCTTAGGCTGGTTAAAGCTGGTTTTATCAGCAGGGATGGCTGTATTCTCCATATTATTTGACACATCATGAATGTGTCATGTTGTTTGGCTCCTTTGTTCCGCTAAATTATGATCCCCTCCTTGCCTGTATCATTTCTCTTTTATCGCAGAGATTTCGGGAACCATGGAGCAGTTAATGACTGCTGTTGTTAAAACATTCGGACTTCACTGTGTGATGTACTTTCATCCGCACTCCTGACAGCTTTAATTAGCGAAATTGTGTTGGGTGTATGTGTGTGTGAGGGAGAGAGAGAGAGACACACACAGAAGTTGCTTCTCATTTCTGCGACCATGGATAGAGCTTGCGGCTTTGTTCAGTGCTTGGCCATAGAGACAACAGGCTTCAAAAGGCCTGACAAGCATGGAAGCAGAAATAGGATCATTAATGGGGGCGAATTGATCCCCCAGATATGCTTTTATACTCGTCGTCCTCTAGAGCATTGTTGACTATTCCAAAGGCTCAAAGCAGCCTATAGTTTGTCTTGTTGGAATTATACTTTGCACAAGACAACAGAAAACTCTGCAGTACAAAAGAGAAATTCAAAGACGGTGACAAAATGAGTGATGTGATATGGCAGTTTTTAAGAATAGGGTACAAAATAGGTCTCTAACTCTTAAGAAAATATGTTTTCCATCTTTTTCAACGAATGGTTATTGAAAGAAAAATGCTGTTTGTGAACCTCAGGAGATTACACTAAATATTTCATAAGCTTTTTAATGTCATTTATTTATTGGATTTTTGCAATGCTTTCAACCCTATTACTGACACTTAGGACAGGTCTATAGCAGTTAAAAACCCTTATTTGCACCTAACTGATCTCTGCCTACATCACCTTTGTCTATTGATGGACTACACTCTTAAAATGGAAAACATAGACTATCAATTAATTGTCAACAAATGCCTTCATCAGCCAACTAACCAAGGACAAAGCATCTATGTGAACTTCTACAGTTAATCCAGGATGGACTTCAAAGACATTAGTCATTAATCTTACAGTTCATACAAAATCTTTGTTTAAACACTGACCCATAACACTTACTTAGTTTAATAATTTTAAAGCATTACTTGCATTGCACTCGAAAAACTAATATTCCCATTATATTCATGCTGGTTAGCCAGAGGGGAACTGGCCCCCACAGTGAGCCTGGTTTCTCAAAGTTACACTGTAAAAAAAAAAAAAAAACAGAATAATTATGTAACAAATACAGTTAAAATTTAAACAACTTTACAGAACAACCTGTAAATTTTACTGTTGTTTTTACAGTATATTTTACAGTGTAGTTTTGCCATTTGCATTAATTATTATTATTATAAAATGTTAAAATTAATATATTAAGCTTCTTAAACTAAAAATCTGCTTTTCCCTTTATAATGTTTTGTTAATCACTGCAGTAATTACAGAAGGGCACATGATGACATGAAGTTCACCAATAGTGTCTCTTTCAGGAGCAATGACCAATGAACATGTAGAGATGGTGCTCAGTGTCACTCACACAAACACTGAACACCATCAGTGTGACACATGCGAAATTACAATTATGCCATAAACATGAACTAAACTACATAAAATATAAAACAGAACACCCCAAAGTACATAACTGATATTAAAAATAAGAAGAAACATAACTGTTCCCATAAAATATAATGACATGTTATGGGCCACGCAATAGTAATTTACTGTTACGGTAAATTACAATCTTACAGTAATTTACTGTAAAAAGTACACATACTCTCTTGTTAAACATAATATACATTTTAACCAATAATTTTATGGGAAATTTATTATTTTTACATCTTTTACATTTCATCGTAAAACTTAAACATATGAAACAATTTTAACATATTTTACGGTAACTACTCATTAATCAATAGCAATTGTTTTTTTAATGTAGCATTTTTACAGTATTTTACTGTTACAATTATGGATTTTTTTTACAGTTTATTTTTCTCCATTAACCATCATCTTATGGAGTTTTGTCTTCTTGCCACTGTTGCCATTGGCTTGATCACGGGGATTATAAATACAATTATTATATAATTATTCATTTTTATACACAATTTAAAGTCATATTTAATCAAACTACACAATGATTACTAAGACTTTATAGATATTACAGTTTCATTTCCTGTTAATGCATGATTTCCTGTAACGCTGCTTTGAAACAGCGTGTTTTGATGTGTGTTGTGAAAAGCACTATACAAATTAAATATACAATATAGTCATTAAGTAAATATTAACACTAAATAGGCTAAATTTATTAAAAATTAATAAACAAAAATTAGAGAATGGTTAAAACAGTTGCAATTAAACTACATTTCACAAAAAAAATATTGATCATCAAACATGTAAGGTTTGATGATCAACTATTATTATTATTATTATTATTATATTTTATATTTGCAACGTTTTCAGTCCTGTTACCAAAATGTTATCTAAATACAGATTAAAACCTAAAAATATTTGTATGAATTTTTATTTTATATCAAATATCAAAATATTTGATGTTTGTGATGTTTTCAATCCCTTTACCAAAATTTTGGACATGTCTAAATACAGATTAATACCCTTATTTCTGTGAATGTTTATTTTATATCAATAAACATCCATTAACAACAAAATTAAAGTTGCAGATAAGTTACATTTCCCAAAAGAAACCTTGGGAGGTCCAACTAAATATTATATTAACTTTTATTATTATTATTTGAGTTTAGGAATGATTTCAACCCTGTTACTAACATTTTTAAATACACTTAAAAATCCTTCTTTGTATAAAAATGTAATAGTGATTAACATTAAATAAACACTAAAGAAGCACAATATATAATAACAATATGTATCTGCTAGAATGTGCTAAACATGATGTTTTTGGCATTTAAGATATTTTAAATAGTTAAAAAAAAAATTGAACTGCAATGTTTTGAATATGTATTTATCAGATTATATGCAATTTGATGTGTTTAAAAAGAATAAAAAGAAAAACCTTCCCAATTGTCATACTATATTAATAATATGTTAGATAATAGTTCATCTAACATAAGTAATACATTTCACACAAAAAATAAACATGAGATTCATGTTTACATCTAGTGTTAGATGTAGCGGGGCACAAAAGCGTACTGTATTCGTGGAAAGTGCAAGATGCATTTGTGCCTTCCTTCTCTTCCCTTGACCTTCTCTTGTCTGCATATCAAGAAAGAAACCAACACAATTTCCTTTCCTTTATGAAAGTGTTGCATACAATTTGAGACCCAGTCAACCCTGTTATATTTTACGGCTTGCACAAGACAGATGGGAAAAAAAAAAAACGAAATCCTTTTTAGTGGACTGTTTTCTGTGAATTTATTCCCACTCTGAAGACAATCATCAGGATTATGATATGGGGTTTTTTTTATCAGTTGAGATACATTACTGTCAAATGACTCTAGATCCCGCAGTTTGCAATATATGAGTTTTTCTAAAGTAAGTGTGGGTGTGTGGAGAACAAATATGAAATGTGTATAATCTCAAGAGGACTGTGAAATAAAGGTACATTTACCCTTTATGTGACCCAGTGGCTATACTATTAACATTACATAAAACCTAGTATTCAAAACTCCGCCTCTATTTTATCTTTCATTTAAATATAGAGTCATATACAGTACTTATAGGGGTATATAGCGTGCCAGCCGAGCAACAGCCATTGAGATTAATGGGAATGCTAACGCATAGCTCTCTTGAGGTAATATAGCCCCTTGTGGCCACCAAATAACCAAAAAATAAATAAATGGCACATTTTGATTATCAAGATAATAGCCAACGTAATGGATGAAACATATAATCTGAAGTTAAGACTAAAGAACTTAATTTCAAGAGGTCAAAGAACTTTTTTTGTGGAAAGTCAACATTATCATTGAAGCTCGACTTAAAAGATCCTGGGCACTGGGCCAGGCAATGACTCAAAACACATCTGGTATCTCTGCGTGGTACATAGCTTAGACAATTTACTTTGTATGTGATTGAGGTGTTAGTTGTTCCAAAAGGTTGCTGAATTTGACAACAGTTCAATACTAGGAATAGTATGTGGTGCCTCCTATGGCAAGCATCTGTATGACTATTAAAGTGATTTGATCCAAAATAAGGCACTGAAGCGTTACATTTTGGCTAGTATAATGTTTGTGTTATGGAGAGCCTGATCTCCTTTAGAGAGCCTGAAGTTACGTGACTGTGGTGAAATTTTTTGCTAAATGATATAACGTGGCTCCTTAACCATATTGTGGAAGTACTGAGTGGCGCTAAAAGCAGACATACAAAGAGTTTTACGGAGTCAAAGTCTTACAAAGAGGGGTTAAAGCAATGCAAATATGTGTGCACACTCAATTATGTATTAGACCAGATGCACATCATAATGCAACTAAAGTCGAATCCCGGACATTTTCGCAAATTTAGAAATCCTGGCCGGCTATTTTTTAAGGTCAGAAAAAGAGGACATGTCTGGGAAAAAGAGGACTTATGGTCAGCCTAAATAAGCAACCACCCCAAACACCCTAGCAACCACATACTGTAGCAATGTGCTAACAACAACTCAGTACGCCTTAGCAACCTCCTAGCATCATGGCAGTTTGTTTTGCACCAAGTACAAAACATTTATAAATTGCAAGGAGCACAAACCTCCCACAGCTTTCTAAAAATGAGTCATAAGTGTGTAGCCTACAGTATATGCAAATATTTACAGTCAGTTGCGTTCAAACACTAGTTTCAAACAAGCAGTAAAAATAAAAGTTTGGTCTGCCAGCCGGATATCGTTGCCAATTGTGTTTCCTTGCTCACATTCACATTTACGATGCCAGAGATGAGTCAGTTGATGGTACCGCCCAGTGAGTGTTAGAAAGAAGTGACAGTAGGAGATACAAAAAAATCAAGATTGATTAATAGAAACATCATAAAAAGATATAATAGATGTTCTACCCAACTGAAAAGACCAGTTTAGATTAGAATGAGCACCAGAATTCTTTGTCCCAGCTTAAAGGGCTAGTTCACCCAAAAAAGAAAAATCTTTAATGATTTACTCACCATCAGGCCATCTCAGATGTGTATGACTTTCCTTTTTCTGCTGAACACAAACAAAGATTTTTAGAAGAATATCTCAGCTCTGTACGTCCAAGTGAATGGTGGCTAGAACGTTAAAGCTCCAAAAACTACATAAAGGCAACATGAAAGTAGAGAAAAGCTGCAAAAAAAAACTTTTTTTAGCCAATCAACTGTAAGCCTTTCTTGCATCTGAAAAGCATCACCAAGTACAAGGCATCTCCCGCTTGCTCTGTAGAGAGTAAACTAATGCCTGATGAACTGAATGTGTTTTACTGCAGGTTTGAAAAGCCCATTCTCTCACCTCTCCAGCGCTCTAATCTTCACTTCACATACACAACAACCACCTCCTGGAACCTGCTTAATCTGCATTGATGATCAGTGAGGAGGATGTGTGCCAGGTCTTTCAGAAACAAAAGACTAGGAAAGCTTCAGGCCCAGACAGTGGTTCACCTCCCTGTCTGAAAGTCATCTTTCTGGTAGATAGGCAACAGCTAGTGAGACTGGTGAAACTCTATTAGTAATGATGCTCCTCAAGGATGTGTTCTCTCTCCACTGCTCTTATCCCTGTACACAAATGACTGCACTGGAAAAGACCCCACTGTCAAGCTCCTGAAGTTCACAGACGACACCACGGCCATCAGCCTCATTCGCAATGGTGACGGGAGGTTTATCAGCTGGCTGCCTGGTGTGGTCACAATAACCTTGTGCTGAACATGCTCAAAACAGTGGAGATGATATTGGACAGCTCTGTGGCAGCAGTGGAGTAATTCAGGGTCTTGGGCTCTACCATCTCTCAGGACCTGAAGTGAGACACCAACATAGACTCCATTGTGAAGAAGGCTAAGCAGAGGTTGTAATTCCTTCACCAGCTGAGGAAGTTCAACCTGCCACAAGAGCTTCTGACGCAGTTTTACTGTCTGGTTTGGTTCAGTCTCCAAATCAATGAAGGAAACTACAACAGACAGTCAGGATTCCTGAGGCTTATTGGTGCCCCTCTGCCCTCCCTCCAAGACCTGTTTGTCTCCAGAGTTAGCAAATGTGCAGGTACAATCACTTTGGACTCCACACACCCTGCCCACTCCCTCTTTGAACTGTTGCCCACTGGCATGTGGTACAGAGCACTGAGTGTCAGGACATCCAGGCACAAGACAAGTTTTTACCCTCAGGCCATTTTCATCATGAACAATTAAACTGCCTCAGGACTCCCCCATAGAGCAATAATGTAAATACATATCCCATGTACATATGTAAATTCACATATTTCATTCAATAATTGTACATACCCCTACCTTGCATATACATTACCACTTGCACATGTGCGTACACCATTCTGTTATATGTCCTATTATTTGTATGTCTATTTATACTCTTACCTTTTTTATATTGTGTGTCTGCCTGTAATGTTCTGTGTGCACTTGCGTATGTGAGAACACTTGGCAATAAAGCTCATCATGATTCTGAAACAGATCAATATTTAAGTCCTTTTTTAACCATATGTCTGCACTTACTTTCACTTCTTTTTGTTTTGTTTTTTTTTTTTTTTTTGCCGATTCACATTCTTCATGCATATCGCCACTTACTCAGCAGGGTAGGAGAATTAATAGTAAAAAAAAAAATTAGCATTTGGCTTCTGAAGACATAGATTTAAACAGTGGAGTTATGGATTACTTTTATGCTGCCTTTATGTGATTTTTGGAGCTTCAAAGTTATGGCTACTTACCTTGTATGGATATATTGTATAATTCAAACCCTAACCCTAACTCAAACCAAGGAAGTTGGTGTTAGGAATTTCTTAAGTTATAGCGCCAATAACATAACAATTGAACGAGAAAAAAATTTAATATAAAATCGAAATTGGAGACAATTTTTTTTTGTGGAAATTGTAATTCAAGTGACCATATGATTTAGGGACACTGGTGGATTCAGAGAAAATATTAGCAAAAACACCAAGGTAATTATAGCGCCACTGTGTGGTCGATTATCACAAAACAGTTTCGTGTAGATACCCTGTTTGTGTATAGTCATTTCCATAACCCTTGGCCATTCCCAATATGAGTTATAAGGTGCTGAAATTTGATTGGCCGTTGGTAGACATTTATTTTCATTTGTCAAAAACATTTTTTAATAATATGTTTGCATTTGAACCAAAGAAGTGGCACATTTATTTTGAACTTTTTTGCTTAAACGCTGCAGTTTTTTAGTTGTAGTGTCAGCTGGGTGTGCATTTGTGCGCCTGCGTGGTGGGGGGGATTTGGTATCATCCTGCCAAGTTTGCTGTCTCTGAGACTTATTGTCTCTGATGCCTAGACACATTTAGGGTAGATAAAAAAAAAAAAGAAAGAAAAAAGAACAAGAAGAAAATCAGTACAAATACAGTAGGGTTCCAGCATCTAGTCTGCTTGGCCCCCTAATAATAATAAATTACAATGTTTAAAATTAAATAAAAAAAAATGAATATGTCCACCACAGTATGTAATCACAAATACAAAACATAATTTGAAATGATGTTCGAAGGTGGAAATGACACTTAGAGAGAAAAAACAAACAAACAAAAAAACAGCATTCTCAGTTGATGCATGTATGATTACTGTTGGACAAAAAACTAGTGAGAGTGTAAAAAGGTAGTGTATTTCCAATATGCCCTTGAGGCCAAAATTGCCCATAATTGATATCAACACCCATATACTGTAGACAAGCTTCACTTTTAGCTCTGTATATAGATCAGGATGAAACACTTAACATGTTATTTCAGTCCATATTGCTCTTGGCATGCACAATGCCAATATCAATTCCCAGCATGCTCAAACGCTACTCCTGTGGTCAGTGGAATCAAGCACTGATTTAGTAGACCTTTCAAGAACAGGCATTCAGTAGCTAAGCAGAATATAAGTGGCCATTTATTCACCCGTTATGTGTGCTCTGTCTATATGATGGAGGCTGGATCATGTATTTTTCTCAGTCAGTTGAGACAGACCATGTGGTCATAGAGAGGCACAGATGGAGGGGAGGGGATTCTGGAGACCACCACATTGTATTTCCTGCTGTGGGCAACAGGAGGCTAACAGCCCTGCCTTCCCAAAACCAGACCAAAAAACAAACAAAAAAACACACATACACATACACATTCACATACACATACACAAAATAAAGCACTACCTTTAAACACCATCGTTTTCCAGCTCACAGCCATTGTTAACATTTTTGACAATATTGACAAAACATAATTTTTAATTTTTCTATTTGTGTCTTGTTTTCTAGTACAAATATCTAAAAATCATTGCAGCAAGATACATATACTTGAGAAGCAGAATTACATATGATACAATATATCTTGAACTAAGTTTATTTTTGACACCATTAGCACAGTTTTATTTTCTTGTTTAAAGCATATCCTTAACCAAATGTAAAGATATGTATGTTTTAAAACTTAATTATACCATGAATGCTGATGAAGCAAGCCTTTCTTTTATTCATGCATAATGAAGGTTTATTATAATTTTTCTTTTATCAAAAAGACATGCATTTATGTATCTTTTCATCCATTAATTGTGGCAAAAAAAAATTGCATTACCCACAAACTTAAAGACATTTTACAATTTCATATAGACTAACATATTAGGGTGGGACAATATAAGGTTCACGATTCATTATAATCTCAATTCTATTTAATGTATAACCCCTACGGTACATGACAAAGTATGACCGAATATTGAGTTCTCTGAGACACAATGTACTCAATGCTCATATAGTGTCTCATAGAGTTTCTCATATACCTTTCCCTTTAACAGGGTTGCTGCAGTGTTTTTAAAAATCAAATATAAGACTTCTTAAGACCTTTTTTTAAGACCTGAACAATTCAAATGAATACTGTTTGCTCATACAGAACAAACTGACAATCTAAAAATAAATCACATATCACAGATTATTTTAATTAAACAGGCTGTGGCATGCATTTAACAAGGGTAACATTGCTTATCAACTAAACAGTGTATTTATACACACAAGTGAGCAGCTGGAAGCAGTGAAGCATAGACATTTCAAAATAAGAGTCCCCGGAGGACACACACACACACACACACACACACACACACACACACACACACACACACACACACACACAAACAAACATCATTACATCATCATATTAAAATTGGTTTATGTACCAATATATCAAGACATATGAATTAGGGGTCGATATTGGATTTTGCTGATAACAATGTGCTGAAAGAAAGGCAATAACAAATTAATTCATTTTAGAGCTTAGTTTCTACCAGGTGTGATCTGTGCAAATGACAATCAAATAACTTACGACTTATGATAATAGTTTTTAAATTCGATATATTGATGTTTTACCAAATGTTCCTAGTCTTTCCTTACTGAGACAGGGCAGGCCAGATAGAGGCTGCAAGAGTTAACAAAAATACCAATAATAATCAGAAATGAGAAAAAAAAAGTGGAAAAAAGACAAATGGTGCATTTCACATGACTTTTAACAATAAACAAGCCTGTAATACTCCGAGGACTCTTATTATGAAAATGTCTGTGCTTCACTGCTTCCAGCTGTTCATTTAAACAGATAAGGGAAATAAAATGTGCACTCTTAGTTCATCTTCATGGTATTGCAATACAAAATCTTTAAAGTAAACATTGTTATAATTCATCAACAGTAGCTCATCAGCAATCGCTTGTCACAAATGTCTGGTATTCATTGATTGCAAAATTCTCTGAAGGCGCTGGAAACATTTAATCTTGAGGAACTCAAGCTGCTCAATCGCATTGGGACACGCCCTGAGTGTCACGTGGTCTGAAGCCTTTGTACAATCACGGCAATTTATTGGTTGGGAGCTATGTCACGGGCTCCATAAAAGTGCCATTTTATAATGAACAAGCATGCGAAAGATTTACCATGGGCATCTTGAGCCATTGCTATTAAAAACGCTGTATGAGAGAATTTATCATTAAAGGTAAGGAAACAAATTGGCCCCCTTTGTCTTCCAGGATGCTATCAGGAGACGCAAAATATTTTAACTTGTTTTTTGTCTTTCGCCCCTTCGTGGACCACGTGGGCATTCTGGCGAGACAAGAGTCACGTACTGCATATTTTGCTCGATTTTTTGGCGGTGGAATGGACTTTGCTCTTTTCAGCCAGCTGTTGGATCAACACACGATGGTTTTGCAGTCCAAGCAAACACATCAGGTTAAGAAATACTTTGAGCTAATATCAGCTCCATTTGGAATTTCCCTTGTTTTTTCCACCCGTGGCTCACGCTGGGGAACGATTAATTTTGGAGGGCAGATCTTCTGCACAGACGGGACTTGATGACCATAGAGTGGACATTACATCCTCAGATTTTGGAACAAATCTGGAGAAGGTTTGGCAGAGCAGAAGTGGACCTGTTCATTTTGAGCGAGATGTCACACTGTTCCCTCTGGTTTTTCCCTCTCTGCCCTTTCACTGCTGGGCATCAGTTCCGGAGGATCTGGTTCCGCTTCTGTTAGTGGCAATGTTTTGGCCATCTCAAGTATGGTTTTTGAGTCTGGTCTCTCTCCAGGAGGAAATGCATAGGGAGATTCCAGTCAGAACAGACATATTTTCTCAGTCTCTGGGCAGCACTAGTCAGTGGCATAAATTAGAACAGTTGTTTGTGTACTTTGGTGGCTGCAACAGGAGTGTTTCGGTGTTCAAGCAAAGTCAGTTTTATTGGCTTAGTTTATTGGATAGTTTACCATCGCATTTCCGGTATTCGAGCCCATTCTACGAGGAGCATTGTATCCTCATGGGCTTTTGTTAGAGGTGTGTCCTTGGAGAACATTTGCATGGTGGCAGGGTGGTCCACTCAACATATGTATGTTAGATTTTATAATCTGGATGAGGGTTTTACTCTTGCTTCCCAGGTTCTCTCTGTTGGAACAGGAGTAAACTCATAGTTTTCTGTTTTATTCAAACTCTTTAGCTCACTCGTGCGCTGTTATATGCTTGCCTCATGGACGTAGACAGTTGCCAGCTACAGTTAGCATGGCGTGAATGTATATCATTCCCAGTGTGATTACACAGCTCGAGTTCCCATGAAAGGGAACGTCTCGGTTACGTGAAACGTAAACCTGGTTCCCTGAGTATCGAGTATGAGTATCCCTGGACATACTCTCTAGCAGCTGCATAGCTGCCTTCCTGAAGAAAAGCTGACACAATGTTCCGTGATGTAGCTCCCTAAGGGCATTGCTGAAGGGCCACCACCCAATAAATTGGCATGATTGTACAAGGTCTTCAGACCACGTGGTACAAGGGCTTCAGGCCACGTGATAGTCAGGGCTTTTTCCAATGCGATTACACATCATCACTTTCCTACTCATGGAACCAGGGTCGAGACATTTCCCAAAGCTTTTCACTTTGAAACTGTTCATTTATTAAATCATACCCTTTTAAAGTTTAAAAATCACATTAGGGCCATATCGCCATTCTGGTCTTTACGACCCCCAAATTTAAGACCTTATGCCATTTAAGATATTTAAGACTTTTTATAACCTTCAATTTACTAACAGAATTTAAGACATTTTAAGCCTTCTTAAGGACCCACAGGAACCCTGTATAAGAAAAAGAATAAGAAAAAATAAATATTCAAAAATAGTTGGCTACATTCAGGCTGATCTACTATAATATATATTGTATGTGAAAGTGTGCATATATTTATATTTCCTGATAACAACTGAGAGTTTAAGGAAAGGAAATGATTTTAAAAGATTCATTATTCAATGAAAGTCGAGTGCATGGGTCTCATCTTTGATTGACACTCATTACACAGAAGAAATGTTCAGTTTTATTTTTAAGCACTTTTGAGCACTTTTCAACAAGGTCATTCTCCATGTATTCCAGCACTTACATTTCTAAAAGCTCGAGTGAAGCACTTTAGGCACTTTTGGCAAGGACCTTGCCAAACCCTGTGTATAATAAAGAAAATAAAGCAAACAAGTTTGTGATGTTTGAAGGATCATACATCATATAAAGAAGTTAGGTCAAGCTTGAAGAAAGGCATAAAAAATGCCAAAAATACCTATAGACAATGGGTAGAAAATCATTTCAACTGTGGCAAGGCATTAGGACAGTTACTGATTATAAGAGCAACTCTGTCTGTTCCCATGGTGATGTTGCATTGACTAACGAGCTTAACACCTTTTTTGCTCGATTTGAAGTTGATAATATAATGACAAGTGCAATAATCCCAGCAGTAGAGACTGAACAGACACTCACACTAAGCACACACGAGGTACAGCATACATTGTGGAGGAATAATCCACGGAAAGCTGCAGGTCCAGATGGGGTTCTAGGACGAGTTCTAAAAGACTGTGCTAGACAGTTAGCTGAAGTATTTACGAGTATCTGCAACCTGTCCCTAGCGCAGGTGCCTAAAATCAGCTATCATAGTACCAATACCAAAGAAACAAACATCAGCAATTTGAATTCCTGCTATCCAGCTGCCTCCCTCAAATAATAATGAAGTATTTTGAAAGACTTAAGACAAGTCATTCCTGCCTCTCTGGACTCACATCAGTTTGCTTATATGGTCAACAGATCTACTGGGGATGCCATCGCTCTGACTATTCACACTGTCTTGCCACATTTTGACAGAGAGGGCACATATGTGAGAATGTTATTTGTTGAATTTAGCTCTGCTTTTAATACTGTTATCCCCATTGAGCTCATTCTAAAACTTCATCATCTAGGACTCAGCTCATCAATATGTAACTGGGTCTTGAATTTCCTGTCGGAGCGTCCTCAGGTGGTGAGATTGGGTACACATTTGTCTTCCACCATAACTCTGAGCACTGGCTCACCACAAGGATGTGTACTATCCTCTATTCCTTTTTACATACAACTGTGTTCGTATACTTTCCAATACAATGATCGTTAAGTTTGCGGATTATACAACAGTGATTGGGCTGATTTATAACAACGATCGGAGGTACAGACCTTGGTAAGCTGGAGCTCAGAGAACAATCTGACCCTCAACACAGGAAAGACCAAGGAGCTAATTATCAACTTAACAGAAGCCTGGATACGCGTCAGTCCTTATTAATGGAAATAGTGTGGAGAGAGTGCCCAGCTTCAAGTTTCTGGGCACATATATCTCAGAGGACCTTACATGGTCGACAAATACAACTGCACTGATTAAGAAAGCAAAGAAACTATTGTTTTTCCTGAGGACGTTTAGGAAAGCCTGTCTGCCCCAATAGATTCGGATGACTTTCTATCGGTGCACCATAGAGCATTCTAACATACTGTGTGGTTTTTCAGCTGCACAACCAATAATAGGAAAGCGTTCCAGAGGGTTATCCTGCGAGCACAGAAGATAATCTGTGTGTCACACAAACATTTATTTATTTACAAAAGTGCACCTGACACCATGAAGGTGGCGGCAGAGAATTGTCCACAAGCTTCATTGGTTCTTGCATGTATTGTCACTGCGACAAATTGAAATGTGTAAAAGAGAACGAGATTTTGGGAGATTTCTTTCGCACACCCCTTGCAATACCTCTACGACCCCCAAGGGGTGCGCCCCACATTTTGAGAACCACTGCTTGAAGTCAAAGCAAAGAACTCAGGTTGAATGCTAAAATAGACTAAATCTGCCTAATACTGAGGATCTGTTGTACACCACAGTTTTATCTGCCAAGCTCTAGCTTGTAAAATCCAGCTTCAAAAACTGTGGCAAACACCAAATATGTGTCGTTTGAAAAAGTAGAAGTTCAAATACAACTTGCCATCATTATCTAGATAAGAATCCTGAAAAATAACAAACCCACAGCAAGATGTAGAATCTAAAGACCTGGTTATATTCATGAAACAGCTTCATTGAATTTGAAATGTAAATGAACAAGCTCTATCCTGATCTTCCTGTACCGGATGCTAAAATACTTAAACCAACATGCAAAGTAAATCGCATCAAGCTTTTACGTCCATGAACTCTGCCTGTGGTCTTAGTTTACCTGGCAGCTTTAGACTGCAGTACCTCTGTACGTGACATCTTTAAATTTGTCAGGATAAAATGAGGTTCGAACTTGAGATAAGACTCCGGTATGTCTCACCCTTGAATATTGATTTCTAAAGAAAAGTGGATTTACTGTTCTTGTACGCATCACAATGCACCTCACCTACAAAATGTTTGAAAAGGAGATAGTAAAAGATAATAGAAAAGGCCTCATTTCCATATTTACTCTCAGAATGCATTCTCATCCATTGTCTGTGCTGCAGTAAACCTCTTTAATTAACAGTCTCCTCTCTAGTGCAAAGATTCAAGAGTCTTGGAACCAAGATTATTTGACTGTTGTTCCCCTAGAACAGCTGAGCAGCAGAGGAGCTTTAAACGAATAGTCCAACCAAAAAATGACAACATAAAAGCACCATTAACGTATCATCAGAAAACCTGCGTCATAGTTCTGTTACATCTTAAAAATCACATCAGCATTCAACCCATCATGCTCGAGGGTGTTTTTGAAAGATTTCCTGTTTCAGTGGCATATCCAAAATTAAAGACTTATAACTCATAAAAAAGAAAGAAAAGAAAAAAGGAGGGCCAAATGTTAGGTATCATTGTAAATATAACTTTAATAATAATAATAATGATATAGATTAATGATATATTATGAGAGCTCAGCCTATGGAACAGCTGGAATTTTTAAGTTAACCATAAATGCACTTTTTTCTTATTTTTCTGATTTTACATTAAATATCTATGAGTATAAATAAGGAGGCTCCGAAAAAACTGCTTTTGTTTTGTTATCAATTATGTAGTATGTAACTGAGAAAATGTTTGTGTCGATATGAAAAAAGCAATCAAAAGTTATAGCATCACAATATATATTTAATTTATATATGTGAATGTTGAGAAATGTCTCAAAGTGTCCAAAAGCATCTCCAATCAAATAAAAAATAATATACAAACCTATTACATTGAGTCTGTGTCATGTATTTGGTGCCATCTCCTGGTGGCCATATGTAACATTGAGCTTCATGTGGAATATTTAATGATCAATGCATCCGATTACCTTGTGTGAGGGCTTGTTTGAAAGATTATCACCTCCTCTAAGTAATTATATGTGATATTTTATGTTCTGTTTATTTTTTGTGATGTTTCGTGGTAAACGCGACATATAAGCAATACCTGTTCACATGAAACATAAATGTCAAATTCATGTACTTAGCTATTACTCGCTATATTTTTGTCTAGTGTCTAGAGTGTAAAACATATATGCTACTTGTATTCCATTCTTTGAGAGCTTTCCAACAACATATGATACATGGCTATTTGATGAGTTTGATGTTTTTACTGATTGTGCAACTATGCAATTTAATTTTGTATTTTTTTCCAAAACGGAACAGTTCGGATTTGCCTGAAAATTTCAAAGCAGTTTCAGTTTTGGTCCTAATGCACACATTGGAAAGTAGAACTTCTAAGCTTTCAAATGATACCTATTTTGTGTTGGTCAAAACATTTTGAAAATGTAAAAAAAAAAAAAAAGTAAGATTCTGCACAATTTTATGTCACTAATAGGGATGGGAATCATAGGGAATTTAACGATTCCGATTCCTTAATGCTTCATTAACGATTCTAGGAAATCTTAATTATTTGGACAAAACCCAAGTCAACGGATCGATATCTCTGATGCCAGTAATGTATATCTTATAGGCCTGATGTATTTTTAGAGACTATTTGCTGAAAAAACTTTGTATACAGCAAATTCTCCCTCGAACATTGCAGCTTTCAAAATGCTTTTTGGTAGTTTGTTCAAGTTTACCCAACATTGAGGATTCTTCATTAAAGATTTGTAATAACAACATGAATTTTGCCATACTGTATTATCACTTGATTTGTGCCAGCAAACAGTAGGGGGCTCAACAAACTGAAAACTGGGTCAAAACTAGATTGGGATCAAAACAACTTTTTTCATCCAATCAAGAAGGTTAGAAAGTGATTTTAACAAAATAAAATCATGTTATCATGCATATTTTCTATGTCTTTTGGATATACTTTGAAACCGTGAGTATTTTAACAATTATGGATTGCCCCCATTCGCTTCTATTGTACAGAATGTGCCTCACAAACTATGTTTCCATCCAAGGATTTGTAGCGAAAAAAGGTTTTGAACATCAAAATTAAGCTGATGGAAAAAAAAAACTGTGAATCTGCACTGTCCAGCCTCTAAGCCTTTTTTTTCTCGCCAATTTGGTATGCCCAATTCCCAATGCGCTCGTGGTCTCAGTTGCCTCCACGTCTGAGACATCAATCTGCGTATCTTATCACGTGGCTTGTTGAGCGCGTTACCGCAGAGAATATCGTGAAGTCTCCACACGCGTTATGTTTCCGCAGTAATGTGCTCAATATGCATCCACGCACAACTCACCATGCGCCCTACCGAGAGCAAGAACCACAATATAGCGACCATGAGGAGGTTACCCCATGTGACTCAACATTCCCATGCAACCGGGCCAATTTGGTTGCTTAGGAGACCTGGTTAGAGTAACTCAGCACGCCCTGGATTCGAACATGCGACTCCAGGGGTGACAATCAGCTTCAGGCCCCACCCTGTAAGCCTTGTTGTAAGTTCTCTGAGTGTCTGAAGTGGATGTTGTCTAACAAGAAGACACCAGAAAAAAATGTGCTAATGGGGTCATATTATACCAAAAGTAATGGAAATTTGTTCACACATGTTGTTGTTTTTCGAAAGAGGCGCACAGAATCAAAGTCTTTCTAGCAAGTCAGTCCACTGTCGGCCATCTTTGGAACACTCTTGGGAGGCTATTTACGGTCATGCCAGTGCAGCTATGATCTACTAGAATGGTCAAGATTACGATCATAGGACGTGTTTCAAATCAGCAATTAAATCTGACAATACTGGTGTCATAAATTGTGATACTTTACCTCGTATTATGATAAAAACGCAATTGTCACGGCTTGTATAGCTAAGGCGCAAGCACGTTATAGTGTTGATTGACAGGTGATGGCTGTATCTTAAAGGTGATTGGCTCTTTTAACTGTAAGGCTTGATTGGTTACTAGAAGTAGGTAGACCCGCCTTCTCCGTTGCTCTAGCAAGACACTTTTCAGTGAGAAAATCGTTCCAAAAGTGTGAGCGCAACATAAGGGAAGCCAGAACAGTGTATATCGGATTATTTCTGATATATTTTTATGCCATAAACACAAGTCATTTACATGTTTTCAATAGTTTATTTTACAAATACAGACTAATTCTACACAGTCAATACGTTTTGATGTTCTTTAAACCCTTTCTTTGCTTGCATATCACTGATTGCAGGTTTTCATTGTTTGCAGAGAATACAGACCGCATTTACTATGTGTTAATATGAAATTACAGATTCACAACACATGAATTACACTAAAGAAAGCATTCAAGTGAGCGGGGCCTGGGTAGCTCAGCGAGTATTGATGCTAACTACCACCACTGGACTTGTGAGTTTGAATCCAGGGAGTGCTGAGTGACTCTAACCAGGTCTCCTAAGCAACCAAATTGGCCCGGTTGCTAGGTAGGGTAGAGTCAAATGGGGTAACCGATAGGTAGGTAGGGTAGAGTCACATGGGTGGTCGCGATGAGTGGTTCTCGCTCTAAATGGTAAGTAGTGCGTGGATCGCGGAGAGTAGCATGAGCCTCCACATGCGGTGAGTCTCTGCGGTGTCATGCACAGCGAGCCACGTGATAAGATGCGCGGATTGACAGTCTCAGAGGCAACTGAGACTTGTCCTCTGCCACCCAGATTGATGTAACCGCGCCACTACGAGGACCTACTAAGTAGTGGGAATTGGGCATTCCAAATTGGAGAGAAAAATAAAACGTATGGAAACGGCTAAAGAGATGATTTATTCTGCGCTAAACCAAAACGTATGCGGCAATGTGTTTTATTTTAAAGAATGACTTCATTACACACACCATTTTATCAGTAAAAGGCCATATGAATGGAAACGAGCAGGAGACAGCAAATTTCACAAACATTTTTTACACATTTTTTACTTTGTCGATATTAGAAGAGCACCAAAACTGAATGGAAACTTGGTTATCATCATCCCAATTTTATTTCATTTTTTAAAAAGAAAATAAGACGAGGGACAAATAAACTTTTGTGGTAATCAACATTATGCCTAACTTGTATTGAACCTGGAACAGTCCTTTAAGATATTTACAATGATTTTATTTCTTTATTATTTATTTAGATTTCATTTATTTATTTATTTTATCAGTGAATTTTTCTTTAATATAAATTCATGAACTGGCATATTTTTCACTTGCTTGCACTTAAAGATATATTCTCTGGAAACAATATTGCAAACAATATTGCATCTCAAATAAATGTATCATGCTCTAAGGATTTAGATATTTATAGTGGAGAACGAGACAAAACCACTTGAGCATATCATTTATTTATTTATATATATATTTATTTATTTATTTTGTGGTGTACTGCAAAGAAAACCACTAGTACAGGCACAGAAAACCCAGTTACTGTATATAGTAAAACAATGGAAGTTTTTTCAAAATAATTACCTTTTTTTAGCATACAGAATGACTTGGTGTTAGTTTATAAAGATGTTCTTATGCCTTAAGATACCACCGCACTTCTCTACTCTAATGCGAGATGGCATTTGAAAGCACTCAAAGACTGCTCTCATTTCCAGAAAGCCGGCAGGTCTGGAACAATCCTGATTATGTAACAAGCCCAGAAACAATATTTTAATGCTTTTTTTAATGAAATCCAGGGAATAATGATGAAATGTTGACACATTAGGATGCCTCATCTCTTCCAACACTGTTTAATGATGTTGATCACATTGTCACCGGGCAACTGCTTCATGGACTTCACAAAGCAAGGGTGTTGTAGTTGGTTGCTTGGGTGATGCCACACAGTTGTTGAGGGGTTTAGAGTGGTTTTGGAGAGATAGGGCGGATGTCAATTTGTTTACTTCATAATGACTTTTGTCTTTCGACTTTCATCTGTTTCCCAACCAAAGCTATCGAGTAACTTTAGAAAACTGAAAAATGTCAAGGCCCCCAGTGGCCAAAGCTGGAAGTGTTGTTGATTGTATGGGCCTTTGTGAGCGCTAGTTTCTGGGTGAAATGTCCACAGAGTGGCGCCAAAAGCGAGTTGTATTTTTAGTTGTAAATTATGTAATAGAGTCAACAGGAATGCATATTTAATTAACTCTACTCCCTAACATAAACCTCAACACTAAACCTAACTGTCAGTGGAGTATATTTTTTTTAGAGGGATAATACAACCTCGGAATCTTGCTCATTGTTGTTTATGTGAATGTGATTACATATATTCTACAAACGGACGTATTAACGCAGGGGTTTACCGGGGCTTAAGTCCAGGGGCCCGTGGCTGCAGGGGGTGCCCCGAACTACCAGACAGGAGGGTAATGGTAAGCCCTGGGTCCCGGAGTACCTTAATGCAGCCCTGAATCTACTACAAATTATTACACTAAAATACTACAAATTGGATTTCACTGTTTGCTGTCAATTAATGTAAAATCATAGAAGATCAATATTAAAATGCTTTTTCCCAACATCTACATCAGCCACACAATGTAATGAAGAAGCAAATGCCATTCAAGTCATCACAAAGCTATTAACACAATATTACCCATTCTGGTTAATTGTTTTATTAATGAACGATCCAAAGATGATTGAGCGACTACATTTAGTGCAATGACTTATTGACTTGTGTAAGAGGGAACAACAAAACAATAGGTGCTAAATGCAACATCAATTATACATTTTGAAATCATGTTCAAAAATAGCGATCTGAGAAAATGGTGTTTTCTTATGATTTTTCATATACGATTTCTTATGATTTTGTCATCTTTACTAATTATTACAGCTTTTCACTTGCCAACTTTAGATTCTTAACTTTATTTATTTATTTTCTAAAAGCATTTTTCAAATTTTCTTTTCTTCACAAAATCCAGTGGTGGCCAAATATATTGGCACCCTTGGTACATATGAGAAAATAAGGCTGTGAATAATATATCCTTATATTTAATTCAAAATACTCACACAAATCTATTCTCAAATATATATCAAACAGTTCCAAACACAACACAAGTTTTATCAAAAAACAAACATTTTTGTCTAATATACTGCATGTGTGGCACAATTACTGGCACCCTTTTATTCAATACTTTGTGCAACCTCCCTTTCCCAAGATAAGAGCTCTGAGTCTTCTCCTATAATGCCTAATGAGGTTGGAGAACACATGGCAAGTGATCTGAGACCATTCCTCCATTCAGAATCTCTCCAGATCCATCAAACTCAGAGGACTGAATTGCTGGTGGACTCTCCTCATCAGTTCAGCCCACAGGTTTTCTATGGGGTTTAGGTCAGGGGACTGGGACGTCCATGGTAGAACCTTGATTTTAGGTCAGTGAACTATTTTTATGTTGATTTTGATGTGTATCTTGGTTCATTCTCCTGCTGGAAGATCTAACCACAGCCCATTTACAGTAAGCTTTCTGGCAGAGGCAGTCAGTTTTTGATTTTTTGATTTGTTGGTATATGATAGAGTCTGTGATGCCATGTATCTGAACAAGACGTCCAGGACCTCTGGCAGAAAAACAGCCCCACAACATTAAAAATCCACCATCATATTAGTCTGAGGTACTTTTCCTTATGGCTACCTCTCTGTGTGCGCCAAACTCATCTCTGGTGTTTACTGCCCAAAAGCTATATTTCAGTTTCGTCTGATCATAGAACCCGGTCCCATTTGAAGTTCCAGTAGTGTCTGGCAAACTGAAGATGCTTGAGTTTGCTGTTGGATGAGAGCCCTCTCAAAAAAAAACTAGTTGTGAAGTTGGAGATGTCTGATTGTAGTTTTTGAGATTTTCTGACCGAAAGACCCAACTAATTCCTGCAATTCTCTAACTGTGATCCTTGGAGAATTTTTGGCCACTCAAACCATCCTCATCACCATGCGTGGAAACAATATAGACACGCGTCCTCTTTCAAGCTGATTCGTAACATCTCCAGTTGATTGGTACTTCTTAATTATTGCCCTGATGGTGGAAAGGAGCATTTTCTTATAGCCACATCCCATTTTATAGCCTCAACAACCTTTTGCTGCACATCATAACTTTGTTCTTTGGTCTTACACATTGTGATGAATGACTAAGGAAAATTTGGCCTGTGTATTACCTCATATTTATACCATGTGATTGGTTCAGCCATGTGACATGGCTGAACCAATTCATGTTCCTTGTCACCCAGGTATACTAACAAAATTAAAATATGGATGGGAATATACTTCAGATATTTTTTACTCTAGGGGGAATTTCTAGGGGTGCCTATAAATGTGAAAAGTTATTTATTTAATTATTCATTTCAATTAGTTTACTTCAATTAAATGTTAGATGTTTGTGAATATTTTGAATGAAAGACCAGAATTATAGACAATAACAACATATTTTTTCACAGCCTTCTTTGCTCATATTTAGCAAGAGTGCCAATATTTTTGGAAAATTAGTAAACACAGACTCCATGTTGTAGACCCATGATGTAAATTGTTGTGGATGATTGAGTAGCAATCATCTGTTCATTTTGCTAATCATTTGCTATTTTGCTGTACAATATGACCTTTTATGACCTTTACTGTTTTCATATGCAAGTATATACAGTATTAGATGTTCTAATTCTGGGAACAGAAGTTAAGTAAACCAATTTCCACAAGACCTTTCTCTTTCTCTCTCATTCTTTAAATGTCATAAATTGTGTTTACATTTACAGTCATGAACTTGGCAGATGCTTTTATCCAAAGCAACATACAGTGCATTCAAGGTATACAATTTTATCAGTTTGTTTTGGTCCTCCGATGCTTTTGTGGCTGCCTTTAAATCTATCAGGCAACACAGAGCCATGCACAAAAGAATGTAGGAGATCTATCACGAGAAGGGAAACAGTTTCCACACTCTTAATTTACTGCCAGGATCGGACACCTGACGCAGTCATGGCTAAGTAGCTGACTACGCTGCCGGATCGTTTTTTTCTGCAGCTGTCACAGTCTTGATCATGATTGGCCAATCTCTAGTCGCCTTTGAAAAAATGCTGGGCTTTACAAGCTGCTGAGCTTTGAAAAGGTACACGAGTTAAAGTGTCATTCATGTCCATAGGTTTGGGACAAGTTTTGCACTGAAGTTTAATAATTAAGGTTTGTTTAAAGAATATAGTAATATTGATGCTTGCCTTATAAGTCTTGATTATTGTCAAACTGAATTTTTAAATAAGGAATACAAATCAAATCTGGAGGCTAACATACCTATAGATCAATCAATCACAGCTCTGAATGAACTTTGTATTTGAGAAGTTATTTTGTGTATTAAGTTTACTCAAATTAAAGCAGTGGTTCTCAACTGGTTTTGTTTTGGGGCCCAGATTTGACATTAAACATCAAGTGGTGACCCAACGTAGTAAAAAAACATACCTTTTATTTAATGTATGTAACCCGGGGTACATTTTCTTTTATCGTGCACAGTTATGTTCATAGTTTTATATGTAGTATAAGAGTATGTTTTAAGTGACATTATTTTTGTTGTTGATGTCAACAATTTGATGGGCTTTTTTATTTATACACTGAAGAGCGAAAACATTATGACCACCTGTCTAATATACTGTTGGTCCTCCGCGTGCCGCCAAAGCAGTGCCAGCCCGCCAACTCTACAAGACCCCTGAAGTTGTCCTGTGGTATCTGGCAGCGAGACATCCTTCAAGTCCTGTAATTTGTGAGGTGGAGCCACAGTGGTTTGGACTTGTTGGTCCAGCACCATCCCACAGATGTGAAATTTGGAGGCCAGGGCAACACCATGAACCATTCCTGAACAATGTGTGCAGTGTGGCAGGGCACATTATCTTACTGAAAGAGGCCACTACCATCAGGGAATGCCACTGCCATGAAGGGGTGTACCTGGTCTGCAATGATGTTTAGGTAGGTGGCATGTTTCAAATCGACGTCCACATGAATGTCTGGACCCAGGGTTTCCCTGCAGAATATTGCCCAGAGCATCACACTCCAGCTTGTCATCTTCCCACAGTTCATCCTGGTGCCATCACTTCCCCAGGTAAACGGCGCATACGGACACGGCTATCCACTTGATATAAAAGAAAATGGGGCTTGAACCAGACAACCTTCTTACACTGCTCCAAAGTCCAGTTCTGACACTAACGTGCCCATTGTAGGTACTTTCCATGATGGACAGGAGTCATCATGGGCACTCTGACCAGTCTGTGGCTACGCAGCCCCATGCGCAGCAGGATGTGATGCACTGTGTGTTGTGTCACATGACTCCTGTAACCATCATTTCAATTTTCTGTGATTAGAGCCACACTAGACCTTCTGTAAGTTCAGACCAGGTGGGTTAGCTTTCGTTGCCCTCGCACCTTATACCCTGTCGCCCATTTGTGGTTGTCCCTCCACGGACCACTGTCTGTAGGTACTCACCACTGCTAGCAACCCACAACCCTTGCCATTTTAGAGATGCTCTGACCCAGTCGTCTAGCCATAACCATTTGGCCCTTGTCAAAGTAGCTCAGGTCTTTACTTCTGACCATTTCTTCTGCAATCAACACTTTGACTACGAGAACTGATTGTTCGCTTACCATTTAATCTACCCAGACCGTTGTTGAGCATGCACTCCAAAGATACAGGTTCTGGGTTAGGTTAGAGCAGACCATTGGCGTGAGTGGTTCTGTCATGGCTCGTACCACCCTAACGCAAAAACCAGGCTTCAATCGCACCACCACAAATATATTGCATTGCAGATGAGAAGCATATTTAGCCTGTATAAAATTCCATATGATCATTAAAGTTGCCATGGCTACCCTTAATGTCGCTCGAGCAGCCACCGAAAAGTTTTAATTGAACAGGAAACTGTGGCATAGTTTTTTCCATGCTGTCCACGACCCTGTCTGAACAGACCTGCGATCTACTTTTGGGTCATGACCCACCAATTGAGCAACATTTCCTTAGACCATTCTGTATGAATCCATTCATTATACATTTTTCAAATACATCTTTTAAATTTAGTTTTTGATGTTGCATCCAGCCATTTCAAAATTGTTATTGACAAGTTGAAGCCTTGAACTTTTCAACCACTGTATAAGTGCAAGAATCTGTATTGTATTTCTTTGTTTCACTTTTGTGTTTGTTGCTTATTTGTTCTAGGTATAGCAAATTGGCTAATCAGTCATGGACTGCTGGTGTAGAAAGATCCCATTACCTTTGTTTTACCCGAGAATCAGCAAAGCATTATCTGCCGTCGCACATATATTCATCCATATTAAGAGTGCAGACCATCACAAGGCCAGTGACCTGGACCACATTAGCATCATTGGTTATGCCTTGGTGGGCATAGTCTGTTAGTCTACTGATGGAACATGATCTACTTCACTTCACTTTAATGGCTGAAGATGTTTGGAAGTGGATTGCTCATTTGGGCAAACAGTGAAATAGCAAAGTAGACATTACTCTGGCAGGCATCAGGGCTGTAAAATCTGAAAAAAAAAAAAAAAAAAATATATATATATATATATATATATATATATATATATATAGCTTGCAGTCTGTATACGGAGGTAGGAATGCATCAATGCACTTCTGATTCCAGTGTTTGCTTAATATCCTCACTCTGTTCTCTCTGATCTAAAAACTAGTGAACTGCCTGTCGCAGGTGTGTTCTGATATGGTTCTGGTTGCGAAAGCAGGGGGAAAACAATGCTAAATGCAAATATTTAAATGCAACTAACCATATAAAAATGAACAGTTTGAATAGCAAAATAAAAAGGCCTCTCAGCTTTGAAAAGAAGGAATAAACTTTTTGCATATCTTTTATAATATGATAGAATATGTGGGGGACATGTCCTCCTCTCATTCAATAAAAGTTCGTCCCCCGCTTTTTTCACAGGGCAAATGTGTTTACGATGTGTCTTTCATACGGCAAAGATCTAAATGTGTAAATGCAAAAGTTAAAATTCACTGGTCAATCATGTAATTAATTCAATAAAATATGTCAATTGATTGAGAGCCTTAAAAATATATCTTATATATTTATGTCCGTCTTGTGCTAATTGTTCTGTCCCCCTCACTTTTTAAATGATTTTTACGCCCCTGTTTGACATCAAAGTTGTGTGTGGAATAAAACGCAGAAGCTAGCCAGATTAGCTAACGTGGACAGGCATCATTACATGCCCTGAAAATACTCAAAATCCATTAACAAAACTTGAGATAAAAGAAAATATGAACCAGAAAACATTAAGGATGAGTATTTATGCTTATTTTTGGGCCTTAGTAGCTCATGGTAATATTACAAAATGTCACTGTTTTATTTGAAGGATTCTTGTATTAACTTTTGAATGATAAACAATTTTGGTACTGTCAGATTTGGCTTTCTGTGAATTCGGCAACAGTAGGTCGAAAGTTCTGCTGCTGAAATTGGTCTGTGCTTACCAAAATGTAAAACACTGCCCCCAGTGGCCAAATCTGTAAGTGTTGTTAAACAGTTTTCGAGTTGCATTTTTAGTTATAAAGGATGTAATACAGTCAACAGGAATGCATATTTAATTGACTCAGCCACTTTAACCCAAACCCCAACCCTAAACCTAACCGTCAGTGGATTCAAAATGTAATTTTAATGTGAAAATGCAATCTCAGAATTTCTTTCAAGAATATTTCAGCTGTGTAGTGCCAGACATTGCAAGCGAATGGAGGCCAGAACTTTGAAGGTCCAAAAAGCATGTAAAGGCAGCATAAAATGAATCCATATGACTCCAGTGGTTAAACCCATATCTTCCAAAGCTATTTGATAGGTGTAGGTGAGAAACAGATCAATATTTATATCCTTTTTTAGCATAAATGATCCTCACTTCCAGTAGGTGGTGATATGCACAAAGAATGCAAACTGCCAAAAACATAAAATCAAAATTTGAAAGTAAAAAAGGACTTAAATATTGATCTGTTTCTCACCCACACATGTCATATAACTTCTGATGATATGGATTGAACCACTGGAGTCTTAAGAATTAATATATGCTGCCTTTATGTGATTTTCAAACTTCAAAGTTCTGGCCACCATTCACATGCTTTGAAAGGACCTACACAGCTGAGATATTCCTCTAAACATTTTCATTTTCATTCAGCAGAAGTATGTCATTCACATCTGGGTGAATAAATGTAACATTTTTGTGTGAACTATCCCTTTAAGACCAGAGGCCAGTACCAAGAAGGTCACGGGTCGAACTCATGGTTCAAACCAATCCAATCAGACTTAATTGGTACCATTACGATTAGATTACGTGCTCATGCACATGAATGAGTGATGTTTGCAGTGTACAACCAATCATGTGAGAGAACGCGATTCACTTGCGAGCTTCACGCTAATTAGCCGCGAGGGGATAAAGATGACCCGGAGGTGCCAGTTCGATGAGAGAGAGAGAGAGAGACGCACGTAACTGGACTGCATGTGTGTCTGTTCATTTATGTTTTATGTTGTTTTAAGTTAATTTATTTAATTAAAATTGGCGTTGACTGTTCAGCCGGTTCCCACCTCCTCCTTACCCATCCTTATACTGTTACTGTATTGCTATTTCTATTTAAATAAATGTTGTATTCTTAAAATGTTCAGTTTGTCCAAGTATCCTCTTGCAGCAATGCAGGTCTTTGGCATTTAGAAGCTCGGTTAGGGCCTGTGAGTAGTCTGTTTCTCAAACTAGAGACTGTGATTTACCTGTCTTTTTGTTGTGCATCTGGGCCATATCTTTAACTACACACTGTCAAACCATCCATTAAATTACTTTGATTTAAGTCTCACAAGCCTTACGTACACATAATCCAATTGGTTTATCGAGTCGGATATGGCAAAATAAATGTCTTGCTGTTCATAAGTTTTTTTTTCACATAAAACCAAACAAAAAAAAACGGATAAGAGTCATTAGTTAAGGAGGAAGCGTGATATGTTTTGTGGTGTAGATTCAAAAGAACGGGCTCACAAAAGCCATAAATTTGGGGATCGTGCAACACTAGTCTCAGTTTGATAATTGAGCTATAAAAAAATGTAAAAAAAAAAAAAAAAAAAAAAAAAAAAAAAATCATAAGAGTCATTTGTTTTGGAATCGGACGTCACTGGTTATGCATTATGTTTCGCGCGGAGCCATTCCAAAGAACTGGCTCATAAGGGTGATTCATTTTGGAATTGAATGCACTGGTCATCGTGTATGTTTTGCTCTATAGATTCAAACGTAATTTGAGTAATTTGTTTGGGTATCAGTCTACACTGGGCACTGTATGTTTTGTGCTTTTGAGTCAAAAGAACCAGCTCATAAGAGTAATTCGGGTTCCTTTGCAACCATAAGGCAAGTAAGCATTTAGGTATTATCTCAACCTTCTACTGAGTATATCCTCGCTCCCCTGACAAAACATTTTATTGCATTTGTCTGAGGCCTAAGGCAGTATACTGGTCAAAGCCAGATATCTTCTTTACTACGAGAGTGACCATTCCATCATGGCAAGTGTGCAAACTTAGCAGTATTGACTCGCCCACTTGCCCTAAAGCATTAAACCAAGATGGATGAATGGAGGGGGAACCCTTGCCCTTGAAATGAGCTGTAATGGAATTCTAGTTCTTTTGTGATCTGCTGTGACCTCACGCAAGCTACAATCAGCCTGTCTCAGCGAGAATTTGTAACAGGGCTGTGCAACCAAAAGAACAAAATACAGGGGCAAAAATGTGACCTCATTGTAAAGCACATATCAAAGCCTGCTTTCACCAAAAATAAATAAATAAAAGGAGAATGAATTGAAGGATGTATGCTGAAAATTATAGAACAATGCAGGCCATTCTGTTTTCATTGTATTCTTTTATCGTTATTGATAAGAAAGAGTGACATGAAGCTGAAAGAAAATGCAGTTATTGTTTTAAAGCAGGTTATTTTCAATTAAATACTTTAAGAGCAAAGTATTGGGGCAAAAGATGTGACTGCATCTTCTACCTCAAGAATGGGGGCCTGGGTAGCACAGCGAATATTGACGCTGACTACCATCCCTGGAGTCCCGAGTTCGAATCTGAGTGACTCCATCCAGGTCTCCCAAGCAACCAAATTGGCTCGGTTGCTAGGGAGGGTAGAGTCATCTGGCAACCTCCTCGTGGTCGCTATAATGTGTGGTTCACGCTCTCGGTGGGGTGCGTGGTGAGTTGTACGTGGATGCCGCGGAGAATAGCGTGAAGTCTCCACACACGCTAGGTCACCGCAATGACGTGCTCAACGAGCCACGTCATAAGATAGATGTGGAGTCAACTGAGATTCGTCCTCCGCCACCCGTATTGAGGCGAGTCACTACGCCACCACGAGGACTTAGAGCGCATTGTGAATTGGGCATTCCAAATTGGGGATAAAAGGGGAGGGCAAAAGAATGAATTAAAAGTAACTAATTGAGAAAAACTGGTAGATCTGGTGTAAGAGGGCCAAATTACTAAAAATTAAATATTTAAATAAATAATTCAATAAATAGTAAAACCATAATATCATTAATTTAATAATTGAATAAAAAAAATTAATGATGTTATTTTATGATTTATTGAAATATTTATGTAATGATTTAATTTTGAGTAATTTTGCATTCCTATCATGAGGGCTGTCAATCAATCAAAATATTGATAAGAAATTATATAGTCATATTTACTGTACATATAAATATTTACGTACTTATACTGTATGTTAATGATTAATCACTTCTTTCTTTCTTTCTTTTTTTCTTTCTTTCTTTCTTAGTTAATGCATTGACACAATTAGTACCAAGAAAACAAAACAAAAAATAAGCCTATATGTAATTATTATGTTTATTGATTTGTATGGATGATGATGATAATAATGTAGTTTTATGAAACAGCACTCTTTACTCAACTCCCTCGTACAACATAAATTGCAATATTGATGGGTAGCCCCACCCACATAGAATCGTATTGGTCCAAAATCTTGTTCAACATAAATGACTACGTTCAGGCATGAAACTCTGAATGGTGCAAGCTGATAGATTCTTTGAACTTGACATCTGTTACAAATCAGCTCGCTCACATGTGATATGACAAGCCAATCAGGTCACATGGTTTGATGTGCAATTGTGTAGCCAATCAACTTGCACCTCTCTTTGCCTTACATTTAAAGTTGCTCTGTTTGCAAGTAAGCCGGTTTCTCATCAACAGTTTTCCCTGAAATTACTATTTGCTCAGGTGGTTGCTTGGGCTTTTTTTCAGGCAGCTTGCACAATAAGGTCTGCTTTTGGTCATGACACATAGTACACCTTTATCAAGGTAAGTCGTAACCAAATCAGGCACTGGTACACATTGCTATCTTAAGTCATTAGTTGAAATAAATCCACACATAGCTCGGCTAAATCTGGTCTGGGCTTTCCTGGTCCAGATACACATTATGAGGCAAGTCACTAGCCATTTAAGCCACTAAGCAGGCCCAGGCACACATAGCGATGCTTTATGCACATGACTCTTCAGAGCAGAAGCAGTACACAAGTCTTGGTGTTAGATCTGCTTGTTTTGAGGGTTGTGTTTTCTGCTTAGTGTTATGCATTTATGCAGCTTCCCTGATTTTTGGGGGGATTGTAGTTATGTCTAATTGTGCCGCAGCATGTCCACATGCTTAACCTAGTATGTCTGTATGTCTGTATATGTTCTTATAGTAGCAAGTCTCTGTACTTGCTCTGTCACAGCAATTTAGCAGATCTAGTCTGTCAAGATATGTCATATCCACATGCATTAACAAGTTACATATCTTTGAGTTGTCATGACTGATCTGAGTATTTCATACCAAATATGTTCTGATTGGGAGTTTTGCATTCATTGTGGATTGACAATTATCTGCACTGTGGCATTTTCATTTCTTCTTTTTTTTTTTTTAATGGCCCTCAATTAGCCATTAGCCTACTGTAAACAAAAATTATATCTCAATCCTGTTTATTTCATTTTGATTATGATAATTACTCTGAAAATTAAAATCAACACTTTGCAAAAGCTCATTTTCCACTTTGTGGCAGCAGATAATACATTAGTCCATTTGATTTTATTTATTTAGTTGCAATCGTTTATCTGTTTATGCAAGATCTCAACTGAGACTTTGCATCAGGGATGTGCTCTTTGCAAAGCTATGTGATTTACAACAAATTATATTTTACCTCTAGAGCTGATGGAATATTTGATCTCAATATACAATAATGCTTATGACAAATCTGCATTTTCTATGTTTATTATAGTTGAATATTATAGTCAAATCTGTCAATTTATTATAGTCAAATTGCATTACCAGTCAAAGGTTTGCACACACTTTACTTACATTTACTGTAAGTAAAAATGATCATCACAAAAATGACCATGTGCCTCGTGCCTGAAATGAGTTGAGAAATAAAGTGGATATAGTTTGAGTGGAGTGAATCTTGATCTAAGATTTGCATATGGTATTTAATCCCAGTCTACTTGTTAACATTTGGTAGTTACGTTAATCTTATTTTCAGTACATCTATTAAGTACACTTCAGTCTTTTGACTCACTTAAATGTCTAGCCATCTCTTTGTGGTGACCACATTGTAAAATGCTAAGAATCTGTTGTGGCCTAGCGGTTAGCAAATATGCTCCAACATATTGAGGTGTTGTGTTTATATGGAAGAAGTGAGATCAAATCTGGTTTGCAGTATTTCCCAGTTCAGTTCCCCATCATTGCTTGACCGCTAATATTTGCATCTAGCACGTTGACAGTCATATCTGCTTCTTCATCTGGGAAGCAAGAGTGTTAGCATAGACAGAATTTTCCCTGAAACTCGCCCTCACTAGCGAACCATCAGAAGTTTTTTTATCTTTTTTTATTTTTATGACTAATATGAGCTCTGCTTAACTTGATCCAGAAACATCATTCAGTACGTTGAAGAGAATGATTTAAACATCCACAGAGTGAGGACTATTTGACTCCCCAGGTGCGTTTTGATCCCGTCAAGGTGAGAACAATCTTGCGCATTAGCCATAAATCCAGGATTGTCGGCAATGCAGAAATGCTAATGAGAATCCCGACAGACTCGTTTTAAAAGAACTGCACATGATTTGGAAGAAAGGAAGGTCAGGGGATTGAAGTATTAGCGACATACGAACACATTTGGGTTGCATTATTATTCGTACCTACTGAGAATTCTCAACCTCTGCTTCTCATTTCGAAATAAGCATTCAACTCACTTTACTAAAAACCCAGCACAGTATGTTTTTGAGTTGTTTCTGAACAAATCTGTGAACAATACAATACTTAATTTTCCATTTACTTAAAGGGATAGTTCACCCAAAAAATGACTTTTCTGTTTGGAATGACGAGGGTTAGGGTTAGAGTTAGATTAGTATAGATTAGGGTTAGTTGACGCTGATTTAAAATTCCAAATTGGTGTTTCGGAGTTTGAACTAGTGATCCAATAAACTCAAAGTGGCACTAAATGAGAATTTACCAAGGCAAGAAGTGTTACTATTATTTGGCTGTACATCATTTTGGGTAAACGTGAAGGATTATTTGTTTTTTATTCATTTATTTTTTTTCCTGTTTGATGGATTCATATGATTTAAGAAACTGAGAAGAATCAAATGCTGCAAAACGTCACATCCCTTTTGTTTTTAAATGATTCTTTTCATTTACAACTTGCAATTAGGAGTTCAGAAGAGACGTGAAGACTTTTTGGATTAGTCAGAAACTCATAATTATGGCAATTCTGACATGACGTGACATGACATGACGACAGCTAACCACTACTAATTTTAATAGATTGAATCACTACTAACTATTATAGATTGAACCACTGCTAATTTTGAATGGACTGAATAGTATCAAACTAGTAGCAATCAATTAGCATGATGGTGAGTAATGAACAGAAAGACTGACATCAATAATAAAATAACAATGAGTTCTAGAAAAAATCATTTCTAATCTAAGACTGGCATATGGGATATGGTCACAGTGTACTCATTAACATTTGTCAGTTACATCAATCGTATTGGCGATTTGATGCTGTTTCCATTCCATGTCATGCATAAATGGCTGCTAAGGACGAAAACGAACAGAAAGTTTTGCATCAATTACTTTTATGCCATTTAATTAATTACATTTCATTTGAAGTTATTTGACTCACTCAAATGCCTACATTTACATCATTGCAGATGTTCGATGGATGATGAAGAGTATGTACATTGACTACAACAAGGCGTTTGACTGCATCGATCATGAGAATCTATGAAAAACACTCAAGAACATGTGCGTACCAGACCATCTGACTAGCCTCATCAGAAATCTATATGGTCAACAAGATGCAACCGTCTGAACGGCACATGGAAACATCGAATGATTCAGAGTGGAACGAGGCGTCAGACAAGGCTGCATCCTGTCACCATTCCGAGGCCGAAACGTGAACAATTTACGGTATGCGGTCGACACTACTACTAAGGAATGAAGAACCTTCTGCGGACAGTTAAAAGAGAGCAAATCAAACCGGACATGTCTCTCGAAGCATGATCACCAAACTACGACTTGCCTACTTTGGACACATTGTATGAACAGATAACTCACTGGTGAAGTACGTTATGACGGGATGCATCGAAGGAACAAGAAGAAGAGGAAGACCAGCAACCCGATGGCTCAACACTATCAAGACAACAATGGAAAAGACCTTGGCCCAACTTATCCAACTGGCACATGATCAAATCTTCCTACAGATTGCTCATCCATCAAGTTGCAATGGCTCGGAATCGAGCTTAGGGCCTCTAACTAACAAATGCCTACCCATATGTTTTAATCTGCTTTCAAACTCTCTTTATGAAATGTATTCTTAATTAAATGAATTCAGGATACAGACATTTACATGTACGTAGCATCCCTAAAATCCAGTCCAAGGTACATTGTGGCTTTCTACTCCCCTTATATTGCTATTGGAGGCCTGTGCTTCAGAGAGCAGCATGGGGCGCGTCAATATTGACCCATACAAACCCATTCTTCCCATTTCATGGGGACGATCTTTATTAGTCAATCTGGTATTCAGTGTTAAAAGTCTTCCCTGATTCATTTTCAAATAGATTTTGCATGGCATATAGGGCCCCCTATTGCTGTGCTCCCTGTGGGAATAGGCCCCCACTGCTGCTTTTAAAATGATTATGTATTTGATTTGAGCATGTCATCGATTCGACACCTTACTTTACAGTTCCCATTGAAAATACATGTTTTTTTGGGGGGGGGGGTTGGGGTTGGCCTGCTTTTATCGTAAAAAGAAGGTTGGTCTATTTTTTTATTTGTGAAATGAAGTTTTATAATCATAGAATTCTTTAAAGATTCTACATTATTTTATAAAGATGACTGTATTTATACTTTAAATTAGAGCTGTCAGAATTAACGTAGACATTCTATCTATCTTTGTATCTACATAAATGATTGTTTCTATTTTACATTTAAAAAACATATGCATAATTTAAGCATTATCTGTACACTGTTGTGGGCACATTGGAGAGTAATTTGTTGCAAATATTTATTTATTTATTAACCGAATATAAACCATTATTTTCAGAATAATCCAGTCTTTTGGCCTGCTTTTATCACAAAAAATTAAAAAAAAAAGAATGTTGGTTCTGTTTGTGCGAATGTTGGTCTTTTTACCAATTGCCAACTAGTAACCTACTGAATTTAAGACAAATATAAATCTTTAATTGAAATTAAGTTTTATAATAATATAATTATTTAAAGATGCTTCATTATTTTATAAAGATAATTACTTTTATATTTTAAATGTGT